>PVHT021183555.1:21172153-21281340 GCA_004024745.2 Catagonus wagneri | reverse complement strand
GGGGGGGGGGGGTGTCACAGGGTCTGCCAGTCCCATCTCCCTTGCAGCTCTCAGCTCCATCTCCTCCACACCATCCCTACCACCAACTCCTAAGACCAGGGGCTCTTACACCATTTCTTGCTTTATCCCTTTTTTTTTTTAGGTGAATTTTTTTCCACCATGATAAAATTCTCATAAAATTGAACATTTAAACCATTCAAAAATGTACAGTTCAGTGGTTTTTCAGTATATTTACAATGTTGTGCAACCATCACTGCTGTCTAGTTCCAGAACATTCTCATCACCCCAAAAGGAAACTTCACACCATTAAGCAATCACGTGTGCTCCCCAGCCCCCCAACTGCTAATTTACTTTCGGTCGCTATGGATTTGACTATTCTCGACATTTCATATATGTGGAATTACACACTATGAGGGGTTTTTTTTTCTCTCTTTTTACGGCCACACCCGAGGCATATGGAGGTTTCCAGGCTAGGGGGGGTCGAATCAGAGCTACATCTGCTGGCCTACATCACAGCCACAGCAATGTGGGATCTGAGCCACATCTGCCAACTACACCATGGCAATGCCAGATCCTTAACCTACTGAGCGAGGTCAGGAATTAAACCTACATCTGCATGGATATTCTTTGGACTGGTTTCCGCTGAGCCACAATGGGAATTCCCCACTACCTGGTCTTCTGTGTCTAACTTTTCCCTTGGCATTGTGTTTTCAAGGTTCATCCAGAGTGTAGGATGTGTCAGTGTTTCCTTTCTTTTTGTGACTGAGGCATACATACCCCATGGTATGGATGGACCACATTTTGTTTATCCATTTTATCCGCTGACAGCCATTGGGGCTGTTTCCACTTCTTGGCTATTGCGACTAGTGCTGCTATGATCTTGCCTTTACACTTTGGCAGTGGTCTCCCCGCTGGGCGCACTATCTCCCCTCTCTCCCTCTAAGCCAGACAGTTCTAAAAATCGAATCTAAACTAGTCTACTTCCATGGCTGTCACTGGCCATACAAGTGTTCCAGGCTTTCATATCGGAAAAACGGGCTAACGTCTTGCAGGGACAGGACCACCACTGAGCCAGAAGGACGCTGGGCCCTTCCCAACCCTGAGCCTCTCCACCTGCTTGATCCTGGCCCCTAACCCCAAGCACCTTTCCTGCTGATGTCAAGACCGCAGCCAGCAGCCGGGAAGACACAGGGTTCGGTCCGCAGGGTGGACCTGACCCGCCAGCTGGAAGATCCTATTCTCCATCCTTCCGTCCGTTTGGTCCCCAATCAGGCTGACCCCTCAGCAGATCTTGCTCTATTTGTGTGTCCCCCGCCTCCCCCAATTCCTTTGCTGAAATCCCAACCCCCAAAGGTGACGATATTAAGAGGTGTGGCCTTTGGGAGGCGATTACGTCATGAAGGCGAAGGGAGACGCTCCTCCCGCCCCCCAGGGGAAGAGGCTCCGTTACGAACCAGGAGACAGCTCTCACCTGACAGTGCTGGCACCTTGGTATTGGTCTTCTTCGCCTCCAGAGCAGCTAGAAATAACAGAAAGTGTCCAGCTGTTTATAAGCCACCCAGGTTGTGGCATTTTACTACGACGTGAGCCGACGAGGACTGGTCCTCGGTAACCACCCCCTCCCTGCCCGGCCCGGTTTCCATCGCCAGCTCTTACCTTTTTTCACCTTCTTACTCTTAGTCTTCTTTGCATCCTGAGAGAAAGAACCACAAAATAAGCTCCTCACTGGAGGGGGTGGGAGGAGGTGGACGCAGATTCCAGGGCCTTCCCCTGAGCGCTCTCGACACCCCTCCCAGCCCCCAACCCCGCTCTCCTGCACCAGGAAGGCGCGGCGGGGTCTCCTGGGGAACGGCTGCCCGCCCTGCCCGCTTGACTGGCCCCCTCGTACCCGAGCAGGCTGCCCGTCATGCAGGGGACTCTTGCTGCGTGACCCCCTCCACTCGTCCCCACCCTCCAGTGGTTCTGAGCCGCCCTCCCCCAGGTCGGGCCCCCCCCCCCCCAGCCTGGCCACCACCCATCCCAGCCCTCGGCTTCCTTCCGAGGGCAGGGGCACTGCCATACCCGGGCAAACGTCAGCCGGTCAGTCTCCAAAGTGCGGATCACCCCGAAGTTGCACACAGTGGACACGACAGGGTCCCCAGCGAGCAGGGGCTCCAGGACCACCGGGCCGCTGCCCAGCACGCGCTGGATGGGCGGGTCCTGGCGCAGTTCCTTAGGAAGCTCTTTCTTCTTCCTGACCCCCTTCCGCTCCTGTGGGGAGAGGACCGGTGGCAGCTGCGCCGGGCGGACAGGGGACCCCAGAGCACCGTCCAGCTCCCCCCGCACACCTGGAGGAGGTACCTTGGCTGGCTCTTTCTCCTGCCCTTTGCCTGCCTTGTCTTTCCCATCTTTTCCCGTCTTGTCTTTCTCTTCTTTCTCCTTCTTGTCTTTCTCCTTATTCCCTTTCTTGTCCTTCTCCCCTTTTCCCTTCTTGGCCAACACGGAACTGTCGGCGGAAGGCGATGCCAACGCAGGCCAGGAGAGAATCTAAGGAACAGAAGCCAGGTTGGGGCTAGCCCGGACCCTCCCGGAAAGGCTCTGAGACCCGGCCGACAAGCGAGCAGGGCTACAGATCCTGGACAGAAGAGCGGACCACGGAAGGGGGTGTGCAGTGTGTGAACCCTGAGGGCTCCAGGCGCCCACCTTCTCCTCCACGATGGTGACCGTGGTCCCGGACAGCAGGAAGGCCTTGAGCGGCACCAGGTCCTTGAGGGTGTGCTGCATCTCGTAGCCGCAGGGAATGACATCAGCCCAGGGTTTGCGGACTGTGCTGAAGAGAGCTCTCCTTGGGGAGGGAGATGGAGACATGGGGGCCACTGCCCGGGCGCAGTGCCGGGGCCGGGGACCAGGCTGAGAGGGCCCTCTGAGATCTGCATGAGCGGCACAGAGGGAGACTGTGGCCCTGCACCACAGAAGGGTGGCCGGTTGGCCAGGGGAAAGCAGACCCTTCATGGGTGCGTGGGGGGGGAATGGAGGTGTGGAGTGGGGTGGGGGGGTGTGTGGGCCTGTGCCGCCCTGGTGATGCCCCCGGACTGCTGGCCAGGTGTGCATCCTCACCCCGGGGACGGGAGGAGCCGGGCGTCTAGATGCGGCCGCAGCTTGGCCAGCTCTTCTGCAGAGTCTGTGGAGCGCGGCAAGGCTGCTGACCCCCCAGAGACCAGAGACTCCTCCAGCTCCCCCAGCTGCGACTGTGACTCAGGCCCAGACTCCACCGAGTCTTCTGCCTCTTCAATGATCTCTTCGAAAATGTCCTCGCCCAGCTGCTCGGTGCTGGGAGAAGGCTTGACGATCTGCCGGAGGAGAAACGCAAACACAGGCAGGGCTGCCGCCCCAGAGCGCTCACCTGACACCAAGCAAACGTGGTAGAAACAGGCATCTGGACCAGCTGGATGAGAGGCACTGCGAACTTAGCAGGCACAGCGGGGACTTGGGAGCAGAAAGTCAAAAAAAAAAAAAAAAAAAACCCAAACAGCAGTCTTGTTTATTCTGAAAGTTCCATGTTAAGAGTAAAAATAGTAATAACTGTGCACAAGATAGGGAACCCTTGCGTTTCTCCTAGTCGGATGACGTTATTGACACCGAGGGGAAGGGAGACGGGAGTGGGAGCTGGAGACCAGGGCTGAGAAGCCATCAGCCTAGCTGTGGAAATCCCAGCTGCTCCCTTGGAAGGTCATTTGCTTCTGTTTCAAGGGGGACAGGAGGGGTGAGCACAGTTGAGAAATGCTCCAGCTGCAAGAAAGAGCTGAGCAGAAGCCAGCCTCCTGCTAGGAGTCGGGTATGAATTGGAAAGATCCCTGTTAAGGGCTTTCCTGGACCCCCAAAGCCATTCTGCCTGCACAGTAGACCCTGAGGGCCCCATAGAAGAGCTCCCTACCGTGTGCTCAGGATCGGGGGTGGGGGGGTGCACCCCAGCCAGCCTGCTGCCGTAGTCCTCGCCTTCCTCATCTTCCACAAAATCGTAGGTTACATAATAGCTGTAAGTGATGAAAGGGCCTTGAGGCCCTGGTTCTGGGTCCAAGATCGAGGAGTCCGGAACCCCTCTGACATTTCCAATAGTCACCACCAACTGTGCCTCCTGTGCCAGGAGATCTGCAAGGGGGAAGGGGAAGGGGTGAGGGCAGCCGAGGGGGAGGGTGTGGGCAGACAGCAAAGGCGGGAAGGCGGATGAGAAGGGCTCCTGCGTTCTTTCCTCCGAACTGGGCTGAGCCTCACTTTGCAGACTTGGGTTCAAATCCCAGCTTTGCCAAGCTCGACACAGTGATTTGGGGTACAAGACACCCTCTTAAGCCTTGCTTTCGATCTGTACACTGGGGGTGGTAGTGGCTGCTTTACAGGAAGGTTTCGGATAGAGAATGTGGTACCTCAGTGCCTGGCAGGCAGTAGGTATAGCTTTTTTGGTCGGTGTTTTGTCACCCTGACCTTGAGAAGGCGGAGATGCAGCTTGTGGTGGGAGCCACAAGGGGGTGATCTCAAGCCACCATAGATGTGAAGAAAGTGCTTTAGAGAATGTTTCCCATTTGTCTAAGAAGGGACAGTCCCCTCCATGCTACCATTCAATCACGAGGATGAAAATCTGGGAGGGAAATCTGACCAAGAAGGTGAGCTACACCTGACCAGGGTCTGGGTCAGCCAGGGAGGGTGGGTGACAGACACCAGTGCACCCAGCAGGGTGGGGGACAGGTGAGCAGGGCACCCCCTACCCCGCCCACCAGCACCCTCACCCCCGCTGTGACCAAGCCCCCGGAACTGATGCTTCTCACTGGACGCCACGGTGACGTCGTCCAGCACGCAGAGTCCAGACAGGCTGTCGGTGGTGAAGCCCCGGTAGTAGGGCACCAGGGCCAGCGGGTTCCCCTGCAGCACCAGCAGCCTCAGGTACTGCAGCGTCCGCAGGCTGGCCACCATGCTCTGCAGGTCTGTCAGGTCGTTGAAGCCCAGGTCCAGGGAGACAAGGTTGGGCCTAGAAGGTGAGCGGGACCATCCAGGAGCTGAGAGACCAGATGAGCAAAGCTGTGGGGTCCTGCTGCTGCGCCTGTCCCACCCGGCCTCCCCCAGCACCCCGCGTCCAGGACTCACGAGGCCCGGAGCTGAGGGCGGGAGGGGAGACCGTGCCCCTCCTCCGCTCTCACGCCTTGGGCTGCCCCTGACCCAAGTTAGCCCCCTGCTGGGAAGGAAGGGCCTTCGGGTGGTCCCAGCCCCCTCTCTCCTCATGGTGGCACAGAGATGGCCTCACATCCCGACGCCACCCCACTATACAGATCTCTTCTCGGTTACCCATCTGGCTATCTCCCGTAGAGCCTGCTGGTGTGTTCTGCATCTAGAAGGTTCTCAGCAGAGGTGGACAGACTGGTGAGGAAAGCAGAGGAGCAGTGGATGGAGGTAGGAGAGGCAGGTAAATGGGGGGCCTGGGCAGAGGGTGGGGGGCCTGAGGGGTCTCGAAGCTGGAGGGTGCTCTCGGAAGCCAGACCCACACAGAACCAGAGGAAGCTGTTTGGTTCAGATCTTCGGGCATGTGGGTGAATAAGGGGCCATTGAGGGCAGAGGAGGTGGCCGGCGTCCCAGCCTGGTGAGGGGGAAGGGGCAGGGGTGGCCTCCCTCCGGCACAAGCCAGCAAATGGATTTCAGCTCTGAGAAGTGAGGGGCAGACAACAAACAGAAAGCCCAAGGGGCCACCTCATTCGCACAGCCTTTCTCAGTTACACGTGACGGTCTCCACCCAGTGAGCTCAGGCACTTCACTGCCCCTCCTCCCTCCTTTCATCCTGCCCATGATGCTGGCCAACCAGTCACGGAAAATACTCAGGAAGAATGTTTCGTAGGGACCGGCACACAGATTTTACCCCATATCGGCCTCCTTCAAGAGAACTGGTAGAAACACCAGCAAAATCGATTCTCAGGGCGTGCACCCTCCTTTTAACTTGACAACAGGGAAAAGACAGGTTTCTCACACACACACACACACACACACATGTTTCTATGAAATCCACACTTAGCATTAAGCAGGTTGTGTTATGGCAGGCATGTTTCCCGAATCGAAACTTGGAAGCTCATATGATCCAGCAATCCCACTCCTGGGCCTATATCCAAATATAACATTCATGCAAAATGATCCATGCACCCCCACGTTCATGGCAGCACTGTTCACAACAGCCAAGACATGGAAACAACGTAAACGCCCATCGACGGGTGAATGGATTAAGATGATGTAGTACATGTATACAACGGAATACCACTCAGCCAGAAAAAATACAAATTAATGCCATCTGTAGCAACATAGAGGGAACCAGACCCTCACATACTAAGTGAAGTAAGCCAGAGAGAAAAAGACAAATGCCATGTGATGTCACTTACTTGTGGAATCTAAAATACGGCACGGATGACCCTATCTGCAAAACAGAAACAGATCACGGCCAAGGAGAGCAGACTCGTGGTTCCGAGGAGGGGGAAGGCGGGAGGGAGGGGGACGGGTGGGCAGTCTGGATTTGGGGGATGCAAATTGCTATATTTGGAATGGCTGGGCACTGGGGCCCTCTGCACAGCACAGGGAACTGTGTCTGATTGGGTCACTTTGCTGTACAACAGAAACTGAAGAAACATTATAAATCAACTATACTTAAAAAACAACAACAACAACAACTCAGAAACCCTTGGAACTCTGTCCATGGTACAAGTGTGAACTCAGCTGTCACAGAGAGTCCAAAGCCCATGTTTCCTCCCTGTGCCACATGGCCTGACGCTGAGGTCAATGGAGGAAAGTGATCTGGACTCCCACGAAGCCATGACTGGGTAGAGGCAGCTTGGTCGAGAGCAGAAGAAAGAGGAGGAAGGAGGCGAGTAGGGTCAGAGAGACAGGCCTTCCATCCCCCGGATACCGGGCAACAGGGAAGCAATGCTGCCCTGCACCCTGTGCCCCTGCCAGGCTGTGAAGGCGGGAACAGCAGTACAGCTGAGTCCGTGGGCATGCTGCCCAGGACGCAGAAGCCCTGGCAGTTGTCCCGGCCTGCTCAGACAGCTGCAGCCCCACAGCAGCCCCACTTCCTCCGATGGCCTCTCATGGGTGGTCTCTGACGCCCTCAGACTCCTCAGATCCAGGGTTTCTGTTTCCCACTGCTCTGCCACCAAGGACACAGTCAAACCAAAAGTTATCTGTAGGGCAGTGGTTCTCAGCTGGGGCTGCTTTCGCGCCCCTCAGCGGACATCTGGCGCTGTCTGGAGGCCTTTTGGTTGTCATAGCCGGTGTGGGGTGGGTGCTACTGGCAGCTGGGGGGTAGAGGTTCAACCTCCTCCGGTGCCCAGGAAGCCCCCCAGCGAAGAACTATTTGGCTCCAATGTCCACAGAAACCCCGAATCGAGAGCATGTTTGCAAAGCAAAGGTCCCACTCCCTCTTGGTGACCTTCCCTGGGCTTTAGTGTGAATTCTGGTTTATTGGGTCAGAGAAATAAATCCTAGGTCTGCAGTTGGCAGCCAAGCAGGAATTATGATGCAAAAGAGTAAAGCTGGCTTCTCTGCGTAGACCAGCCGAGATCCAACGCTCAGTCCTGACCTCCCTCTTTCCACAAGGGGCTCCCGAGTTACCAGTGATCGCTGGTGACGTAGAGGCTTTCCAGGGGGCCCAGAAGCTTGTTGTGGCCCAACCCCAAGTGCTGGAGCCCGGGGGGCGGGTGGGCGCACAGACACTCCATGCTGGTCATGTTGTTGCCGTAGAGCTCCAGCACCTGCGACATGGGCGGGAAGATGGCCTGGAAGCCTGGCCAACGCCAACCGCCTGCCTCCCCCGCCCAGGCAGCTCAGCAGAGGACTTCCCAAGGACTCATGCCACATCTCCCCGCGTCCATACGGATGCCTTTTAAAAAAATCCAGAAAGAGGGAGTTCGCGTCGTGGCTCAGTGGTTAATGAATCTGACTAGGAACCATGAGGTTGCAGGTTCAATCCCTGGCCTTGCTTAGTAGGTTAAGGATCCGACGTTGCTGTGAGCTGTGGTGTAGGTTGCAGACACGGCTCGGATACCGTGTTGCTGTGGCTGTGGCGAAGGCCGGCAGCTACAGCTCCTGTTAGACCCCTAGCCTGGGAACCTCCATATGCTGCGGGTGTGGCCCAAATAAGGCAAAAAGACACACACACAAAAAAAAAATTCAGAAAGAGGAGTTGGAGTTCCCATTGTGGCTCAGTGGGTTGGGAACCACGAAGATGTGGGTTCGATTCCTGGCCTCATTCAGTGGGTGAAGGGTCCGGCATTGCTGTGAGCTGCAGTGTAGGTTGCAGGTGCGGCTCAGATTTGGTGTTGCTGTGGTTGTGGTGTAGACCGGCAGCTGCAGCTCCAATTCACCCCTAGCCTGGGAACTTCCATATGCCCCAGATGCAGCTGTAAAAAGAGGAAAAAAAAGAAATATGGGAAAAGGAGTTCCCTTGTGGCTCAGTGGGTTAGAGACCTGGCAGTTGTCACTGCAGTGGCTCCAGTTACTGCAGTGGTGCGGGTTCAGTCTTAGGCCTGAGAACTTCTGCATGCTGTGGGTACGGCCAAAAAAAAAAAAAAAAATCCAGGAAGAAAATATCCTGCAGCAGGTGTTGGAAAGTTTCTTTTCCTTTTATGAAGGAAACTAAAATCTGGAGCAACACAACACTGTAAATCAACTATACACTAATAATTTTTTTTTTAATTTGGAGCCAGAGGTGATATTGGAGATGGTGGGAGGGGACATGTGTAACGTTTTGGTAACTTCTCAACCCATGACAACATGTCTCTGGGAAAACCAAAGGGAACCTGGGTGGAACAGGGAATAAACCCAAAGATAAAAGTTCTCATATTTCTCCTGCAAAGCCTCGTCTGTTTTTCCCAAGCACTGAGCCATATTTCTGAGCTCTTCTGCCATTAAATCTACTAGTTTTAGCATTTAATTTAAAATTAAGACCACGTTGGAGTTCCTATTGTGGCTCAGTGGTAACAAAACCAACTAGTATCCAGAGGACATGAGTTCGATCCCTGGCCCTACTCAGTGGGTTAGGGATCCAGAGTTGCTGTGAGCTGCAGTGTAGGTCACAGGTGTAGCTCGGCTCCTGCGTCACTGCGGCTGTGGCATAGGCCAGCAGCTGTAGCTCTAATTTTTGACCCCTAGCCTGGGAACTTCCATGTGCCACAGGTGTGGGCCTAAAAAGAAAAAAAAATTAAGACCATTTTTGGAGTTCCCTCGTGGCTCCACGGGTTAAGGATCTGGCATTGTCACTGCTGTGACATGGGTTCGATCCCTATCCAGAGAAATTCCATATGCCATGGGCACAGTCAAAAAAAATTGGTATTAAAAAAAATAAAAAAGAATCCATTTGAGCTGTATAGCACAGGGAACTATATCTACCCACTTGTGATGGAACACGATGGAGGATAATATGAGAAAAAGAAAATTATATATTTGTATGACTGGGTTGCTTTCCTGTACAGTAGAAATTGACAGACCACTGTAAATCAACTGTAACAGAAAAAATAAAAATAAAAAAGGAATCTGTTTGAGTCCCTGCCTTCAATTCTTTGGGATGTGTACCTGGGAGTAGAATTGCTGGATCATATGGAAATTCTATGCTGAACTTTTTGAGGAATCTGACCTACTCTCAAAAGCCTGGGGTTGGTCCTTAGCACACAGTCGTGATGGTCAAACCTTCTTGGGGTGGCGTTAGGAGCCCTGGCTCCAAGACTGGAAGTGGAACCTGGGCTCCTTTACCTTGAGAGTTGGGGGCAGGTTGGCAGCATTGATCTCCTTGATCCGATTTGCACTCAGTACCAGCTCTTCGAGCTTCACAAATTTCAGGAGGTCTTTGTCCACCAGGCTCACCTGGAAGGGAAGGAAAGAGAGCTCAGAGCTCCAGGGGTGAAGCAGCACTGGTGCATCCATCTTTTTTGGCCTCCCTACGGCATATGGAATTCCCGGGCCAGGGATCAGACCTGAGCTGCAGTTGCGACCTACACCACAGTGCCAGACGGTTTAACCCACTGTGCCGGACCAGGTCGAACCTGCATCCTGGTGCTGCAGAGATGCTGCCGCCCATCCCTTTGTGCCACAGTGGGAACTTGGGAGTCCATCTTCAGAGAAGGACCACCCTACACTCCAACCCCTCCCTGCCTGCATGCCTCCCCTGTGTCCCTCTGCCTGGATCCAAGGGCTTGGCCATTGCAGTGGCCTCTCACCTCTCAACCCTCACCCCTCCTCTGAATATAGGTGTTTTACAACCTCCAGCTCACTGTCCCATGTCCCTTGTTGGATGGTGAGCTCCCAAGGGCAGCAGTCTCATTTTCTTCACTGTCCAGAGCCCCATGGACACAGCAAACCCCATGGTCTTAAAGAATCACTCTAGCTTACACCCAGCAGGGTCAGACCAGAAGCTTCAGGGGCCTGTCTATGACTCCTCAGTTGGCTTTGGCTTCAGAGACATTAGGGGCCCTTCCAGGCTGAGGCTCTCCAGGGTGACAGGCTGTGCCATCTTGCCAGGACTGCTGGCTCTGCTCGGTGGATGAGCTGGTGAGATTAATTAGCAGGGGGGCCGGGCTAGGTCTTACCACTAAGTCCTGTAAAGGGAACAGCCCTGTACTCTGGTGTTCGCTCCCAGCACTCACCTGCTTGTCCACCACCCGGAGCGACCTAAAGTAGGTGTACAAGAAGCTGTCTTTGAACATCAGGGGATTCCGGATGGCCAGTTCTTTCAGAAAATGGTCCTCTGCACTTGAGCCCTCCGGCAGAGCCCAGGGTGAGTGGGGGCTTCGGACCAGGCCCAGCAGGGCCTCCACGGTCTCCTCGCCAGGGTTCATAGCCTCCTCCTCTCTGGGGATCAGCTCCCGCCATGCTCGCCAAGTTTGAGGAAGAAAGCGCGACTTATTCTGCAGGGGTGGAGGCAGAGAATTTCTCTGAGGCTCAGCTCCTCTCAAGGATTCAAAATTCTCAAAACAGGAGATTGTAAAATCGGACAATGAGGATTAGTTTAGAAGGGAGGAGGGGCGGCGCAGAAGGTAATCTGTGGGATGTAATTCATCAAGGAAAGTTTTCCGAGGAAGAGGTGGCAAAGGCTGAAAAGGTAAATTCAGAACCTTTAGATGCCATAGTGGAAGATGAAAGGATTCAAAGTTTACTTCTCCCACCTTTTCCTCTATGAAACCCTAAAGCTCAGCACAATGCCAGGCACATAGTGGGTACTCAGTCAGTATTTGTTTTGGGGGGGGATTTGGCCACACCCGCAGCACACAGAAGTTCCCTGGCCATGGACTGAATCCGCACCACAGCAGTGACAATGTGGGATCATTAACTGGCTGAGCCACCAAGGAACTCCTCAATGTTTGTTAACAAAACAAAAAATTCAGTTCCCTGATTGGGGTCTTGGTTTTCTCTTCTTGGAGAAGGGGAGCCAGATGACAAGAGAACTGAGCTGATAAGGCTCAGTTTTCTCTTCTATGAAAATAGGAGCCAGCTGACAGTCCATGGGAACCACTGAGGACTCAAGATGTTTCTCGGCACACTTGAGAAGCCCTGGGTTCTAGATGTCATGCTTCTGCTGCACTTAGCGGGTGGCCTCTGGCCACACTGCAGCAGGGTCCTAACTGCAAACCTCGCTCTCAGGATTATCTTTCACTCTAAAAGGAGTCTGGTGTCTTTAAGAGAGCCAGGGGCCTGCTCCCAGATGAGCCTAATGTACTCAGCATGGGGTCCCGTGGAGGCGTGGTCCCTACCCTCCACCCTGGGGCAGCGCCCACAGGTCCCTGTGGGACCTATTCCGTCCACCCCTGCGGTATCCCAGTTCGCACAGTCCATCACCATTCCCACGCGCCAGGTCAGGGCGTCACCCAAACACCCAGATCCAGGCTTCTTCAAATCAGCCAACTGCTGGGCTGGAGGCCCCCTCAGCCAGACTGGCCGCTGGTCAGTCTCCTCCGCCCCTCAGACCCCCGAGCTCCTCCTCCAGCAGCCCCTCCAGCTCCGCACCCAGCTGCCGGTGCCACAAGGGAACTCTTGGAGACACAATCGCCGCAGTTGCTCGCGCACCGCAGCGCTCACTGTCCGAGACTCCTCCATGACTGCGCGGTCGACACGCCAGCTGGTTGCTGGGCAACCGCCGGGACGCGCACGCGCCAGGGCAGGACGCTCACGCGCCGGGCCGTGGGCGGTGCTCCAGCGGGCGGGGGCGCGCAGCTGCGCAGCGGCTCTTAGAATCCGCTTCCCTTGCGGGCGAACTTTTCCACAGTCTGGTATCAGGCCACGCCCCCCCGCCCCGCCCCGAGTCAGCCCCAGGTGGTCTGGCTTAATAATACACTTCCGAGCACAACCTGGGGCTAATAACTGTGCTGGCCCAGCAGATATTGAACGCTTCCCAGATGCTAATCAGTTTCTATCTCTCCTCCCAAACACCCTCCGAATAAAGTGTGTTAATTTTTTTTTGTTTTTTTTTGCCTTTTCTAGGGCCGCACCCGTGGCATATGGAGGTTCCCAGGCTAGGGGTCTAATCGCAGCTGTAGTCGCCAGCCTACGTACGCCACGGCCACAGCAACGAGGGATCCGAGCCGCGACTGCGACCTACACCACAGCTCACGGCAACGCCAGATCCTTAACCCACTGAACAAGGACAGGGATCAAACCCGCAACCTCATGGTTCCTAGTCGGATTCGTTAAAAGTGTGTTAATTCTTAATCCCACTGACAGAACCACAAAGGAGAAATCAGCCCAAGGTCTAACAATATTAACACTCTAATCAGTGGATCCCAAGGGAGATCTCTTTAATCCCTGAGTCGGGGGTTTTAATCACTGTCCACCTATACAACTGGTTTAGCATCAAGGCCCCACTTCAGAGTGATCAAATCTCGTTATCTCTCCATCCTCAAGGCACCTAGCCCACTGCCCGCCAGCCATTCAGTAGGACACTGGTTTATGAAATTAATGGGTTATGGTGGTTCTGTTTCTTATAATTTGGAAATGCCACATATTGCTTGAGATATAATTTACATAGCTAAAATTCACCTGTTAAAGTACACAATTCTGTAGTTTTTAGTATATTCACAATGCCACTATATTTATAGTGCTGCTATTATTGTAATTTAATTGTCAGCATTTTTCTCATTCCCAAAGAAAACACCATACCCATTAGCAACCAATTCCCTATCCTCCTATTTGCCCAGCCCCTGGCAACCACTGATATGCTTGCTTTCTCTGCATTTGCATCTTCTAGATATTTCATGTAAGTGGAATTACGCAGTATTTGTCCTTTTATGACTGGCATCTTTCACAGCTTCGTGTTTTCAAGGTTCATCTATGTTGTAGACTGTTAGTACTTTGATCCTTTTTATGGCTGAATAATATTCTACTATATGGGCAGAAGGTATTTTGTTCATCCATTCATCAGTTGATGGATATTTGAGTTGTTTCCATTTTTTGATGCTATGAACATCTGAGTACAAGTTTTGTATGAACATATGTTTTCATTTCTCTTGGATAGAAACTTAGGAATGAAATTGCTGGGTCATGTGGTAACTCTATGTTTAACATTTTGAGGAGCTGCCAAACTGTTTTACACAGAAGCTGCACCATTTTACATTTCTACCAGCAACATACAAGGGTTCAAGAAAACCCAAAATTAAATCCACGCATCTATAGCCAACTAATCGATGACAAAGGAGGCAAGAATATACATTGGACAAAAGACAGCCTCTTCAATAAGTGGTGCTGGGAAAACTGGACAGCTACATGTAAAAAAATGAAACTAGAACACTTCCTAACACCATGCACAAAAATAAACTCAAAATGGATTAAAGATCTAGATATAAGACCAGATACTATAAAACTCGTAAGAGCAAAACATAGGCCAAACACTCTCTGACATAAATGATAGCAACATCTTCTCACATCCATGTGTCAGAGTAAGGACAATAGAAAGAGAAATAAACAAATGGGGCTTAATTAAACTTCAAAGTTTCTGCACAGCAAAGGAAACCCTAAACAAAACGAAAAGACAACCCACAGAATGGGAGAAAATATTTGCAAATGAATCAACGGACAAGGAATTAATCTCCAAAATTTACAAACAGCTCCTACAGCTCAATACCAAAGAAACAAACAACCCCCTCAAAAAATGGGCAGAGGATCTAGGGAGGCAATTCTCCAAAGAAGACATGCAGATGGCAAATAAACACATGAAAAGATGTTCAACATTACTCCTCATTAGAGAAATGCAAATCAAAACCACTATGCAGTACCACCTTACACGGGCCAGAATGGCCATCATCAAAAAGTCTACAAACAATAAGTGCTGGAGAGGGTGTGGAGAAAACGGATCCCTATTACACTGTTGGTGGGAATGCAAATTAGTGCAGCCACTGTGGAAAACAGTATGGAGATTCCTCAGAAAACTCAAAATAGAATTACCAGTGGATCCAGCAATCCCACTCCTGGGCATCTATCCAGAGGAAACCATGACTCGAAAAGACACATGTACTCCAGTGTTCATTGCAGCATTCTATGCAATAGCCAGGTCATGGAAACAACCTAAATGCCCATCAACAGAGGAGTGAATAGGAAAGATATTGTACATACACACAATGGAATATTACTCAGCCATTAAAAGGAACGGATTACCAACATTTATAGCAACATGGATGGACCTAGAAATTAGCATGCGAGGTGAAACCAGTCAGACAATTAGATAGCAACATCCAATGCTACCGCTTACATGTGGAAACTAAAAAGACACAATGAACTTTGCAGAACAGACAATGACTCACAGACTTTGGAAAACCTTGGTTTTTCAAATAAGACAACCTGGAGGGTGGGGGGATGCACTGTGGGTTTGGGACACAAACTCTATCAAATTGACTTGTGATGATTTATGTACACCTATAATTGAAATAAAATCCATTAAGTTAAAAAAAAAACATACGAGGGTTCCAGTTTTTTCATATCCTCACCAACACCAGTTATTTTATATTAAAAAAATTATAGCCATCTTAATAAATGTGAAGTAGTATCTTACGGTGACCTTTTTTTTTTTTTTGGCCATTCTCGCAGCATATGGAAGTTCCTGAGCCAAGGACTGAACCTGAGCCACAGCAGTGACAACACCAACTCCTTAACCTGCTGTGCCACGAGGGAACTCCTTCATTATAGTTTTTATTTGCATTTCCCTAATAATGTTGAACATCCTGTATTTACTGGCCATTTGTATATCTTCTTTGGAGAAATGTCTACCCAAATACTTTGGTCATTTTTAAATTGGATTGTCTTTTTTTTTCTTTCTTTTTTTTTTTGTCTTTTTGCCTTTTCTAGGGCCACACCCGTGGCATGTGGAGGTTCCCAGGCTAGGGGTCTAACAGGAGCTGTAGCTGCCGGCCTACACCACAGCCACAGCAATGCGGGATCCGAGCCGCGTCTGCAGCCTACACCACAGCTCACGGCAACGCCAGATCCTTAACCCACTGAGCAAGGCCAGGTATCGAACCCGCAACCTCATGGTTCCTAGTCGCATTAGTTAACCACTGAGCCACAACGGGAACTCCTGGATTGTCTTTTTATTGTTGAGTTGTAAGAGTTTTTATTTAGTCTGGATATTAGCCCCTTTGTGTGTGTGTGTGAGACAAAATTTCTATACCCAAATTTTAAAACATTTTTTAATGACTGTTATTTTTTCCATTATATCTGTTTTACAGTGTTCCAGTCACATATATATACATCCGTTTTCTCACGTTACCCTCCGTCATGCTCCATCATAAGTGATTAGGTATAGTTCCCAGGGCTAGACATCAGGATCTCATTGCCTATCCACTGATTTATTAACCGGATACTCCCAGTCCCACCCACTCCCTTCCCCTCCCCCTTGACAACCACAAGTTTGTTCTCCAAGTCCATGAGTTTCTTTTCTGTGGAAAGGCTTGTTTATGCTGTATATCAGACTCCAGATATAGTGATATCGTGTGGTATTTCTCTCTTTCTGACTTACCCCTTAGTATGAGTCTTTAGTTTCATCCATGTTGCTGTAAATGGCATTATTTTGTTCTTTCTAATAGCTGAGTAATATTCCATTGTGTATATATGCCACATCTTCTTAATCCATTCATCTGTCGATGGACATTTAGATTTTTCCATGTCTTGGCTATTGTGAATAGTGCTGCAATGAACATACGGGTGCATTGTCTTTTTCAAGGAAAGTTTTGTCCAGATATATGCTCAAGAGTGGGATTTCTGGGTCATATGGTAGTTCTATAGTTAGTTTTCTGAGGTACCTCCATACTGTTTTCCATAGTGCTCGTACCAATTTACATTCCCACCAATAGTGTAGGAGGGTTCCCTTTTCTCCACACCCTCTCCAGCATTTGTTATGTGTGGGCTTATTCTGACTGGTATGAGGTGGTACCTTAGAGTAGTTTTGATTTGTATTTCTCTAATAATCAGTGATGTTGAGCATTTTTTCATGTGCTTGTTGGCCATCTGTACGTCTTCTTTGGAGAAATGTCTGTTCAGGTCTTTTGCCCATTTATCAGTGGGGTTGTTGGTTTTTTTTGCTGTTGAGTTGTATAAGTTGTTTGTATATTTTAGATATTAAGCCCTTGTCAGTTGTATCATTTGAAACTATTTTCTCCCATTCCATAGACTGACTTTTTTTTTTTTAATGGTTTCCTTTGCTGTGCAAAAGCTTGTCAGTTTGATTAGATCCCATTGGTTTATTTTTGCTTTTATTTCTGTTGCCAGCCCCTTGTCTTATACATGATTTTCTCCCATTCTATGGGTTGTCTTTCACTTTCTTGGTAGTATCTTTTGACAAGCAAAAGTTTTTTTTGTTTTAATGAGATATAATTTTTCTGTTTTATCTTTGGTTGCACTTTTGATGTCATTTTAGGAAATCACTGCCTAATACATAAACTTGAGTCCTGAGCATTCTTTATATATTCTTCTCACAAGTCCTCTGTCAGATTTGTAATTGGTAAACATTTTCCTCCTAGTCTAGGCTTGTCTTTCCATTCTTTTAACAGTGTCTTTAGGGGAGTTGCCCTTGTGGCTCAGTGGTAAGGAAGCCGACTAGTATCCATGAGGATGGGGTCAATCCCTGCCCTCACTCAGTGTTGCTGGGAGCTGCAGTGTATGTTGCAGACGTGGCTTGGATCCCAAGTTGCTGTTGCTGTGGCTGTGGCATAGGCCCAAGGATGCAGCTGTGATTTAACTCCTGGCCTGGGAACTTCCATATGCCACGGGTGCAGCCCTTTAAAAAAACGTATTCTTAAAATAGAAAAAAATTATTTTTGTCCAATTTATTGATTGTGATTCTTCCAAAAACACTCTTGTGAACACCTATCATTCTTCTCAATTGTCCTACATCAAAATACCTTTACTATTATTAGAAAACTTTTCCAAAACTGGGAAATAAGACAAAAGAGGAGCCATTTGTCCTTTTATTTTTATTTTTTTGCTTTTTAGGGCCACACCTGTGGCATGTGGAAACTCCCAGGCTAGGGGCTGAATCAGAGCTATAGTTGCCCATCTACACCACAGCCACAGCAATGCAGGATCCGAGCCATGTGTGTGACCTACACCACAGCTCAGGGCAACACCAGATCCTTAACCCCCTGAGCAAGGTCAGGAATTGAACTCATGTCCTTAAGCATCTTAGTCAGATTCATTACCACTGAGCCACGATGGAAACTTCCATATGTCCTTTTAGAGAATAAAACAAAAATCCAAGAGTCTATAGTGATATAAACAAGTCAAAGAGATGAGCCAGGGAGGAATCCTGGGATATCTTTATATATATATATATAATGATTTTCATTTTTTTCATTATAGCTGGTTTACAGTGTTCTGTCAGTTTTCTACTGTACAGCATGGTGACCCAGTTACACATACATGTATAGATTCTTTTTTCTCACATTATCATTCCTGGGATTTTAATGAAGCAACTGAGTGGTTTTATTTTCTCCTTAATTTCCAGACACCACAGTACGGCTTACACTCCGCCCACACCCCGCCCCCCAACAACTTAATCACAGTTCCCAGCGACCTCATGTTCTCAAACCTAGTGTAGGTCTTAAGCCTTTATCTTATTTGACCTCTCTGTGACTTCTGATGGTGCCAATCATTTCCTCCTTCTTGAAAACCACTTTTCATCTTTGTTCCATGACCACGGGTTTTTCTAGCTCATTTCTTTCCCTCTTGAATGTATCTTCTAGTGTTTTAGACTAAACCATCTTCCTCTCCCTATTCCATTTATGGTCCTCTCTTACAGGCTTACAGTTTTAGCAACACAGTATAGTAATGGTGCCCACATGTATGTCTCTGGCTCCTTGCTTCAAGCTCCAGATCCAAATGTCCAGTGGCCTGCTGTACATCTTCACCTGAAAACTCCATAACACTTCCAGCTCACCATGTCAATACCTGAATTGTTCACGTCACCCAAGCCCTGTAATTCTCTCTTGGTTTGGAGGATCAGCATCTATCCAGTTGCCTAAACCAGACACCTGGAAGTTGTTTTCAGCTCTTCCCTTTCTGCTATCCCCAGATCCAGTCACCTCCTAAAGACTGGATTTGACTTCCTACAGATTCCTCCAATCCGTCCACGTGTCTTCATCTCCATTCTCACTATTACCTTCGGCTATGTCAAGTGTGGGGTACAAGTGGGACATTCTGGTGAAGATGTCCATTGGGCTGTTGGACATTCAGGTCTGAAGGAGGGTGATCTTCAATTGTAAGGAACCAAATTTGGGGCCCCTGGAGGTGTTGTCCATTAAGGGCCAAGCAGGAAGATGGTTCAGTCTCAGAAGTCACCGTCAGAGGCTGGTATCCAAAACGAATCAGGATAACACTGTCACAAAAGGAGAGGGATATAAAGTTTTCAAGAAGGAGAAAGTAGGAGTTCCCACTGCAGTACAACGGGATTGGTGGCATCTCTGCAGTGCCAGGACACAGGCTCCTTTAACCCAGCACAGTGGGTTAAAGGATCCAGCATTGCTGCAGCTGTGGCATAGGTAGGTTTGGATCTGATCTCTAGCCCGGGAACTCCATATGCAATGGGGCAGCCAAAACAATTTTTTTAATTAAAAAAATGTTTTTAATAAAATAGAAGGAAAAAGTAGTTGGCAGTAGTGCATGCCATGAAGAGATTAAGTCGAATGAAGGCTGCAAAGAAACCAGTAAGTTTAGCAATTTGAGGTCACTAGAGACTATATTGGTTCTCTATTGCTGCTGTAACAAATACCATGTATTTAGCAGTTTAAAACCACAAAGGTACTCTTACAGCTTCTGTAGATCAGAAGTCCAGTACGGTGTAAGTGGATTCTCTTCTCTTCTCAGGGTCCTACCAGGCTAAAGTCAAAGTATCAGCTGGGACTGCAGTTCTCATCCAAGGCCCAGGGTCCTCTTCCAAAATCACTGATTGTTGGCCAAGTTCATTTTCTTCTCATGCTTTCCACCTGGCCCCCTCCGTCTTCAGGCCAGCAATGGTGGTTGAGTCTTTCCCATGCTGCAAATCTCACTTCTTTTTCCTTCCTCTTTGTTTTTAAGGCTCATTGGACCCACCTAGTAATCAATCCATGTTAAGGTCAACTGATTAGTAACCTTAATTACATCTGCAGAGTACCCTATGCTGTGTAATGTATCATAATTACAGGAGTAAACACCAGACGGTGAAAGTAATGGGGGGCAACATTTTACCTACTGTGGACTTTTCTAGAGGATTTTAAATAAATTATTGCAGTGAAAACCATATTGTGGAAGTTTGGGAAGTGAGGTAAAAGTGAGTGTAGACCTCTCTGTCAAGCAGCTTGAATAAGGGAGTTCCCTGGTTGTCTAGTGGTTAGGACTTGGTGCTTTCAGTACTGTGGCCCAGGTTCAATCCCTGGTCTGGGAACTGAGATCCCACATTGGGCCACTGCTTGGTGCAGCCAAAAAAAGGCAAACAAAAAGCTTGAGGAGTTCCCACTGTGGCTCAGGGGTAATAAGCCCAACTAGTATCTATGAAGATGCAGGTTCAATCCCTGGCCTTGATCAGTGGGTTAAGGATCTGGCATTGCTGTGGCTGTGGTGTAGGCCGGCAGCTACTGCTCCAATTCGACCCCTAGCCTGGGAAAATCCATGTGCCATGGGTGTGGCCCTAAAAATACCAAAAAAAGGTGGGGGGGGGAGAAGAAGCTTAAATAAAAAGAGAAAATAGACAGAAATGACTTGAGGGGGTCTTGGGATTAAAGGTAGAAGGTTGTTCACAACTGTCTCTTCTGTTGTGCGTTGGGTTCTGTGAACCACCCAGAACACCCAGGTCTGACCTCATCCCCCAGCTCCTGACGTTTATCTAACGGCTGACTTGACATTAAACAGATGCCCAGTGGGGATCTCGAACTTAACTCATTCCAAACATGACTCTTGATTTCCCATCTCCAGACTGTTCCCTCATTGCCCTTCAGCCAGTCAACTGCTTCTTTAAGATCCCAGGAGTCATCCTTGATTCCCCTCTTCAATTAATCTCCACACCTGTCCTCCAGCCAGTTCTGTAAACTCCATCTCCATCCATTGCATACTGGTCCCAGCCTCCATCATCTCTCACCTGGACTGCTGCGTCATCTCCTAAGCAGTCCCTCTGCTTCCATCTTGGATCACACAATCCATCCTCCACTCAGCAGCCTGTCTCTTTCTCACCCTTTAACGTATATCAGATCCTGTATTTCCCCACCTACAGCCACGCAGTGGTGCCTCATTGTACTTGAAATTAAACCCAAGTTCTTTATCATGGCTTTCTAAAGCCCTCTGTGACTTAGCCTTTGCCCAGCTCACCACCACCCTTTCCTTCTCTCAGTTCACTCCAGCTACCATGAACTGCTTCCTGCTCGGGGCAAAAAGTAAAAAACCCAGAAAAACAAGAAAACTCATTTTTGCGCTAGGGGACCCCCCTGCTTGGACCACTCTGTCCCCAGACCTTCCCACAGCAAACTCCTTGCCATCTTTCAGTCTCAGCTTAAATGGCATCTTATCAGAGAGACTTCCTGATCGATCACCTGACTTAGACATCTCACCCATCACTCTCTATTCCATCACTTTATTTGTAAAACTCTGATCGCTGCCTGATACTTTTTTTTTTTTTTTTGGCCTTTTGTCATTTTAGGGCTGCACCCGCAGCATATGGAGGTTCCCAGGCTAGGGGTCTAACAGGAGCTGTAGCCGCCGGCCTATGCCACAGCCACAGCAATGCAGGATCCGAGCCACGTCTGCAACCTACACAGCTCACGGCAACACCGGATCCTTAACCCACTGAGAAAGGTCAGGGATCAAACCCGCAACCTCATAGTTTCTAGTCAGATTCGTTAACCCCTGAGCCACGACGGGAACTCCACATTCTTACTTATTAATGCTGTTTGTTGTCTGTCCCTTTGCCCACTAAAGCACCAGCTCCCTTGTCTAGCTTTTTAGCTGCCATTTCTGAGACCTGAGAAGAGTGGTCAAAGTTGGCACTTAAAATACGTGTAAGTGGTTTCAACAAATAACTCTGGAGCATGGATTCTGGCTCCAAGTCCTAAAGTTGCAAAGATACCATGGGGAATCCAACGATACTCAAAGCCACGCAGAGTGGAGAGGAAGCCTTTGATTCGCTATGTTCACGGTGGTTATCAGGGCCGTCCCCGCACCCTGGCCCTGGCATGCTTCAGAAATTTCCAGAGATAATACATTTTACAAACTTCAGGCCAGCTTTCCGCTTACACGCACTACCATGACCCTCGCCAGAAATTCCCTGTGGGGCACGACCCTCAGCTCCTATAAGTCACATGTTCCTTGGGGGTTGCGCTTGTCAACCTGGGGCTTCAAGATCTCGTCTAGTCAAATCGTCAAGTCCTTTCCAAGAAGAAATAGCAACGACGTCTTCCTGTGTGTGCCCGTGTGCGTCTACACTGAGTCAGGCGTCTGCCCACCTTGAGGGTAACCGCAACATTTCCTTCCAGCCTTACTTTCACCCAGCCTTGGGTGGCAGAATCTTGAAAGTGGTTTCTGGAGAAAAGCTGAGTAATGATTTTTTCATGAACCCATGGGCGGGACGTTGACGGTCCTTCCTCGCAACTGGCCCTTATATATCTCCTGAAGACCGTGGCGAGCACATCTGGCTTGAGGAGCCTTTGCTGAAACAGCCTCGCCCTCCCTGCACCATGGTCTCGCACACAGGTACCAGCAGGTCCTGCCACTGCCACTGCCACCGCGGGCTCTGGGGCACAATCCAGCCTCACCAGACAGAGAGGAAGACTGGGGAGGCTCAGCCCCATGGCTGCTCAACCACGGCTTAAGTGTTTGAAGCTGGGAGGGCCGGGGCGTGTGGTCCAGGCACCTCACAGCATCACTCTCTTTCTCCAGGATCTGCCAGGTTTGCCCTGTTCCTGCTCTGCTGTTGGGGAACTTTGTTGTCCTCCCATATGGCACTCATCTCTATGCCATCACCAGGCGAACAAGAAGGCATAATCAAGGAATTACAGGCCTCAGTGAAGAAAGTTTTGAAAGACTACGTAAGTGCGCTTGGGATTTCTTTTCTGAGTTATTTCTTTAAAATGCCTCCCCTTGGCCCCCAGGGGAAGCCTAATCTTTTCAGTCCTGGAGCGAGGGCTGTGGATACACCGCAGAGGGATGTGAACAGCTGGACAGGCTAAGAGGGATCTTTGCGAGGATGGGGTCAGAGGCTGAGTTTAGCCCAGACAGCCCAACAATTTCTCGTACCCTGCAAGATCTGCTTCAGTAGCGTTGTTCACCCCTAACCTATTTAGATGCAGTGATAGTAAATGAGTTTTGCTCCTGTAGGCCCTCCCCGAAACAGCAAATGCCAGCCTAAGCTGTAAATGTTAGCCCAGCCAATGCGGGATGTTAAAATCCTGATGTGGGTCACAGAGAGTGTCTCTTATGGCAGAGAAGGGCAGTTAACTGATTAGGTGTCTGTTCGCGTGCTACTGTATTAAATTAGGACCGGGCTGGTTCCAGCAGGGGCTCTGCCTAGCCTGGCCCACTGGGCGGGAAAGGATGAGGCTGAATAAATATCAGCACTCTTTCAGTTTCTCAGGGTTGTGGTCAAGACAGAAGATCTTGGGCAGCTTAGACTAAACAAGTAAATAACATGTGGCAACCACTGGTAAAACTGGTCTTGCTCTTCCCTTCCGCCCTGGCATTCAAACCTTAGCCTTGGCTTCTATGGACACAAAGGTGGAGGTTGTCAGCAGCCCAGGCGACCTGGCAGATCAGGCTGATGAGATGCTCCTAGTCCTTAGGAGGAGGGTCGGGGGGAGGCGTGGGCCGGAGTCCACAGCGTGTCCAGAGGAACTCTCTGTGGCATCTTGGAGGCCTTTCCCCACAAGCGCAGACCCCCTCCGTGAGCAGGGCTCCACTGGCTGTAACACACAGTCACAAAGAGCAAGGAGCAGCATGGAAACCCACGTGCTCTCCTCTCCCCCACCTCTTGGAGCCCCCGAGCTGCAAAGAACGGCTTCCAGAAGGCTCTTCGGACCTTCGCCAGACAGGGCAGCGGTTATTAGCACAGGCTGGGGAACTGCTGCCTGACGCAGGTTGCAGTTCCCACCTGTCATCTAGTCCAGGGCCAGCTTCACAAACCAACTGATCTTTAGTTTCTTCTGGGAATGGGGATAATAATGACCACGGCCTCGCAGGGGCGTAGCACTGATTCGATGAGCCGGGACAGGAGGGCCCCGCCCAGGCCATCCCAGAGGAGGCGTTCAGACGGTAGCCATTGGGATTTCAGTCTGTTCTGCCGAACTGACCCTCGCCCATCTCCCCCCCTGGTTCCACAGGAAGAGAGAGAGAAAGGCGTGAAGGAATACATGCATTTCCAGATGCCGTGTCTCACTCTCAACCCCCAGCCACCGCACCGCATCAGCAGCTCGGCCGTCCTGCCTTACTTCAGAGCCATCAGGCCTTTGCTCAGTAACAACAGTGACATCACTGACATCATAAACCATCTCCGTAAACTCAAATTTCAACACGAGCCAGAAACAACGGTTTCTGTGCCTACTACGAGTAGCTTTGAAGGTAAAAGCTTCACCTTGTCTGTTTTAAAAAGGTTTTCAAAGTGCCTGACATCTGACTTCTATTCCCACCATCCTCGAAGGGGCCAGTCCTGAGGGCTGAGATTGACATGTCTGAGCTAACCTGGAAAAGGTTTCAAGTTCCATCGTTGTTATTTGTCTTATTATTTATTGAACGTTGTTCTTCTGAAGACTTAAATCTTGTTGTGCCCTTGGGAGGGCCAGAGGTGGCAGCTATGTTAATTTATTGATATTTATCATATTAAGGTTGTTATTGATCCTCGGAGGAGCCCTTAGAAACTATTTAATAAATTATATTGAATTTTCCTCATAATCTGTCTTGGATTCTGTGTATGGGTGAAAACTGGTGACTGGGGATCCAGGCGGGGCAGTGTTCTGGCTGAGGGAGTCTGGGGTGAGTGCGGTAGAAATAGATGGTAATCTGTCACGGCTATTTCTCCCCACCCATCAGGCTTAGTAGCAAATGATAATAATTCTAGCAGCAACAACCACTGATTGGGCATTTTCTTGCCAGGCTCTGTAAGTACCACTCTCGTACTCTTTTCATAGGTGGGGAAACTGAGGCAAGAAGTTATTTGGTCACTTGCCCAAGGCCATCCTGCTGTTATGTGGTGGGGGTGGGGGGACACCCAGATTCAAGTCTACTCTTAAGCACTCTTGCAAACTTTGTCCCTCCCTGGGCAGTGGCTGGGTCTTCGAGGTACTTAACGACATGCTTGGCACAGAGAGCCTCATGCAGGGGCCACTGCATGGTTCCCTTCCGGATTCCTGGTGCCTCTGCCCCTGCAAAGGTCTGTCCGTTATTTTACCACTGACTTCACAGCCAGGGCCAAGGATTTAATCCTTTGAAGAGATGGGTCCAAAGCTGTTAACGGTTCTCAGTGGTCATCTAGACTAAGGGTTCTCAAAACATGTCTCAGGACCAACAGCATCAGCATCACTTGGCAGCGTGCCAGAAACACAAATCCTCGGGCCTTTCCCAGGCCGATTGAATCAGATACTTTGGGGGTGCAGCCGGCAACCTTTAGTTTGAATGAAACCTCCAGGTGATTTGTATACGTGCTCCAGCCTGGGAACCACTGATTCTGGGTTCACCAACATTTTCATCTTCACCTTAATTGCGGGGAAACTGAAGCCCAAAGACACAGCCTGATTTGCCCAAGTTCTTGTACAAGGGTGACGAGGTTAGGACTATGACAAGGCCAGGCTCGGCTTCTCACTCTGACTCTTATGGGCATTTTTACTCCAACTCCACACCAGGCTTTTCAAGCCCCCACATATCCTAGCCTTTGATGACAGTCAATCCTTCCAAAATACCCACTGTGGCTGGACATCTGTCATGGTTTTGACTGTCTTATATGGGAACACCTTGATCATTATTAGAAAAATTATCCAAAATAGGGAAATAAGGCAAAAAGATGACTGTATGTCCTTTCAAAGAATGAAGTTAGTATCTACTGGTCTGTAGTGATATAAATAAATAAATGGAGGAAAGGGACAAATGTTTCTTATAGAATTTGTCTTCCCCCCCTTTTTTTTTTTTTTATGACTGCACCCGTGGCATATGGAGGTTTCTGGGGCAGGGATTAAATCTGAGCCACAGCTGCAGCAATGCCTGATCCTTTAACCCACTGCACCACAGGGCTGGAGATCGAACCCGCGCCTCCACAGTGACCTGAGCCACTGCAGATAGATTCTTAACCCACTGCGCCACAGCGGGAAGCCCTCCTTACAGAATTCTAACTTATAAACACAGAAGGAATAAGGAAAATGGAAAATTACCATTAAGCACCACAGTAGTAACTGCTGCAGACAAGACCCACAGTTGAAGGCTAAAATGAATGGGGGAAACTTGGAGGAGAAACAGGAATTGTGCATAGCCAGCTTCTGAGCCCCAATTTTTTCTTCCCTTCTTTGTTCCTTTCTTTCTTTTTTTCTTTCCCTTTCTTTCTTTCTTTCTCTCTTTCTTTCTTTGTCTTTTTGCCTTTTCTGGGGCCACACACACGGCATATGGAGGTTCCCAGTCTAGGGGTTTAATCAGAGCTGTAGCTGCCGGCCTACACCACAGCCACAGCAAAGTGGGATCGGAGCCACGTCTGCAACCTACACCACAGCTCACAGCAACGCCGGATCCTTAACCCACTGAGCGAGGCCAGGGATTGAACTCGCAACCTCATGGTTCCTAGTCGGATACGTTAATTACTGAGCCATGATGGGAACTCCATGAGCCCCAATATTTTCTAATCAATGCCACCGTTTTAACTTGCATCCACAAATTCTCTGATATTCCACCTCCCCCACAGGAGGTGCAGCTGGACTCCCCTCCACTTGACAATGAGCTGGATGGTGACTTGCTTCTAAAGCACAGTAGGGGTGGGAAAGACAGCAACTTGGTGGAGACCCGCCTGACACCTCCCGGGGGGGTGGGGGTCTGGTGGGAGGTCAACACCACCTGTAGTGATACAAATAGCCCCACCGGGGGTCGCAGGTGCCCCTGTGTCATGTGGGGAGGGCACCTCCTCACCTCTGTGGGACTTTCCCCCCAAATCCATGAGCCTAGCCCTGTCCTAAGACAATACCAGACGCACCCAAATTGTGGGACATTCTGTGAAAACCCTGAGCAGTGTTTTTCGAAAGTGTCAGGGTCAGGAAAACCAAGGGAAGACCAAGGAGATGTGACAGTCGGGTGTGATCTTGGAGGGGATCTTGAAAAAGACATTAGTGAAAAAACCAATGACAGCCCAAATTAGGCCTTTACTGCTGTTAATTTCTTAGTTTGTTTGCTTTGCGGTTGTGCCCACACATGTGGAAGTTCCCAGGCCCAGGACCGAACCTGTGCCACAGCAGTGACAACACTAGATCCTTAAACACTAGGCCACCAGGGAACTCCAATTTCTTAGTTTTGATAGATGTGCCACAGTTACGCAAATGTTCACATTTAGGAGAACCTAGGAGAACCTATATGAGAACCCTGTACTATACATAGCTTTGCTGTAAATCTAAATTTATTTCAAAATGAAACATTTTTAAAAAATCCAGGTCCTGGGAATTCCCATTGTGGCTCAGCGGAAACGAATATGACTAGTATACATGAGGACACAGGTTTGATCCCTGGCCTCGATCAGTGGGTTAAAGATCAGGCATTGCCATGAGCTGTGGTGTAGGTCATAGATGCAGCTCAGATCTGGTGTTGCTGTGGCTGTGGCTTAGGCCGGCAGCTGCAGCTCTGATTCGACCCCTAACCTGGGAACCTCCATATGTCACAGGCGCAGCCCTAAAAAAGAAAAACAAAAATAAAAATTCCAGTTCCTGGAGATCTCGCTGTGGTGCAGACTGCAGCATCTCAGAGGTGCTGGGAAGGTGCCGTTTTCAATCCCTGGCCTGAGTACAGCCAAAAAAAAAAACCCAAAAAACAAAAAAACAACAAACCAGTCCTTCCATCACACTGGCTACATTTTTTTTCTCTTTTTTAGGGCCGCACCCACAGCATATGGAGGTTCCTAGGCTAGGGGTCTAATCAGAGCTATAGCCGCCAGCCTATGCCACACCCACAGCAACGCAGGATCCGAGCAGTCTCTGCAGCCTACACCACAGCTCATGGCAACGCCAGATCCTTAACCCACTGAGCGAGGCCAGGGATCGAACCCACATCCTCATGGATACCAGTTGGGTTTATTACCACCGAGCCACGATGGGAATTCCAGGATTTTAAGTTTGTTTTTTTGGGGTTTTTTTTTTTTTTTTGGCTTTTTGTATTTTTAGGGCTGTACCTGCAGCATGTGGAGGTTCCCAGGCTAGGGGTCTAATAGGAGCTGTAGCTGCCGGCCTTCGCCACAGCCACAGCAATGCCAGATCTGAGCCGCATCTGCAACCTACACCACAGTTCATGGAAACGCCAGATCCTTAACCCACTGATCAAGGCCAGGGATCGAACCCACAACCTCATGGTTCCTAGTCGGATTCGCTTCCGCTGCGCCACGACGGGAACTCCCAGGATTTTAATTTTTAACAATACCTTTGAATCACTGGTTCTGTGTTGGTTGTTCTTCACGGATGAGGTAGACAAAGACTTGGCCGTCTTTGTTCAAGAAATAAGTTTGAATAGTCTAAGACTTAGGTTCCGTGGAAAGCAGAGCCTGCTTCTTGTTACTGAGGCTGAGATTTGCCCTCAGCGCTCCTCGCAGCTAGGGTATGGGGGCACCAAGGAAAGCTGGCTCCTTGCCTCACAGAATACTTCTCCACCAAAGGTGAGTTTTCCCTCCAGGCAACTCTCCGGTCCTGCTGGATACCGCCTGGGTGTCCTACAATTCAATTCAATTCTGACACTAACTCCGCGGGGTCAGCACAGACCCCATGGGTTAAGGTCTCAGTCCCAAAACCCCCCACTTCAGACATCAATCACAGGTCCCCCCCAAGTTACGCACACTTCTGTCTTGGCTACAAATCAGGGGTTCCCACAACTCAATACTCAGGCTCAATAATTTGCTAGAATGGCTCATAGAACTCAGCAAACACTTTGCTTCTGTTTCCGGGTTTATAATAAAGGATGTGAGGAAGGATAGCAATGAACAGCCAGGTGAAGAGGTACAGAGGGCGATGCTTACCTGGCAGGGGAGATACCATGATCACGAAGAGGTACAGAGGGTGAGGTCCGAGGGGCTTCCAAGCCCAGGAGCTTCTGTCCCCGTGGAGTCGGGATGGGCCATTCTCCTGGCACATGGACGTGTTCGCCAACCTAGGAGCGCTTCAAAGCCTTGCAATTGAGAGACTGATATAGAGAGGTTTTATCATGTAGGCGTGATTGATTATGAACTCAATCCCCAGCCCCTCTCCCTCCCCAGAGCTTCAAGCTTATAATCAAGGCTTGGTCTTTCTGGCCACCCAGAGTCCCTTCGTTAGAGCCAAGCCCTCTTACCATGCAGGAAGTTTCCAGGCATTTAGGAGCCCTGTGTCAGATGCTCCCCCAACCCCCACCACTCAGGAAATGACCAGGATTTCAGGAGCTCTGTGTGAGGAGCTGGGGCAGAGACAGAGGGTATGTTTCCTGGTCTGTCACAGCGTGTGATCAGGCAGTTCGATCAGACTTGGGATCAGGGGCCGGGGCACGAAGCAGCGGGATGGTGGGAAGTTAAGGGCTGCAAGGAGAGGTGGAAACTGCAAAAAGAGCCAATTGCAATAAGGCCGCAGGGGCTGAGTGTTAGCGGCTGCCAGCCCCTCCCCCAGGCTCAGACAGGTCCTTTCTGTTCTGCTTGTATCACGTTGCTCAGTTGATGGAGGACCCAGGATCTGCCGCAGACCTGGAAGCGGCCCCAGCCTTTCTCCTTCTTTTTCACCAAAAGCCCGCAGTTCTGGAGATGACTCAGCCATGGGCTGGGGGACTCCACCATGGTCTTCTGACTAAAACCAGCTCATGGCTCCTGGAGGTAGAGGAAATCTGCTCTTGACGTTTTTATTTCTCCTCTCCCACTTCCATCTCCACTACCTACGGCTTCTCTGATGAGGAGGCATAGGACCCACTCACCAAATTTCCTCCTGGGTTTGGGTGAAGCCCAAACTGGAATCTGAGTGGCAGGGCCTTCGCTGGGCTGGCTTCTTTCGCTCAGCATCATGCTTTCAAAGTTCATCCATCCTGTAGCCTGTGCTGTGCTTTACTCCTTTTTCCTGCTGGAATCTTCTGGGAATCAGCATGTTTTAAACAAGCAGCTGAGGCCTGAGGCAAGCGGTCTACCCGTATGGTGACATTTGCCTTGATGCCTACTTCCCCTATTTCGCAGAAACAAGAAAAATTTGGAGGGGAGATGACGGAGGAGATTAAGGGCAAAAATTCATCTCTGAATCAAGACCACCTACCACAGTTTCACCCAAGAGGAAAAAATCCCATTCCCTTTCCTGAGAGCAGCAACTTAGGACAGAGATGACCACGGTGATAAGGGTGATGAGTCCGGAGTTACCTGGAACTCAACTAACAAGAACTCTCAAATAATGAGAATTTCTTTTGGGGAGGATCTGCCAGAACCTAGAAACAGGCAAAAAGATAAGTAGATGTTGGCATGTGGTGACATGTTTAATATCTCCTCCTCCAAATGATTTCCAGGGTCTATCTTGTGATCAAGACCCTCCGAAATGAGGATGTTTGAAAAATCAAGCCTGGAGTTCCCATTGTGGCTCAGTGGTAATGAACCCAACAGTATCCATAAGGTTGCGGGTTCAATCCCTGGCCTTGCTCAGGGATTAAGGATCTGGCGTTGCCACAAGCTGCGGTGTAGGTTGCAGATGTGGCTCAGATCCTGTGTTTCTGTGGCTGCGGTGCAGTCCGGCAGCTGCAGCTTCTATTTGCCCCCTAACCTGGGAGCATCCATATGCCTTGGGTGCACCCTAAAAAGAAAAAAAGAAGGTCAAAGGGCAGACAAACAGAAGCATAGGTGACAGACGGTCTGAGACAGCGCCGCCAAGCTGGGAACCGGAAAGAGGGCCGAGACTGACCCCAAGACAGTGTAGGATCTCACCGTGGTGCCGCAGACACTCCTGCAACAGATGCGAGACAAATTTCAGACCATGTCTGTGCAGATCATGGGAGAACTGATGACATGAGCAGTCACATTGATGACCTGGAGAAAAACATTGCAGACTCACGACACAGGCTGGGGTGGAAGAGCTAGAAGGTGAAAACAATGCCCCCATCACACAGAAGAGCCAATGAAGTTGGCTCATTTACACTGAAATCTGGAACACCCTTTTTACAAGCCACGAGAAGACTGACGGCTTTTGGCAACTAACTGCTATGTGTAGACAGGTTTTGTATTATAAAATGCGTATTCTTTTTGCCACATACTATAGAGTCAGTTTTTAGAGTGACTTCCCTCCCCGCCCTCCCCCATGTTTCCTGAACATGGTTAACTTCACATATTGGATCTTGGTCAGTTGTGCCATTCAACACTAAAACTTTGGGGAAAAAAAGGAAATCAAGACCATCGACTCTCCAAAGAAAGGACAGCAAGTAAGTAAGGGTCACAGAGAAGCAAACACACATACAACAACACGACTTACTTTTTTCAGGGGGAATCTTTTGAGACTAAGCTTAAACTGAAAAGCTTTAACAAAGCTGAAACGTGCTCAGTTCAGAAAGGAAGAGCCCAGAATATAAAGCTGTAAGAAAAAAAAGAAAAATACTTTTGGGCGACGTCATTTTCTTCCTCTAGAGATTTAAGAAGTGAGAGGAAAAGTCAAAAGGAAATAGAAAAGGCAATCAGATAATGAGAGCGGGGAGACAGGAGGAGGAGAGGAGAGAGAGATGCTTAAATGTGAAAATAGGAAATCAAATAGCGGTCAACCTGAAACCAGGATGCACCTCACTAAGAAACCGAGAAAGGCAAATAAACAGCAGGCTCTGCTTGCCGCCCATTCTGTCAGCAGGTTTAAGGAGCCATCACCTTGAGGATGAGAATGCAGGTCTATTCAGCCACTTCTGGAAACAGGTACCCGTCGTGCGAAACGAGTCTCTCCCTCACAGGGACCCTCCCCTGGTCCTCTGTCCTCAAGGAATTCCCTAAGGAGATGATCACAACTCGGTCAGGACACACACACGTGCGTGTCCCTAACAGCACTGTGAGAACATCAGATGCAAACAAGGACATGGGTGGACGCACCCGTGTTAGTCCAAGGTCCACTGAGGCGTGGACACCAAGAAAAGGTTGGCCATGAACAAAGGTTTCTCTGCAGACAAGGCTGTGAGGGTCGTGGAGGAGGCAGAGGCTGGTCTGGCCCCCACTAAAGGAAGCAGGGAAGGAAGGAGGGTTGGGGCAGTGTCTAACGCTGGAGAGCTTTTCTCAGGAAGACGGGCAAGGCTGTCAGGAGATACTCCAGGTCACTAGTCACAGGAAACTCTGACGAGGCCCCTGTGTGATGGGCTGACGGGCTTCAGATCCTCAGGCCATCAGCTTCCCAAGGGAGGGGCTGAGAGGCACATTTTCATGGCTGCCGTGTGATCCACATGACTAAAAATAAGGAAATGGCAAAAAAAAACCCCACCAATCCCATGGTGTCTCTATAAGATGGCATTACGTGGCCATTCAAAATCATTTCCTCCAAGAATACTTCATGGTATGGTAAAACGCTCCAACTGTGATGTTTACAAAACTAGGATCCAAAACTGTGTTTATGATGATTCTCATTGAGTTAAAAAATGTGTGTATACAGACATAGAGAACAGACTTGTGGTTGCCAAGGGGGGGGGGAGGGGATTAGCAGAGGCGAACTGTTATATACAGGATGGATAAACAGCAAGGTCCTGCTGTAGAGCACAGGGAACTATATTCAATATCCTGTGATAAACCATAATGGAAAAGAATATGAAATATATATACATGTGCATGTGTACAGCTAAGTGTACATATATATAAAACTGAATCTCAGCTGTACATCAGAAACTAATACAACGTTGTAAATCAAATATACTTCAATGAAAACCACCTTTTTTTGGCTGCCCCGAGGCATATGGAATTTCCCGGACAGGGGTCAGATCTGAGCCGCAGTTTCCACCTACACTGCATCTACGGCAACACTGGATCCTTCAACTCATTGCACTGGGCTGGGGATTGAATCTGCGTCCTGGTGATGCAGAGATGCCACTGATCCCATTTGTGCCACAGTGGGAACTACAATAAAAGCGATTTTTTTTAAATGTGTGTATATACATATATTATATATGGACGGACATAATGCAAGACTATAAAACACTATCTTTGGGAATAAGGGCAACTTTCTTGTATTTCACTTTCCAAGTTTTCTAAAATTGGTATGCATTACTTCAGAAATCAGTAAATAAATACAACTTCCAAGTTTGAAAGAAAAGACCATTGGAGTAAAGAGATGAAAAATGGAGAGGTTTGAAGGGTTTTACATGGGTCTGTAAAGGTAAAATGCTTTGGCCACCCCAAGGCCATTCACCACAGTAGTGGGTTTATAACGTTTTTTCTTTCTTCTCACTGATCTCTGAAATGAGACCAGGGTCCACTGTCCACAGCTCTGCATCTGGTCTTCAGAGTCCCAGCTGAATGGCACAACCAAAGCAGAGCATCAGGGCAGATTCTTCCTTGCGTGACAGTATAATCAGCTTCTCAGTGTGACCAGCATTACAACACTCAGCCCTTTAAGGACTATGCAAAACTGCAGCACTTTGTAAAGAGGAGGAATATTCAAAATGACAATTCTGAGGCTCTTTGAGATCCCAACTTCATTAACTTACTTATTCAAGGGCCCTGGAAATATTACACCCCAACAGCATTGGTATAAAAGTAGATATTGTTGGGTTCCAGTTTCCGGTCTCTACTTCCTATGTTATGATGTAACCTTAGACAAATTATGTCATCTCTCTAAAATATGCAGTTTAGGGTTGTGTGTGTGCGCAGGAGTTTTGCAAATATCACCACAATCTAACTCCATAACATTTTCATCACCCCAAAAGAAACCCTGTACCGCTTAGCAGTCACTACCCATTCCTCCTTTTCCTCTGGCCCCTAGCAACCTATTTCCTTCTCTGTGAATTTGCTTATTCTGGACACTTTATATAAATGGAACCATACAGTTTGGCGGCCTTTGTGTCTGGCTTTCACTCAGCATCCTGTTTTCAAGGTTCATCCATGTTGTAGCCTGTGTCAGTGCTTCATTCCTTTCTATGGCTGAATAATATTCCACCACATGTCTTGTTAAGCCATTCATCAGTTCAAGGACATTTGCATTGTTTCCAAATCTGGCCTTTTTTTTTTTTTTTTTTTTTTTTGCCCACCCCACCCCATATGGAGCTCCTGGGCCAGAGATCAAATCTGAGCCACAGTTACAACCTGCAACGTTGGATCTTAACGCGATCAGGGCTGGAGATCAAAACTGAATCCCAGTGAATTTGGCTATTATGAATAATGCTTCTACAAATATTTGCACATAACAATCTGCCAGTGTCACACTGTCTTGATTACTGTAGCTTTGCAGGAAGTTTTTGTTTTGCCTTTTTCTAGGGCCGCACCAGTGGCATATGTAGGTTCCCAGACTAGGGGTCTAATAGGAGCTGTAGCCGCCAGCCAACACCACAGTCACAGCAACACGGGATCCGAGCCACGTCTGCAACCTACACTGCAGCTCACGGCAATGCCAGATCCTTAGCCCACTGAGCAAGGCCAGAGATCGAACCCACAACCTCATGGTTCCTAGTCGGTTTCATTAACCACTGAGCCACCACAGGAACCCCATGTAGGAAGTTTTTGAATTGGGGAGTGTTAGCCTTCAAACTTCGTACTTCTTTTTCAAGATTGTTTTGACTATTCTGAGTCCTTTGCATTTGCAGATGAATTTTAGGATCACTTGTTCATTTCTGCTACAAAGAAAGTTGCAACCCTTTTTTTTTTTTTTTTTTGTCTTTTTAGGGCCCAACCCACGGCATATGGAGGTTCCCAGGCTAGGGGTTGAATCGGAGCTGCAGCCACTGGCCTACGCCACAGCCACAGCCAACGCCAGATCCAAGCCACATCTGCGGCCCACACCACAGCTCACGGCAACACCAGATCCTTGACCCACTGAGTGAGGTCAGGGATCGAATGTGAGTCCTCATGGATGCTCTCAGACTCATTTCCTCTGAGCCATGACGGGAACTCCGGAAGCTGTAATTTTGAAGGTGGGTTGCACCGAACCTGTAGATCACTCTCGGGAGTAAAGCCATCTGGGATATTATCTTCCACTCCACAAACACAAGATGTTTTCCCATTTATTTAGATCTTTAGTTTTTTTCAACATATAAAAAAATTGAGGTGAAATTCACGTAATGTGAAATGAACCATCTTAAAGTGTGTAATTCAGTGGCATTTAGGATCTTCACAATGTCACGTAACTAGCACATATACTAAGTTCCAAAAACCTCATCACCCCAAAAGGAGACCTCGTATCCATTAAGTACACTTCCACTCCCCCTCCTTGCTGCCAATACCCGTCTACTTTCTACCCCTTTGGATTTACCATGCTGGGCATTTCATATACATGGGATCATACAGTATGTGGCTTTTTGTCTGGTTCTTTTCACAAAGCATCACGTGTTTTCGGTTCATCCACGCTGTAGTATCAATAATTCATTCCTTTTAATGGCTAAATAATATTCCTCAATGTTTTGCAGGTGCCAGGTAGAAGTCTTGCTCTTCCCTGATTAAATTTATTTCAAAGTATTTTACTCTCTTCGATGTTATTGTACACGTTAGAGTTTTCTTAGTTTCATTTTTGAGCTGTTCATTGCTAGAGTCCAGAAATGCAGCTGAATTTTGCATATTGATCTTGTGCCCTGGGATCTTGTTGAACTCATTTACCGGCTCTTACAGGTAGGGGTGTGTGTGTGTGCATTCTTTGGGGTTTTCTATATAAAGCATCATGTCACTTGCACAGAGCATTTTTACTCCTTCCTTTCCAATGGGAGTGTCTTCCTGACCCGACCCGACTAGACCTTACAGGACAGCGCTGTGCCGTCCTGGTGAGAGCAGACATCCTTGCCTTGCCTCTGTTATACGTGGAAAGTATTCAGCCTTTCACTATTAAATATGTTCACTGTGGGGTTTTTGCAGATGCCTTTATCAGTTGAAGAATTTCCCATCTTCGGCCAGTTTGTTGACTGCTCTGTCATGGGAGGTGAGCATTAGTTTCCTCCTGTATGAAATGAGGGTAATAATCCCCACCATGCAGGGTCTTTTGAGGGTAACAGCGGGTAATGTCTAGCATGGAGCTGGCATGCATCAGAGCTTATCACTTGCAGGAGGTTCTCTAATCAGACACACCTTGATCTGCAGCTCAGCCTGGCACTCAGCCAGGGGCAAGTTCTATACCTCTCTAAGCCCCAACTTCCTTATCTCTGCAGCGGGGATAATAATAGCACCTAATGCATCGGCTTGTTGTATCATCCTTGGCAGGCAGTGGTAGATAAGACTGAGATCGTAAGCCTGGAACCCTGAAGCTTCGTGCTGGGGCAGATGATTGATAAAATGAGACGTGGTTCCTGTCCTTAGAAGAGATGGTACTGTGAAGGCAGGACAGACATTCACCAGCACCAAGCAAAAGATGGCACACGGTGTTAGTGACAGAAATGGGGCACCAGTGGGAGCTCAGAGTCCAAAGTGGGGTCACCAGGTCAGGGCAGGCTACAGAGAGGAGGAAACACTAGGCCTTCCGGGGGGAAGGTGATGTTGACCAAGGCACAGAGGGAAGCAGTGAGGGGCCTGGCTGCATAGCCACAGGGAGTTCACTTTGCCTGGAGCCTAGACCAGGGGAGTAAGTAACCCGAGACAACGTCAGCACAGAGCTGGACACCAGGGGAGGGGGAGGGGGCTCGGTTCTAGAAGAGCAGTCTGTTCTCAAGGGTTGGGAGGGGGCAGATTTTTGAAAAAGAATCACGTGGTGGAAGCTCCACACCATTTCCTGACCCTCTGGGGCCAGAGCTGGGAAGTTTCCTTGGGAAGTAACTCAAGTCTGACCTATACCAGCTGTGTCCATGGCGTGGCCCCGTCAGTGACATCTTGGAGAAAGAATTCCCAGCACAAGGTCTGACAAATGAAAAGGATGCTGTGGGGAAACGAGAGCCAGGGTGACTCCAGGGTATGAAGAAGGAGGGTGGTCTTAGCAACGCCTTAAAAAACCCACTGATGGCACTTACCGGTAGAGGTGGGGAGTGAAGGAAAAGGAGGAAGGAGGGTGAGGTCTGGATTTCCGGCCTGAGCTACTGGGTGGACGGCAACAGCACGTGTGGGAACGCAGGGAATCTGGGGGTGCAAACGTTTTAGGCAGGGGAGACGGAAAGCTAAAGAAAGGCTGGTCACAAGAAGAGAGACTTGAGGAGATGGTGGGGAGAGTGGAAGGAGTCAACCGGAAAAAGAGAAAACTACACGAGACAGAAGAGGTAACACGACAAAAAGCAAGGGTGGGGAGTTCCTGTGGTGGTTCAGTGGGTTAAGAACCCCACTAGTATCCATGAAGATGAGGGTTCAAACGCTGGCTTCACTCAGTGTGCTAAGGATCCTGAGTTGCTGTGGCTGTGGTGCGGGCCAGCAGCTGCAGCTCCAATCTGACCTCCAGCTTGGGAACCTCCATATACTGCTGGTGTGGCCCTAAAAAGCAAAACGAGTAAATAAATAAATACATAAAAGCAAGGGCAGACACAAAGGGAGCAGGTGCACTTGGTCAACACATCTTCTATGAAGGGTCTCTGCCTGCGGGTCTCGCCCCCTCTGCCTGGCTGACTCTGGTGTCTCACTAGGTCCTGGCTGGGAGCCACCTGCCAGGGGACCCTCCCCCCCCAGGAACAGTCCCTGCCGCTCTTCTATGGCACCTTGTGCTCTCCCAATTACTCAGTATCAAGACAGGTTTTGTTTTTTTGCCATCAAAGTCACCGTTGTGTCCTCTGAGTTCAAATTTGCCTTTAGCACACGCGTCTTGATGGGAGACTGGAGGGAAGAGGGAAAAGCTGGGTGAACTTGCGGCAGGTGTCCGGGGAAGAGGGACAGAACCGGAGGATCCTCTGTATTTCCCGGGGGAGGTCATTCAGTTACGCTGAGAAGGGGGCTGGGGGTTGGGGAGACACCAAGAGGTTGGATTGCATACAGGTGGGGGCAGGTGGGAAGGCCCCACGCCCACCACAGACTTGTCATGGTACCGACCATGACACATCCCCCAGGAGTGAAAATCAGTCAGACTAGATCAAGAGATCAGACTGTTTGCTGTACATACTCATTAAGGCAGGAAATTAGACTTATCTTAGAAAGTGTTTCCCCTCTCTAAACAATAAGGGTTTTCTTGCTCGTGGTTTAGTGAAACAGAAAATCTGATCAATCAGAACTCATTCTCCAAGTTTCTCATTAACTATGATTCTGTAGTTTTTCAGAGCCTTCAAGAGCCTTCAGGCGACCAACACTGCAGGCATGGATGCAATTCTGGAAACGGAACTCAAAAGCACATTTACTATTAACAGATGGAATCCACATGGCATCTGGGCTTTGCTTCCAAATAATGCGGGTGGGGTGAGATACGTGTCAAACAAAATTGGCCCTGAGTTGGTCATTGTTAAAGTGGAGGACGGGCACGTGAGGGTTCATTATACTGTCCTCTCTGCTTCTGTGTATGCTGGCAACGTTCTGAAATAAAAAGGTAAAGGCACACATCGCGTGTACTCACACCACCCTGCACTAGGCTAAATTCAGATCCTGACATGACAAAAAAAAGAGCTACTGAAGACGGTAAACTGTATTCCACAGAATCAAGGCCAAGTCCAAGATGAAATGCTTTCAAGTGCTGTTTGGAGATAAGTCTCACCATATCTACCACCTGAATTACTGAAGTTTAGTATTAAATCTATAATCGTAGGAGCCAACCTTTAAACCTTGCTCGATACCTACCTGAGTTTAATGTCTGTATCTAACAGTTCCCCCGCCACTCCTATCTGGTCAGGCTCCCCATACCCTGCACCTGTCTGACGTGGAGACGGGGAAGGGTGGCAGGCACAGGGCCAAGGGCACACTGAGCAGGTTCCCAGGGGCACCTGCTGCGTGATAATTCTGAGCTGGGCACAGCAGTGGCCACAGGCACCTTGTACCAAAGGATCTCGGAACCTGGCGGGGAAGGTGAACGATAATCATGAATATGACCTGCATCCTGAGGAAATACAGGTCCTCTGAGGCCTGACTGGATGTACGTGCGTGTGTGTGTGTGCCTGTGTGTTGGAGGGTGTGTGGAAGATGACACACACACACTAGGGCTGGTCTCTGACATCTAAAAATTTTTTTTCCTTTGGTCTTTTCAGGACTGCACCCACGGTATACGGAAGTTCCCAGGTCAGAGGTCAAATCAGAGCTGTAGCCTCTGGTCTATGCCACAGCCACAGGCACTTGGGATCCAAGCTGCATCTGGACCTACACCGCAGCTCGCAGCAATGTGGGATCCTTAACCCACTGAGCGAGGAGGCCAGGGATCAAACCTGAAACCTTATGGATACTAGTAGGGTTCGTTACCACTGAGCCACAACCATAATGATCCCTGACATCTAAGGACTAAGATGGGAAGAAAGAGTAGGAGCAGGTTAGGAAAACGGGTGGAGAAGGGGAAAGATGAGGGCTGAGGAAAGGCATGTGGGAAAACCTAGAGTGAAACCAAGCGAAGCACAGCATGTTCAAGGAACTGAAAAAAAGTAGAAATGAGGTTGGAAAGGCCGGTGGGGGCAGGATGGACTCAGTGGGGTGGGGGGGACTGGCCTTTACCCAGAAGGCCTGGAAGCCCTGTGGGAGGTCTGCGGGGACTGGGCTTCCTCAGCTCCCTGACCAGAGGAGGCCACTAGACAGGTGGGATGGAGGACACCGTTATCTGAACTTGAACAACAGTGGCAACTTGGACTTGGGTGATGGGGACAGCGGGGAGGAGAGAAGTGGATGATGCGTTTGGAAGAAATCTGGAGGACAGACTTAATGGCGCTTGGTGTCGGGGGAAGTGGAGGGGAGGGGGACGCCGCGGACTGTGCTCTGAGTTGGTGGAGGGAGAGGCCCTTTGCAGGATGACAAAAATGAAACTTCAGCTTCTCACTCGGACCGGCACAGCCCCGTCAACTTGGGAACAACTTCTGTTTCTTCCTCTGTGAGATGGGAGTCACCACACCGTCAACTCGAGGGCCGTCCAGGGGTGCGCCTGTCCCCGAGGTGGCCCAGAGCCTGGTGCTGAGGAAGCAAAGCTCTAGCGCCCTGGCCTCTCCCTCCTGACCCTGCTCTTCCCTTCCCTGCATCCAACCTCTCCCCTCTCCTAATTATGCCCCAAGTAAAGACTCTGTATATGACATGGCGCTGGGCTCTCAAGTTAGAAGAACCAGCCGGACACCCACTGATTATCTCAATGGAAACTGAGCGCCCTCCAGCCCAAAGGCACAACCACTTACCTTTCCCTCTAGGGCCCCCAGTTCTCAAGGCCCCAAATCTTGCTTTGTGTCATGAAGCCTTTTTTCTCGGGGGAGGAGCAGGGGTTTGATCAGACAAGAGCCTGAGTATCAGCCCACTGCGTTTTAGTCAAGATATGGATCTGGGCAGCTGTTCAGTGAATAAGCCAGCAGCTCTGTACAGGGCCAGCGGCCTGAGATGGGACGGCATGGCTCATCTTCCAGGGTCACCCTGCCCAGACACAAGGAGCTAGGGGGGTACGGAAAGATGGCAGAGCCCAAAGAAAAACTTCTAGACTAAACAGAAACCACAAAGTCCCAGCACAACAAAGGGATGTGTCTGCCAGCAACTTCCCAGTGTTCTCTGCCTATGGCATTGGGCCAGCTGGGAGCCCGCAGCCCCCCGGGGCATCACCACAGCATGGACCCCATTTCTGTGCAGCAGCCAGTGCTGGCCATGCTGGTGGTAACCTGTGCTCTCTTAAGTGTGGTGCCTCATGGGTTACTGAGCACTGGATGCACCCGACTTCATGTGAACCTCACCGCCACCCTGTAAAGAGTACCGGGTGGGTGCTGTTTGCCCAAGTTCCACACGAGGAAGTGGGCAGTCTGCACAAGAATCACTGGACTCTGTCCATCTGGGAAAGGCCCAGAACATCACGGTCTGGTGCGTTCACAGGTAGAATCCATCCTGCTGGACTTTTCAGCAGAGGCCTCTCTTTAGGCCCACTGTCCTCCAGGACACACCTCCTGAGTCCCTGCCACCTTGGGTCTGTCTCCTCACCCCCAGCGCCTCCAGGCTGTACCCATATCCGCAACCCTAGAATGAGTGAGCCAGCCGTGGGCATCACTTTGCCCTGATCTCATTTTGTCATCTCTTCTGTAGCTCAAGGGCAACGACACATGACAGGCTTTTCAAAAAATACGGCTTTTTATTGTCTTGGATGCAAATATAGTTTTCAAACTGCATTGTAGTGTTGAACACAGCTGGTGGAAACGTGCTTCTCAACAGCGGAGCATAAAGGGCCTTGCTCTGGATGGCACAGGCCTGAGGCGCGGAGCCTCCGGTAAGCAAGACTCCTTGGGTTTTGTTTTTCTGCCCACAAGGGGTGACTGCTTCCTACGGAAGCCCTGACACAGTCACCGGAGCTCACAACAGAAAAAATGAACCATTTACACAATGAACCGAAACCCGAAAAAGGAAAAGAACGCGCTATTTCAGCTGTGGCGTTACAAAATAAGCACACAAACGAGCGGTGTGAACAGATTCAGATAAAGCAGCAGCAGAGGTGCCAAGGGAGGGGCCGTGTGCCAGCTCCCTTGAGAAACACACGGTCTGGGCTCCATGTCTCCTACCTTTTAACTGCAGGAAGTAAACTCTACGGAAATGTATCGAACTTCGGTTTCTCCTGACCCTCTCCACGACCTCAGCTCTTGCAAGTAGCACCTCTCTGTTCGCATACCCAGGAGAGAATTCTTCCAATCAGCGACACCCGGGGTTGACTCTGGAACCCAAAGTTTGACTGGGAGATGAAGGCGAATTTTGCTACATAATTGTAAAGGTATTTCACAAAAATAAAATCCATTAAGCAAACACCCACCCACACACCCACACACACACCAAGCCAACATTCAACAGGAAAAGTTCCCTTTTCTTTCCCAAAGGCCAGCTTTCACAAGCCTCGACAGGAAGAGCCCCCAGGTGGTGAGCTGGGAAAGCCAAGGCCTCAGAAGGGAAAAACAACGGGGCAGGAGATGGGGGGACACAGCTGGGGGTTCTGGGGCCTCTCTCTGCTCCCGGAGCCCCTCTGCTCCCCGAACCTGCTGGCCGAGCAGGTCAAGGCCATGGCGACGAGGGAAACATATGTGTTGAAGATCCAAACTCCTCTCCTCTCGCTTCCTCTCCTGCTGTCTATGTTCAGATGTGGTGAAAATCCTCTTTAATACACAAGGCATCAGGGACATCGAGCCAAAAACCACAGCCCACCGCTGCCTGTGCACCGACCTCAGGACTCCCCAGCTCCTTTCCTCGTTGTCGAGGCCACGGCGGAGGAAGCACTTTGCAAAGTGGCTCTGACAAGCAGCAGGCCAGGCGGGTTTCACCTGCAGCAAATTGCTCAGCAGAAGCAAGGAGTCTCTAGGGAAAGGCAATTCCTCCCCCAGACAGAGGAGAGCAGCTACACTCAGCTTAGTTAGGGGCCTGGGGCCGTGCGAGCAACAAAGACCCAGGCAGAGCTAGGTGACCTTGGGAGGGGAGGGCCACGGGGGGCGCTGTGCCAAGGCTGCCCACCCATAGCTGACCCCGGATGAGATAAAAGAACTGACAGGGGCATTCAGCCAGTGCCAGGCCGGGACGGGTTGGCCGGGACTGCATGTGAGAGGGGAGGTGGGGACCCCCCTCCTGGCAGCATGCCTGCCAAGATCAGGCCACTGCACCCCTAGACTTGGTGAGGGACAGAGGGGTTCAGCACCACCCTGGGGTGCCATGTCCCTTAAGAATCTAACTTTCTAGGAGTTCCCATCGTGGCGCAGCTGAAACGAATCTGACTAGGAACCATGAGGTTGCAGGTTCAATCCCTGGCCTTGCTCAGTAGGTTAAGGATCCGGTGTTGCCATGAGCTGTGGTGTAGGTAGCACAGGCTTGGATCCCATGTGGCTGTGCCTGTGGTGTAGGCTGGCAGCTGTATCTCCGATTAGACCCCCGGCCTGGGAAGCTCCATATGTCGCTGGAGCAAAAAGAATCTTTCTATTCTTATTGACCAAGGCAAAAAAAAAAAAAAAAAAAAAAAACCCTCGCAGGCTGACCTCTGTCTAGAAAGGGGAGGCTGGGTCAGGTCACAAGGACAGGAAGTGGAGGGAACTGAGTGTGGAAGGCCATGCGGGGACCACACAGCACCCTCCCCCTGCACTGGCTCCAGGGACACCTCAGCCCTGACAGTCCCTCCCCAAGAACCAGCGCTCACATCAATACCAGCCTCTGACGCTGTGACAGCTTCCCCTGTGCCATGAAAAACCACGCAATGCGTTGGTTGGGGGGCCTCCTGGGGGGTGACAATTGGCATGTAACCCGCCTGAAACTGAGGGAGGTATGGGCCAGCCAACCTCAGAAAGCCCCGCTCTCCCTGTATTTCCCACTTGTCGTCAAAGAGCAACCAGCAGTGGGAAGGGAGCTGATGGCACAGAAAGATTTCACAGAAACACTTTCAGAAATTTATGTGCTAGACAAGCTTTTTTTTTCCTCTTCAAATTGATTTTCTTATCCTCCCAAGTGTCAGCATTTTCATGGGAGCAGGGATAGGACTGGGGGTGAAAGGGAGTGTAAACAAACCACTGCGTCCCCTGGGGGCGGCTGGAAGAGGGGCCCTGCTGGCCTGCACCCCGGCCTGGGACCCCAGGACAGAAGTCAAAGCCAGGCTCCTGTCTGGCCAGACAACTCAGACAAGAATCCAAGATAAAACTTCTGAAGCAAGAAACAATCGTGTCTGTGGTAAAAGATACAGCCCTGCGGCCCGAAAGCCGTGATAACGGTGAGCACCAAGAGAAATGGATTTAAGTAAATATCTCAAAACAAAACATGCATCTAGTCAACCGTCTGCTGCAACGCACGCACCCCCCCAACACACACATAGACACACACAAAACCTTCAACGCCTCACACAACCTAACAGCCTTAAATATTTAACAAAACAGAATCATGAACATTAAATCTGCCAAAGGGAGAGAGGGAGAGGTAGGCCAGAAAGCAAGAGGCCAATTTTACATCCCATGGAGTTAAAACAAAACAAAAAACCTCCCAGCAAGGGGTAGGGAAAAAGCTACCGATTTCGGAGAGGTGGTGGCTGGGCCGAGCTCTGCGGCCAGCTAGGCGGTTTACGAAGGCACGGGAGCCGGGGCGAGGCCGAGAGCCCTCACGAGTCTTCCCCCATGGGGCCCTCCCCTTCTGAAGGAGGACCTCAAGTTCATCCCGGGGAAGGCCGCGTTCCCCTCCCACCTCCCAGGGGAAACGAAGGGGGACAGTGATCCAGAAGGCCTGTAAACACATTTTCTGGGGAGGCTGAAGGCTGCTGTCGAGGCGCTCTTGACGGGGCTGGAGCCTGTACAGACAGGGAGCAGCCGACCTGTGGCAGAGGTGGTGGCACTTCTTGTGGCAGGGAAAGGACCCCCCCCACCCCGTCCTCCATCAATGGGGCTGAGGTGGGGCTGGCCGCCCCGGAGCACCTGAGTCACAGGCCTCCAGAACCAGCAGGAGCCTCTGAGTGGCTCCAAACTTGGCGCCCCCCTCACGTGGCTCCCGAGCTCTCTCCTGGCCTGGATAGCGCTGCCCGGGGACGACCGAGGTCTCGCGGGAAGCCTGCTGGCCTCTGAACTTCACAGCAGGACGTGAAAAGCACATTCTTTTAAGGAGCAGGTACCCTTGGCTGGGCTTCCTGAGTGTCAGAGGACGTCCCTCCACCTGGAGATGCACTTGCAGATCCGGCGAGAGGACGCCCGGCCCTCCCCCGAACGCAACCCTCACATTCTGAAACAGCCAGCTGCCCCGGCCTCCTCCTCTTGGACCACATCTGAATACCACTCTACTGTCTGATCTGGGAGCCACCCAAAGACAGCGCAGGCGGCCACCTTGGAGCTCTGTGTCAACATTCCAATTTCTGCCTCCAAACACAAGACAGAGCAGGTGCTGGGTCGTGGTGGTGCTTTAGTCTGAGAACTACTGTGGTTTGGGGCTCCAGGCTGGGCAATACAGACAAGGTGACCAGGCTGATGGCAGCACTGTGGAGCCCAAACTTTCAAACACCAAACTTGAAGGGCTAGCAGCATCCATCAAGCCCAGCCACTTGCGTGGCTGCAGCTTGGAAGCAGGCGGAGAAATAGGGAGCAGGGCCCCGGCAGAGCCCCCACCACTCGACCCTCAGGTCAGCACTGCCGTGGATGCTGCAATGCCGCGTGAAACCCAATCAGAACAAAGGCAGCACTGCCGAGAGGCTCTCCAGGCCAGCAGCAGCTCTGCGACGCTCTGTCCCCACCCTCGGGCGCGCATACCCACGGCTCCACACACGTGTCGCAGGTCTCCCTGCAGCCAACCCCGCGAAGCCTGAGCCTATGTCCAATCTGTTTACAAGGCCAGAGCTGGGGGAGGAAGAAGGATGCCTTCCAACCTCCCCACGGGCAGGGGCGGGCCAAGAGGTGTTAAGCACCTAGCCGTGCCAGGAGAGAGCATCTCTCAGTCCCCAGACAGGAGCCAGGAAGGGCCCTCACATGACCTGACTTGGGGAATGTCACTTCCGCTTGCCCCGTCTGCTCTCCGCACTGGACCTGTGGCCCCAGCACCCCACCAGCAGGACAGGACAGGAACAGCGGCACTGCCCTTCGTCTGGGCCACTCCGAGGGGAAGGGAGGTCGGTACTGAGGTCGCTGAGTCGGAGTTCACAGCAAGGGGTTCCCAAAGCTGGGCTATTGCTGTTGGCAGGACCCGAACCTGCTTCAGACCTGAGCGCAGCATCCTGTGCGGCCCCGGGGCCGAGGTCAGAGGGAGGACCTGAGGCTCTGGTTCAGGAGAGGCGTGGGCGTGGCCTCCTCTCCGCAGGCAGGGAAGGGTCTCCACAGCATCTCCTGTTGCCGCGTGGCCACTAAGCGCTGCTAAGACTCCCCCGGTCTCTTGCCAATTCTGGTGACGGCCTCTGCCGCCTGCTCGGGCAGCTGGGACGGGTTGGTCAGGATGGACGTGGTGGTGCTCAGGTGCCGGAGAGTGTTCAGCACGGCTGGAAGACAGGATGGGTCAGGCTGCAGGCACGGCGCGCACCAGCTCCGAGCCCCGAGGGACTGAACACAGTTACATGCGTACAACCCACGTGGCGATTCCCAAACCCCCAAAAGCAGAAGAGGCACGGACACGAGGAGAGCCTTTCTGCTGAGGTCTGGGACTCACACCTCTCCTTTAAGACAGCTCTGCAATCCTACCTCCCACCTGCAGGAAGGCAGGGAATGCTGAGCTGTTCCTGCGTGTCCCCTTGTTTTAACATCACACTTCTAAGACTTTATATACGGGCACAGCTCTGTTCGTTATTTCAAGAATTGAACAAGAAAACATCTGAAAACACTTGATATAGGGCCTGATGAATAGCAGGTGCTCAATAAACATGAGCTGGATCTGCTCAAACGAACACACACAGATGACAGGAAGCAAGGAGACACCCTGCCGTGCAGGGGGGGCCCCTGGCTCAGCCTCACCCTTCTGCCCCAGCCATTTGTCTGGCGTTGCAGCAGACCCAGGGTTCTCTGCAGCACTACCTGTGGCCAAGGGCCCTCCCCGCCCCAGGACAGCATGAAGGGGTCAGTCAAGCCCCCACAGCCCCACGACCCCCGCCCAGACACCACTCACTTGGCCTGAGGACGGGCAGGGAGCAGTGCTCGTCCAGCCAGGACAGCGATGTCCGGTGCAGCTCCTCCAGGCTGCTGGTAGACACCACGCCCTTGAAGGACTCAAAGAGCGGCTTGATGATGACGCTGAACTGCACAGCAGGTGAGTTAAAGAAAAAGTAAGGGAGTGCGGAGAAAAGGAAGCCCAGGCACAGGCTTGCCCATGACCACCTCCCCTTGGGTCCGGCAAGTAACCGCATGGACAGCTAAGAGAGAGAGAAAGAGGTGGGCCTCTGTCCTTCCATTCTCCAAATGTCCCTAACTGGCCCTGTGGTCCCCACAACTCAGCCTGATGACGAGGAACCTGCCACTGACCACAGAGGTTCTGACTCACGCCAGCTCCGCTCAGGGACCAGGCCCAGAACAAAGTGGGAGACTGGAGCCAGTGCCTGTCATCTTAAATGCTGCCCACTGGCACCACATGCCCTGTGGAGCTGCTGCTATAGCACCACTCCTCCCATGCGACCCCTCTTCAGCCTGTCAGACCCAAGGCCGGGGCACACGTGTGTGTGCACACTGTCTGCTCAGGGGCACCGCGGCAGCAGGAGCTGAGGGTGGGGAGTGACAAGGACAGAGCCATTCCCATAAGGGCCCCACTACCATCTAGGAGACCAAGTGCAGGGAGTCCTGGGCCCCAGAGGCAGAGCCCAGCACAGACCAGAGAACAACCTGGAGAGAACCAGCTTCAAATCCAGGATGTGTCGCTAAATCATTTTGTGAACCCCGGTTTCGTGGGACCCCTGTGCTCCCCGCTGCTGCTAGGACAGGGCTGGTGCTGGGTACTTTAAACCAGATCCCACCTCCTGTCCACCTTACTGCTGCTGCAAAGTGGCTCAGCATTGTCTTGATTTCTCAAGGACCCAGAGCACGAAGCTGGCCTATTCTGTGTCCCCGGGAAGCCCCGAGCCCGGATGGTCACCAAGGACAGCTGCTCCCACTGCAGGCCCGCCCAGGCCCCTCTCTCGAAGCAGAAACTAGAGTCACCTGTCTTGACAAACTCAACAATGACCACTCAGAGCATCTTTCTAAAGGAACTGAAAGGTCAGTGTTGCTGGGAGGAATGGGGGAAAAGCAAAAAAAAAAAAACCCCGAAGATACAATCCAGAACTTCCAATTCTGCAGGGTCCGGCTTTTCACATATTCGTCAAACATGTCTCTCATGTGATCAAACTGGCGTCGGGTGACGGGGACGCCTGTGGCAGGGAGCAGCTGCTGGCAGGAGCTGAAACAACAGAAGAGTCGGGGGGGAGCTCGGTGCAGCAGGTGGCAAACGCGGGCCCTGGGGGCTGAGCGGCCAGGCCCACGAGGAGAGTCTGGGGCAGAGAAGGGCCAAAGGCGGCAGTGCTGAGCGAGGAGGCCTCTACCAACAACAGGGGAGGACGTGCCCCCGCGCCCCTCACCCCAGCCCCAGGCCCAGCCTCACATGATCGTGGCGTTGAGCTCCTCGATTTCTTCCCGCAGCCGCCGGGCCTCCTCCTGCATCTGGCTGCGTTCCTGCTGCAGTTTGGTGATGTACTCCACGGTCTTCTGCAGCGTGATGGCGTGGCTGGTCTGGAACAGGTGGCCAGGTCAGGGGTCAGGGGTCAGGGTCTGCTCCCCCACTCACCCTAGAAGCTACTCACCAGCTTGGTGTTGTTAGAGATCAAACTGTTCAGGGTGTCAAAGCCCATCTTGATGTTGAAGCGTCTTTTCTGCTCGGCTGAAATGTGCTTCATCTGCCGGTTCTATTGGGGAATCGACCCGTCACTGCCCCACAGGGACCCTTCCCTCACCCCCACCCCAACCTACTGGCCAGAGTAGGGGCGGATTAGGACCGTGAGGCCTCTAGAGAGCTGTGTGGGGGGCGGGGCGGGGCGGGGGGCAGTGACAGAAAGCTAAAAGGCTCCAGCTAGAGCCAGGAGGGGGACAGGGTGGGACTCTAGAAAACCATCCCTGCAGAAGGAAGCACGGCAAGGACCTGATGCCGCTGATCTGGCCCTTCCCAGCCACCCTCACACCTCTTGTCCACAGACTTAGTTCTGACAGCTCCCCCATGCCCTCCCCAAGGCTAGGTCGCCACAGGGCTGGGTAGTGGGTGAGGGATGGGAGGGGGTGACAAGCTCAAGGTTAAAGCAGCAAACGTCCCTGTTTCTGATGCTGTGCCTGCCCCCCATCGCCCACCCCCCAACTTGGTGGGACTCCTGTTGAGCCTGTGGTTCTTTCCAGTGTGTCTCTAAGTAAGGGACGTAGCTGTCCCAAAGCTCTCTTGATACGACTCTCCTTGCCTCCCCATCCTTCCAAGGGAACCACGACCTGAGAGGTACCTTTAAAGCAGCCACATTTTTGAGGTCTGCAGAAGATTTCCCTGAGCAGTTGTTCTGGGGAGACTGAGGGCTGGGGCTCTGCTCTGAAGCGCACGGAGAGGCCTGCCCTGAGTTCGGGCAGTCTCGACCTAAGAAGAGCAGAGACTCCCCTCAGGGACAAGGCTGCCCAGCACACAGGGAACTTGCCCACGAAAGGAACCCCCGGCAGGTCTCAAGTCTCAGAAACCCACCCTGAACCTCCCAGAGCAGCTCCAGCGCAAAAGCTGGAGAAATCCCGGCCGGCATCCCGGGTGGGGGCGGGCCGTGCTGGGCCTGTTAGGGGAGGCAGGCCGGGCGCGGGCGCGGGCTGGGTGGCGGCTGAGCTCTGCAGTCCCAAGTCCAGAGGAGCTGAGAGGAGGCTCTACTACCGACCCTCCCGCAAAGCCGCCTGGGCCCCAGGGCTCCTGAGCACCGAAAGGCTCTAGGTCCCGCCCTGGTGGCAGGGACACAGCAATCTGTTATTTTTTGGTTACGTCCTACTTGTATGTTTCTTACATGTTTTTTTTAATCTTACCCATCCTCACACAGTTTTTAATGGAAAACAACAACACACCACTCTTTTTACCCACGAAGGATGTGACAGAGGAAAACTGTGTGGCCCAGGCTGGCCGTGCTCCAGGCTCTGAGCTCAGGAGAGGCGCCCAGGAAGCCCCTCCCAGACCCTCTCGGGACTCTGTTCCCCTTCATAGCATGGGTTCAGGCCCCTCCTCCTGGCTGTTCTCCCCAAGCAGCTCTAAGTTCCGGGGACCCACACCTCAGCGGACAAGGCGACGTTTACCGAGCCCCCTCAGGGTACCGCAGGACCAAATCATAGCTAGTCTGCATCTGTATCTTCCCAGACGAGGGTCCTTAATCTTCAAAGTCTGTTCTGGGGCAAGTCCCTCTGTCTGACCGCTCTAGGTAAAGACCCCTCCCCTCCACCTCGGGAAGACACCTCTGCACAGGAGGTGGATTTATTAAACATGAGACACTTCAGTCTCCTTTCCCGAGGTGCTGTCTGACCTCACCCCGCCCCCAGCAGCACAGCCTCCCCTGACCTCTCGGTTCCAACGATAGGCACGCCAGGGAAAAAGGAAGGGGCTCCTGGGGCCTGGTGGGCTGTGCTGATGCCACCCCAGGCTCGTGCTTTCTGGAAACTGATGCCAAGGGCTCCTCCTGACTCCTTTTGTGGGTCAAAGCTGGCAGCTCAGAGGCGGGCCTCTGGGAAGGAGGCTGAGCACACCAGAGCCGCCTGACCACAACACCCTGTGCTCCCCTGGTCTGTCTCCCCTTCACTGAGCCTTCCCCTCGCCAGGGCTACCTCACTGCCCAGCCTGCAGCCCAAGCTCAGACTAGGGACATGCGTGGCCGCCTCCCCAATCCAGGAGCAGGCTGTGCACTCTACTCACGCAGTCCCGACCATTCCGACCGAAGAGAAGACTCACGGGGGCCCGCGGCAGGGACCGGAGGCGTGCCCCCGAGCAGCGGGGCCTGCTCGCCCTTCACCAGGGAGTCTGGCGCTGTGCTTGGAGAGAAGAGCCGCGAGACATGGGGGGACTGGCTGCCCGTGCTGTGGCCAAGGTCTGTCACCAGGATGCCACTATGGAACTCTGTGACTCCAGGAGCCTGAGGGGACACAGGAGAGAGGTCACCCCCGACCACGGTCATGTTGGGTGATGGCCCCTCAGGGTTGTAAGGGTGCTGAGGGTCTGCCTGGGCCCCTTACCCTGGTGACGGCAGCAGGCGTGATGACCATGTTGGACTGGGACACGGTGGAAGCCAATACCCCTTCTCTCTTCAGGGGGCCTGATGTCATGATCACTGCTTGCGGCGGTCCTGAAAAGGCAGCTGCCAGGACGAGGGGAAGGTGAGGGCGGAGGTCCGCTTCGGGCCTGCTCCTGACCCCAAGGCTCGGCCAGGCCACACAGGGGCCACCAGAAGCAGCACACAACCCCTCTGCCACCACTGAGACATCGCCTCCTCACTACAGGGCACAGACAAAGCTACTGGGTTTTTTTTTTTTGGCCACACTCAAGGTATGCAGAAGTTCTGGGTCAGGGCTTGAACCTGTGCCACAGTAATGACCCGAGCCACAGTGGATCCTTTAACTGCTAGGCCACCAAGGAACTCCGGATAAAGCTACTTTTTGTATCTTCTCCTTGGAGGGGGACAGATTATAGACCCCAGAAAGAGGTGACCAGGCAGAATCATGTTTTTTCAAACTGAGTTGAGACTAACTTTAAAAGAACAACACAGGACAGAAAAAACAGGCTAGATCACACACACATAGTATTTTATAACTCTTCTGTTTCACATCACGATACGTGTGTGTCATGAGTCTGCAAGCTTCAGGGGTGGGAGGCATCCCAGGAGGTGGAGGGGGACACCACACCTGCTTCAGTCCACCCGACTCACCTGGTGTGATGCGAGCATTCTTCAATACCAAGGACACAGGCTCCGGTTTGGGAGCAGGCACTATTTTGGGGGGCTGCTTGTGCCTCCCCCCAGGCAAGGATACGGGCTTGGGGTGCACAAAAGTTAAACGGGGTTGGGGAGGCCCAATAGTCATGGGCCGGGTGACTGGAGACAGTGCCAGGCCACAGGGGGACATGGAGGGGGTGGGATAGCGGGTTGTGATAATGAGACCCTGGCTCTGGCTGAAGGTGGTGGCAGAGGCATCATGTGTGAGGGTGGCAGAGGCCGTGTGGGTGATGACAGAGGGCGATTTGCTGACTTCGGAGAACTTCTGTGGCTGCAGGAAGGCGGGTGGAGTTGGGGGGTTCAGGGCAGCGGCAGGAGGAGGGCCTAAAGGCAAGGCAGGGGACATGGGTCCCGGGACAGGGCTGGGCGAGAGCAATGGCATGGTAAACACAGGGAGGAAAGGCTGGGGGACAGTCAGTGGTGGTGCAGAGGGACCCAAGTCTGCAGGCTGGACAAAGGGGTCCCCAGGCTGCGAGGTGTGTTCACAGCCCTGCCCGTTCGTGGGGTCCAGGGCAGTGACCACGGGGGGTGCAATGAAGCCGTCAGGGAGGCTGGCGGTGGGGAGAGTGGTGGTTGGCAGGATGCTCTCCTGAGAAAAAAAGAGACACAGTGAGGAACACATGCTGGAGTCACACGGCTGCTGTCACTCTCCAGCGCCACACGACACAGAGTCCAACAAGGTGCGTGGGGCACCTGGGATGAAGCCTTGGGCAGAAGGGACTGTTAATCCAGGGTGCAGGGGTCTCCCCAGGCCTCTGTAGGGATCTTGTTTCCATTAGGAACTGAATGATAACACAGGGCCCAGACACGGCGACTGTCTGCACACACTTTGGCTCTCGGCCTGGGAATATCTTATTTCTGGAGTCCAGCGGGGTTATCCCAAAGGCCCTGCCATCTTCTGTTACAGAGCAGAAGCACCCTGGACCACAGCTGCTCACAAGGCTCCCAGGACGTCTCACGTATCCACTTCTAGAGGCCGCCTCTTCCTCAGAGGGAAACGCTATAAGGAATCAATTGTTCGGATCCCAGACTCTACAGAAAAAATTCTTCCTGGAGCCACATGGAAGAGGGGGCCAGGTCACGGCACCTAACAGGATGCGGGTACCAACCTGAGACTCTCTTAAGAGCAAAGAGCCACACCTCACTCGGCAAAGTGGCCCCAGCACCTGGTAAGCAAATGATGTTGAGTGCTGAGTAAAAAGTAAAAGAAATACACAGAACTTACTAGTGATCCATGTTTTTCTTTGCTGTCTCTCTGACCTGTTTTAACCGGTCAAGACAGAACTCGCCACACACAGACTATCTGGGGCCTACGCAGGAGCACAGCGATAGTCTCCCACCCCATGGGTACTATGGATGCTTTCAAAGAGGGCTAGGATAACTTATTTACACTTTATAGCTGAGTCTGTTAGATCCGGCAACCCTGAGCACTTGGCTTGTGACTTTGTTACGGCTGCAAAGGTTTGTTGCCCAGTCCAGTGCCCTTCCCCCAAGCTCCCTCTACCTGAGCAGGTGGGCTGTTGGGGTCTGGTGCAGGCGCTGAGGCAGGTGCAGGCAGCATGGAGCCAAAAATAGAGCGGCTGGAAGAGAAGAGGTCTGCAAGACAGCATCAGGGGTCTGTGAGCTCTGTGTGCCCACCACTTCATTGAACTGAGATCCAAACAAATCGGGCACTGAACCCCACCTTACCCTGAGGAACACCAGGGCCCCTGAGGTAACTGCAGACAGGGGCCTCTGATTGGAGCCACACATTCTGGCAACCAGTGTGGGCTCTACAACACCCTCCGGCCTGGGTGGCACCTGCTCTTACAACAGCAGGAGCTCAAGGACCAGTTCTAACCTCAGGAAACTGCAGGGAGGCAGGTGTGTCGTCGACGCCCCCTGCTGCCTAGAGGGAGAACTGCTTACAGTCAAGGCAGAACCTGAGATTCTAAGATAGGAATAATGAGAGAGCCCACTTCCTTTAGAGAACAAGGTCCCAGAAACGCTCCCCAGGCCTTGCAGCTACTACCAAAAAAGGCAAAAAAAAAAGGCAGTTCTGAGAAACTTCTAAGCCCTCTCCCTGGCCCACTTTAACATTTTCCTCTCTGAAAGGGAAGCACTGTCCACTTTGTGCCAGACAAAGTGGGATGCAGGCAGCCAAACTCGCCCTCTGCCCCAAGTCCTCACCCTGGAAAGGCTCAAAAGTGTCCATGAAGTCCAGGTTGGGTTGCAAGGGAATCAGCCCCGGCTGAATCATGTCTGCATTTCCCAGATGTGCTGTAAGAATCGGAAAGGAGACAGAAGGGTCATGTGACCTTCTCAGACCTTGTTGTAGGGAGATCTGCTCCAGGCTCTGCTCACATTCTAGATTCTTCCAAGCAGAAAAGTCAGCTGCTGGCTGGAATGTCTACTGTGTTGAGGCCTCAAGGCCATTCTCCAACCTCAGAAGGCAGTAAAAAAAAAAGGCTGAATAAAAAAAATTGAGTATCTGGGAACAGACACTCCCCAGAAGCTGTGCAGAGCTGTGCAGGGACCCCTTGGTTCCAATTTTGAGTCTGTGAGCTCTTCCCTGAGACATGATCTGAACGTCTGCACGCTGCTGAGTGAGAGGCAGTCCCAGGAATGTACTGATTTTCCTGGGAGTGAGTCACAGGCCCTACCACTCATGCCAGGTACAGGTCCTCTGCTGAGGGGACAGCATCAGAAATGTGAAAGTGGTTCAGGTCAAACCCCCCACCGTTTCCTGGCAGTGGCACCACAGGCCCAACAGCGGCCCAGGGAGACCAGGGCACAGGGCCCTCACACATCAAGGAGGTCGGCCAACCGTTCTCCTCACGGCTCACCCTAAACAAGAGGAAACCTGCCTCGGGGGCCTAGAGGAGAAGGAAATCTTTCCCGTTAAGGGTCTAGGGGTGGGTTACCTATTTCACGTGGGTTGGGCCAGGCCACGGGCGGGTGGGAGGAAAGCGTGGAGAAGAGGGTATCACTGAATTCCGACATGAGCATGTCCGTGTCCAGCAGCGTGTCCTCCTCCATGGGGACCGGGGTCTTCCAGCCGTCCCCATGCTTGTGCCAATACAGCATGTCATCGTCCTAGCACCGACAGGGGGGAGGAAAAACCAAAGGGCTCACAGTGACTCAGAGTTCCCGATACATCACACCAGGGTGACAGGCTGCGCGACTTCACTGCAAGGCGGTGGGAAACGACAGAGAGAAGTCCTTCTGGCCCCCTAACGGGGAACTGGCCTGTTTCCTTCACATCCTTCGGTGAGAAGGGGGCCCTCCTCCAGCCACAGGCAGTCTCCGTCCCCACCGCTTTCTGCTGTACCACTGGGCCACCCAAGTCACCGCTGTTTCTCGGCAAAGGCAGGGGTCCCTGAGGGTCCGCAGGCTCCCACGCTCACTCACCTGGGCCAGGCTGGAGAGGTCCTCGTCCTTGTGCTGCTGGAGCTGCGGAGAAGAGCGGAGGCAGCGACAAGGTGGTCACTTGAGCGCCTGGGAGGGGACGAGGCCCTCAGCCTCTCCTCTCCAGAGTTGGTGAGCTCCAGAAGCACCCAGGCCTTCTCTCTCTGGCGGGGGAGGTGGGCGGGGAGAGGGATCCTGCCCCTGCCATCCCCAGGCCGAGGCCAGGGACAGAGGAGATTCCCAACCAGCGTGGCTAGAATAAACAGCCCCGGCTCATAGGGAGAGCAAGGTCACACGACCAAAGCAGGCTCCCTCTTGGGTTGGGCTAGAATGCTGCCCCCCATCCCGGGGGCGGAGGAGCGGCAGCTCCGGCCACAGCCTCAGGGGCCATGTCCTGAACCTTAGCTGGCTTCTTCCCTCCACTACGGGGCTTCCCGCACATCTCTCGGGAGCCCAAGCTGGATGGATACCCTTTTCTTAAAGTAGGTTCTCCACTTGTGATACTCCCGGATCACGATCTCAATGCGGCTCTTCCAGTACTTCCCCTCGGTGGTGATGGCCTGTGGGAGAGACACAGGGCGGAGTAAACACACAGGGGTTCACCGGCAGAAACCCCTGCGAATGCGCACGCGCCTGGCTCCAGGAGGCGGGCCCAGGCAATCCAGCTCCGAGAGCCCCACTGTGGGCCTATGGCCTCATTCAGAGTGCGCCCCAACTCTGCTGTGCCCGACTGGCCTCTGAGAGAACGTGTGCTTTTACTTCACGACCTACGACAAGCCAGGGGGCTCTGGGGGCCCGGGGCCTGAAGGTGGGACTGGAGCAGACAAAAGAGAGTTCCTGGTGCCAGAGGAAATTACGGAGACCAGCCTGGCTCTCCAAGGCCCGCAGCCTCTGCCACCTTTCCAAAGGGTGACGATGAACAGCCAGCCCCAGAAGTTTCAGGTGGAAAGAGACCTCTAAGACCCAGAATAACCTTCCCATCCTTCAGGGCGGGAGCCCTGACCAGGATATCCTTGAAGATCCTGGGACAAGGAATGCATGACGGCCTCAGAGAGCACACCTCACTTTCAGATTCTTTTTTTCTTTAATGGCTGGAGAATACTAACTCTATTCTCAGATAGCCTATCATAAATCCCACATAATTTCACCTAAAAATACTTCACTGCGTCTCTGACAGTGAAGAATCTTCACAGTGAATAATACATTGTTATTCCCAAGCCTAAAAAAGTGTTATTCCTTAGTGCCATCCAGCACCAGATCAGGTCCCACGGCTCCAAACCGCTGTGTGGCAGGTTACTTTCCAAGTTTTCCCCCTTTTCGTCGTAACAATGAGACATGCTTGGACAAAACTAAAATGACGCAAAAGAGTGAAAAGTCTTCCGTCCCCTCACTCTAACCCGTGAGAACAAGATTTCTGCATAACCTTTGAGACATTTCCTATGCATGTGTAATCACACAGGCACACGCTTTAAAAAACTAACCTAAAGACACTAAAATAGTGTTGTGCTACTTGTTTTTCCATTTATTATCTCTTCAGCATCTTCCCCCCTTGGCATATGAAGATCTTGGGGCCCTTCTTTAATGGTTAAAGAGGTCTGCTTGTAAAGGGTTCATGATGTTCAAGAGAAGCAGAGTGTCAGTCCAGGGTCCGAGAAGGGGGAGCCTCTGAGGGGTGTCAGGGGTGACCTGCCTCCCCCAAATCACCGTCACTTCTCGGGGTCACAACAGCTGCCAGGACAACACAGCCCCGGCCTCCCTTCGCAGGACCCAGCCTCGTCCCACCATATGAGTCACCTCCTCTTGAGGGAGGGCGTGTCATGTGCCAAGTACCTCTGGCCGGCGGTGCTCGTCCACTTCCACAGAGCCATCCAGCGGAGTGACAAAGTGACACACGGGATTCTTGCGCTTCTCCAAATCTGGGGGGGAGAGGGTGAGATCTGGTCACTGAGGCTGAGATGCTCACAAGAACCCTGCCCCTTTCATCCACACCTCACCCCTCGGGGGCCCCTTCCGAGTGTTTTTTCCTTCTCCTTCCCTCATAAAGTGAGATTTCAGGGGAGTAAAGGGGTCCAGGTCAGAGGAAAGGAATCTGTCAGTGATGCGTGGGCAAGAAATGGAGTCTGGCTGATCAAGAGGAACACCAACCTGAGCCAAGGGGACCCTAAGCGTGCTCACCTGCTGCAGAGGTCACCTGTCCCCCGGCACCCAAGCCAGCTGGACAGAAAGCAAGGCCTGGGCCTGCATCCTCTTAGATCAGCTAAAAACTAGGAACTGTTCCCCGACTCTCCAAAAGTCACCCATCCTGACGCCCCAGCAAAGGATGAACCCTGCCCTCCTCCTCTGCCTTTACAACACGGGGCTTGTGTCACAGTGAGCATGTTAGGGTGGGAACAACTGGCCAATGCTTCTGCAGAAGCCTGACTGTGCTGATGGTGGTTGTTAAGTGTCCAGTTCACTGGGATTTGGCTTGGTTTTCCTATTCTGCAGATTGCGCGAGAGAGACTTCTGTCTGACATACAATGTTCCAAAAGCAGGCTCTGGGGCCCGGAAGTGCAGAGGCCTCTGGGTGGCAGAACCTGGAGGGTCTCCCGCCCAGCCACATGGCACTTACACTGCATGTACCATGCCCGCCAGATGGCGTTGTTGAGCCGGATCTTGTCTCTCCACTGGAGCTTCAGGCCCTTGAAATTCTTCCACTTTGGAGACACCAACTTGCCACTGAAAGGTAAAATGAAGAGGGGACACTCAGTGGTTTCTCTGAAAATGAAATGAAATCAAAAAGTACCACCCGATCATTCCAGGCCTCAAAATTCTGGATTAAACCCTTGCAAGCCACAGGCTAGGCTTGATAGAATATACAAGGCACTTTGGTATTTCTTCAAAGTGATATGGATGGGGGCCACGGTGTTGGGTATGGAGGGAGCAGGACTGGCCATAGATTTTCAATTGCTGGAGGGGGTACCCTATTCTGTCCACTTCTGAGTCTTAAAATTTTCCATAATTATGGAGTTCCCGTTGTGGCACAGTGGAAACAAATCTGACTAGAAACCATGATGTTGTGGGTTCAATCCCTGGCCCCACCCAGTGGGTTAAGGATCTGGAGTTGCCGTGAGCTGTGGTGTAGGTCGCTGATGCGGTTTGGATCCCTCGTTTCTCTGGCTGGGCTGTAGGCTGGCAGCTACAGCTCCAAATGGACCCCTAGCCTGGGAACTTCCATATGCAGTGGGTGTGGCCCTAAAAAAGACAAAAAAAGAAAGAGCTCTTGCACACAAAGCTGACGGCAGGCAAGGAATGCTCCCTGGTGGCACAGCCTTCCCAGTTTAGTTTTCCAAGCGCTGTGCCAGGAGCCTCCTCTGAGCAGCTGGCCTAGGGTTTCCCTTCCTCAGATGGCTTGAGATGGGCAAGGCACTATTTCTGGCCCATACCAAAGGCGGGTCTATGGGTTCTACATCACTGCAGGCCACAGCCCTGCCCCTTCTCCAAACCCATTCAGAAATTCCACGTGACAAGCAGTGATGTGCCAGCAGTCACAACAGCTAGGGTCTTCAAAGACAGCACCCAAATAATAAACACTCCCTCAACCTGAATACGTTTATAAGGCAGAAGCTCCCTGCTCTGCACCCAGCAAACCTCATGCCCGCCCACCCCCTGCCCCCAAAACCCAGCACCAGGCCAGGCTTTGGATTACAGGCCAGGAGGTTGTGACCATCCCCCAGAGAAAATGTCACAGCAAATCTTCAGGGAATGTGAGGGACAGACAGACAGTAGCAGCCTCAGCTCACAGGGTCAGGGGCTCCAAACCAGTCACACACCTTCCTCCTCCGACTCTCCCCAACCAAAGGCACTTCTACAAATCAGCTGTCGCCTCAAGTTCAACAGCCAGCAGCCTGCTTCTGAACCTCTATAGCATAACCTCATACTAGCCATGAACTTCCACAGTCATGTAACCTCTCAGACACCCCAGTTTCCTGGGTAAAATCACAATAATACCACTGTCTCCAGAGTGTTTTAACAAGAATTAAATGTGTACACATACACACAAGGATTAAACACACAGAATTAAATACACAAGGATTAAATACACATGGATTAAATACACGCACACACACACACACCATACACATTCTTAGACACAACAGGACAGGTAAACCCTAAAGGAAAATATCCATGTGAGATATTAATAACCACCTCAACGATATGGATTTAAGTTATCATTGAAAGGCCTGGGTTTTTTTGGGGGGGAAGGGGCACACCCGCATACAGAAGATCCCAGGCCATAGATCGAACCTGAACCACAGGAGTGACAATGCCAAAACCTTAACTGTCCACCAGGAAACTCCTAAAGGCCTGTCTTTTTAATACCTCTTAACTTGAAAAGTCCTCTCTTTTTGTTTGCCATACTGGGGCTCTGTCTCCTCCACGGGAGGAAAAGGTGGCACCTACGTGCCTACTCTTGATACCAGCAGAGACACGGCCAAAGGCAAGTCTTGACTCCCATGCAGCTGCAGAGCCACCAGATTCTTTAGTGCCCCAAAGGCAGAGCCTAGGTCCACCTACTCCCTCTTTTTTTTTTTTTTTTTTTTTTTTTGTCTTTTTAGGGCCACACCTGCAGCATATGGAGTTCCCAGGCTAGGAATCAAATTGGAGCTACAGCTGCCAGCCACAGCCACAGCAATGCAGGATTCGAGCCACCTCTACAACCTACACCACAGCTCATGGCAACGCCAGATCCTTAACCCACTGAGCCAGGCCAGGGATTGAACCCAAGTACTCATGGATGCTAGTCAGGCTCACTACTGCTGAGCCATGACAGGAACTCTACTTATTCATACAATAAGCTTTGAGCCCCTGTTGTGTGTCATGCACATACTAGGAGCAGAGGAGAGAGAGCAGGGGAGATGATGAAGTCCCAGCCAAGCCCCCAAGGAGCGTGTGAGTTGCTGAGGCGAAGTCCTGCCTATGAGCTGAGTGTCTTGAACAGGAGCCAAGGGCCGTGGGAACAAAGTCGGCCTAACTAACCCTGTCTGAGCAGTCATGAGAGGCTTTCTGGAGGAGGTGATGTCTAAGCTGAGGTCTAGAGGATGAGGAAACTTTAGCGAAACCAAGAAGAAGGGGAGAGATCTATGCTGGTCCTTCTGCCTGGCCCTGAGGTGGGCAAGACAGGCTTGGGTCAAGGTGTGGAAAACACCCAGCTTGGTCAGGGCCTGGGGCAGGGGTACTTCTAGGCCAGGCTAGAGAGCAGGGTACACACCAGAATATACCAGGCCCCTCCTCTGGGCAAAACCACCCCTGCCCCGTCCCCTCCTCTGACAGATCTTTTAGCAACATGGCAGGGGGTTCTAGGAAAAAACAAAACAGGAAACTCTCCCTATCTTTTTATTTCCTTAAGGGAAAAAACCTTTTCTATAATTGACAGCTTCCTTGTGTTGAAGGCCAGAATTCAAATGCCACCTTCTCTGTGTGATCAGCAGACCCAGAGTCTGCAGAGGTGGCAGCAGAGGACAGAAGCAGAAGGGACGGGATGTAAAACGAGGACTCCTGGGAGGAGAACCTCTGGTGTCCTGCACGTTCTGTTAGCACTAACCACTGGGCTTAAACATAAACCCGCCCTTACTCCTGCTTTTTGTTACTCAAGACAAAGTGGCTGCTGCAAGCATAAGAGAACTCAGATTATGCCTACAGTTTTAATTACTCACCACAGAGGGCAGAGAGAGATCAGACCCTGGGAAATGCAGAGAGAGATCAGACCCTGTTCACCAGAAGCCAAATCTGAGAGGGTAGAGTTCTGGCTTCTCATCTTGCTGCTCAACTGCTGGGCTATTTCCCTCTTGCTTGGTGTTTATGTCCAACTAGCTATCACCTGTCACCCCAGGTCCATTATACTCCAACAGCCAACAGGCGGCGCTCGACCAACACCGAGAAGTCAGTCTGAAACCAAAACCAAAACCTGAACCGCCTGGAGGTGGGGGAAGGGTGAAAGAAGTGTCCGGGACTCCCTAGAGTATTGCACGCACCCCCACCCCCCACAGCAAGGTCAAGACCAGGTGTGAAAAAGCAACACGGTAGCCCTCCCGCATGGAGGGACTACAGGGCAAAAGGGACTGCTGGAAGAACTCGGGACACACTTCAGGACGGTTCCTCACTGAGGGCCTTCTGGGGGTCTCTGATGTGACATCACTGTCACTCTTCTGTGAGGAGGGGAGACATTCCTATGCAGACATCTGCACACTGGGACCCTTCCCATGGAGGTGCCTGGAGTCTAGTGTCCCATGGAACATACAGCAAGAGCTGTTCTGAAATCTCTAACAGGGAACTTGCAGCTCCCTGGTGGCGAGCAGTATCCCCAAGAGGCGCCTAGGGTTGGACGGCTGCTCCCCTTAAGCCTCCCCGGATGTGGCTGATGGGGACACTTTCAGTGTAACTCAGAGTCTTCCATGTTCCTTCCTTAAAGTGTCACCAGAAACAGTATCAAAATTTCTGAGCCCACTGGCTTCCGCCCAGTGAAGACAAAGACCTCCCCAGGCCTTACCTCCCACCCTCTCTATATATGCCGAGTGGCCCCCAGGGCTTCCTGTCAGACAAGAACCTCGCATTCACCCTCCTCCACTCTCCCAGGCTAGGAAGGCCGGGGTCTGGGGCTGACTGGTACATGGGCGGTGCGTTTAAATTGCAGATTACTAAGCGAGGACTAAACTTTTCCATAAAGAGAATCTTCCTGCTCCCCTGCCACAGCCGCCCTTCCTAGAAGACAGGTTCATGGCACGAAGCAGGAAGTCCAGAGCACAACAAAGGCCTCTCTCAAAACCACTGTCTTTTCAGAGGTCTGGCAAGAGAAGGCTTTGGAATGGAAATGAAAACGCAAGCCCTGCACAGACAGGAACTGGAATGAAGGGGGTTGGGTACTGGGGCAGGGGTTTGGGGCTCTGTTGGTCCTGGGTAGGATTAGCTCCTAATTCCTGGACAGACCACTCTCTCCAGAAGAAGGCAGGCAGGCAAAGGCTCTGTGGAGACGGTGGAGTCCATGCATTTGGTCATGAAACCATATTTGCGTGCTGTGATGCAGTACTTCACCACTCCTGATGCTTCCTGGAAACCCACGAGCAAAACATTCCTCCCCCTTCCTCCCTCCCAGCAAGGCGGAGTGCGTGTGCTACAGCAAGTGTGGATCCAGGCCCTTCTCCTTTCCTCCTGGGGGCAAGCCACCTACTGAGGGTCCACACCCCTCCGGGGAGAGCGGGGGGGGGGGGGGGGGGGGGGGGGGGGGCAGCGGAGGCCTCTCCTAGTGTCCGACGCCTGGGGCTGCCTGGAAAGGCAGTCTAGGGTTCCCTTAGAAGCCGCAACTCAGCTTGATCAACAATACAGGGAATAATTTAGCCAGCTTCTATCTGCTGAATGATTTTGTTGTGGAAAAACACAAATAATACAAAAGCGAGCGTTTAAAAGTATACAACTGAGTGGCGTTAGGTACACTCACAGTGCTGTGCAACTATCACCGCTACCTGGCCTCACTGCTGTTTTCACCACCCCAAACGGAAGCCCCATCTGGCCCCATTAGCAGTCACTCCCCATTACTTCCTCCCCTGGCCTCAGGCCACCACTCATCTTTCTGTTTCTATGGATTTGTTTCTTCTGGACATTTTGCATAAAATGACATAAATACGTGGCCTTTTGTGGCTGGCTTCTTTCACACTTTGCACAATAATTGGAAGGATCATCCCCGTTGGAGCCTGTATCAGTACTTCCTTCCTTTTTATGGCTGATTCATATTCTATCGGATGGAGAAACCACATTTTGTTTATTCTTTCAACTGCTGATTGACATTTGGGTTCATTCTTTGGCCACTGTGAATAATGCTTCTGTGAACCAACTCGTTTTATTTCCCCCACCCCGATCAGCTCAGAACCTGGCAAGGGAGAGAGGTCCGATCACTACAGTCACTGTGGACAGTAGGATGGCCAAGTTTAACAACTGCGGACTTTGTTGGAGGACGAGTAGACAATTGTCTATTGACACTTCAGATGCACATCCCCTCTGACTTATGATGCCACTGTTACGAGTTGAGTCTACAGAGCCATTCACACATGGACACAAAGATATAAACAGAAGACGTTAAAACTGCAGTGCTGTTTGTGGCAGCCAAAGGCTGGGAACAATCCAGATGTTCATCAAAGCAAACAATACATATTTGCATGTGCTACTGTACAGATGTATGAAGCTGGGGAAGAAAAAAAAAAAAAAGGTATAAGATATACAGGATGGCCTCCATGTGTATTTGCAACAGGGAGATACTATGTTCACAGACACACACTCAGGAAGGGAGGGAGGAAGACCACCAGCCAATCAGCGAAGACACACAAGAAGCAGGGAACAGCCAGAGCTGAACTGAAGATTAAGGGGGCTCTGTCGGAGAGTCAGTTTTCACTGTTTACCATTTCGTACTATTTAAATATAACATATTAATTTTTTTTTTCAAAATAAACAAGGGAAAACCAGGTACAGTCCAAGACCTTGTAGGGCTTCTAGTTAACTGGGGAAGGTAATTAATCACACGAGCAGATATAAAACTTGCACACAAGTCAATTCTATGCCCCAGATCCAAATATAAGGATAATGATTATTAAGCGGTTTCTTTTAATGAGTGAGTGGATGAATAATGCTCAGACTGGTCTCTCTTCCAGGATTCCAACTCTTTTTCTTCAAAAGAGCGGTCTCTCTTGGCTTCTCCAGGGAACTGGGCCTGGTTCCACAGACTGCTAGGAGCCAAAACTAACAGGCTCCAGACGGACAAAGGTTCATTGAGGAGCCAAGGCGTGGGGAACAGCCACGGCAGGGCAGGGCAGGAGGAGGGTGCTGTATTTTGCGGAATCGCCCTGGAGCCATGGGCCCTCCGCCCTAGGTCACCTGCCCAAGCAGAGCCTCCGCCCAGAGAAAGCCTGTGAGGTTTTCAGGCCCTGCTCCCATGCCCAGGCAGGGACCTCTCTCCTGCACCCCAAATTCATCCTTCCCCTGGAGCACCTGGCATTTTCTTTTTTTTTTAACATTCAAAGAAAGTCCTATTGGGGAAGCAGGCTTGGAGGGCAATGGCAGCAGGCAGGAATACGGGCTCCTGTGGTCCTCATTCCCGGTCTGTTTAACTGACAAGGTGAGTGAGTAAGTGTGTGGGTACGTAGTGTGTGGGGAGCATACACGTGTGTGGTATGGATGTGCTGTGTGTGGTGTAGGTGTGCTGTGTGTGGTACGTACGGCATGTGTGTGAGACAGAGTGCACCTGCGGGTGTGGGTGTGCTAGTGTGTCCAGGTGTGTCTGCTCGTGTGTGAGCGTGTTTGTGAGGACTGTGGCAGTCTGTTTTGCATAAAAGCAGGAAGTAATCATTTTCACGACTATCAAAAATTAGAGCGCCCTGATGGAGCTGAAAGGGCAAAATGGGACCAGCTGCAGCGGTGACTCTCCTTCGCCCTGTGAAAGACAGTGACTCGTGTCCTTGCTGGGAACACTCCTTCCTGTGCTCCAGCTCCCACCTGGGGACAAACACCACTGTGGCAACACCATCTCCAAGCAAATGAGGAAACAATGTGGTTTCCATTTCTGGACACATGGCATAAGCTGTCGGAGCGCCCCTTCAGAGAAGGGTGACACTCTTCACCTCCCTCACAAGGAGGGCCACAGGTAGGTGTGGGAGCACCAGGCCTGCACAGAGGCAGCGCTGTGGCCACATCCGGGCCATGTTGCCGAGAGCTGAGGTTGAACCTTGGGCATGTTCCCGAGTTTTCCAGTCTGGAGTTTCCCATCAGAACGTAGCCATAACTGTGCTTTCAGCTCAGGCAGGAGCAGGGACGCAGAGCGGGGGAGGGCCTGGGGTAAAGCCATAATCATACGCTTATCTGCTAGGAGAGTAAATTTGAATCCAGAACCCAGGGTGTTACCGACTCCTCTGAACTGAGGATGTGACCAGATTTACAATAGGAAAAAGACGTGTCTCACTTTGACCGCATCACTTGCCAATAAAATACTTGTAAAATTTTGCATATTAGCCACATCTATTTTATGAGCTATTTGTGCCTCTTTGAAAAAAAAAATTTTTTTGGAGTTGCCATCACTGTGCAGCAGAAACCAATCCGACTAGGAACCATGAGATTGCAGGCTCTATCCCTGGCCTCGCTCAGTGGGTTAAGGATCCGGCATTGCCATGAGCTATGGTATAGGTTGCAGACATAGCTCAGATCTGGAGCTGCCGTGGTGTAGCTCTGATTAGACCCCTAGCCTGGGAACCTCCACATGCCACAGGTGTGGCCCTAAAAAACAAAACAAAACAAAAAACAAAAAAACAACCTTTTTATTTTGAAATAATCACAGACTCACAGGAAGCCGAAAAAAATAGTACAATGCACCCCATGTACCCTTGGTGGTGGCACCTTCTCCAGCTAGAGCACAATCTCAACAGGAAACTGGCTTTGGGGCATTAGTGGCAACTAGACAGATTTTTTTTTTTTTTGTCTTTTTGCCTTTTCTAAGGCCACACTCGCGGCACATGGAGGTTCCCAGACTAGGGGTCTAAACAGAACTGTAGCCGCCAGCCCACGCCACAGCCACAGCAACGCAGGATCCCAGCCACGTCTGCAACCTACATCATAGCTCATGGCAACACCAGATCCTTAACCCACTGAACAAGGCCAGGAATCGAACCCTCAACCTCATGGTTCCTAGTCGGGTTCATTAACCACTGAGCCACGACGGGAACTCCTAAACCACAGTTTTTACTATCCACTGAAATGGTACTTGTTTTTTTCTTGCTATTTTGTATCAGTAATACTATGATATTAATGATATTAATGCCTTATGATATTTCTGCAAATGTTCCCCCTGATTTGGGTTTTACTTCTTTTTACAGCATGTCTTTGGACAAACAGGTTATATTTTTGTATAGTCATATCTACTGGTATTTATTTCTTTTTTTCCTTTTCTTTTGGGTCTTTTTAGGACTGCACCTACGGTATATGGAAGTTCCCAGGCTAGGGGTCTAACTGGAGCTGCAGCTGCTGGGCTGCACCACAGCCACAGCAGCGCGGGATCTGAGCTACCTCTGTGACCTACACCACAACTCACAGCAACGCCGGATCCTTAACTCACTGAGCAAGGCCAGGTGTTGAACCAGCATCCTCACAGATACTAGTCAGGTTCCTTACCGCTGAGTCTTGATGGGAACTCCATCTACTGGTCTTTAAGACTTTCTTTGGAGTTCCCGTCGAGGCTCAGCGGAAAGGAGTCTGACTAGGAACCACGAGGCTGAGGGTTCGATCCCTGGGTTAAGGATCTGGCATTGCCGTGAGCTGTGGTGTAGGTCGCAGATGTGAATCTGGTGTTGCTGTGGCTGTGGTGAAGGCCGGCAGCTGCAGTTCCGATTTGACCCCTAGCCTGGGAACCTCCATATGCCGTGGGTTGGGCCCTAAAAAGCAAAAAAAAAAAAAAAAAAAAATTTTTTTTTATTGCTTCCCTGCATGCCTACCCAACCTATCCAGAGATTTACTTTCCATTTCACTCTTTTTTTAGTTCTTTGAGCCTTACTGATTTTTAAATAAATTGAAAGAAAATTCAAACAATATAGAACAATGCAAAGAACAAAAGCAAAGTCTACCACCTAGAAATAACCATTGTTTAAATTTCGGTGATAACATTGTGTAGTGAAGAAATAACCTTAACCAAGGAGAAGTCTCGCCCTTGCCCTAGGTGGGGGTGACCTCTGGGCCACTGGAATGTCCTACCTGACAGAAGCATCTTCGTTTGCCTGGAGCTCTGGCCCCAGGGCAGTCTCACAGTGTGGACTCTGGGGGGGGGGGGGGGGCTCTGCTCCGGAAGGGGTGGGTATAGGTTCCAGTCTCCAAAGTAAGCGATGCTTGAAGCTATCAGTTGTCTCGGGGAGGGACTGGAGACTTCAAGTCAGCCACAGCACGCAGTCCAGCCCTGCAGAAACCCTGAACACCAAAGGCTCAAGAGCTTCCCTGCTGGCTGTCCTCTGAGGGCATTGTCACACAGTGTGGCTGCCACAGGAACTGCTGACCACTGCGAGAGGAAAGAAGCGCTACACCTAGACCTGCCTTAGTCTCTGCCCTATGCGTGTCTCCCCTTGGCTGATTTAATTTGAATCCTGTCCCTGTGAAAAGCTGTAATGGTGAGTATAACTGCTTTTAGTTGAGTCCTGTGAATCCTTCTAGCAATTACAGAGCCTGAGGATGGTTGTGAGAACCTGCGATTAGTGTTAGAAGCGAGGGAAGTCTTGTGGACTATTCTCTCTTTGTTTTGGGGTTTTTTTTTTTTTTGTCTTTTTGCCTTGTCTAGGGCCACACCCGTGGCATATGGAGGTTCCCAGGCTAGGGGTCTAACAGGAGCTGTAGCTGCCGGCCTTCGCCACAGCCACAGCAATGAGGGATCCGAGCTGCGTCTGCGACCTACACCACAGCTCACGGCAACGCTGGATCTTTAACCCACTGAGCAAGGCCAGGGATCGAACCCGCAACCTCACAGTTCTTAGTCGGATTCGTTAACCACTCAACCACGACGGGAACTCCGATTCTCTCTAACTTTGTAGTTGACCCTAAGTCCTTACAATATATGGAAATTATATTTATTTGATTATGTATATATGGGTATATATATTCAGATGAAAACATGAATAAAAATATTTAAATACAAAGGATTATCATATGGGAAAAGAATCTGAAAAAGAATTAATATATATATATAAACATATATATATATACACACACACATATATATATAAAACTGAATCACTTTGCTATACACCTGACTCTAACACAACACTGTAAATGAACTATATTCCAATAGAGACTAAGAATTAAATTTTAAAATACATATTATATATAAGCAACCATTATTTTGTTTCACAACCTGTTTTTCATGACACATCTTATTATGTACATAACTGTTATTAGATACAAAATATAGCATTATATATATTTATCACAGTCTACTTAAGTAGGCATTTGTTTGTATTACTGGACAGACACTGTTTATTTTTTACTATTATAAGCAGTGCTGAGATAAACATACTGCCAATTAACATTTTTGTGCAACTACAAGTTTGTTTCTGTGAGACAAATTCTTAGAAATTAGCTGAATCAGAGGGTATGTGTACATTTATAATTTTGTGGTACTCAAAGAATCTTTCAAAGTTTATACTAATTTACATGCCTAATAGTAGTGAACGGTTCTTATTTCCCCAAACTATTACTCACACTAGTTATTATTAATGTTTGCTAATCTCATGAGCAAAAGTATAGCTTATTAACTTTTTAGTTCCCACTTATTAGTATCTTTTTATGTTTATTATCCATTGGGTTTGTTGTTGTTGTTTTTTTTTTCTGGCACCCTGCAGCATATGGGCATATGGAGTTCTCGGGCCAGGGATCAGATCTGAGCTGCAGCAACAATGGATCCTTTAACCCACTGTGCTGGGCACCGGTGCCAGAGCTCCAGAGACGCCGCTGATCCTGTTGCACCACAGGAGCACCTCTAGCCACTGGATTTTTAAATGTTAGCTGTCTGCATGTTCTGTTCATTTTCTGTTTGAAAGCTCTCAATTTGACTGAAATGTCTGCAACACACATGCAGTTAATGTGCCCATCTTGACTGTCTTCGTCTTGACTATTTACAACGTGCTTTGTTTTGTTTTACTCTATTTAACTTTTCTTTTCTTTTTTTTTGTCTTTTTAGGGCTGCACCCACAGCATATGGATGGAGGTTTCCAGACTAGGAGTCCAGTTGGAACTGTAGCTGCTGGCCCAAGCCACAGCCACAGCAACACGGGATCCGAGCCGCGGCTGCAACCAACACCACAGCTCACGGTAATGCCGGATCCTTAACCCACTGAGCAGGGCCAGGGAGAGAACCTGCGTCCTCATGGATCCTAGCTGGATTCATTAATCGCTGAGCCACAAAGGGAACTCCCTCACTTTTTATATTTAACTCTGATTCATCTGGAGAAAAAAACAAATTTAGTTCTTTACAAAGCTCACCAAAATAAACTCCAACCAGCTATCTGATTATCTCAGCTTCCCTCACTAACTTATGACATTTCCATTAACATACTAAATTATAATATATACTAAGGTCTGTTCTACGGCTTCATATCACTGATTAGTGTTGAATCTTGTGAAGGTATTATAGTGATTTAAGAATGATAAATTTGTGATACACTTTACTATGTAGGTAGTGTTAGTCTCCATTATTTTTTAAAACAAATTTTAGAATCCTTGCCTTTTTATTCTTCCATGTTCCAACTTTACAATCATGTGTGTCGTCAGATCTGTAAAGAAAACTATTGTATTTCACAGTTCCCTTTATAACACAGCAGAAACCAATCCAACTAGTAACCATGAGGTTTTGGGTTCGATCCCTGGTCTTGCTCAGTGGGTTAAGGATCTGGTGTTGCCGTGAGCTGTGGTGTAGGCTGCAGATTAGGCTTTGATCCTGCGTTGCTGTGGCTGTGGGATAGGCCAGCAGCTGTAGCTCCGACTGGACCCCTAGCCGGGGGTGCTGTGAGTGCAGCCTTAAAAAAAAAAAAAGGAGTTCCCGTCGTGGCTCAGTGGTTAACGAATCCGACTAGGAACCATGAGGTTGCAGGTTCGATCCCTGGCTTTTGCTCAGTGGGTTAAGGATCAGGCATTGTCGTGAGCTGTGGTGTAGGTTGCAGAAATGACTCGGATCCTGTATTGCTGTGGCTGTGGCGAAGGCCAGCAGCTATAGCTCCTGTTAGACCCCTAGCCTGAGAACGTCCATATGCCACGGGTGCAGCCCTAGATAAAGCAGAAAGACAAAAAAAAAAAAAAAAAAAGAAAACTATTGTAGTATTTTGATTGAAGTTGCACTTGGTAAATACATTACTGTGGACAGCCCTGACCATTACAATGTGGTAATGGCCCTAGATCATCATGATTCTCAAGTGACTTAAACTATTTAAAAAGAGAAATCTGAAGCTGTCTGGTATGCTATAATTTTCTTTATATATGTCCTTCACAGTTCTAATAATAATTAAGATAATGTAAAAAAGTTTAAAAAACAAAACCAGCAGAACAAAAGCAAATCACATAGTTACACACCCAAACACAAGTCCTATCCACAAAGTCTTATCCCATTTTATTGTATTTAGCACAGCCCCACCTAGGTGATATGGTAACTGCCACTCTCACCCTAATCAAAGTGGCCAATCCACAGATACGAGTGATAGGTTTCTATTATATCGGTACCAGGAATAACTACCCTCAAACAATTCAGCCTTTTCCTAGCACTTTCATCTACCTACGGGAAAAGGTAATTAGTAGGTTCAAGTATTCACAAAGGTTAAGATTTTTATGTAAGGAATGAAAAACTCCACCCCATAGCAGACACCTGGCATAAAGAGGAAGTAAATTAACAGAGGTCTCCGGCCAGCCAGGGTACACACCTGGAGCCAGGAAACCGGCTGCCAGAGATGTAACAGAAATAGATCATGCTTGCAAATGTTTCTGAGTTCCTAAGAAGACTGGCAAGAAACATATTTGTTATTATCACCATTATTAGTTATTTCTGAGGCACCACCGGCTACATAACCCACTTAAAAGGTAGAGAAATCTGAAGCTGTCTGATACATTTCAAAGGATAAGGTAACGCTCTCCAGGTAGCCAAGACCTATAAATAGGCTTTAAAAAGCATCGGCTCCTTTTCTAAAAGCCAACTCTGACTATTAAAGGAAAACCATGGAATCTATTCTCTAATTTGAAACCCCAAACCTTTGACAACAACTTTGACAATGTAACATGACAGTAAGTTAACTGAAGTTGGTATGGGTACATCTATCAAATTCTAACCTTTCTGGGGCCAGAAGCTGAAACTAGTTGTTAATTCTATATAGCACCTCTCATCATGCCCTGTGTAAAGTGGAGCTTAACACCAGAAACAGGATGACCATACCTGGAATCTTTTCAGGCTTTTTTTTTTTTTTGCTTGCTTATTGTATTTCAATTTAGGGTTTGTTTTGTTTTTGTTTTTGTTTTTTTTAAGATATGATTATATAGAACACATCAACATCTGCAGAATTACAAATTAATCAAATGCAATGGGAAATATGTAAGTTCCAAGCCCTTTCCAGTGCTCTTACAATCTGTTCTCTTGGGAGTTCCCATCGTGGCACAGTGGTTAATGAATCTGACTAGGAACCATGAGGTTGTGGGTTCGATCCCTGGCATCGCTCAGTGGATTAAGGATCCGGCGTTGCCGTGAGCTGTGGTATAGGTCACAGATGCAGCTTGCATCTGATGTTGCTGTGGCTCTGGCGTAGGCCGGCAGCTACAGCTCCGATTAGACCCCTAGCCTGGGAACCTCCACATGCCGCGGGTGTAGCCCTAAAAAAAATGACAAAAGACAAAAAAAAAAAATCTGTTCTCTTGGAAGGAATTCACAAGCTGTAATTCTCAAGATTCTCATCTGTAGGTTTAAGGATTTTGCATCATGCATGTGGGCTATCCATAGCACGAATTCTGTAGCCAGAGTAATCTGCTGAAATACCACTTCCTTCACGACACTATCCTGATTCATCCACCCAAATCAGTTATTTGGCAATGTTCTAGGTGCCATGGACAGAGCAGCGAACAAAATCAAGTCCCTAGCCTCTGGGAGCTTATATTTTCTGGGGGATGACAGGCAGGCAGGCATGCATGCTGTGTCAGAGTAGGATAGTCACCAAGTGGCCTGGAGCAAAAGCTAGGGGGAGGGAGGAGGTGGAGTTTACACTGGGCCACCCCCAAGGTCCTGCAGGCTTGCTCTGGGCTCCTCCCCTCTGGCCTCCCCAGCACCCAGGAAGTCATAACAACTGGGACAACACACATCTGTTCACATCTCTCCCCTGCTGAGAGTCTGCGGGGGTTGTCAGAAAGACCTGGGTTAAACAAGAACCTCATTCACCTTCCTCCATCTTCCCTCCTGGATGGCTCCCAGTGTAAATGAGTCAACTGGACCTCACAACACCCTGCACCCACCCCAGTCCTGGCTACCTGTGTGCGTGTGTGTCTGTGGACGATGTGTCTCCACAACAGACTGCATTTTCCACAAGGCAGTAACTCCGTTTGTTTTGCTGCCCAGTACCCACTTGAGTCTAGCACAGTGCCACTACACAGCACGTGCTGAGGGAGCTCCCTTCTGCCCATGGGGCCCCCCTCTGCAGAGCCTAGCCCACACCTCCTGCCCAGCGGCCCCACCCTGTCACCCAAGTCCTCGGCCTGAACTCCAGACCCTGGCACAGGTGTGTTATCGTCCTTTTGTCCTCAGTTTATGTTTCCTCCCATCCCACCTCCCTCCCCACCCCCATAATTTAAAATCAGACCATACAGCTTTGTAAATTAACTGACTGTACCTCTTCCCAGTTTTGCTTCACTGTAGACAGCTGACCTAGTTGAAAAGGAAGGTCTATTACAAACTGAACAAGAAGAACCCAGGAGTCAGGCTCCTGTACTGCAGTCCCAGTTCCCATGCTAAGGAGAGTGTGATGCCATCTCTGCACAAGTCCTTTCTTCGCCCTGGCCTCAGTTTCCCCTTTTCATATCGGAGCGAACTGCATTAGCGTATCCCAACTTCCTTTCCAGTTCATAAGGTCTAGGACTGCACCCTTCCCCAGAAAGGGAACGGCTGGCCCTAAAGAATACAATTGAGGGGCGTGTGAGGGTAACACCATTTAACATTAAGCAAAAGAGGGACTAGAAAGATCTGTGCCATGCCCACCACAACCACAGACTTCTGGCTTATCTCTGAAGAAGGGAGTTCTAAAAAGCACATAAGCAGGAGTTCCCATCATGGCTCAGTGGTTAACTAATCCAACTGGCATCCATGAGGACACGGGTCCAATCCCTGGCCTCACTCAATGGGTTAAGGATCCGGTGCTGCCATGAACTGTGGTGTAGGTTGCAGACATGGCTTGGATCCCAAGTTGCTGTGGCTGTGGCGTAGGCCAGCTGCTGCGGCTCCAATTTGACCCCTAGCCTGGGAACCTCCATATGCCATGTGTGCGGCCCTAAAAAGACAAAAAAAAAAAAAGCACATACACAAACAACTTTGCACAGCCCTCCTCACATAACAGAAACTCCAAAATAAAATCTGTTCTACCTGTGCCTGCTGAAGAGAATTTCCCTTCCACCTGCTGCTGAGAATCAGTTGTCACCCTCAGTCTCTCCCTCTTTTCATCCTCCTCCCATGCATGCTTTGTTATCAACTCATTCACCTTCTGAGTGGCAGAGGCTTTGGGGATGAGCAGGAGAGCTGGAGACTAGCCCACTAAATTGAAGGCAAACTAGATCATCTCAGTCGGATTGGTCTCTGCTTCAGAAATGCTGCACATCTCCACCTGTACCCAGCTGAGATGAACAGCCCCTCCACTGACATTGCCCCCAGAGACACATGTACACATTACATCTTTTTTTTTTTTCAGAGCCACACCTGAGGCATATGGAGGTTCCCAGGCTAGGGGTTGAATCAGAGCTACAGCTGCTGGCCTATGCCACAGCCACAGCAATACCAAATCTGAGCCATGTCTGCAACCTATACCACAGCTCACAGCAACGCCAGATCATTAACCCACTAAGCAAGGCCAGGGATCGAACCCATAACCTCATGGTTCCTAGTCGGATTAATTAACCACTGCGCCACGACAGGAACTCCCTCATTACATTTTTATAGCATTCAAAACACCTACACTTTTCTTTCTGATATACTCATTTTCACAGTGCCCTTTCTGTCAAAAGGGAGAATTTGACACTTAGAAAACCAAACTTTAAATCAGTGGTGACAGATAAAAAGAAGTTGGGATTTATTATCATATCCAAATTTTAACCTCAGACCTTTGTATATCATGAACCCAGCTGCACAGTTATTTTCCTTCTTAACTGTTGCTGCAAATGCTTAAAAAGAAAAGTGTGTTTTTTTATGGCTCCATGAGAGGGTAAACACACCTTTGGTTACTACAGTGCTATAAAGATCAAGGTCAGGGTAATTTATCTCTTTCATTTACCCCTGCCTCAAGGCCTCCCAGGAAAACAAGACAAAAATAAAATGAGACAATCTAAGGCACAAATAATTCAACAAACTACAGAGCAGGGGGAAAAGCCAACCCAGGAAGTGATAAACATTTTATTTTCTCAAAACTGAAGTTCCTGGTACACTGAGTTTTTCCCTCAACATTCATACACAAAATCAACAAACGGGGCCAGCAGGAGCTTTGTGGGATAATGACAGACAGATTCAAATGGCAAGGGGATTTTGTGCTTCTTATTCCACAGATATTTGGGGACTAGTGCGCATTTGGGGGGAGGAGGAGGGGGAGAGGTACTAATGAACGAAACGAAGTCAGCTACTCACAGTGATTTTTTAACTGTAAAGTTTCAGAGTCTTCACACTACTGCAAGGGCTAGACTTCCTTGGCATAGGGAAGAGAACTTCTAATTCCTCTGAAGTCAGTATTCCAGATTTTGCTGAGGAAATCTGACCCTTTCCACTGTGCCTGTCCTGATGTCATACAAATTCATCTATCAGCAGAATCTCAGGCCAGGCCGTGCGTGGACGTGCCATGTACCTCCCCACAAGGGCTGGCTCTGAAGTACAGCAGCAGCTCTACTACTCAGAAGAACGCTTTCCTAACCACTCTGTTACCTGCCCATCAGTGTCCCCACCTGCCAGCCATGTGGCCCTGGGCAGACATCTGGCCTTTCTGAACTTCACTTTTTTGGGGGAAGTGGCCACAGCTCTTACATCACAGAGCTGTGGTAAGAATTACAGAAGGTATTTAGACAGTGTCTGGAGAACAGGAGGTTCTCAATAAAACAGTCTTATGCATCCAGCTGACATTCCCCATGATGTTCAAAACTGTTCTGACCCTGTGCTACAATAAAGCACAATTAAGGTCTCCAGGCCACAGCAGCCAAGCCTCCCTATGACTCGACTCTGGGGACAGAGAGAGAATGACTATTGGGGGAGGAGGGGTGATAAGCAAAGGTCCTTGAGAGCAAGAGAGAACTACCATTTAGATATTAGATACCCAGTTTGTCAATGAAAATTCAATCGGATTCCACTGATATCAGCAGCACAGATCAACTGTCTTTTTTTTTTTCCTTAGCACTGTTTCACTCTCACCACAGACTATTATCCAGCAAAAAGCCTAACAGCTCTTCAACAGGAATTGATGGGGCTGGGGTCCCAGCCTACCCATCAGGAAACGCCAGCAAAGGACTAATCGCTCACTCTCCAGAGCGGCGATTCACCTATCCAGCCCCACTAGCCGGGCTAGCGAGGGGAAACCTGGGAGAGGGCAGGAGTGAGGGGGGCAAACCCAAGGAGGAATGCTGAGGATGCAGCTCCAAACCCTGCAGGTGCTCGGGAAGAAAGTGGACAGGCCCTGTGGGTTCATATATTCCGCAGAATCACTGACACCTAAGCCTCAGTTCAAAGCCCATCATTCTAGGAATTCCTAGAAAAATAAAGAATAATGAAAGGTACCAAGGCAGAAAATAATTACTCTAGAAGGTAGAGGGCAGCTGGAAAGCAGCTGGAACAATTAAGATGGGAAAGGCCAGAGTTTTAATTCCTTAGCTATTTAAAGGTACCTAAAAATACATGCTTTGATAAAGAAGAGCCTATGATTCCTCCTTGCTTTCATTACCAAGAAGCAAATGTGTCCCCAACTGTACGTTAGAAATCAGCTGCAGGAGTTTCCGTCTTGGCTCAGTGGTTAATGAACCTGACTAGTAACCATGACATTGCAGGTTCTATCCCTGGCCCCGCTCGGTGGGTTAAGGGTCTGGCATTGCAGTGAGCTCTGGTGTAGGTCAAAGACAGGGCTCGGATCCTAAGCTGCTGTGGCTGTGGTGCAGGCCAGCAGCTGCAGCTCTGATTTGACCCCCAGCCTGGGAACCTCCTTATGCTGCAGGTGCGGCTGGCCCTAAAAAGAAAAAAAAAAGAAAATGCTACAGTGTATGTAGACTGTATGATTCCATTTATACAAAATACAAGAAAAGATAAGTCTAATCTATAGTGAGAGAGAGATGGGAGATGGGGAAGAGAGCCTGGGAAGGGGCCAGGGACACTATGGGGTGATGGAAGCATCCTGTATCTGGACTGCAGTGGCTACACACATGTACACATTTGTCAAATCCCTGTAATTGCACATTTAAAAGGGTGAATTTTATTGTTTACATATTAAACCTCAATAGAGCCAATTTAAATTTCAAAATCACAGTGATGACAACCCAGAGCTGGGGAGAATGTGGCGGATGGGCTTTCTCATACACTGCTAGTGGGAATATTAATTGGTACCTTTCCTTTTGGGGGTAAGATCTTTATTGGGATGTAATTCACATGCCATACAATTCATTCACTTAAAGTATACAATTCAATGGTTCTTAGTGTACTAGCAGAGTTGTGCAACCATCACCACAAATTTAGAACATCTTCACTACCTCAAAAAAACATGTTGTACCCCTTAGTCATCATCTTCCAACCCTAAGTAACTACTAATTCACTTTCTTTTTCTTTCTTTCTTTCTTTTTTTTTTTTTTTATTTTTTTGGACCAAACTTGTGGCTTATGGAAGTTCCCAGGGTTCGGGTGGAACTGCAGCTACAGCCGCTGGCCTACACAGCAGCCACAGGAACACCACATCTGAGCCACATCTGCGACCTATACCACAGCTCACAGCAAAGCCGGATCTTTAACCCACTGAGCCAGGGATGGAACCCACATCTTCTTGGACACTTGGGCTCATTACCACTGAGCCAAAACGGTAACTTCCCTAGTCCATTTTCTGTTTCTCCATATGTGCCCATTCTGGACATTTCATATAATTGGACTCATATAACATGTTTTTTTGTTGACTGGCTTCTTCCACTTAGTATGTTTCCAAGGTTCACCCGTGTTAAAGCAAGTATTTCATTCCATTTTATGGTTAATATTTCATTATATGGATACATAACATTTTATTTATTAATTAGTTGATGGGCATTTGAATTGTTTCCACAAATAATACCGTTAAGAACATTCGTGTATGAGTTTTTGTATGGACGTACGCTTTCATTTCTCTCAGATACATACCTAGGAGTGAAACTGCTGGGGCAAATGGCACCTGTATATTTAATTTTTTTAGGAACTACTAGGCTTTTTCCCACAGCAGCTGCACTATTTCACATTCCCACCAGCAGTGCAGGAAGGTTCCAGTCTCTCTACATCCTTGCCAACATTTATCATAGCCTAGTGGGTGTGAAGCAGTATCTCAGTGCAGTTTTGATTTTCATTTCTCTAATGATTAAATGTTGAACATCTTTTCAAGTGCTTACTGGCCCTCTGTATATCTCAGGAGAAATGTCTATTCAAGTCCTTTGCCTATTTTTAATTGAGTTGTTTTCTTTTATTTTTGAGTTGTAGAGTTCTTTATATACTCTAAATACATATCCCTTATTAGATATATGATTTGCAAATGTCTTCTCCCATTCTGGAGGTTGTCTTTTCTAATTAGCACAACTTCTGAAAACCAGTCTGGCAACACATATCAAACATTTCACTGTGAATGATCTTTGGTCTTACAGTTTTATATTTAAGAGTTTATCTTAAGGAAATAATTAAAGTAGTAGAAAGAGAACAGCTATAAATAAGAACATTCATTGAAGTACGTTTCTTTTTTTTGCATTTTTAGGACCGCACCCGCGGCATATAGAGGTTCCCAGGCTAGGGGTCGAATTGGAGCTACAGCTGCCAGCCTACGCGACAGCCGCAGCAACGCCAGATCCGAACTGCGTCTGCAACCTACACCACAGCTCATGGTAACACCAGATCGTTAACCCATTGAGCAAGGCCAAGGATCGAACCTGTAACCTCATGGTTCCTAGTCAGATTCATTAACCGCTGCGCCACGACGGGAACTCCCATCACCAAAGTACTTCTTAAACTGAATCTTAACCCTCACTTTATTCCATGTGCAAAAATTAACTCAAAATGGAGCAGAGTCCTAAATGTAAGAGCTAAAATTATAAAACTTCTTGAAGAAAACACAGGAAAAAAATCTTAGAGGTCCTGGGTTTTGGCAAGAGTTATTAAATATGACCAAAAAAAGAGCATAAACCATTAAAAAAAGTACTGGACTTCATCAAAATTAAAAACTTCTGCATCTCAAAAGACAACAGAAAATGATGGTATAAGTCTATTTTTACCTATATGGGCACAGGAAAAAGAAAGAAGGGCACAGTGAAAAAATTAAGTAAATAAACCCAAGAAGAATGTTTCAGAAAATTCTGCTCTTTTCCATCTTTCTAAAATGTTTGAATTATCCAACTAACAAATATGCATTTCTATGTAATAAGGATTAGGGCTGGAAAGGAACCTCCATAATACCATTTCCATTTTGAAAAGCAGAAAAAATTAATTTCCTTCTGATAATTAGAAATTAATATTTAATTAGCCAATTAAAGACAAACATAAGACATGACACCATAAAATTCCTAGAAGAGAACTATGCAAAACATTCTCTGACATAAACCATACTAATGTCCTCTGGGTTTTGTTTTGTTTTGTTTAGGGCCACATCTACACCATAAGGAAGTACCCAGGCTAGGAGCAATGTGGGTTCCAAGCCGCATCTTCAACCTACACCACAGTTCACAGCAATGCTGGATCCTAACCCACTGATCCAGGCCAGGGATTGAACCCACACCCTCATGGATGACAGTTGGATTCATTATCACTGAGCCATGATAGGAACTCCCATGCTAATATTTTCTTAGGTCAGCCTCCTAAGGCAATAGAAATAAAAACAAAAAATAAACAAATGGGACCCAATCAAACAAGCTTTTGCACAGCAAAGGAAGCCATAAAACAAACAAACAAACAGAAAAATAGGGATTTCTCTAATGAAGACATATGGATAACCAGTAAGTACATGAAAAAATGCTCAATATCACAAATTATTAGACAAATGCAAATCAAAACTACAGGTCAGAATGGTCATCATTAATAAGTCTACAAATAACAAATGTTGGAGAGTATGTGGAGTAAAGAGAAGCCTTCTATACTGTTGATGGGAATGTAAACTGGTACAGTCACTAAGGAAAACTACCGTTCCTCAGTATGGAAAACTGAGGTTCCTGAGAAAACTAAATATAGAACTACCATATGATTTAGCAGTTGCACTCCTAAGCATACACCCGGACAAAACTATAATTCAAAAAGATACATGCACCCTTATGTTCACTGAAGCACTATTCACAAAAGCAAGACATGGAAAACAACCTAAATGTCCATCAACAAGTGAATGGACTAAGAAGATGTGGTACACATATACAACGGAATACTACTTAACCATAAAAAGAACAAAATAACGCCATTTGCAGCAACAATGGATGCAACTGGAGATTATCATACTAAGTGCAGTAAGTCAGAAAGAGAAGGACAAATACCATATTGTATCACTTATATGGGGAATCTAAAATATGACACAAATGAGCCTATTTACAAAACAGAAACAGACTCAAAGACATAGAGTACAGATCTGTGGTTGCCGAGGGGGAGGGAGTGGGATGCACTGGGAGTTTGGGGTTTGTAAAGGCAAACTATTCCATTTAGAATGGATTAAGCAATGAAGTCTTACTATATAGCACAAGGAACTCTATCCAGTATCTTGGAATGGACCATGATGGAAAAGAGTGTGTGTGTGTGTGTGTGTAAGACTGGGTCACCTTGTTGTACAACAGAAACTGGTACAACATTGTAAATCAACTGAACTTTAATAAAAATTAAAAAAATTAATTAGGCAAAGAGCACAGCTTACCATGTCGGAGTTTTTTAATTTGCCACATTTCAGAAATTTGACAAAACACTGTGATTTTCTTAAGAGTTTAATTTTCTTAAGATTTATAGATATTTCTTTCAGACATAAGTTAATCTGGTCAACAAATTTCACTGATGTAACTGGTTAATAATGGCTTAAAATTATTCTGTAAGGAGTTCCCTTCGTGGCTCAGTGGTTAACGAATCCGACTAAGAACCATGAGGTTGCGGGTTCTATCCCTGGCCTTGCTCAATGGGTTAAGGATCCGGCGTGGCCGTGAGCTGTGGTGTAGGTTGCAGACGTGGCTCGGATCCCGCGTTGCTGTGGCTGTGGCAAAGGCCGGCAGCTACAGCTCCTGTTAGACCCCTAGCCTGGGAACCTCCATTTGCTGCGGGTGTGGCTCTAGATAAAAAGCAAAAAGACAAAAAAAAAAAAAAAATTATTCTGTAAAACAAGTTGATGTGCAGAGCATTATCTCACAACTATCTGGAGCTTAATTTAGTTATACTGAAGTAAGTAGAAATAATTCAAGATAAATAATAATGGTCTATGCCCTTGACTCAGAGGAGAGTCTCTAAACCCTCACCAAGTTAATTCCTCTCATTTTACACTCAATTTAACAAGTTATGCGAACCAACAGAAAACAGGAGGCACCAGAAAGAAAAGAAGCATAAATGGCAAACTCACTGCAGAGCAAGTGGCAGCCTGGGAGAATTAAAGGTCTGAAAACTCAACTCACAAGAGAGCCTGAGATGGCTGAATAGAGAAGCAAACAGTGTAACTTCGTCAAAAAGTTACTACAGTAGTAATAATACAATAAATAACATTCAGAAGCAGGTTTCTAAATAATCAAGTTATATTAGACTCTATGTTTAAGAAAGCAGTGAAGATCGCTACACATTTAAGAGAGATTTCCATTTCCCATTAAAAATGGCTAATTATATCAAAGAGATGATTAACGAAATAAACAACGGTACTCTGGAAAACTGGCTTACATCAAAGGAAACGCTAATCCTTAAGAGAGGGCAAATAAATGAGTCATTTTTACAAACAGTTTAATAGCTACCCACCCAACTTTAATGTCACAAAACTCAAGGACTGAATTAAAGAAATAATTTCGCTCCATTGATAGGTTCTTCTGTGCTCCTCTAACCACAGCATGTAGGTGGTTCCCAAGACTATCTCTGAGGAAGCACTAACCCTATGGAGGAGGTCACTGTCCATCACCACCTCCCATTCATCCAGCGCTGTCCACCGTGCGGAAACTCCTGCCTCTGAAGCTCTGTCTTTGAGAAAAAGCACTTTAACTTGACTGTCCAGGGCTAGGGTTGTAAAAAAAAAAAAATTGTTTTTCATACTCTGCATTTCTCCTAAGCTCTGTAAAGGTCATTGTGCAACCAAGCTGCATTTGGAGAGCTATCAGTTCAGATGGGAGAAACAGAAGTTCCCAATGAAAGCAAGTGGGGTGTCAGTCTTCTGACTCCCACAGGAGGGCCTGCTGTCCTCACCAGAAAGGCTGGGGTCTCTGCATATACAGCTGGATGCAACTAATGTGACTACGCAGAGCTAAGACAATGAGACCTCATCAGCAGCAGACACAACCACAACACTGTCTGTCCCAGGCTCCAGGGAGTCCACCCAGAGGAAGTGTTCACTCTTCAGATTAACTCTGCACCTTGAGGCATCACACAGGACAGTGACCCACAGTCAGCTGCGCGGCACAGCAGGCAGGGACCTGGCTGGGATGGCAGAGGCCACGGCCCAGTGGGGGTGGCAGGCGTGGCCTGGCATGTGCTCGGCTCTGGATGGTTAACTAATTTCACTGTGATGCTGCTGAGCAAAGAGGGCAAAGGAAAGCAGTTTCTCCCCTCAGGAAGAAGCAGTTCTCCCCCAGGGAGGCTGCTGAGGTGGAAGAAAAACAGCCAGTTTCAGGGCATGGGAGCCATGAGCGACTCAAACTGAACCAACTAGTGCTTTATTCCAAACAATGACGGCTTTGTCAGAAGATTGCAACAGCCCAACAAATCCTGCACTCTTCTCCTCATTTTGACCCCTGGTCCCCATGACTTTGAGACATCATGCTAAAAAGACGGAAAAAAGTTACACACGTAAACCAACATCGGCCAACACATGTGACGCAACAGAGGCGGGCCAGCTGCCATTCAGCGATGACACATCACTGGAGCTGTTTTGCAGTCGTGGATCCCCTACCCAGCAGCTGGGACTCCTAGGACATATTTGAGTCTCATTTACTGATATATTTCCAGTGATCCCAGCCAACAAAGAACATTAGGACTGCAACGTCAAGTTTTTCTACGGTTCTGCTAGGTCGCTGTTCCAGTCAATTAGAGAGGGCAGCACACCTAAGACCTCAAAAAGAGCTACCAAGCCGAGGTGGCTGCTCCCAGCTTTACAGAAGCCTGAAAGCTGCTACCCCAGGGCCCTCTAGGACAGGAAACTGAAAGAAATTCTCTCTACAGGGAAGAAGTGGGGGATAGAGCCAGGGGTGCAGAAGATTATAATATTTCTCACACCACACCCAGGCCTGCTCACTTCATCCACACTTTACCAATCAGTGGCAATCCCCTCAAGCACTACACAAACACACCCATTACTCCAAGGAGCCAGCAATCAGCACAAAAACAGAGATAAGCAAACAAAGTTATCAGGCAAAAAGCAGCTGGCTACACACAGGCCGAGCCAGCTCCACTGTAATCAGTAGGTCTCTGGGAGGCTGCTCTGAGAAGCATCTAAAGGAGGCCAAGCCCACCGCAGGTAAGCTTCCCCAGCACCGCCTGCCTGCTAGTTCTCAGGTACTGTGCAAGGACAAGCCAAGGGCTAAGCTGATAAGTGGGTTCTTTGCTTTTCTGAGAAGGCATTTTTTTCCCCTGGAACAAAGTCTTCTGCCAAGATTTCTCGTGGGGGGAAAAACTCATGAGTTTAAAACTAGAAGGAAACAGAGACTGGTCCAGTAAATAGAGGACCAGCCTGGGAAAAAGCTGGGAGGCTGGGGCCAAGCTCTGCTGGGCAAGGAGATGGAGGCCATGGTAAGTTCTGGGCTAGAATGCAGCTGGTAGACGCTGACGCCACAGCAGGCAGCTTAACTGCTCCACTGGGCCTAGGGAGTCACAGTGAACTGATCCAGTGTTTAAAATGTTACCGAATCCCCTTGTCTTCAATCAGCCCCTCCACCACACACTGTCACCAGTGTGGGTGGCTAGATAAATGGAACCAAAGAAACCCCACGACTGATCACACTGACAAGTAAGGCTGCCAAAAAGCCAGAGATCAGCATTTCTGGACTCGATGTGACAGAAAATGTTTAAATTGTTTTCCAGAGAGTTGAGCCAGCTCTTCCTTCCATATACTAAGTCATACCAGCGTCGGTTTTGTAACTCGAAGGAACACGCATCTGCATGGCTCCCTGTTTCCCGTGAGCCCACCATGGCTAGGCAGACCCACAGGTGGAATCACGACGATTCCTGAAGCTCGACACTCTCCCTGCCACTGGAACAACAAGAAGTCAAGGGACAGCATCCACCTGCTGGCATCAGTGCGGAGCCCTCTCGAGGTCTGGACATGCAGCAGACTCGGGCCTTGGTCCAGGCTTGCACCAGGCATGCATGCTGCTGAAGGGTGTGTCAGACACCTTCCATCCCTGCCTTCCTACCTGCAGCCCCAGGCATGGTACAGAGACTACTCTTGAGCTGCATACCTGTTCACCACCAACCTCCACACACACCTTATCAATGTGGGTGGGAGTGTGTGACAAGCTTGGAGGGTGACTTTTTTTTTGCTTTTTAGGCCTGCACCGTCGGCATATGGAGGTTCCCAAGCCATAGTTACCGGCCTATGCCACAGCAACGCTGGATCCAAGACGTGTCTGTGACCTAAACCACAGCTCACGAGAATGCCGGATCCTCAACCCACTGAGTGAGGCCAGGCATCGAATCCGCAACTTCATGGTTTCTAGTTGGATTCATTTCCACTATGCCATAATGAGAACTCCAGGTGGGTGACTTTTTTAAAGCCAGAGTCCTGCTGAAAGGTTCTCAGATAAAGGGTTCTTTCGGTCAGGAAGGAGCAGGAGGCAGAGGGACATGTCCTGAGAAAGTAGGGATATGGAAAGAGATAAATGGAACACGGGCTCAGAAACACAAAACTATCAGAAAATACCAATAGAGAGGGATTCAGTAAATAATAGTGCACCCACACAATGAAATTCAGCCACTAAAAAATACTGCAAGTCAATGTTTAGGGGCTTGGGAAGGCGTTCATAAGCTATTACGTAGAAAAGCAAAATACACTCACCGTGCCAAAAAAAAACCAAACAAACAAAAAAACAAACCTACAAGGTCTGGAGAATAAATACCAGGGAAGTGACAGTTGTTATCTCTGGATGTTGGGATTTTTTTTTCCTGGAAATAGAGCCAAAATCCCAAAAATAAGGCCCTAAGCTTAGAAGAATAGTTCCCCAACTTTTCCGTTAGCTTGCTCACTGCACCTCTGAGAAATACAAATTCTATTTCAATCTGGCTTAGAAACAAAGTCATGGCCTTTAAGAACCATAAAGCTACTTGTCAACACCTTTATAGATCAGATCAAATATAGACAGAAAATCCAAGAGCTGGAAAGCCTAAGAACGTGTACAAAGTGACTGCACGAGAATGTGCATGAGTGTGGGTGTTAGGGGGAGGGTACCAAAGTGAACACACACACACACACACACACACTCACTGATTAACTGGGGAAGCAAAGCTAGAGGCATGTAACGTGATGTCAAATGCGCAAGTTAGAAACTTTAAACAAGAGCCTCTTCAACTATAACTTGAAGTTATAATTTTGTTTTAGCTAAAACCAAATCAACTGTCTGGAGTTACGTCAAGTGATTATCCCTTGAATACAGTCAGAAATCACCCCATGAAAACAGTCAGGTTAAGTGGTGAAGTTAAGGGATGAGAATCAGAAGTGGAATATAAAGTTATGAGTAACCTTCCGTCCATTTACAAAATGGAAAATCAACCCTGCACCTCCAAGTAAAGATTATTTAAAATAATTGCCTTAGTTCTTCTTAACTGAGTAACTGTCTACCAGGAGCATGCACACCTCTGGGGTTCCCCAGGAGGACAGTCCTAGACACTGTGTTCAGAAGATTAGGGTCCTGTGACCTTACACTGAGCATTGAAGGTAGTATACCTAAGAGTGAGAACACCTAACAAGTTCTTCCTTGTGCCAGGGCTGACCTGTGGCAAATGGCACAACACGCACCTTCATCTCTTTAGGTCAAGACTCATTTCTAAACTAGGCGCAATCAGATTAGATTCATTCCCCCAGAATTCCTAATATTTGAAGGTAGACACTAGACGGAAAATGAAATGCAAAAGTGGAATTCACACACAAATTCAGATTTCTTCCAATTTTCAAATATACCAGAGCTTGTAACACTGAGCTCACATTCCCAAATAGCAAGAGTCACCGGACCTGAATGATGGCTGCCCTCTTTAGACCCGGCAAGAATTGTCTACTTCATCACAGACCCCTCGACTCCATACTGTCTTTCCATGACGGAGGCTGAGTCACTTGCTGTTTATGCTTGCAAAGCTTTCATAATAAAGAAATGTTTCTCAGAGTTCCTACTGGGGCACAGCGGGACTGGCAGTGTCTCTGTAGCACTGGGATGCAGGTTCAATCCCCAGCCTGGCTATGGGTTAAGGATCTGGTGCTGACACAGCTGCGGTGCACGTCACAACCATTGCTCAGATCTGATCCCTGGCCCCAGAACTCCACGTGCCGGGCCAAAAAAGAAAAAAGAAAAAGAAAAAAAGAAAGAAATGTTTCCCTGTAACAATATCTTTATCAAAAGTCAGAAAATAAAAGATAGCAAATATCCTCATCCATCCTTACCGATGACCCACTTTATTTCCTGGCCCTTGTGGGCATCTGAGTTTATGACCCCTGACCCAGACAAGGTTAAAAAAAAAAAAAAGGTCTTATCAGGATAAACTCAGGATGATTTGGCAAGCTATGAGATAAGCTGGAAAGCTGAATTCCTGAGTCAGTTTTTTTTCTTTTCTTTCTTTTTTTTTTTTTTTTTTTTTGCTTTTTAGCGATGCACCCACAGCATATGGAGGTTCCCAGGCTAGGGGCTGAATCGGCCTACACCACAGCTCACAGCAACGCTGGATCCTTAACCCACTGAGCAAGGCCAGGGATCAAACCCACATCCTCATGGATCCTGGTTGGGTTCCATTAACTACTGAGCCATGAAGGGAATGCCATGAGTCAGTTTTAATCAAGGGAAAATGCTCAGGGCAGGTCACCTTCCCAACCGTTCTCTCATTTACTGTACACAGAAGAGATGGAAGATACAGAATCACGGAATTTCTAGACACTGACATATTTAGGATCTTTAAGGTTATATCATCCAGCGCTTCCTAAGGAAGATTCCCTAAAGATAATGCTGAAAACCTAAACTCTTTGGATTTTTTTAAATAACAACTTTATTGAGACATAATAAAGGTGAAATTCACCTTTTAAAAAGTGTCCACTGGTTTTTAGTATAGTCACAATGTTGCACAACCATCACAATTCCCTAATTTTAGGACACTTTCATCACTCCCTAAAATACCCCATATCCATTAGCAGTGACTATCTCCTCTTTCCTCCCCAGCAACCACTCCTCTACTCCCTGTTTTATGAGTTAGATTAACCTGGACATTTCACACAAAGGAATCACAACACGTTCTCCTTCGTGACTGGCCTCTTCCATTTAGCAAAATGTTTCCAAGGTTCATTCATGGCAGTACTTCATTCCAAAAGCTGTTTTCCATGTTTGTAAACTTATTTGCCCATGAAAAAGCGAGGTGACCACTCTAAATGATGTAATTTTTCTCATTATTCTAACATTATGGACATTTTCAAGCATACAGAAAAACTCAAAGAACTGCACCATGAACACCCATGCGCTAGCCACCTGAATGCTATAATTAACACTTTGATGTACTTATCACAAATTTATCTATCCACCCATCAACCCATCTTATTTTGTTTAAGCAGTGGTTCTCAGAGAGGGATCTGGAGACCTCTAAGGGCCCCGAGACCCTTTTCTGGTCCAGTACTCTTTTCAATAATACTAAGAAGTTACTTGCCTTTTTCACACTCATTCTCTCAAGACTATATGATGAGGTTTTCCAGACATTCAGTATGTCAACAGATGAATGCAAAAGCAGATGTGAGCTGTGTTTGAACTAAGCGTTAACTAACAGATTTGCAAATGGGTAAAACAATGTCATTTTTCTCATCTTTTTGTTTTGTTTTATTTGGTTTGGTTTGGTTTTTGTTTGCTTTTTAGGGCTGCATATGCGGCATGTAGAAGTTCCCAGGCTAAGGGTTGAATCAGAGCTGCAGCCGCTGGCCTACGCAACAGCCACAGCAACGTGGGATCCAAGCAGTGTCTGAGTCCTACACCACAGCTCACAGGAACGCTGGATCCTTAACCCCTGAGTGAGGCCAGGGATTGAACCCACATCCTCATGGATACTAGTCAGGTTCATCACCGCTGAACCACAATGAGAACGCCTCATCACTTTTTTTGAAAATAGTTATTCTGTATAAGAATATGTTATTTGACACAGTGGAAACAAATCCGACCAGGAACCACGAGGTTGCAGGTTTGATCCCTGGCTTTGCTCAGTGGCTTAAGGATCTGGTGTTGCCGTGAGCTGTGGTGTAGGTTGCAGATGCGGCTTGGATCCTGTGTTGCTGTGGTTGTGGCGTCGTTTGGCGGCTATAGCTCCAATTAGACCCCTAGCCTGGGAACCTCCATATGCCGCGGGTGCGGCCATAAAAGGACAAAAAGACAAAAAAAAAAAAAAAAAAGAATATGTTATTTATGTTAACATGCAACGGGGTTTATTTTTTAAAGTACTTTAGCAAATATTTTTATTTTTTCTCAGTTTTCATTTCTAATATAGTAAGCCTCTATATAATCCACAAGCAAAAGCTCTTTGGGGTTCTCAATATTTAAGAGCACAAAGAGGTCCTGAGACCAAAAAGTCTGAGAGGCACTGCACTGTTTTAAAGCATTTCAAAGTAAGATGCTAACATCAGGACACTTAGTCCCTGAGTTCAATACCTGTCAATGGTTCTTTTTGATTTTGGTGAGATTAACATATTATAATAAAACGTACAAATCTGAAGTGTACCATTCAACGAGTTCTGACAAATGTATACACAATCCCCCCTCAAGATACTCAAGATACAGATCATCATCCTAGAAGGTCCTTCGTGCTTCCCAGGACGCTCTTCAACTCCCCACACAGGAAAGTACTAATCTAATTTTTTTTCACCATAGATGAGCTTCACCCAGTTTAGAACTTCACATAAAAGGAAGAGGTACATGATCTTTGGGGTATGGCTTATATCGTTACATTATGACATAATGTTTCTGAGATTCGTCCATGTTGCTACACAAAACTAGCAGTTTGTCTTAATTTAATGATGAATGCAAATTATTCCTAATGCTGTATATCTCAAAAACATAAGGTCCATGGAAGAAAAATAAGGCTGGCAATTATGATTCTAGTCTAGCCCTCCCCCTTACGTTGTTTTTCTTTCTTTACAGTTAAAGACAGCCCCGCTTATAGGGGCTGAGTGACGTGTTGCTAATAGTAGCACCACTGTCCACTGGTGGCCAACTCACTATCTTTCCACTGTTCTCACCTTGTAAGGAATTTCCTAAAGGAATCTGTAAGAGAACTTTATTACACGAAATGGAAAGTCAACATCCAAATAATGAAGCGACTGGGCTTCCCTTCAAAAGCTACTGGACTCCTACTCTGGGAATCTCAGTATGCTGGGGGGTCGGCTCTAAAAAGACCAAAAACAAAAAACAAACAAACAAAAAACTTGCTTGTCAATGAATGGACAAACAATGGGATACTGCCCAGGAGTAAAAAGGAAAAAAATATGGATATGTACTACAAATGCATCGCAAACATTACACCGAGTAAAAAAGCCAGACACCAAAGGCCACATACCATGTGATTCCATTTATATGAAATGTCCAGAAAAGGCACAGACAAGCAGATTACAGACACAGAAAGCAGATTAATGGCTGTCTGGGGCTAAGGTGGGAAGTGGGATTAAATTTAAAAGGGCATTAAAAAAAAAAAACTTAAAAGGGCATGAGCCATCCTAGCGGGTGATGGAGTGTTCTAAAAGTGGACTGTGATAATGACTGCACAACAACGGAAAAATCAATGAATGTACTCTTACAATGACTGCGTCTTAGGCTGTATAAATTATACCTTGATAAAGTTGTTACCAACATCAATGACAAAAACTTGTCTGTACCTGTGGAAGAAAGAGTCTTGCTCCAAGGCAAAGAAAGTTCTATTTAATAATTTAAAGAACAAAGGAGGCAATAAAGACCCTGCTACTCAACTGGAAAACGGGTATTCGAAACAGCAAGCTAATTATATGTTGTTTTAAGAATTCATTGAAAGGGTTTCATTTTAATAAATAAAGAGGATTTTTTTTTTTTTTGCATTTTAGGGTCACACCCACGGCATATGGAGATTCCCAGGATAGGGGTCGAATCAGAGCTATAGCTGCTAGCCTACGCGACAGTCACAGCAACACCAGATCCAAGCCACATCTGTGACCTACACCACAGCTCACAGCAATGCTGGATTGTTAACCCACTCAGCAAGGCCAGGGATCGAACCTGCAACCTCATGGTTCCTAGTCGGATTCGTTAACCGCTGCGCCACTATGGGAACTCCAATAAAGAGGATTTTTTTTTTAATTTTGGCCACGCCCTCGGTATGCAGCTGTTCCAGGGCCAGGGATCAAACCCATGCCACAGCAGCGACCCAAGTGCTGCAGTGACAATGCCAGATCCTTAACCCACTGTGTCACAAGGGAACTCCAATAAGAGGGATTTATAAAATTCACTTTCCCTAAAGAACTTCTTGGTATCCAGCTATCTGGGCAGGTCCCATAAGATGAGGTAGTCCATTTGCAAATGGGTCAGTCACCCCCTGAGCATATGAAGGGGTTCTTCAGGTTGTTTTTTAAAAAGTAAGAATATTGGGTAAATATCTGGAAATCAGGTTAAGTCTTCTACTTTCCACATACGGTTTTTTTTGTCTTGATGACTGTCCCAGGGTGACAGAGGAAAAGAGGCCACCTTCTGCCCTTACGCCCACAAGCCAGAGGGAAGGAGTCCTAACTGGCTTTCAAAACAGATCCTCCTACACACAGAATATTCCTCAGCAGGGAAGCTGTGCCAACAAAATCCTCATGGGCTCCCCTCTCCAGTGCAGCCCTAACTCCCCCAAATCTTATTCCTTCCGGCAGCCTGGTTCTACCTGCTGTCCCTTTATAAGCCCTTTACTCCCTGGCCTCACTCTTCACTGTTCCTCAACCAGATTCCTCAAGTTCCCTTCTGAGACTCAAAAGCTAACAAGAGAAATTCTGTTTCTGGAATTATTTTTCCAGATCTTGGACACCCTTCTGGAGCTACCAAAACCCTTCTACACTGCCTCCTTCTAGAAGGTTTTTCTGATGGTACAGTCTGACCCCAAGCACATTAGCAACGCTAAGATTTGGAGATGTTTCCTCTTAGGGCATTCAAGACTTTGGAGTACTTCTCTACCACAACCAAACCCAAACGAGGGAAAACATCATTCAGAATATATATATATATATATTCCAGGAAAAAACACTACCATTTCAAATGCAAGCTCAAAACGCCCAAATGACCTCTCATTGAAACAACTCCCACTGCTAACAGGCCCCTTATGAGACGTTGGGGAGAGGGAGCCAAGATGGAGCAGCCAGGACAGAAGAAAGCACCCCGGGTGTCTGGACTAGTCCAGGCTAAGCGGAGAAGCACTCTGGCAACAGTGAGGACTTCCCTGGGCACTGCAGGGCCCCCACACTGACAGCCCCCTGCAGGCCCTTCTCCGGGAGCTCCCCCAGCCACGGCCGCCAAGTTTAGTGTTTGTCCCCAGCATAACACACACCAGCCACGCAGCTGACTAGGCCTCCCTCAGCTTCCTCATTTCAGTCGTGCACACAGGGTCCAAGCCAAAACCCCTCAGAGTCTTTGCTGATTCCTTGGTTTTTTACAATCCCCAGGTTCTGTCCACTGGCAAGCCCAACCTGCCTTGAACCCTCATCTCCCTCAGCGTTCCGGCCATGCCGGCCTGAAAACTTGGGGTCGTATCAGAGCTGCAGCTGCCAGGCTACACCACAGCCACAGCAACAGGGGTTCTAAGTGTCTGTGACCTACACCACAGCTCACAGCAATGCCGGATCCTTAACCCACTGAGCAAGGCCAGGGATTGAACCCACATCCTCATGGATACTAGGTGAGTTTGTAACCCACTGAATCACAACGGGAATTCCCCACCCTGGCCTTTCTAGCCCTGGAATGTGCCAAATTCATCCCACCTCGGGCCTTTGCCTCAGGCTCTTCTATCTCCTGGAATGACTACTCGTGTCTGGCTTGCACTCACCACTCAGGTTTCAGTTCAACCTGAAACGTCACCTCCTCAGAAGACTTCTCTGACCAGCAGAGGTGAACTGTCTGCTGACCGTCCCCCAGCCCAATCACTTTCCATCTTCCATTGTCTTTTATGTTCTTCACCAAGCTAACGATATAAATCTGATCTGCTTACTGATTCCTCCACTGACTATAAGCTCATGATTGTACTACACTTGTAGGTCAAGTCACTGTGCTGTACCCCCTGAAATGTGTACAGTGCTGTTTGTCACTTATATCTCAATAAAACTGAAAGGGAAAAAAAAAAGAGAACATAAATGCCATGAAGGGAGATGACTAATGTCTTGTTTACTACTGTATCCCCAAGGGCTAGAACAGTGCCTGGCACACAGCAGAGGCCTGATTAATACTTCTGAAAGGAAAAAGGGTATCCAGTCCAAAGATCATGGCTAGAATCATGCACTGGGGTCCCTGAGGTGAGGCTCAGAGAGAGGGGGGCCTGCTGGGCTCCTTCTCGAATATTTGAATTGGAGACTCTGGGACTAATTTAATTAGATAATTGGCAAAGAGCACTGATGGTAATAGGAAGCTCTAAGCAGGTCTGCGTGTGAAACACAGGTCACAGGCAAGCTCCAGTTAGGCAGACGCAGAAGGTCCCATAGCAGAAGCTCTGAAGCAGAGAACAGCTAGGGAACAGGTGAGGGTGCCAGCTGGCAGCAGAAGTAAGATCCCAAAGAAAAGTAGAGCCTAAGAGAGGAGCTGAGTCAGTTGATGGGGGTGAACCCAACGAAAAGGACCCACAGCGGCCTGGGACCCAGCTCCAGTGTCCACCGGGGATCCTGGAGTTTCGTGAGAGCACCAGCACCTAGATATTTGCTGTCTGAACTACACATATTACACTCAATTCTGGGGAACAAGGAGTTCCCTCTGAATTTGTCCTCAGTCATACATGAATCCTTGACGGTAAGTACTATTAACTTTCTACAATAGCCTATGCTGAGAACTGTACTGGGGAACCAGGATCAGACCTGCTTTATAAACTTGCTTTTATAACGGGGACCCTCCTCTCACCAGATCCCCTAACACACACAGGGTGGGCTACTGTGCTCTCCCGTGGGGCAGAAGCATGAAGGAAGACCATAATACCTGCGTTATATGCTTAAAAACATCACCTCAAGAAACTTCAAACCGATCTATATTTAGTTTCCTATGGCTGTTGTAACAAATGACCACAAAATCAGAGGCTCAGAAGACACAAATTTATTATCTTCAAGTCTGAAATGGACTTCACGGGGCCAAAATCAAGACATCAGCAGAACAGCGTTCCTTCTGAGGCTCTAGGGGAGAATCTGTTCCCTGGTCTTTTCCAGCTCCCAGAGGCTGCCTCCATTCCTTAGCTCCTGGCCCCTGCTCCATCTTCAAAGCCAGCCTCCTGCAGCTCCCTCTCCGGTTCTCCCTTCTGCTTTCCTCTTCTTCTTTTCCATTTTTAGAGCTATACTCGTGGCACATGGAAATTCCCAGGCTAGGGGTCGAATTGGAGCCAAGGCTGCCAGCCTACGCCAGAGCCACAGGAACGTGAGATCTGAGCCGCGCATCTGTGATCTACACCACAGCTTTAAGCAACACTGGATCCTTAACCCACTCAGGCCAGGGGTTGAACCTGTGTCCTCATGGATACTAGCTGGGTTCCTTACCATTGGGCCACAACAGGAACTCCCTCCCATTCTACTTGTAAGGACCCTTGTGATTACACTGGGTCCACCCAGATAATCCAAAAATAATCTCCTCCTTTTAAAGGCAGCTGATTAGCAACCTCTTTGCCATGTAACCTAAAATATTCACAGGTTCTGGGGATTAGGATGTGGACATCTGGAGGGGCCATTCATCTGCCTAGCAACCCAGTCCATGTGGGGCACAATACAAACACCACCAAGCAAAAGCACTCAGGCCACTGTCCCAATGCACACCCACACCCCAAAGCACTGCTCCACGAGCATGTATTTGTCTTTGTGTAGCCAAAGATAAACTAGGTTCTGCCAGAGGCATATTTACGATGTTGGCATCTGGATCCCTGACCTTCCCTATTCAATTCCATATGTATTTCTTAGCCACCGGGTACATCCCAGACACTGTCAGGCTCCATGGGAAAGTTACAGGGGAAGAGAGCAGGAACCCTGGGAGGTGAGGTCTGTGGAAGGATACGAGGCAGAATCAGTAAGGGTAGTGTATCTGCAGAGGAGGGTGGTGTTCGCTCCCTCTGGGAAGGACTACAGGGGAACAGGAGTTTGTGCTGAGTTTCGAAGGAAGTGCAGGATATTTCACCAGTGGGGAAGGGTAGCTGGAGGAAGGACATGGAGTGGCCTAAAGGCATTCATTTTCCCCATCTTGGTCTCTTCCACCTCAGCCTTACGTTCCTAGAGGAACTGGCACTTTCACCTCCTCTCTTACAGAACTGCAGGCTTCTGTGAGCAGATGAGGGAGGTGACTTTTCCACTCCAGAGACACTAGACATGTTTCCTTACCTCTCAGCAATAGGGCAAATTAACTTCTGTGCTCAGGTTTTCTTTCCTTTCTTCTCTTTTTTTAAGTTTGGAAAATAACAATTCTGAGTTCCCGTTGTGGCGCAGCGGAAACAAATCCAACTAGGAACCATGAGGTTGCGGGTTCGATCCCTGGCCTCGCTCGGTGGGTTAAGGATCCAGCGTTGCCATGAGCTGTGGTGTAGGTTGCAGACGCAGCTCCAACCTGTTTTGCTGTGGCTATGGTATAGGCCGGCAGCTGTACTCCGATTAGACCCCTAGCCTGGGAACCTTCATATGCCATGGGTGCAGCCCTAAAAAGCAAAAAAAAAAAAAGAGAGAAGACAGGCAAAAGGAACTCTGTGGCTTCCTGCTGGGGAATGTGATCCATAATTTTTGACAGTTAAATGGGGAAGGGGAGATAATTATGAAACCCCTCATCAGGGGAAACAGTCCACACCGATCTCAGTTATGCAAACACACACACAAACACCGAGTCTGGCTTCAGCACCCTCTTCAGTGCACCGTGTGCGGCCATTAGACCTGGTTCATGCTGTTTATCACAGCCTTTGCTAACTGTTCTACAACTGTCTGTTTATCTGTTCCCCACCCCAAATGTGTGAGCTCCTGGAGGACAGACACTATCTCATACCTGTCCCTCACTCCATCTCAGTGTGCCCTGTAATGGGCCACTGTATAAGGATTAAAGACCTAAGAAAGCACAGAGAAGAGAAACTGCTTCTCTTTGGTATGGCTGCAGAAGAATAAAACTAATTTAGGTATGAATGGCTCCTATGTACAACCAGTTACCACGCCTAGGATTAGAAAGTTCCTCCAGAGAAAACAAAATTTGGAGGATATGATGCTCTAAACCTTTAATCCTTACTATTCCTTAAGCCTGGCAGGGACTCCTACCTTGGGTCTGGAACAGAGGGTTATTATACATATGTAGAGAGGGCTACATTCTAGAAACTTGGCTATCTTACAGGTCCAAATGAAAAGGTCTCCTCAAATATTCACTTAAGCAGAAATCCACTGTCCAGGAAGTTACTGCTTATCTCTAAATACATAAAAGGATTCTCTCCCCCATTCCCCCAAGCCATTCGCACCAAGGCTCCCTAATAAAGGGCTATATTAAAGTATAATTCAAAAAGATACATGCACCTCTATGTTCATAACAACACTATTCACAATAGCCAAGACATAGAAACAACCTAAATGTCCATCAACAGATAAATGGATTAAGAAGATGTAGTACATATACACAATGGAAAACTACTCACCCATTAAAAGAATAAAATACTGCCATTTGTAGCAATGTGGATGGAACCAGAGATTTTCATACTAAAGTCAGTCAGAAAGAGAAAGACAAATACCATATGATATCACTTATAGGTGGAATCTAAAATGTGGCACAAATGAACCTATCTACAAAACAGAAAAAGACTCTGAGACATAGAGACTAGACTTGTGGTTGCCAAGTGACGGGGGGAGGGAGTGGGATGGATGGGGAGTTTGGGGTTAGTGGATACAAACTATTACCCTTAGAATGGATAAGCAATGAGGTCCTACTGTACAGTACATGGAACTATATCCAGTCTCTTGGAATAGAGCATGATGGAAGAAAATATGAAGAAAAAAAAGTGTGTGTATGTGTGTGTGTGTATATATATATATATATATACACACATACATATAATACACACATGACTGAGTCACTTTGTTGTACAAAAGAAATTGGCACAACATTGTAAATCAACTCTACTTTACTAAAAGAAGAATTTAAAAAAGGTAGAGAAGTGAAACCAAAATCAACCACAAAAAGCTATCTACTAAGATGTGTTCAGAACCTGTGTGGGTGACTTACATGTGTGACATTCCTTACAGTGTTAAGAGGGCAAGAACCATGACCTATGTTCTAGAGTACATAGCTCCCTTGTGGGGCCTTAGAAAGTATGATTTAAGAATGCGCCCATTTAGCATTTGTCAAGCAGGCATTTCAAAGCCACATTAAAGACCCCAGATACATTATTTCCCTCAGTTTATAAATGAGAAACTCCGGCTCCTAATAAATGTCAACTGAACAAGGGCGCAGAACTGCATTCAGCCCGTTAAACCTCTTCTTGCCTCTTATTTGCCCGGTACTAGACACATTCACAGACACTATCTCAGTTAATCCTCACTTTCACCTTGCTGGAAACTATTCTCCTCATTTTACAGTGGCAGACAGGAAGCCTTACAGAAGGTAAGGCATGAACTTCTAAGCTCTGCCTTGGGGAGAGGCAACTTCTTCCCTTCCTAAATGTCCCAATAATTGAACACACATTGTAAAACTGAACAAAAACATTTCACTATAGGGCTTCTTAGCATCACAGTGTGGGAAGGTCATTTTTTTTTTTTTAGGTTACTTTGTGCTTTTATTTGCCAGTATAACTTAACTACAGCGGCTTGCAAACCTTTTTTTTTTTTCTTTTTTGGGCCACAGCTTCAGCATATGGAAGTTCCCAGGCTAGGGGCTGAATGGAAGCTGCAGATGCTGGCCTACACCACAGCCACAGCAACACTGGACCGGAGCTCCATCTGCAACCTATGCTGCAGCTTGCAGCAATGCCGGATCCTTATCCCACTGAGCGAGGCCAGGGACTGAATCTGCATCCTCACAGAGACTATGCTGGGTTCCGGTTTTTTTTTTTTTTTTTTTTTTGGCTCTTTAGGGCCACACATGCGGCATATGGAGGTTCCCAGGCTAGAGGTCTAACCGGAGCTATAGCCACCAGCCGACGCTATAGCCACCGGCCGACGCCACAGCCACAGCAACGCAGGATCCGAGCTGCATCTACAACCTACACCACAGCTCACGGCAACGCAGGATCCTTAACCCAATGAGCGATGCCAAGGATGGAAGCCACAACCTCATGGTTCCTAGTCAGATTCGTTAACCACTGAGCCACGACGGGAACTCCTATGAGCCACAACAGGAACTCCAAACTGTTCTGATCTACATTTTACATCACACTGTGTGTGTGTGTGTGCGTGTGTGTGTATGTGTAAATGAAACAAGTTTTACCAAAATGTCTACCCTTAGTGTTAATTTTAAGATTTTTTTTCTTAAAGAAATTTTAGTTTTACAATAAAACTGACAGAAAGGTACACAAATTCTCCATATAACCCCTCCTCCCACATGCACAGCCATTATCAACATCATTCACAAGCGGTACATTTTTTTTTTAAACCAAGGATGAACTACATTGACACATCATAATCACCAAAGTCCACAGTTTACCTGAGGGTTCACTTTAATGAAATGAATAGTGTTGCACATTCTACAGAAGGGTTTGGACAGAGGTATAACATCTATCCATCGTTACAATGCCATACAAAGTATTTTCATTGCTCTAAAAAACTTCTGTACTCTGTGAATATTCATCTCCCCTCTCCCCCAAACTTCTGGCAACCAATGACCTTTTTATCATCTCCACAGTTTTGCCTAAGAAGGACATGAATTTGAAAGCCAGCTGCACACAGCTGGAAGCCATCTGAAGTGTTACTGCCCCAGGTGGACCGCCGCGGACACTCACACCTAATCCCGATTCCTGCAACACCCTATTCTCCGACCCAAAGTCAGTCTTGCCAAAGACCCTGCAGGAGTTCAAGACTTTGCATGTTCAGGAACAGATCTTGATTAGCGTCCCTAGACCCCTTCACGTGACTGGGGAAAAAACAACCACAACTTCCCCTGCACTTAGTTCCTCCCCCAAAGAGCTGTTGAGCCTTGTCTGGAAACAGCTGGGAGGCAGCAGTTAACAGGAAACCAAACCAAAAAAAAAAAAAAAAAAAGGCACAGAGTGTACCAGGGAGAGTTAGGCAGCTAGAACTAAGAGGCCAGGGGATAGACAGGAAGTTGAAGTTAGAATGAGCCAGAATGGCTAGAAACAGCCAGACACAAGAGGAGGCCCAGCTGGCCTTTCTTGCAGCCCCAGGAGAAGGGAAAAACCTGGAAAACAGTGGTGAAAGCTCATACTGCACTGAAAGGGAAGTTAGGCCACCTCTGGGACCAAGCCTTCTTTCTTCTCTGACCCCTGTATCTAACCCTCCCTCTCCAAAAACCAGCTAGTGGTCGTGATAGGACAGCTGAGGTCAGAAACTCATTTCTGTACTCATACTGCCTTCTGGGCCAGAGGCTACAGCCCAGACAACTGGTTTTGAGTCATTCTCTCTGTCAATCTGGACCCAAGTTCATACTGCCAACTAAACTCCGGGGCCATCCAAATCAGCCTCACAGAGAGACAAAGAGCATGTTCATGAGAAATTACACACTGAGGACCTTCAGGGGTGGGACTCGTGTCCAGGGAAGAACTGCAAAGCAGGAGGGTCAGGGGGCAGGAGGTCTGGAAGAGTAAGGTACTCCTCAAACCAAATGAAGGGTGCCTTTTGCAAATCAAGAAAGTTAAATGAGCAATGGCCAGGTGCCAAAATATTTTTGAAAGAAGAGAAAAAAAAACACACACACAAAAAAAACCCCAAAAAACCCACCATTACTAAAATTCATCCTTGGTTATTTAATAATAAACTTTTAGGTTATCCAAACTGAGGGCAAAGGGGAGACTGGTTTACTTTTTTCCTTTAGCAGAGCTTAGGTGAGAGCTTTCTACGCCATGCCTCCTGCTACTCAACCATCCATTCTCTCTTTGTACATGAGAGAAGTTTATATTAAAATGAAGAAGAGGATTAAGTTCCCTTAATAAAACGCATTCCTGTCTTTCATTTCTAGTTGTGTGAGAAAGGGCTCTATCACACTTTTGCATATGCTGCAATCTAGGGGAGTGTGATTCCAATGAAGTGCTCAAAATTTGAGACTGAGTAAAAAGAGCTAAAAAGGGGCAGAAGGCTGCAATCTCAATACCATTTGTTTTAAACAAACAAACAAACAAACAAACAAAAAACCAGACCGTCTTCACGGGCTCTGTGCCAGCTCAAACTGGCAAGACCAGAGAATCAGAGCTGAGCCTAAGCAGCGTGCCACGCAAGGGGGGTGGGGGGTGTGAGGAGAGCGCTGGGTAATGTACTGCAGCCATGTGGCAAACAAACCATCAGGGAAACCTTCAGGAGAGGAAATGGGGGTGGGAAGAGTGGGGGTGCATTTCAGGAACATAACAAAAGAACAAATTGCCTACATCATTCATTCCAGAGGGGGAAAATGCCACCTGGAGCCATGTATATCTAGCGTTTCGGGTCAGTGTGTAATGTTTTAACTGGGATATAGTTGGGGCTTGCTGCTTTCCAAAAAAGGGGGGGGGAGGAGAGGAGAGCATTCTTATTCTTCTTTACACTGTTTCTGTAGTCTCCAAGGAAACTTTCTCTGGCCTGACTGCAGAGGAGACCTAAGACAGCCCTGGCCAGTCTAGTCACTAATGCAATAACCTCCACTCTGCTGAGATCCTATCGTGGGCTGCTCTGCACTGCAGCTGGTCCAGAGAAGTTCTGTGGCTGAGGCAGAAGTTATCTCAAGCAAATACCTAACAAACACACGGAGAAACGGAGAGTGGAAGGACATTTTAACCCATGAGGACCAGGCGCTTTTCTGACTTAGAATGAACGGATCTCCACCTACAGCTGAATCCACATGTCAGGATGGTGCCTGGGATGCCTGCCTTAAACACTGATATCTCCATGTCAGTTAGGTTCAGGGCCAGCCCGAGAACCCCCCAACTTGCCAGGAGGACAGACTGCACCTCCAAGAGCTGTGGCTCCGAGTCTTCCTAGGAGGCACCCAGGTCCCTCCCAAGTTGGGGTAGGGCTTCCCAATAGAAGGGATGTGAAGGGACCCAACCTCCCTCTGCTGGGGCAATAAGAAAAGTAGCTAACATTTATGCTGCAACAAATTATGTGCCAGGTACTGGAATAAGCATTTTACCTATCTCGTTCCATGCCCACAGCAGCAAATGGGGCAGATACCACTGCTGATCCCCTCTCTTTATAAAACAGAAAACAAATTCGGGGTTTTTACACAACCTTTAAATCCTGAGCCACCCCTGGGCAGGGTGGTCCACTACTCGTTATTGTTGGAAACACACAAAGCGTTTGGGAGAAGGAATGTAAAAAGTCGAGTGACACGGGGTGCAGCCTGTATTTACACCTATTTCTCCTCCGAAATCGATGGCCTAGGGACACAGAGAGGAGGGCCTGGATGGGGAACATGAAGCCGGAAGAAGCCAAGTACGGCTGACAGATTCCCAGGACACCCGGCCCTCTGACCTCCACTGGGGACCCCAGACCCATAAACCTTCCCTAAGGGTTAAGATCAAAAGAAATGCCTGAAGCCAAGAGGTCCCCAGACAGCCCAGCCCACCACGCTTGTTTTGTTAAAGGGAGCCCTGCTCCAGAGGTGGGGCCGGCCGGGTTCCTACCTGTAGGCCAGGGTCATACACTCGAAGAGCTTGGTGAGTGAGGCGTCGATGGACAGGTGGCAGGAGCTGGTCTTGCCGAAGCTGTAGGTCTGGCACGTCTGCTTGTTGACCGTGTCGAAATCATAGCCCTTCTTGGGCGGGTGCTCGCGGTGCGGCGACGACACCATGAAGTGGCCGCTGTGGATGATTTGCTGCCGGCGCGGAGGCTCCTCGCGGCCCGACCCGGCCCTGGGCTGCGGTGGCCCGGCGCTCGCGTGGCCCCGGGCCAGGGTGGCCGCGCCGGAGGAGGGCGGCGGAGACGGCTCATCTGTGTCTGAGTCGTCGTCGTCCTCCGGCACTTGGGGCTTGAGCAGCACCGCGCGGCCCCGGTTGTGAGGCCGGCGCGGGGAGTACAAGAAGACTTCCGCGGCCATAGGGGGGCCCGGCCGGGGGCATCCCCTGCGGCCCGGAGCTACGCGGCGAACAGACTGACGGGGCGCCGGCCCGACCCGGCCCGCGCGCCGACTGTCCGAGAGCGCGCGGTTGGGTAGGAGGGGGAGGGCGCGGGTCGACTGGGCCGCCTCGGCGCCGGCCCCGACGTGACGTCACCGGCGCGTCTGGGCCAATCGGGTGCCCGTGTCGGCCTCTTAAAGGCGCAGGGGAGCCTTTCCGTATCTGGGCGGACAAAAAGGGGGGAGGGGTAGCCCGAGGCCACGCCCCCAGGCTACGCACCTCACCACCCTCTTCACTTAGGGGTGCTGCTGGACTTGGTAGCCAGGTGGTGTCACTAGTCAATGTCTTGGCCTGTGAGAGGCGTTGGCTGGGTGAGCCGTGCTGACCCCGCCCTGCGCTCCGGGAAATCGCTCTGAGGCCTTGCGGGCTGGGCAGGCGCTCCACGTGGTGGGTGGGGGTGGCGCTCGTTCCACCTCCCAGGCCCCACTTTCCCTGCAGAGCTGGGAGCTGTGTTCTAACAGCTCTTACCAGGTGTTGCTGGGCGCTGGGGGTTTTGTCCATTTTATTTGATGAGAAGATTGAGTCGCTGAACACCGCCGCAAAAGTATTTTTCTAACGCGAGAGCAAGATCAAGAACACTACTTACATCCACAAAGGTGGAAACTGGCACTTAAAAGTTTAAGGCACTTTCCTAGAGCATTCCCAGTCACCAGCTTTTTAATACTGTCATTATTGTTAAGATCTTAAGTTTGAAGAGGGAACCAACCCCTGAATAATTCTAAAAGGGGAAATTCTCAGTCGTGGTTTTCTTCTTCCACAAGTGAGGAATAAGTCCTGTGCCTCAGAACGTTGTCACAATTTAAAAAGTGACTATAGGAGTTCCCGTCATGGCGCAGCAGTTAATGAATCTGACTAGGAACCATGAGGTTGCATGTTTGATCCCTGGCCTTGCTCAGTGGGTTAATGATCAGGCATTGCGGTGGAATTGAACCAGCCATACCAAAGGCACCTAGAAATTACCAATATTCAACCACTTTTGACCTATAGAAACAGCAGTTTCACATGGTTCAACCTAATAGTTGACACTTTTACAAAGCTGTCAAGGTGTCAGGAGCTCAAAGCCAGCCTCGGATTGGGGCCATGTGGGGAGGGTGGGAGATGGCAGACTGTCAAGAGGGACAGTGAGGCCCCTGGGGTGGGACCTCCAGGATCCTCCACAACGGCTCCTGTCCTTTGCTTTCAAGCCAGTTTCATTTCCAAATTTGCGTGGGGCTGGAGTTCCTGTCCTGACTCAGTGGAAACGAATCCAACTAGCATCCATGGGGACGAGGACGCAGGTTCAATCCCTGGCCTCACTCAGCGGGTTGGGATCCGGTGTTGCCGTAAGCTGTGGTGTAGGTCACAGATGCAGCTCGGATATGGTGTTGCTGTTGGCTGTGACACAGGCCAGCAGCCGTAGCTCCAATTCGACCCCTACCCTGGAAACCTCCATATGCCGAAGGTACGGCCCTAAAAAAGCAAGCAAACAAACAAACAAACAAATATAACGTCCAACAAGAGGGAATTCATTGACTATATTATAGTCCCCAATATAATGGAACACAACCTATTAACTGATGCAATCCAGCATTGCCCTAAGAATCTCATAGGATAGGGAGCTCCCATCACGCGCAGCACAGTGGAAACAAATCTGACTAGGAACCATGAGTTTGCCGTTTGATCCCTGGCCTCGCTCAGTGGGTTGAGGATCTGGCATTGAGGTGAGCTGTGGTGTAGGTCACAGACTCAGCTTGGATCCTCCGTTTCTGTGGCTGTGGCAAAGGCCGGCAGCTACAGCTCCAATTAGACCCCTAGCCTGGGAACCTTCATATGCCATGGGTGCGGCCCTAGAAGGACAAAAAGACAAAAAAAAAAAAAAAAGAATCCGACTGCAGCAGCTCTGGTCACTGCAGAGCTCAGGTTTGATCCTGGCCCAGCACTGTGCGTTAAAGGACCCAGTATTGCCACAATTTTGACACAAGTTGCAGCTTGGATTCAGTCCCTGGCCTGGGAACTTCCATATGCTGTGTTTGTAACCGTAAAATAAAATAAAATAAAATGAAGCTGAGTTGAATAACAAAATGAATAAGGCTGGAAAACACAGTTGTATACTAAAAGATTAATCTGAGAATTTCTCCCAGAAAACTGCCAAAAGGACAAAGGAAAGTTAAGTGATGTGGAGGATTCTTCCAAAAATTTCAGTACCTGCCTAATAATTCCATAAAGGAAGAAGAAAGTAAAAGAGAGAGGAAAAATTGGAGAGAGGAAATAATTAAAGCAGCAATAAAAGAAAATTTCCCAGTACTGAAAAAGCAAAACTTCTACATGGGTCAACATAGGCTGATAACAAACCACGCCCAGATCTCAATGGCTTAAAACCACAAAGGTGTGCTTCTGGTTCCAGCTACCTGTCTGTTGGCTACATGTCCATCACAGGTTGATGTCATGCCCTGCTGGTCAGAGTCACTCCCAGACTCAGACTGACAGAGCAGCCACCATGGCAAATGTTGCACATCACTATGGCAGGAGGGAGAGAGAGCTCAACAGTGTCATTTAAATGGTCTGACCCAGAAGTGACAGGTACTCACAACTCACCGGCCGGAACTAATCACTTGACCCCACCCAAGCACAAAGGAGCCAGGAAGTACAGTCCCATTACACAACTGGAAAACAGACAGCCAGATATATCTGGTGAACAGCACTGATGATCGTCGATGACTATACCTTTGGATTTCAAAGGTTCACCAAATTCCCCTTGTGGCTCAGTGGGTTAAGGATCCAGCACTGCATCAAGCTTCAGTGTAGATCCAGTGTTGCTGTGGCTGTGGTGTAGGCCAGCAGTTGTGGCTTCAATTTGACCCCTAGCCTGGGAACTTTCATATGTTGCAGGTGTGACCATAAAAAGAAAAAAAATTTTAAAAAGCAAAAAAAAAAAAGTTTTCCATAGATAAAATAGTATAGATGACTCCCCAAAAACATTATGCTAAGTAAAAGAAGCCAGGCTTTCAAAGCCATATATTGTTTGATTTCACTTATATGACATCTGGAAAAGGCAAAACGATAGAAACAGAAACAAGATTAGTGGTTGCCAGAAGCTGGAGAGGAGGGGATTCACTACAAAGAGGAACAAGTGAACTATTTCAGGTCATGAAAATATGCTGACTATAGTGGTGATTACATGCCTAAGTTCTCAAAAGGATGAACTTTACTATATGCAAATTTTTTTTTTTTTGGCTCTTTAGGGCTGGCCACACCTGCGGCATATGGATGTTTCCAGGCTAGGGGTCTAATCAGAGCTGTTGCTGCCGGCCTTCACCACAGCCACAGCAATGCCAGGTCCGAGCTGCGTCTGCAAACTACACCACAGCTCGGGGCAACGCCTGATCATTAACCCACTGAGCGAGGCCAGGGATCGAACCCGCAACCTCACGGTTCCTAGTCGGATTCGTTTCCATTGTGCCACAAGGAGAACTCCCCTACTATATGCAAATTATACCTCAATAAATCTTGGAGGATTCAGGTTAAATAGCCATACATAGGGCATTTTTGAAAGAATTACTTGGAGGTTGTTCTCCAGCAATACAAAAACAATTCAAGAAAGAGAAAAATATGAGACATAAGAAACAATGTAGAGCAAAAAATAGCACTTAAAATTGAGTTTTTTAAATTATTATTTTAAAAGATTCTTATAAAAAATAAAATATAGAGGGAGTTCCTGTCGTGGCTCAGCGGCTAATGAACCTGATTAGCATTCATGAGGACGTAGGTTCGATCCCTGGCCTCGCTCAGTGGGTTAAGGATCCAGCATTGCCGTGGTGTAGGTCACAGACGCAGCTCGGATCCCACGTTGCCGTGGCTGTGGTGGAGGCCGACGGCTACAGCTCCAATTGAACGCCTAGGCTGAGAACAACCATATGCAGCAGATGTGGCCATAAAAAGACAAAAAATCAATAAATGCATTAATTAATTAATCGATTAATCAAAATACAGAGGACTTCTCTTGTGGTACAGCAGGTTAAGAATCCAGCATTGTCACTGCTGTGGCAAAGGTTTGTTCCTGGCCTAGGGAACTTCTGCATGCCGCCAGCATAGCCATAAATAAATAAATAAATAAATAATTTTTTTTAAATATAGCATTAAAGGAGTTCCCATCATGGCTCAGTGGTTAATGAATCCGACTAAGAACCATGAGGTTGCGAGTTCGATCCCTGGCCTTGCTCAGTGGGTTAAGGATCCGGCATTGCCGTGAGCTGTGGTGCAGGTTGCAGACGTGGCTTGGATCCCGCGTTGCTGTGGCTGTGGCGAAGGCCGGCAGCTACAGCTCCTGTTAGACCCCTAGCCTGGGAACCTCCCTATGCTGCAGGTGCGGCTCTAGATAAAGGCAAAAAGACAAAATACATATATATATATATATATATATATATATATATATATATATACACATATATATATATACATATATATATATATATAGCATTAAAGAAAATTAAACCGTGTTAGAAGGCTTATTATAAATAGCAGTCCCTTATCTGTCCCTCACAGACCCATGCGCCCCACTACTTAAAAGAATTTTGTGTGTGTGTGTGTGTGTGTGTGTGTCTTTTTGCCTTTTCTAGGGCCGCACTCGCGGCATATGGAGGTTTCCAGGCTAGGGGTCGAATCAGAGGTATAGCCACTGGCCTATACCACAGCCACAGCAACGTCTGGATCTTTAACCCACTGAGCGAGGCCAGGGATCGAACCTGAGTCCTCATGGATAGTAGTCAGGTTCATATACCACTGAGCCTTGACGGGAACGCCTGTGATACATTTTTTCTCTCTGAGAACTTTAGAACGATCTATCATTGGTGTTCTGAATTTCATGATTACATGCCTTTGTGTGGATCCTTTTAAAGTTAACAAGGTGGGGGCACTCTGTGGGTTCTCGTAATCTGAAGGTTCATGTCCTCACATGTGGGTTATTTTGTATATTATCTGATTATTTTCTCCCTTTCATTTTTTTCTCCTGTTCTCTAGTTCTGGGATTTCTATCAGATGTTGGACTTGCTGAATCAGCTCTCATTTTATGAAGTTCCTTTGTGGCTTAGTGGTTAACCAAACTGACTAGTATCCATAAGGACACGGGTTCGATCCTTGGCCTCGCTCAGTGGGTTAAGGATATGGCGCTGCTGTGAGCTATGGTGTAGGTCACAGATGTTGCTCGGATCCCACATTGCTGTGGCTGTGGCCTAGGCCGGCAGCTGCAGCTCCGATTTGACCCCTAGCCTGGGAATCTCCATATGCCCTGGATGTGGCCCAGAAAAGACAAAAAAAAAAAAACAACTTCATCTTATTATATATTCCGATTTTTATCACCTTTGACCTACTTTTTGGGAAATTTTACCAAAATTTAAACTTATTGTTTTTCCTTGGAAATTTTTCTTATTTTCTGAGTGCTATTTCTTCATGAGGAGAGAATCCTGTTCATATTTCTTGGATGAGATATTGTCTCATCTGTCCAAGAACACTATTTTTTGAGTTCACTTGAAGTTATATTTTGCTGCCTATATTATGTTTTTTCTCCTTCCTCTCCTCCCTCCCACCTCCTCCTCTACTTCCTTCCTCTTCTGTTCCATTAGTCTATTTTGTTATTTGTTATTTTTTTCTCTTTTTAGGGCCACACCACAGTATATGGAGGTTCCCAGGCTAGGGGTCCAATCAGAGCTGTAGCTGCCGGCCTATGCCACAGACATAGCAACACGGGATCCGAGCTGCATCTGTGATCTACACCACAGCTCACCGCGATGCCAGATCCTTAACCCACTGAGCAAGACCAGGTATCGAACCTGCATTCTCATGGATACTAGTCGGGTTTGTTAACAACTGAGCTACGACAGGAACTCCTATTTTGTTATTTTTTAAAAATCCGTTAGTTTGGGTTTTGTTTGTTTGTTTTTCTTTTTGAAGCAGCACCTGTGGCATGTGGAAGTTCTGGGGCTAGGTGTCAAATTGAAGCTTCAGCTGCTAACCTTTGCCACAACCACAGCCATACCAGATCTAAGCTGCATCTTTCAGCAACGCCAGATCCTTAAGCCACTGAGTGAGGCCAGGGACTGAATCCACACCCTGAAGGATACTGTATCAGGTTTTTAAATCGCTGAGCCACAACTGGAACTCCTTTCTGTTTGGTTTGTTTTCTGGCTGCGCCCATGGCATGTGAAAGTTCCCAGGCTAGGAGTCGAACCTGCACTGCAGTTGCAGCCTGTGCCACAGCTGTGGCAACACCAGGTCCTTAACCCTTAACCTGATGTGCCACAAGAGAATGTCCATGTTTTGAACTCTCTCTTCACGTGGGAAGCTTTCCTTGAGTCCAGCTGTCCCTCCCTAGGTGACTGCTAGGATCAGCGTGTGTGGCAGGAGCACGGCTCATCAACTGGTAAGTCGGTAGGTGGCCGGGCAGCTTTTAGGTCGGCTCTCCCATGTGTCAAGATCTGGATGTTTTCTCTCTGGGTGATTCCAAGCTGCACAGATGAACTCCAGTTGCCTTCTGGGAAGAGCCTGGAGCGAGGCCAGGCAAGGAACAGTGGCGTTGCAGCTCACTCTGCTCACCGCCACATAGCTTCCGGCCAGCCTCTCACTCCCTGCACTCCTCCAGGCCTACTGCCTCTGATTCTGGAGCTTCTCTGATTTAATTTCTGATCTGATTTCTCCAGATGTTAAACCTCCTGTGTGCAGTGGAAGGGAGGAGGGGGCAGTCAGCAACTGTGCGGGATGCAGGGGGTGGAGTCTGAATATCTCCCATAAAGACTTTCAACCCCACCTCATTTTCAGTCAGTCCCCTGCTTTCTGCAGCACCTGATGCCTCCAATTCCTGAGACCTTCTGGAATTCCAGGAGAGGACTGGCCTGCCTCTCATTGCGATCTACTTCTGCAGCACTTGGGTCTGACCTTCTCCACCACTCAAAGTTCATTTCCATTCCTCCAGCTTTCTTTCCACTGTTGTATGTTGGGGTTTGGGGTTGCTTATGTTGCCTTGTGGATTTTCTGCCTCTGTGCCTTGTTTTCTTGTATTTTGTGGGTGATTTTAGAGGATAAGAAAGGAGTGAACATACCTTTACAACAGTAAAAGCATTCAGTTTTTGGAAAATTTGACTTATTTGCTAACATTTTAAAAATCATGACATTTGATATAAACATGAGAGTGTCAGGATCGTCTTGAACTATCAGAAAACACTGGGCTCATAGTATTTCCACATGCTGGAAGCCAGAGCTAAGGTACGATAATTCCCTTTAGACACAGTATGTGCTCTCCAGTTTTCTAAAGTCCCCACCACTCCTTCTTGCCCTGATGTGTTTTGTTTATTTATATTACCTGCCTGGTGCTTGTAGGCATTTGAGTTTGAGAGTTCTGCTAAACCTTATTACTAGCTGGGTGCCCCTCAGTGGAATAAGTTAGTTCCTTCTGTGGCTGTGGGAGAAGACATCCACGGGAGAAGATGAGGTGAGAGAAGGAAGAGGAGGACACTAGGGATCAGAGCGAAGGGGAAGGAAATTAAGACCGTGAGAGAGCTCCGGGGACAAAACTTTCACAATCCGGAGATAATTAATACCTATCTCAGGAGTTCCCACAGTGGCACAGTGGGTTAAGAATCCGACCGCAGCAGCTCGGTTGCTGTGGAGAAAAGGGTTTAACCCCTGACTTGGCAGAGTGGGTTAAAGGGTGTGGCGTTGTCACTGCCGTGGTCACAGGTTCAGTCCCTGGCTTGGGAAATTGTCTGTGCTGCAGGCACAACCAGAAAGAGAAAACAAAAGCAAAAGAACCAAAGACCTACTTTGTTGTGTTGTGAGGACTGAGTGAATATATGCGAAGTGCTTCCAGAATGCCTGGCACATAGTAGGTGGCGCTATGTTCCCTATATTATTTTCTTTGTTGGGGTATAATGTAATGTTCTCTCTCTTTAGTGTCCAGTTCCACGAATTTTGACCGACAGTCTGGTAATTGCCACCACAGTCTAGCTGTGGAATAGTTCTAACACTCTCACACACAAATTCCTTCTCATCCCTTTGCAATCAACCTCTCCCTCCGGCCAGCTCGGTAACCAGCGGTCTGCTTCCTGACCCTATTGTTTCGCCCTTTCCAGAGCGTCACCTCAACAGGGTCATTAACTAGGCAGCCTTTTTTTTTTTTTTGTCTTTTTGCCTTTTCTATCTAGAGCCGCGCCCGAGGCATATGGGAGTTCCCAGGCTAGGGGTCTAACAGGAGCTGTAGCCGCCGGCCTTCACCACAGCCACAGCAACGCGGGATCCGAGCCGCGTCTGCAACCTACACCACAGCTCACGGCAACGCCGGATCCTTAACCCACTGAGCAAGGCCCGGGATCGAACCCGCAACCTCACGGTTCCTAGTCGGATTCGTTTCCACTGAGCAACAAAGGGAACTCCCTACTAGGCAGCCTTGAGTCTGGCTTCTTTCACTTAACGTATCTGAGTTGCTTCCCTGTTCCCAAGGGTATCTACAGTTCATCCCCTTGATTGCTGAGTTCATTTTGTGACTGTTCCACAGTTTGCTCCGTCACTCACCAGTGGAAGGCCATTTTAGTTGTTTCCAGTTTTGGGTGATTATGAACGAGGCCACTATAAGCATTCACCGCAGGCTAGGAGAGGGGTGGCCGAGTTGCAGGGTAAGTTTGGGCTTAACTTTTGTAAGGATCTGCCCAACTATTTTCCAAATGTACCACTTTACCTTCCCACCGGCAGTGGAGAGTTCTAGCTGCTCTGCACTTTCACCACCACTTGGGATTCTGGTCTTTTTAGCTATTTCTAGAGGGAGGCTAATGGTATCTTATTGTGGTTTTA
>PVHT021183555.1:21109226-21171153 GCA_004024745.2 Catagonus wagneri | reverse complement strand
GGAGAGGGGTGGCCGAGTTGCAGGGTAAGTTTGGGCTTAACTTTTGTAAGGATCTGCCCAACTATTTTCCAAATGTACCACTTTACCTTCCCACCGGCAGTGGAGAGTTCTAGCTGCTCTGCACTTTCACCACCACTTGGGATTCTGGTCTTTTTAGCTATTTCTAGAGGGAGGCTAATGGTATCTTATTGTGGTTTTAATTTGTGCTTCCCTAATAATTAATGATGTCCAACATCTTTTATGTGCTCATTTGCCTTCCTTATATTTCATTTGATGAGTTGTCTATGCAAATTTTTTGCTAGTTTTTTTTTTTTTTTCGGGGTTTGGGGGGGTTTGCTTTCTTATTGTTAAGTTTTGAGAATTCTTCATACAGTCTAGATAAGTCTTTATCAGGTAAGTGTTTTTGCAAAGACTATCTGCCAGGCTATGGTTTATTCATTCTCTTAACTGTGTCTTTAGCAGAGCATTAAGTTTTAAATTTTGATGAAATCCAATTTATCAATTCTTTTAGAGTAGGAGCTGTTGATGCCATGTCTAAAAAAGGTTTGCCTAACTGAAGGTCACAAAGGTCTTCTTCTGTGTTTTCCTCTAGAGCTTATATATATATATATACTTTTTTTTTTTCTTTTTTAGGGCCACACCAGCAGCATATGGAGGCTCCCAGGCTAGGGGTCAAATCGGATCTGTAGCTGCCGGCTTACGCCACAGCTCACAACAACGCTGGATCCTTAACCCACTGAGCAAGGCCAGGGATCGAACCTGCATCCTCATGGATGCTAGTCAGATTCATTTCTGCTGAGCCACAACAGGAACTTCTCGCCTAGAGTTTTTAGAGTGACATTTTGGTCTATGATACATTTTGAGTGAATTTTGTGATGAGATGTAAGGTATGGGCTAAGGTTTGCTCTTTTTGCACGTGGATGTCCGACTATTCCAGCATCCATGGCTGAATATTGGTGATGATAATTAGCATTGTCAGGATTCCCAGTGTTCTGGGGGTTGGGGGCAAGGGGACATCCTGGTCCCACATGTCTCTCCAACCTAACAGCTGGGGCCTGTTGCTGTTCTTTGCTGGCAGAATAACTGGTTTCAGGTCACCCTACCTCCTCTCTTTCTTCCTGGAGTCTCTTGCATAAAACAAACCATGAAAAGGGCAGGGGTGGCCTAGCGGTCTGGCAACATCCCTTTGAAAATAAACAAGTGCAGAAGCTGAAAGGCAGCGACCATCTCTGGGGACTACTCGGAGAAATAGTTTGGGGCCGGTGCATCCGATGCACGTGGCTCTCTGGCCCCCCGCCTGGCAGCAGGTCAGACAGAGCAAGGCCAAACGGGATCCCGATTGCTTCAGCTGTCACCTCTGGCCAGGGAGACCCCCATACCTTTGCAGGGAGTGCCCTGGCTGGTGGGGAGCCAGAACTGTTTCATGGCTGAACAGCTCCGACAGCTTGCACAGCCACCTCTAAGGGTGATTCAGGTACAGGGGGGTGAAGAAATAGATGCCCGGGGTTTGGGATTTTTTTTTTCTTTCTTTCTTTTTTTCTTTTTCAGGGCCCCACCTGCAGCATATGGAAGTTCCCAGGCTAGGGGTTGAATCAGAGCTACAGCTGCCGGCCTACACCACAGCCACACCAACACAGGATCCAACCTCTTCTGCCACCTACACCACAGCTCATGGCAATGCCGGATCCTTAACCCACTGAGCGAGGCCAAGGATCTAACCTTCGTCCTCATGGATACTAGCCAGGTTTGTAACCTGCTGAGCTACAACGGGAACTCCTTTTTTGTCTGCATTTTACTGAGGTGTAATTTACATCCCATAAAACTCACAAACTTTAAGTGTACCATTCCATGAACTTTAATGAGTTCATACAGTTGCATAATTATTTCCACAATCCAGTTGCCCAAGTCATTCTCTCCTGCCTCCCTGAGGTCAATCCTTACTCCCAGCCCCAGACAACCCAGCCTCTACCTCCTTGTCTTGTCTTTTCTTTTTTTTTGTCTTTTGTTGTTTTAGGGCCACACCTGCAGCATGTGGAGATTCCCAGGCTAGGGATGTAATCGGAGCTACAGCTGCCGGCCTACACCACAGCCACAGCAACGCGGGATCCAAGCCGTGTCTGTGACCTACACCACAGCTCACGGCAACGCTGGATCTTTAACCCACTGAGTGAGGCCAGGGATCGAACCCGCAACCTCATGGTTCCTAGTTGGATTTGTTTCTGCTGAGCCACAATGGGAACTCCCTCCCTGTCTTCACAATTTTGCTTTTTCTAGAAATTTCATATAAATAGGGTAATACAGTCTGTAGGCACAGCAGGAATTCAAGCCAGAATCTAAGGAGGGAGCCACAGAGCCAGGAGAGCAAGGACACCTGCGCCACGGGCTTTTCCTACCTGCTGTGTCACCTCGAGGGCACGATGCTCTCTAACCTCAGTCTTCACATCTGTCCCCAGTGAGACCGATCGGTCTCCCTCTAGGGATTGAAGCCGGGGTGAAAAGAGGTCCAATATCTTGCATATTCACAATACTCCATGGAAACTGGAAACAGACTAAATGCCCAACAATGGGAGAATGCTGTGTCTCCCCCCCGCACCCCGCCACCGAATATTCTCTAGCCATGAGAATGAGGGACTCCAATGACACACAACAATAGATGAATCTCACAAACATCACATTGAGCGAAAGGGGCCAGGCATAAAAGAGCACATTCCGTACAATCTTATGGATATAAAATTCAGGAAAGTTGAAAGTTTAGAAAGCATTGGCACAGCGATGACAGGGGAGTGACTGCTCTCGGAGGGGGAGTGACTGGAAGGGAGGAGGGGGGCTTTGGCGGGGGTTAGTAATATTCTGTTTCTTGATCCAGGTGCTGGTGTAGTCAATAAAAAAATTCGAAAAGTCTTGGAGTTCCCTGGTGGTTTAGTGGGTTAAGGATTTGATCCCTAGCCTGGGAACTTCCGCATGCAGTGGGTGTGGCCAAAAAAAAAAAAAAAGAAGGAGAAAAGTCTTGCATGGTGCCTGGCACATAGTCGGTTATTATTATTATTATTATTATTATTATTATTATTCTCATCAATATCATTATTATTATATTCTTTCAACTACATGGTGTTTCAACAAGAATTGTGGTCAAGTGCAGGGGTTGGCAAACTTCCGTAAAGGGCCAGATGGTAAATACTTTTTATTTTTGAGGCCCGTCTCTGTAGCAGCTACTCAGTTCTGCTGCTGTATGGTGAAAGCAGTCAGGGACAATATGTCAGTGAATGAGTATGTGCCAATAAAACTTTATTTACAAAAACAGCTGGCAGGCCAGATCTGCTGAGCCCTGGTCCAGTGGAAGACAGGCTGGGTTCCAAATCCTCCTTCACTAAGTCCTTGCAAAACCCTGTTCTGTTGGTTCCCTGGCCTTGGTTTTCCTGTCTGTATAATGGGGAAGCTGATCCCTGATCTAATCTACCATTCAGGGTGGCCAGGAGGTCAAATGAGCTCATAACTGAGAGAGTCCTGAGGGAGAATAGAGAGGGATCTAAGAGTCTCTTGAGATTCTTTGAATCAAAAGCAGATTATTTCTGCCCAAGAGAGAAAGCTGTTGACTCCAAGTCACCCAGCTCATCTGTGGGCACCAGTGTCCCAGGGGTATCCCAGAGGGAGAGAGGACCCACAGGCCTGACACCGCATCCTGGTCCTTGCCTCCCAGAGGCCTTTGCCCCAAAAGCCTGTGGAGAGAGAGCAACGGTGAATGAGAGACTGGAAAAATCAGTCTTCAGTGAGCCGTTCCTCTGAGACCCAGGCCCTGAAGCTCCATGCACGGGCCTGATTTAGGGAGCCAGGCCTGTGGCACAGGGATGTGCTGTCAAATCTCTAGCCCCAGGCTCCAGCCCTTCCCTCAGCCCAGAATGGGCACAACTCATGCTATGATCCCTTGGGGTGAGCTGGGTGGATAACTCATATCAATCACTGGGAAGAAGCGAGTCTTCAGAGAGCAAAGTGAAACCCCAAGGGCAAGCCCAAGCGGCTGGGGGTGGGCGATTCTGCCTTTGCCAGTGCTTCATTTTCTAGCAGCTGGACTTCTGGAGTCTACATGTGCTTGAGGATAACTACGAGCGTACTGACAACTGCAGCCAACATTTATTGAGATTTACTATGAGCTAGGGCTCGTTCGGAGCACTTTACATGCATTGATTAATTTACATGTATTAATCTTTTTTTTCCTTTTTTTTTTTTTTTTTTTTGCTTTTTAGGGCCCCACCGGCAGCATATGGAGGTTCCCAGGCTAGGGGTCGAATTGGAGCTGAAGCTGAAGCTGTCGGCCTATGCCACAGCCACAGCAACACAGGATTCGAGCCATGTCTATGACCTACACCACAGCTCACGGCAACACCAGATCCTTAACCCACTGAGCGAGGCCAGGGATTGAACCCGCAACCTCATGGTTCCTAGTCGGATTTGTTTCTGCTGCACCATGATGGGAAATCCTACATGTATTAATCTTTACAGCAACCTGAGTAGGCACTATTCTTCTTTCCAATTTACAGATGAGGAACCTGGGGCCCAGAGAGATTAAGATACTTACCTGAGGTCACACAGCTCCGGAGCGCTGAAGCTCTGAAGGTCATAGGAGAGGCTGCTTCAGAAGTCCAAAATGGGTCCACATTAGCCTCTTTCTATCTCCTTGCCCTCAGCTGTGAAACTTCCAGTCCTTTCACATGGGAGCACTAAAAGGGCAAAATTTGGAGGAGAGACATTCCCTCTAAAAGAATGATACCCATTCAGGAGTCAGACTTACCATCTCAGCAACCATCCCTCCTTGTGGATTTATCCGGGAGATACTCTAAGCTCTTGGATGGAGGGTTGGGGGCTCAGGGCGGGAAAGACCCAGTGAAAACTGACCTAAACTATCATGGGCATTTATTGGCTCACGAACTGAAAAGTTCAGGAGGAGGGCTGGCCGGGCTGGTGAGGGCCAAGTGCTCAAATGCTACTCTGAGGAAGCTCACACGCATCGTCTTTCAACTCTCTTCTGTACTGGCTTCATTCAGGCAGGCTTCTCCCCGCTTTGGAGGAAACATGGCCCCAGCAGCTCCACTGAACATGTCCAGCCAAGACTCCAGCAGAACGCTTTCCCAATAGTTCCCGCAAAAATCCCTGGGCTGACTATCATTGGGCCACTTTGAACACTGTGATCATTCCTTGAACCAACTGCTGGTGGTCACATGACCACCTTCGGGACTGAGAGTGGGTGAGGGGGGCCCTGCTGGAAGAAAAGGGGAATGCAGTTGGCAAAAGTGGCCACCGTCTACTATGAGTCTCTAAAGGAAAATATGCATTCCTCATTGGAGGGGGTAGGGGGGTACAGACTTGGCCTTAGGGAGTACAGTCCCTCCTCAGCCCAACCATGGATTTACTTTCTTTTTTTCTTTTTAGGGCCTCACCTGCAGCATGTGGAAGTTCCCGGGCCAGGGTCGAATTGGAGCTATAGCTGCAGGCCTACACCACTGACACAGCAATGCCAGATCTGAGCCGATCTGTGACCTACGATCTGTACCATGGCTCATGGCAATGCCAGATCCTTAATTCACTGAGGAAGGCCAGGGATCAAACCCACATCCTCATGGATACTAGTCAGGTTCTTAACCAGCTGAGCCACAACAGAACTCCCCAACCATGGATTTATGACACTGTCTTCGTTCAGACTTGGCCCTGGACCAGAGCTTTCTCTGCCTGCCTCCCTCCCAACCTGTCCCCACTCCACCTGGGTGCAGTACTAGGTGCCTTCACATCACCTGGGGGCACACGGGCTCTCTTGCCAACTCCTGGCCTCCTGATTGACCTGTTGTCCAGTTCCGTAGCTGTCCTGCCGCCACCGCCAGTCTGGCTTTTTCCGATCCAGGCCATTCACTGGCAACACCGCCCCCAGTCCAGCACAGCCCTGGCTCAGAAACCTCCAGCCACTCCTGAGGGTCTACAAGGAAAAATGAGCTGCTCAGTTCCATGCCTGGGCTTCCTCCACCAGCCCAGGAGCCTCCCTGGCTTCCGCCATTAAAGTGCAGCTCTCGCCTAATCCCTAACTGTGCTGGGCAGAGAGAAAGGGTCAAGTCTGCATCACTGCTGTCTAGGGCCCAGTACACAGACGGTGCTCAATGAATGCCTGTGGAGCCTAAATTTCCAGCTCTTGGGCAGGACTGTTCCTTATCTGCCCAGAGAGAAAGGGTCAAGTCTGCATCACTGCTGTCTAGGGCCCAGTACACAGACGGTGCTCAATGAGTGCCTGTGGAGCCTAAATTTCCAGCTCTTGGGCAGGACTGCTCCTTGAAGGGAGATGAGAGGAAGTCAGACAGCTCCAGAGACAGACAGGGAGCTGAAAGAGACCAAGACCCAGGGAGCCCAGGAAAGACGGAAAGTGTGCCCGCTAAGGCACTTTTTTTCTGTTACGCAAACAAGGCCCCTATGATTTGTGTTTTGTCAAGCTGAACTTTCCATATCAGGAGTTTATTTCGCTGAGCAACCCATCCTGGTAAAAACACTGGAACACGTTAAAAAGGAAAGGGAGGTGGGGAGGGGAGGCAGACAAAAAAAGGAGAGAACATTTGCCTCCAGGTTGGTCAGCTCCACGAGACTTGGCACAGGCCTCGCTAGAACAATCAGCCCACCCCCGCTGCCCTCGCTGGCGGCGGCTCACCCAGGGCCGGGTTTCACGTACACGAGGAGAGAGAAAACGGACAGGGAGACAAGCCCTGCTGGGGGAGGGAATCTGAGCTGGGAGGAAGAGAAGTGCCTGTGGTGCTGGGGTGGGGTGGAGGGGCCCTGTGATGGTTCTGGCTCCAGCCTGACCACGAGTCACCAGCCCTCAAGACAAGTCAAAACAAAGTTGCAAGTCACCTGTGAGCTGACCCTCAGAGTTCTGGCAACCCGCCAGAGCCTCCCAAAGTCAGGGACACGGCAAACTGGTGTCCCGGGCCAGGACCCAGGCCGAGGGGCTGCATGTGGCTGTCATTTATGCTGGGCTCTGACTGGCTACTGACTTGGGCAAGGGGCTGTCCATACAAGGTGGTGGACAACAACACCTGTCCACAGCATCCAGCTGGTGCTTAATGATGGCAGCTATTCATGACGTGGGAGGCAACAGTTCCTGAGAGCAGGCCCTGTACAAAGTCAGCGCAGCACAACCAGGCAGCAGAGTCCACAGCAGCCGGTGGGGGACCTTCTCAACATCCACTGGATGCCACACTTGAGGCTAACACTACAAAACCACAGGGTGTTCACAATTTGAATTTTTTTTTATTTTCTGAAATGGAACCATTGTACATTGTACAAACCATATCTACTGATGGAATAAATAAGTGAAAAATTATACTGCTGTACAACACACCAAAACAAAACAAAATCATAAGGAGAAAAAAAAAAAGGTAACGGTGAAAAAAGGTCTGTATACCTCTAACCAGGTCCTTGGCTGATAACGAACATTCCAAATTCGTTTGCAATGGGAGGTCACCACCCTATGAGGCGGTCTACTGCCTTCGGGTTATGGGTGTAAGTGCCAGCACTTTGTGGAATGTGTAGCTGCAGCGTCCCCAAGTTCAAGTTTTTCGGGGAATGAGTTTGCCCTGGGAGCCCTTTAGGCGGCGGGGCCGGTGTCCACGGAAGGCATCTGCTTAGGCTCCCCCGCCCCTGGCTCGGCTGCGGCTGAAAGGTCTTAGATTCTGCAGTGGGAGGAGAGCGAGGGGCGCAGGACGGGGCGGGGAGGAGGGGCTGCGGAGCAGGCCGCGTGGGGGAAGGAAGCACATCTGGATTTCTGCAGTCTCATCACCCCGCGTGGAAGGCCTTCCTGGCTGGCGGGGACCGGGTGCGGGGCCGCTGGCGCGCTGCCTGACGAGGCCGTGGCGGGGGCTGGGGGCCCGTTCAGTCCCCATCCCTGGCCCATTCCTACCTTCAGGCACTTTAGAGAGAAAAACGAATGACAGCCTCGGTGTCCTCTGCACTAGTTCTCAACCGCGTCGACTCCCCTTGGCGGTCCAGAGAGGACCCTGCGTTTCCGTGGAAGCGCGCGTGTAAGTGCGCGCATGCGTGCGTGCGAGATTCACTGTCCTGGTTGTAGCCTCTCGTTTCCCAAAAAAAAAGGGGAAATAAATATCCAAATTCATCTTTCATCCAAATGGAGTTTTGCTGCAAAGAAAAGAGTTTACTCTAAGTACAGGATCTGGAGGTAAACTGACTGGAGAGCCGCTGAGAGGTAATGCAGACCACAGTTCTCCACAGAACCGACTGCCTGAGGGGCGAAACTAAGATTTTTTTTTTTTTTTTAAGACAGAAATCTTTCGGCATCGCTAACTTCAACATTAAGATTTTCAAAGTTTGTGTGTGTGTTTTTTTCTTCCCTTATTTCAGGAGACATTTTTGCATGAGGTATTTGAAAATTCAGGAACATTTTTGATTCTTCTTGAAGTGCAGGTCATAGATTGGCTCCCTTCAAAAAAATAAAAGTAAAAATAAAAGCCTCACCCTCAGAAACTCTTAGAAAATGGAATCTGGCAGACACTTCCCATGGTGGTCAGGAGAGAGATCCACACGTGAAAGGTGATACCTGAATATGCACCAATTAGTCAAAAAAAAAACAAAACAAAAACAAAAACAAAACCCCGAAACAAACAGACAAACAAACAAAACAACCAACAAAACCCAGAACCCTCCCGCCACCCTCCCATACAACTCAAAGGGAGTTGGAACTCCAGTGCAGTAAAGAAAGCTCAGGAGGAGGGTTAAGGTCTGAGGAGTCCGGATAGGAATTAAGAGCAAACCAGGCCTCAGAACCAACCAATCAGGCAGATCGTCCAAGCCATCTCCATTTTAGCGAGAGGAAGCTGTCTCGGGGCAGGGGGTAGGGGGACCCGATGGCCCCTTCCTGGAGGAGTGCAAAGCTCTCCAGTTCCTTGGTGCCTCGTTTCTGGCCTCGGAGGCCCCGTCAAGGTGGGGACCTTCAGCGCATCCTGGGAATGAGAAGCAATCCAACTGTGGGCTCCGGGAGTCGGGAACACAACGCAGAAGCCAGCAGGCTGGCTGACTACAATCCTGCCTCCCCTGAAGACGGGGCGGGGGGGGGGGCAGCTGGGGAGGCAGAGGGCAGCAGGTCACTGAGGACTGAAATCCGAGCGACGTCCTATGCAAGTTCAGCACCAGCTACTTCTGCCTTCAGCTCCCAGGCTCCTCTGCCCCTTTTATAGTCTTAAGGAGACAATCCTGCAGTCAGCAGCAGAAGCCATCCAGTCTTCAGAGGTGTGGGAGAAGGCGGTATGGTGGGGGCGGGGGGCGGGGGGAGGAAGTGCCAGAACAACTGAAGGGCTCTGTGCGTCTGTCTGGGTTGTTGAGGGCTTGGAAACACCAGCCTCAGATTCTCTGAGGAAGTGCTTGGGGATAGTGCCCAGACATCGGAGACTCCTTGGACCCTGGAGGCTGGTGCTGCCCCCACCTGGGACTCAGGGCGTGCCCCCTAGTCCCCCTGCGGCCTCAGGCTCTCCTTCTCCCTGCCTAGTCCGCTCCTGCTGAAGTCCTGGGGCAGGGAGGAGAGAGATGCGAGGACCAGGGCAATAGCCGCCTTAATGGAACCAAGGGGGCACTCTGCAAGGGGAGATGCAAAACAACCAGGAGAACATGCCAGAGGTCACCTCAAGGGCACAAGGCACAAAAAAAGAAAGCGGAAGGAATCGGTTGAACAGTGAAAAGCCCCGATGAAAAAGCGAATTCCTGATCAGTACCACCCTCAAATAGCTTATATCGTTAAATAGAGAGGTGGGGGGAGGGGACAATACAGCAGCAACGCAAATGTAATCTTGGCTTCAGAGACAGTGTGCAGACGCTCCTGAGCTGTCGGCCCCGCCTTCCCCAGGACAGTCACTTCAAGATTCGAGTGTTTTGCTTCACAGCAGAGAGTTCTTTCAGTGTCTGAGAGTTACGCTGTTCTTGGTTTTCTTGGATTTGCACTTGGTAAACTTGAAAAGTTAGTAGTTCCCTTCACACCCGACAGGGACCCGTTGGGGTGAGGTTGTTCGAGAACAAAGCCTGCTGATGCATCTCTCGTGAGATGTGGATCAGAGGACTGATTTCGGCGTCTACATCTCCTCGGTGTTTTGTTGCGAAGCCTCCAGTTTCATCTTTTTAGAGGGTGGCACTCCTTCCAAGTCCTTAAGGGAACAGGAAGAGAAGAGATACACAGGCTGACAACCCAGGAAAGAGATTCAGGTTAGCTGGAAGGTGGCGGGTCAGCGAGGAAGGACCCCACAGCAGGCATCTGTGGTTCTGACCCCATGGCCCTCAGGTGGACTCAAAAAGGTTCATGGACCCATGGGGAGCCTCACACCCCAGCTCCTCCTGTGTTCACCAAACTGGTGTCACTCGAGCCCGCCTGTCCCTGCCACACTGGTTCCCTCCGGGTCTGCCCAGCCCCACTCCCTGTGCCCCCTGTCCCCACCCACCCACGATCAGTCTTCCAGTCTCTCATTAACTGCAGGGTCACAGGCACACCTCCAGGTTTACCTCTCCAAGCTTGACGCTTGAAGGCTAGGTCAACCTGGTCAAGTTGACAACTGCTGATCCAGGGCTCGGCACAGTGCCTGACCTGGGGCAGATGTTCAACATGTATAGAATGCACCTAAGTATGTTATTCTGTAGTTGTCACCAAATTCCCAAGAAGTTCCATGACTCAAAAAAAAAAAAAAACAGGTTCAACACTCACTCATCCACCTCCCTCTCGGCTTTCTCACTCCGTCATCCCAGGCATCACCCACCTAGCCCAGCACCCGAGTCCAGCTCCTGATTTCACCAGGCCTAATTTCACCTGGGCTGGTGATGGTGCCACCACCTGCCTGAGATACAGCCTGATGGCTCCCTGGAGGCCCCCTCCTCTCCGAGCTGCACGCTCAACCTAACGTTAGCTCCATCAGCTCCATCTCAAGAGACCCAGGCCCCCCAACCTCTCCCATCTGCCCACCGCCATGACCGCACCTGAGCCGCCAGCTCACGTCTGCGTGGTGCAGCAACCTGCTGCACGGCCGCCTTACACACACAGCCTTCAACCCGGCTAGAGCGATCTTCTCAAAACATAACCATATGTGGAGTATAACGCCCGCCGATGCCATCCTGCTGAGCTCAGAACAGAATCCCAAGTCCTTGCCAGGCCGAGGAGGCCTCTCTCGCCCCTTCTCCCGCCGTCTTCCTCCCTGTCCTCCTGCTGCCCTCTGCCTAGAAACCCTGAGCTCACAGCTTCTCAAACTCCTGCTCTGACCCAGTTCTTCCCTGCCCACGCCACCTCCTGAGGGCGCTCCACTCCTGTGAGGCGTCTCTGCAATCACCCTGCACGGATCAGACCCTGACTTCCTGGCTGTGCCCCCGCTGCCCCATCACGAGCCCCACTGGGCGGGGAGGGGCAGTGTCTGCTGGCTCCCCCTGGCTCCCCAGTACCTGGCTGCCTGCCCTGTACGCAGTGGGTGCTCAGTAAATACAGACCCCCACCCCCACCCCAGGGCTGGAAACGCTGAGAACAGGTACAGCAGGGAGCAGAGGGCTGCCTCTGTCTTCCCTCTGCTTCTTCCTTAAAAAAGCTCAGTCCAAAAGCACAGGAAAAACTAGGAGAGGAAGGTGGATCCCGTTCAGGTGCAGTGTCCTCGGAGGGGGGTAGGTGAGAGGGGGTAAGAAAGCAGATGGGAACCTTTGTACTTTTTTAAACAGGAATGGCTGAACTTCAATGCCAAGCTGTCTGCTTTAGTACAATGTACACCTCATCTTGCTCACAAACCTACCAGCTCTGGAGACAAGTGGCATCACTAAAGTGTGCAGGAAAATGGTAAAAGAGGCCCCACTTCAGGTCTGGGTCACCAGATATGGGAGTGGAGGTGGGGGCACGTTAGAATGGAAGACCCTTGGACTTGCCTGACATCAAAGTTTCAAGCTGATCGTCCCTCCACTGAGTTTATGAGGCCAGGAGACCCCAGCTAACATCTTGGTTTTTACCAGCTCTACTTGAGGGCTTCCTTTGTACTGTGTTTTTATTTTTTATGTATTTGCTCCTTTTTAGGGCCGCACCTGTGGCATATGGAGGTTCCCAGGCTAGGGGTCAAATCAGAGCTGCGGCTGCCGGCCTTTGCCACAGCCGCAGCAACGCGGGATCTGAGCCGTATCTGCGATCCACACCACAGCTCACGGCAATGCCGGATCCTTAACCCACTGAGCGAGGCCAGGGACTGAACTTGCATCCTCATGGATCCTAGTCAGATTCGTTAACCACTGATGGAAACTCCCACTCTTTTTTATTTTCAATTTAAAAAATTTTATTTTTAGGAGTTCCCGTCGTGGCGCAGTGGTTAACGAATCCTACTAGGAACCATGAGGTTGCGGGTTCGATCCCTGCCCTTGCTCAGTGGGTTAACGATCCGGCGTTGCCGTGAGCTGTGGTGTAGGTTGCAGACGTGGCTCGGATCCTGCGTTGCTGTGGCTGCGGCGCAGGCCAGTGGCCACAGCTCCGATAGACCCCTAGCCTGGGAACCTCCACGTGCCGCGGGTGCGGCCATAAACCTGCGGCCATAAAATGACAAAAGGCAAAAAAAAAAAAAAAAAATTTTATTTTTAGTAAAAAAAAATTTTAAGTATAATTGATTTACAGTGTTGTGCCAATTTCTGCTGTACAGCACAGTGACCCAGCCATACACATATATACATTCTTTTTCTCATACGATCTTCCAGCATGTTCTATTCCAAGAGATTGGCTATGGTTCCCTGTGCTACACAGGACCTCATTGCTTATCCATTCTAAAGGTAATACTTTGCATAACACATTCTTTTTTTAAAAGCTGCACAGGGAGTTCCCTTCGTGGCTCAGTGGTTAACAAACACGACTAGGATCCATGAGGATGCGGGTTCGGTCCCTGGTCTTGCTCAGTGAGTTAAGGATCCGGCGTTGCCGTGAGCTGTGGTGTGGGTCACAGACTTGGCTCGGATCCCCCACTGCTGTGGCTGTGGTGTAAGCCGGCAGCCGTAGCTCCAGTTCGACCCCTAGCCTGGGAACCTCCATATGCCACGAGTGTGGCCCTAAAAAGCAAAAAAAGTAAAAAAAAAAAAAATAAAAGCTGCACACAAGACTGTTTTATCCACAACTCCAGATTTACTTAACCCTTACCCCCTCCCTCCCTTCTTCCTCCCTTCCTTCTTTCTTTCCTTCTTTCTTTGGCCATGTCTGTGGCATGCACAAGTTCCCAGGCCTGAGATCAAACCCACACCACAGCAATGACAACACCAATCCTTAACCACTCGGCCACCAGGGAGCTCCTATTTAACCCTTCCACCAACTCAGGTTGCTGCTGATTTCCTGCCACTGCAAACACATCTTTCTCCGTGTCTGGGCCTTTGGAAGAGGACTTTCTGTAGGACAAGAGGGGGCTGCAGATCCAAGGGTCTAGAGATGTTAAAGTCTGAGAGGCACCTCCCCCTGGGGAAGGCCTGGTTGAAGGCTTCACAGAGTTTAGACCTAGCCTTTTCCCTTCTTTCTGCTGCTACTGGTCGTCAGTTTCTCGCCAGGTATGAAAATACTCAGCCAAGTGGAGAGTGTTCAACAAGTTGATGTTTTTTGAAACCTCTGAGACCCCAGTCCTCTTAGATGAACACAGGGGACACACAGCAAAAAATCTCAGTGGAGGTCGAGGCAGCCCTGGGTCACCTCCGTGACCAACGCTCTGTCAGGATGTTATCCACACTCTCTCCTCTTGTGGGCACCTGGTCCCAAGACAGATCCGGAATTCCAGTTTGGCAGCTGGAAATACTAAGGCTAGTATATATGCCAGGGGACGAATGTGGGATTTGAACCCAGGATATCTGCTCCTGTCCACCTGGCCACCTGCATCTGCACTGTCTGATTCAGACCGAATCCCTGAAATCAGTGATGGCCCGCGAAGGGGTCCAAGCAGTGGGAGTGTGGTCAGTTGCAAAATTCCAAAGGATGGAGCATCCAGCATGCAGGATTCTAAAGACCCAAATTCCCAGCTCTCAGGGAAGCTGCCTTGGGCTCACTGAGACTGGACAATGTGTTTGTGTATCCGAATCAAAAAAGTGATGAGGAGTTCCCTTCGTGACCCAGTGGTTGACGAATCCGACTAAGAACCATGAGGTTGCGGGTTCGATCCCTGGCCTTGCTCAGTGGGTTAAGGATCCGGCGTTGCCGTGAGCTGTGGTGTAGGTTGCAGACGCGGCTCGGATCCCGCGTTGCTGTGGCTGTGGCGAAGGCCGGCAGCTACAGCTCCTGTTAGACCCCTAGCCTGGGAACCTCCATAGGCTGCGGGTGTGGCTCTACATAAAGGCAAAAAGACAAAAAAAAAGTGATGAAGCTGAGGCTGGAACAGAGGACCCTATCTGTCTCGTCCTTCCCCGAGGCCCCAAGGACCAGTGTGGGACACAGAAGGATGATCATGAATCCTGCTCAGTGAATACAGGGCAGTTCTAGCTGTCCAAAGGAAAAACAAGAGAACAACAAAACACCTTTCAACGTACCCCCGACACCCCAACAGGCTCCCGGCAGATCTGGCTGCCCCTCTGAGACCTTGATCGAGGTACCTGAGAGATTGTGGATGTCTCTGCAGCCAGACCCGCATCTCCAGATGGCTGCCGTTCTACTTGCTCTGAACTGTTCATCGAGTTTTCCACCGAGGACTGTGAGTTCTGCTCATCAGAAGCATCTGAGGGAAAAGCAAGATGACAGAAGCTGTGTTCAGACACGTGAGATGCGGAGCCAGATGGACCAATTACTAAAAATACCTGGAACTGGGTATTTGTGGGTTTTGTGGCTAGGCAGTCTGTCAGGACTGTGAGGAGCTAGGAGACTTGGGAAGCCTCTTGCTTATTTTCTAGGGATGTCATTTTAAGCATCCAGGCCACATACTGGCCCTGGGCCTCCACCCCTTCCCCATGCACATCTATTACCTGCCAAGTGCCCTGAGAAGCCATCTAAAGGATGCTAACGGGCTCTGTGCTGCGTGCGCCTGGCGCCCTCTGGTGGACACAGCATGCTCCAACCATCATGGCTGCTGACTCCTCCCTCTTCCATTAGGGAACCTGCCTTCCTCCAGCTGGGAAACCCATAGAGGTAATTACCCTTTGGTAAACATTTCTCTTAATAATATGGATAGTTTTCTTACTGTCATTGCAAGAAACAAAGTACAGAAAAAATGAAATCACCAACTATCTCATGCCACCCACAGCCACCACGCCGCTAACATCTGAGAGGATTCAGTCCCACCCTTCCAGATGTTTTCTCCCCACATGCATCTAAGTTCTCCACTCTCCCCAAATAGGGATTCCATAGTATTTTGGAAGAATTTCTCGCGTCCTTAAAATGTCTGTAAATAAAGAGCTCACAAGATGGCTGCACAGCATTCTATCAAGCAGGCACTTATTTAATGAATCCTGTCTCGCCAGTTCTTTGGGCTTTTTTTACATCGGTTCCCCTGCTCCTCCCACCATGTACCTTTAGCAGAAGGAAGGTGCAGGCCTTAGCAGGCTGTAGGAGCTGCTGCACCTGAAGCTGATTCGGGCGCAGAGCACAGGGAAGGAGCAGCCCCCTCCTTCCCAAGGCCACGTTCTGCTTGCACTTGAGACGCCAACAATATGTGTCACCCTGATTTTTAAAAAGCACACTAAAATACTAAGAGAAGGCCTTACTTTCTGGGATTTCTGAGGCAGAGGTGTCATGGGGCAAGGTGGGGGGGAATCCCAGGCTTCAGTTTTACTTATTTTTTCGCTTTTTAGGGCTGCACCTGAGGTACATGGAGGTTCCCAAGCTAGGGGTCAAATATGAGCTACAGCTGCCGGCCTGCACCACAGCCACAGCAACGCGAGATCCGAGCGGCATCTTTGACCTACACCACAGTTCATGGCAACACCAGACCCTTAGGCCACTGAGCGAGGTCAGGGATCGAACCCGCAACCTCACGGTTCTTAGTCGGATTAATTTCCGCTGTGCCACGACAGGAACTCCCAGCCTTCAGGTTTAAAGTGAGCAAGCAATGTGGGGAAAGGGGGGCAGGACTCTAGGCTTGAGGCCAGCAGGGCATAGAGGGCTGGGGAGCAGGGCAGGAAGGAGCTTCAGCCCCCCTCCAAGGCTGACCCCTAAGTCTGTCCATCCTAGGGTCCGGGGGAACTGTGGTTTACATTCACTCTTACTCCACCAAATCAACAGCCCTGAATGCTCAAGGGGAGGGTCAGGAGACCCAACATCCTGCCAGGGTCTGAGCTAGGTTTTCCCACCACTGCCATAATGGGGCTGGGCTCTGCCTACAAGCTGGTGTCTGTGGGGGGGGACACAGGGTTTAGAGACAGAGCTGGGTTCTAGTACCATCTCTACCACTTATTCCTGTGGTCTCAGATCCCACACTCTCTGTAAAGTCCAGGTTCACAATAACCATCCTGGTGGGTTGTGGTGAGGATTAACTAGAATGACAGGAGAAGGACCCAGGCAGTACAAGAACCCCAGGTGGGAATAAACAAGGGATTATCTGGGACAGAGAACCCAATGCCCCATAAACTGACACTTCTTTGATATTTTTAGTTTTGCCTTTAAAATCCATGTTAGCGGCAGTTCCTTAAAAGGTTAAACACAGAATTCCCAAAAACCCAGCAATCCCACTTCTAGGGACAGACCCACAAAATGAAAACAGGTCCCCCAGTTGATACTTGTACACAAGTCTCCAGCAGCGCTGCTCATGATGGCTGAAAGATGGCAACGGCCTAGATGTCAATTAACAGACGAATGGCTACACAAAACGTGGTCCATCCACACATGGCCTATGACTCAGCCATAACAAAGAAAGAAGCACTATTACAGGCTACAGTGTGGGTGAACCTTGAACACAGGATGCTGAGTGAGAGAAGCCAGACAAAAAGGGCCACCTAGTGTATGACTCGTTATGTGCAATGTGCAAAAAGACAAAGCCATAGAGACAGAAGCACAGGTTGGTGGTGGCCAGGGGCTGGGGGAATGGGGAGTGACGGCCCCATTGTGACAAACAGTACGGGATTTCTTTTTAGGGTGATGGGAACGTTTGGGAACTAGACAGAGGTGATGACTGCACAACATAATGAATGTGCTAAATGCCACCGGGTGGTTCACTTTAACGTGGTTACTTTTGGAGTTCCCGCTGTGGGACAAGGGGATCGGTGGTGTCCCTGGAGCGCTGGGACGCAGGTTCGATTCCTCACCTGGTACAGAGGGTTAAAGGATCTGGCAATGCCGCAGGTGCAGCATAGGTCGCAACTGTGGCTCAGATCTGATCCCTGGCCTGGGATCTTCATATACCATGGGGTGGCCAAAAAACGAAAAAACAAAAAAAGAAAAGGTGGAGTTCCCATTGTGGCTCAGCGAATAAAGAACCTGACTAGTATCCACGAGGATGTGGGTCTGATCCCTGGCTTCGCTCAGTGGGTTAAGGATCTGGCATTGCCACAAACTGTGGTTGTAGGTCCCAGATGCGGCTCAGATCTGACATCGCTGTGCCTGTGGCGCAGGCCAGCGCCCATTCAAACTCTTCCATATGCTGCAGGCTCAGCCCCTCAAAAAAAAAAAAAAAAAAAAAAAGGAAAAAGAAAAAAAAAGGACTCAGGCTAATGTCAGGCCTTTAAGAGCTAAAAATAAAATAAAATGGTTACTTCAATACTTCATGAATTTCATCTCAAAAAAAAGAAAAAAAAAAACCACGTTCCCGTTACATTCTATTTCATATGTTTGCTTTAACAAATATTCCCAGCTGTGGAGTTCCCGTTGTGGTGCAGCAGAAACAAATCCGACTAGTACCCATGAGGTTGCAGGTTCGATCCCTGGCCTTGCTCAGTGGGTTAAGGATCTGCTGTTGCTGTGAGCTGTGGTGTAGGTCGCAGACACTGTTTGGATCCTGCATTGCTATGGCTGTGGTGTAGGCCAGCAGCTGTAGCTCTGATTTGACCCCTAGCCTGGGAAGCTCCATACACCATGGGTACGCGATGGGTGCAGCCCCAAAAAGCAAAAAAAAAAAAAAAAAAAAAATTCCCAGTTGTCACTGTCCCCTCTCTGACCACAGTCCCTCCCTGCCCTGCAGGGTGGGCTTCACAGAGCAGAAAGGGAGGTGGGGGCCCAGATGCAGACTGGGAAATCATGAAGGTGACCAGCTGCCCAGAGTCCTGCTGACCCCTTGCCTGGCCCAGGCGAGCAGGAGGGACTAGCTTTGAGCTGGCGGAATGTTCAAGGCCTCGGCATGGCGGCCTGAATCTCTTAGCGCAACAGCACTGGAATTCACCCAGGGGAAATTATTTTCCTAGGGTCTAAATTTAGTCCAGGGAGTTTGGACATTATGTCACTCCCTGAACTCACTCAGCAGTAAACAAGTTCAGAGCAAGGTCAACAGCTGGCGACTAACCCGCCCGGTCCTGCGTGCAGGCCGGGTGCCCACCTGGAAGGTGGGGGGGTCTGTCTCTGCCCTTCACCGTAGGACACTCCTGCCTGGGCAAGGCTGGCCAACTGTGCCAGCCCGGAGGCCTGGGGTGGCCAGAAGGGGACCCTGGGGCAGGCGGGGGAGTTAGGCACCAAACGTGGCAGGTGAGGAAGCCCTGACCCAGGGCGTGATTCCTGTGGCCCAGGCGAGCTGGTCTTTCAGAGTGAAGGAGGCTCAGACTACAACACGGGAGATGAGGCCGCAGCCAGAAACGAGGAGGCCAGACGGAAGCCAGGACGTGGCCCTCACCTGGCCCCACATGGCCCTGCCCTTGACCCCCAGCCACCCGCCGTGGAAGAGTGACGGTGCGCCTCCCCCACCAGCCCCGCCAGCCCTAACGCCCTTTCCTGCTCTGTCCTCCCCTGCAGCGTGACCTGACAACTCCTGTCTCGTTTCATGCACGAAGAGGAAACAGGAAGGCGCTCAGGAGGTGACGCTGCTGGCCCGTGGCCACATGGCAGGCAAGGGTCAGCCCGGATGTGACTAGCTCGTCCTGTGTCCCAGCCTGGTCCCAACCCCCAGCTCCACTGCTTCTGCCCACAGAGCCACTTCACCAGGCCGGCGGCGGGCCCCTAGGACAGGGTTCTCAATGGGGGGGGGGTGTGACTTTCTCCCCTGCTCTCCCAGGGGACATCTGGCCCCATCTGGAAACATTTTTTTTTTTAAGGGCCTCAGGTACAGCACATGGAGGTTCCCAGGCTAGGGGTCAAATTGGAGCTGTAGCCACCGGCCACGCTACAGCCACAGCAACGCGGGATCCAAGCCGCGTCTGCAGCCTACACCACAGGTCCGGCCCCAAGGCCCTGCTCTGGGGGAGGTCCCTGTGGGGCCTACAGATGCTCCGAACCTGCGCCCTGACTCTCACCAGAGCAAAGAGATGTGCAGGTAGGACACCCCGTGGCACTGTCTGCAGGAAAAGACCAAACAACCCAGATGACCACCAACATGGGGACTATTTCAGTAACCCAGGGCGCATTCATGCCACCGAACCATAAGCTGGTAAAGAAAACGAGACAGACCTGTATGTTCTCCTGTGGAACTATCTCCATAGTGACAGTTTGTTCTCAAAAGGGAGGTTATCATCTCATAGAGATGCTTCCAGGTGCATCTGCAAGGCCACAAAACAGAGGTCCTGGCGGGGAGGTGACGCTGGAGAACTGGGGGTGGGGTGCTTCAGTCTGCACCCTAATTCACGATTGTTCCCCCACCCAGAGGTCCTCCCGGCACCTAAGTACCTTCCCCCAGGCACTGTCCCGTGGTCCCTTCTGCCTGGGTTGCTTGGTCCCCTCCTATTCTGCTCATCCTTTAAGTCCAAGTCAGACAGCACCTCCTCCGGGGAGTCTTCCAGGCTCCCTTCCCTTACTGCATCTGACCGTGAACTCAGAAGCCCCCTTAAGAGCCAGGCAATGCCAGGCAGATGAGTCAAGTGGGCTGTTTAATTCAGATGCAAACAACTTTTGTAAAAATCTAAAGGAATCTTCACCTCTTCCTCAAAGAAACGGGCACTCCCCCAGCCCTCTCAGCCTCTTACTTTTCCCCTTAGTACAGAAAAAGTCCAAGAAACACGCTAACTTTCCTTTTGAATCTGTACTGAAAAAACAGCAGTGATCATGGGGTAACACACGGCAAGTGCCTTTGGCCTTGGCATCAGGGAGACAAGAGGGAGTGGGAGGGAGGGTGCTGACCAGCGAACGCAGGCCCCCTCGACCCTCCCTGGAGGGCCAGTCCCTCTGTGCTGCTGGTCACTGCTCAGCGGAAATGCAGGTCCAGTACTGCCAGATCTTCCCACTTCTCAAGAGAAGCTAGAAATTGATCCTTTTTTTTTTATTTTTAAGCGAAATTGCTCAATTTTTAAATTCTGGCATCAAGTTCCAATTAAAAATAAAAACAACATGGGGCTCTGTGGTCACACCCGCACACCACATGCTAGATCTAGCCTGGCAGCGGCCCATGTATAGACTCTAATTCTCAGCCTCAATGCTTGTCCTGCCTGTGAGTTCTTAAGGGTCAGGGCGGGATTCGGCTGGGACGGGGGCCTGAGACAGGCACGGAACGAACCTTGCTCGGGGCTGACACGGGTGAAGTGTGCAGAAGGGGATAGAAGGGGATGTGAGTGGCTCTGTGGCACCGCCTTCCTCCCCAGGAGCTGCGTGCTCCCACTAAGCACCGGGAAGCCTGGGCTCCAGGCCAGCGCCGTCACCGCTGTAATGACCTCTCCCTGGACCCCCAACTCTGCCCCCGGGTGTCTGCCCTGCCCCTCCCCCACCTCTCCTCACAGATGGTGGGCACTGTCATCACACTCATCACACACTCAACACACTCTCACCTCTACCGCAATGCACGCTGTCGTACTAGACAATCAGGAGCTCTTGTCCATTTCCTTAGGTGCAATAACGGTATTTATGTTATGTAAGAGAACACCCTTTTGGTTTTTTTTTGTCCTTTTAGGGCCATGTCCGGGCATATGGAGGCTCCCAGGCTAGGGGTCGAATCAGAGCTTCAGTTGCCTGCCTACACCACAGCCCCAGCAATGCCAGATCCGAGCCACGTCTGTGACCTACACCGCAGCTCAAGGCAACACTGGATCCTTAACCCACTAAGCGAAGCCAGGGATCGAACCTGCGTCCTCATGGATACTAGTTGGGTTCATTACCACTGAACCACCACAGGAACTCCCCCTTTTTTTAAAATGGCTGTACCCACATGTACATATGGAAGTTCCTGGGTCAGGAACTGAATCCAAGCTGCAGCTGTGACCAACACCACAGGTGCAGCAATGTCAGATTCTATAACCCACTGCGCTGGGCCCAGGATCAAACTTCAGCCTCCACAGCAACCTGAGCTGCTGCAGTTGTATTCTTAACCCACTGTACCACAATGAGAACTCCAGAGAACGTACTTATTTTTAAAAGAAGCATGTTGTTTAGAGACAAAATGTCATAAAATCTACAACTTAATGTCAAAAGGCCCCCCAAAAATATTTTTAGGCAAAGCAATAAAAGAAAAAACAAACAAAAAAAACAAATAACAATCCACCCCAGCAAAAAATAAACCTCTTGAAACATCAAACATTAACAGCTGAGGGTGTTCCCATTATGGCGCAGTGGAAACGAATCCAACTAGGAACCATGAAGATGCGGGTTCGATCTCTGGCCTCGCTCAGTGGATCAGGGATCTGGCGTTGTCATGAACTGTGGTGTAGGTCATGGACGTGGCTCAGATCCAGTGTGGCAGCTGCAACTTCAATTCGAACCCTAGCCTGGGAACTTCCTTATGCCCCGGGTGTGGCCCTAAAAAGCAAAAAAAAAAAAAAAAAAAAAAAAAAAAAAATTGATGGTGTTCCTGCAGTGGTATAGCGGATAAAGGACGCAGCATTGTCTCTGCAGTGGCTCAGGTCACCGTGGAGGCACAGGTTCAATCCCCAGCCCAGCGTGGCTACGGCACTGCTATGGCTGGCACAGGTCGCAGCTGTGGCTTGGATTCGATCTCTGGCCAGGGAAATTCTGTATGACATGAGTGTGGCAAAAAAAAAACAAGAAAAAAAACCTGCCAAATTCAGGTGGTGGATATGTATACAGGACAGTATTATACTCTTCTTTCAATTTTTTTATACACTGGAAATATTTTCATTTTTTTAAAAATTTTATTTTTATTGTTTTGCTTTTTAGGGCTGCACCCAAGGCATATAGAGGTTTCCAGGCTAGGGGTCCAATTGGAGCTACAGCTGCCGGCCTGCACCACAGCCACAGCAACGTGGGATCCAAGCCCTGTCTGTGACCAACACCACAGCTCACGGCAACACCGGATCCTTAACGCACTGAGAGAAGCCAGGGATCGAACTCACAACCTCATGGTTCCTAGTTGGATTCGTTTCTGCTGCGCCATGACAGGAATTCCCAAAATTTTATTTTATATTTTTAAGTATTTTGGCCATACCCACAGCATATGCAGTTCCCAGGCCAGGGATCCAACCTATGCCAGAGCAGTGACCTGAGCCACTGCAGTGACAATGCTGGATCCTTAACCCACTTCGCCATCAGGAAACTCCTAGAATCTGGGAGTTCCCACATGCCAATGACATGTACCACCCCCCCAAAAAAGAGAGAACCCAGAACCTGGAAAATGAACAAGCCTACCTGTACACAGACACAGGTACACAGACATCCTCCACCGTCAGGCCGCACCCCGCCTCCACTCCCACCCGGACAACGGCAGCCACCCCTCACTGTCTCCCTGCCTCCACCCTGACCTCCCACTGCCTGTTCTCAAGGAGGGAAAGTGATCCTTCCTATCACAGCCCTCAAACTCCCAAAGGCTCCCGCCTCACTCGGCATAAAACCTGGGTCTCTCAGGTAGCCTGTGACCCCCACTCTTAGGGCCCCGCCCACACTCTGGCCTTATCTCACTTGTTCAGCCCCCCACGCCCTCTTCTCCAGCCACACCAAGCACGTTTCTGCCACAGGGCCTTTGCACTGCCCCAGAACACTCTCCTCCCAGCTATCTACCTGGCTGGCTCCTGCACCTAATCCTGCACCTCATTTACTGCAACGTCACCTTCTCAGTGAGGCCTTCCCTGACCAACCTATGTAAAACTGCACCAAGTTCCCATCATGGCTGTTAACAAACCTAGCTAGTGTCCATGAGGATGCGAGTTTGATCCCTAGCCTCACTCAGTGGGTTAAGGATCTGGCGTTGCTGTGAGCTATGGTGTAGGCTGGCAGCTGCAGCTACAATTCAACCCCAAGCCTGGGGACTTCCATATGCTACAGATGCAGCCCTAAAAAGCAAAAAAAAAAAAACCACAAACCCAACCAACGCCCCTCCCCCGTAATACATCAAGACCCCAACCCCATTTCCCTCTCTTACTTTATAATTCTCCGAAACACTTATTTTCCAAATACTAGATTGTAAGTTTTTTAAATTGGCCCCTCAAGAATGATGAGCTCCAGGCCATTACCTTTCTTCTCCCATCACCTTCTGAGGCCTAGCACTTGTCAGGGCCTCCTGGAAGACCCTTGCAAATGCCTGGCTGGAGAGAGGCCCCTCTGAGCCCAACCCCCGAGGGCACATACCTTCGGCCCCAGGCAGCTCCTTCCCATCGGTCTGGGCCTCGTCTGCCTTGGCATCAGTGCCATCACCAGGCACGGCTGAGTTGGGCTCTGGGGCAGGGCTGGAGTTGCTGCTGTTCTCTTGTTTGATGGGGGAGGCGTCTGCAATGGAGCTCTGGTTGCTGTTATCATCTGCATGGGGAGAAATGCCGCAGCTGCTGAGGAAAGGCGGGCAGAGGGCTTGGCTCCCCCAGGCCTCCCTGCCCGCAGCCCACAGCACACCCTCCCTGGACAGCAGACACCTCTTCTCCTGGGGCGGCCCCACACACCCTATGTGGCCAAAGGTTCTGGGGGCTGGAGGCTCCCTGAGAGGCAGGCGCCCACAACCAGGGGCCTAGCACATTTAAAATCTTGGGATAAGGAGACCAGACATCTTGTGGGTCAGGCTCTAAAGCCATGCAAAGGCCCAGGTGTGGTCCCGGGAAGTAGCATTGCCAAGGTGTTTCATCAGATCTGGTCCAGCTCTGGACCAATTCCACCTGGTACGAAAATAAAAGGGAGGGAGAGGACCGTGTTCAGGACAGAAAGTGGATATTCTATAAGACAACTGGCCCAGGCTCTCCAAGTCAACACCATTAAAAAAAAAAGAAAGAAGGAAAGAAAAGAAATCTAGGCGTTCCTGGATGGCCTAGCGGTTAAGGATCTGGCATTGTCACTGCTAGAGCTAGGGTCACTGCTATGGTGCGGGTTTGATCATTGGCCTAGGAACTTCTGCATGCTATAGGCACAGCCAAAAAAATAAATTTAAATAATAATGATAATAAAAAAAAAGAAGCGGGGTGTCCACTGTGGCTTGGTGGGTTAAGAACCCGACATTAGTGTCCATGAGGATGCGCGTTTGATCCCTGGCCTGGCCCAGTGGGTTAAGGATCCGGCATTGCTGAGGTATAGGTTGCAGATGCAGCTTGGATCCGGTGTTGCTGTGGCTGTGGTATAGACCGCAGCTACAGCTTCAATTCGAATCCTGGCCTAGGAACTTCCATATGCTGCAGGTGCAGCTGTAAAAAGAAAAAAAAAAGGGAGAGCAGAGATTATTGTCGAATTAGAGATTAATGAAATTCAAGAGACCGAATAACTAAACATGATGTGTGAGATTTATCTGGATCCTGTTTTGAACACATCAGCTCTGAGAGACACTTTGGGACAACTGGGGAATTTGAATACAGTCTGGAGTTTAAAAGTAAGGAATTAATTTGTCAGGAGTGATAATAGTACGGTGGGTAGATAGAAATGTCACTTATCAGTGACGCATTCTGAAGTGTTTAGGTACAGACTTAACTATCATGAAGAGGGGAAATGTACTTCTAGCACAGGTTGCATACAATTATCAGAATTCCCTGAATTGTACACTCAAGAGCTGTGCATCTTATTATCGGTAAATTGTATGTCAATTAAAATACCTAGTACCGGAGTTCCCGTCGTGGCTCAGTGGTTAACGAATCTGACTAAGAACCATGAGGTTGCGGGTTCGATCCCTGGCCTCGCTCAGTGGGTTAAGGATCTGACGTTGCCATGAGCTGTGGTGTAGGTTGCAGACGCGGCTCGGATCCCGCGTTGCTGTGGCTGTGGCGAAGGCCAGCAGCTACAGCTCCTGTTAGACCCCTAGCCTGGGAACCTCCATATGCCGCGGGTGCAGCTCTAGATAAAACGCAAAAAGACCAAAAAAAAAAATTAAATAAATAAAATAAAATACCTAGTACATTAAAAAAAAAAATAGAGGAGGCAAGTGTCGCATCATGTTCTGAAAACCTAGGTGGAAAGCATACGGGGTTCATCATACTATTTGCTCCACTGTACTCGACTGTGAAATCTTTCATAATAAAAAGGAAGGAGGGAAGAAAGTTAATTTGGCAAGGGCACTGGAGGCAGAGCTGGGGCAGAGCTGGGGGTCCTGGGGCATGTACCCCCTTGCCCTGGACCCCCTTTCTTAGGCACATTTTACTTTATTTATTTTTATTTTTATTTTTTTGTCTATTTGCCTTATCTAGGGCCGCACCCATGGCATGTGGAGGTTCCCAGGCTAGGGGTCTAATCGGAGCTATAGCTGGCGGCCTTCGCCACAGCCACAGTAACGTGGGATCCGAACCGCGTCTGCAACCTACACCACAGCTCAGGGCAATGTCGGATCCTTAACCCACTGAGCGATGCCAGGGATCGAACCTGCAACCTCATGGTTCCTAGTCGGATTCATTAACCACTGAGCCACGACGGGAACTCCACAAAGAGTTATTTTAAATTATAGCTACCCACGTGGTGATTTCAAAAATACTACTACCATCTTGGAGTTCCCGTTGTGGTGCAGCAGAAGCGAATCCAAATATCCATCAGGATGCAGGTTTGATCCCTGGCCTTGCTCAGTGGGTTAAAGATCCGGTGTTGCTGTGAGCTGTGGTGTAGGTCACAGAGGTGGCTAGGATCCCACACTGCTGTGGCTGTGGTGTAGGCTGGCAGCTGTAGCTCTGATTTGACCCCTTGCCTGGGAACTTTCATATGCTGCAGGTGCAGCCCTAAAAAAGCATAAAAAAAAAGCAAAAAAAAAAAAAACCTACTACAGTCTTACCCTGCTTTTCTGGGCCATGCTGTGCACCTGGGACCAAGGCTGTTTTTGTAAAAATGAAAGAGAGAGAAAAGGGGAGACACACGCAAAGGAGAGAAAACAAGAGGCACGTATTACATGCCAGGTGCCAGGCAAGGGTGTCTACAATTACCTCGTTTAATCCCAACCACCTCCAGGTAGGGAAATTGAGGCTCAGTAGCAGAGCCCCTGGCTCAGGCTGGTCTACTCAGCTCCAAAGCCTGAGCCATTCCTCTACCTCAACCTGGTGAGCAAGTACCAGGCAGCCCCACAGCCTCGACTGGGTAAATTGCATCTTATTTTAAGTGTACTCTGGGGCACTCATTACACAAAAGCATCCTCTTGTGAATTCTGGGACTTAAAAAAAAAAAGACATGTAAACTCTCCTGATTTACCGTTTGAGAAAATCTAAACTTCCTTCCTATGCCAAGATCCATGTGCACATGTCTGAGAGGCACAGAAGGCAGAGGAGCAACCTGGGGGTGCCAGCATGAGGTCACGCTAATTAAGGACAATAAGCGCTAATATTTAACAAGTCGGCTGCTTTGAGCACAGCCTGGTGTCCCAGTAACAGCATGACCCCGACGCTTAGGCTGATCCCCAGGTGGATCCTGGAAACCAAAGCAGCTGGATACAGACACCCTGTCCCTTCATCTCCTCCTGTGCCCATCTTCTCACCTGTAACCTCCCAGATACCTAACCAGGCCCACAGCTTTCCCTATGCTTTCATGATTCCATGCCCTATGGTGGGACTTTGTCTTTCTTGGCTGCCTGTGTACTAAAATGGAAGGTGAGCATGGTTCCTGGGTCAGAAACCTGGGTTGCTCTGCAGCCTAAATTTTTCTGGAGTGTTATGTCTGGACTAGAGGTCATGAACTTGAACTCTGTCTTCTCCAAAGAACCTCTGATGCCAGAACCAGTACTTATGAACATTCTAACTGGGCACATCGCTTCGCCTCCTGGAGCCTCAGTTTCCTCGTCTGTACAGAGGGGCTCGTCACTGGGATCAGATGCGGGTAATGCACGAGGTGGGCCTGGCAAGGTGCTTAGCGACCGTGATGGTGTCTTGAATGTCAGCTGCTGACACCCGAGGCCTTTAAGGGCGCATCTTCTTTAATACTCATAATGACCTTATGGCACAGCAGGCATCACCATCCCCACTAGCCAGCAGAGACAGACAAAATCGAGGCCCCGTGTTACATGACTTGTCCCGGGTCACACTGTGTGCAGGGGATCCTAGGAGAGTCAGGTTTGAATCCAGGTGGGATGTTGCCCTCTGCTCTAAAAGGTTCTCACCTGTAATTCTAAGAATTAACTGAAACAGAGCCAGGCCGGGGGTCTCTTCCATCCCCAGAGGGAGGGGATGCTAATCAACATCAGGGGGACAGGATCTGTCCTGACTTAAATACCTCTTTCTTTTCTTTTTTGCTTTTTAGGGCCACACCTGTAGAATAGGGAGGTTCCCAGGCTAGGGGTTCAATGGGAGCTGCAGCTGCCGGCCTACACCACAGCCACAGCCACGCCAGATCCGAACAGCATCTGTGACCTACATCACAGCTCACAGTAACACTAGATCCTTGACCCGCTGAGTGAGGCCAGGGATCAAACCCGTGTCCTCATGCTTACTAGTCAGATACGTTTCCACTGAACCACAACAGAACTTTTTTTTTTTTTAAACAAACTTTTTTCTTTTTAGGGCCAAACTTGCGGCACATGGAAGTTCCCAGAGAACCCGATGGCCTATGCCACAGCCACAGCACTACCATATCTGAGCCAAGTCTCTGACCTAAACTACAGCTCACGACAATGCCGGATCTTTAACCCACGGAGCAAGGCCAGGGATCGAACCCGCATCCTCATCAATACTAGTGGGATTCGTTTCTGCTGTGCCACAACTGGAACTCCCACAAAAACCTATCTGTAAATGAAATGCACCCCAAGTGGGACTACACAGCCACTGGGGGGGGCACTTTCCTGACAGGTTAACGGTCAGCACCCCCCCACCCCCCATGCTTTTCTGAAGCCAGTTTGGCAACTCTCCTTGCCCACAGAGTCTGTGACTGTTTTCCAGACTAGTCAGTTTGAGCAAAAATGGGGATGCTGGCTGGCCTCCTTCCCCCCAGAATAAGACAGCCCTGGGCCAGGAGGGTTAGGATCTAGATCAAACCAAAATTCCCTCTCTTTTTTTTCTTTTCTTTTTAGGCCCACACTTGCAGCATATGGAAGTTCCTGGGCTAGGGGTTGAATCAGAGCTACAACTGCTGGCCCACGCCGCAGCCACGGCAACACCAGATTCAAGCCACAAATGCCACCTACAACATAGCTCACGGCCACGCCAGATCCTTAACCACTGAGCAAGGCCAGGGAGCGATACTAGTGGGGTTCTCAACCTGCCGAACCATGACAGGAACTCCCCCAAATTCCCTCTTGATTGCTTGTTTCTTTGTCTAATACCATCATGTTCAAAAAGGCTCGGGGAGTCAGAAGTACTAAGAAGTACTAAGACACTGAAACTGGAATCAGGATGGAGAAAGGCAAGGGCTGAGGGTGTTACACCAGAGGGCCAGGCAGGGGACCACACAGAGGGTGAGCCTGGGGGCCTGGAGAGGCCCTGGTCTCCCAGAGGGACAGCTGGTCCTGCTCCAGCAGGCTGCGGCCTCAGGGAAGCACGCACCCAAGGGCTGCCTGATCTGATTTCCCAAAGGATGAAAGAAATACAGATTTCCTGATTTATAAACATCAGAAACTCAATTTTTCTGGGCCGTGCCCGTGGCTTATAGAAATTCCCAGGCCAGGGATGGAACCCAAGTCGTAGCAATAGCATCGACCCAAGCCACTGCAGCGACAATACCAGATCCTTAACTTTTAGGGACTCCAGGAACTCAGTTACTTAAAAACATCCCGTTTGAATCTCTGAGGTTAGAAGTCAGGTGGTGGTTTTCCTTGGAGGGGAGTGGATACCACAGGAACTGACAGGAACATTCTGTCTTGCTTTGGGCCAGTAACAAAGACGTGTGCAGTTTGTGACCATTTCAAGGAGCCACATACTTATGATTTGTGCCTTTCCTTTCTGATAAAAAAGGGGAAAAAAAGAAAAAAGGGACGTAGAGTTCCCACTGGTGTCTCAGGGGTTAACGAACCCGACTAGTACCCATAAAGACGTGGGTTCGATCCCTGGCCTTGCTCAGTGGATTAAGGATCCAGCGTTGCTGTGAGCTGTGGTGTAGGTTGCAGACACAGCTCGGATCCCATGTCAATGTGGCTGTGGTGCAGGCCAGTGACTACGGCTCCAATTCAGATCCTAGCCTGGGAACCTCCATATGCCGCAGGTATAGCCCTGGAAAGACAAAAAAGACCAAAAAAAAAAAGAAAAGGACAGCGTCAGTGCCAAAACAACTGCAGACTGGCTGAAGCATGTCTTCAGTCTGGAAGTGATCAGTGGGACATGGTTACAAGTTCTGAAATAAGACAGCAGAGGAAGTTAGGCTGTTGACATAGAAGAGCAGGTTGCGGGGCCCCAGATGATTCACACGAAGTCAGAAATCCAGTTAGAGCTTCCTGGTAGCCAAAGCAAAATAGGAAATGAGAAATAAAAGTCATTTATATGATAGGTCAGGCCCAGGAGGGGAAAAAGGCAGATGCCACCAAAAACTTTCTGGGCATACCGGATGAACAGAACATCTTCTGTGAGGTTGATGACACTGGGTGAGAGGAAGGTCTATTTCTTTTCATCTCGTTCATTTTGATGCCTTTTTTTTGGCATTTTTAGAGCCACACACGTGGCATATGAAGTTCCTGGGCTACGGGTCAAATTGGAGCTACAGCTGCTGGCCTACGCCACAGCCACAGCCACAGCCACGTGGGATCTGAGTCACGTCTGCAACCTACACCACAGCTCACGGAGAACACCAGATCCTTAACCCACTGAGTGGGGCCAGGGATCAATTCCACATCCCTGTGGATACTAGCTGCGTTCTTAACCCGCTGAGCCACGGGAACTCATTTTGATTCTTGTCTCCCTGCTCTGGGAAAAGCTTCCTCTCCTCCACTGAGCTTCCTCCTTGGCACAGAGGCTTCCTGGTCCTGCCCAGCCCTCCTACCCCTTGCCTGGAATGTGAACAAACCTGCCAGTAAAACAAAAACACAACCGAGCCCTCGGCCACAGCCCAGGGGCCTGGCAGGAGAGGTGCTGGCCGGCCAGCCGCAGGGAGCTCACCGTGCATGTCCATCATTCCCGGGGAGGAGCTGTTCTCTGGGGTGGTCACCTCTGAGCCACACTTCTCGTCTTTGCCTTTTTTCTTGTTCTTGTTTTTCTGGAGGAGAAAAAGGGCACAGAAACCGAGTCACTGAATTTGCGTGCGTGTGTGTGTGCGCGTGTGTGCACGCACCGGTCCCTGGGGAATGGAACGAATATTTTATTCCTCTGACTCATCTTGGAGCCCCCAAGTCTCTGGAGGGTTCTCCTTGGTCTGCATTTGAACATGTTCCATGAGGGGCCTCACTGCTTTGTTGTTGTTTTTCGGCTGTGCCCAAGGCATGTGGAAGTTCCTGGGCCAGGGATCGAACCCAAGCCACAGCAGCCACCCAAGCCACTGCAGTAACACTCATGGATCCTTAACTCTGCACCACAAGAGAACTCAGGGCCTCACCTGCTCTGTAATTAAAGAGCCCCGTGGAGGGGAGCTGCCAGGGCTGGGCTGGGGATAAGGCCACCTTGCCCGTGGGGCCAGCCCCTGCAGGCATGCCAGCACCCTAGCTGGCGGGCATTTCCTCTGAGAAAAGGCCATGGTCACTCTGCCCAGAGGAGGTATCGGGTGCTGGTGAGGGATGGAAAAGACAATCCACACATTTCCACTATCTTCAGGCCCTCAGAGGCAGGTAACTTCCGGTGCGGCACCGGGACGGGTGAGGAGGGAAACCCCAGGGAGGAGCGGGGGGGGAGGGGGATGCTTTTTATGTGCCATTCCCTTGTTTTGGTTTTGGCCACCCCGCAGCATATGGAGTTCTCGGGCCAGGGATCAGATCTGAGCCTCAGTTGCGACCTATGCTACAGCTGGAACTTACGCTGCACCACAACGGGAACTTCTGCAGTTCCACTGCTGTTTTTCGGGGGGTATTTTTGGGTTTTTTTTTGGCTTTTTGTCTTTTTAGGGCTGCACTTGCAGCCCATTGAGTCTAGGCTAGGGGTCTAATTGGAGATGTTGCTGCCAGCCTACGCCAGGGCCACAGCAACGCCAGATCCAAGTCGCGTCTGCGACCTATACCACAGCTCAGGGCCACGCCAGATCCTTAACCCACTCAGCGAGGCCAGGGACTGAACCCGCAACCTCATGGTTCCTAGTCGGATTTGTTTCCGCTGCGCCACGACGGGAACTCTTGCTGTTCTATTTTTAACAGATGGAATAGAATTGTGTTGGAAATCACCTGTGTCCATGGTAAGAGCCTTGTTAAATAAATTACAGTCCATTCATTCAAGGCAAGGGGAGGCAGCAATTACAGAGAACAAGGCAGCTCCTCCTGTCCTGAGGTGGAATGATCCGTAGAAAGACGCACCTGTTAAAGGATTTTATTATCTCTGAGCTAAATCCGGAAGAAAGGGGCCGAACACATGAATGGGATGCTGCCGCTGCCGGTAGGAAAAACAAACGTGTCTGCCTGCTTGGGTGCACGCACTGTCTGGAAGGATAAACAAACACTGGTTGTCTCCAAGGAAGAGCTGGGTGCGGTGGGACCTTCCCGTGCTCAGGGACGGGAAGCAGATTTATAAAATGATTAAGACCAATTTAAAAAAAGTAACATATTTGAAGAATATGCAAACCTATAGAGACAGAAATTAGATGATTTCCAGGATCTTGAAGGGTATGAATTTTTGTTTTGGGGGCAATGAAAACATTCTAGAATCTGAGTGGTGATGGTTGTACAACTGTGAATATACCAACATGGGCTGGTACATTTTATTTTTTTTATTTTGGCCATGCCCGTGGCATGGGGAAGTGCCAGGGCTAAGGATCGAATCTGAGCCACAGCAGCGACAACACCAAATCCTTAACCCGTTGGGCCACTAGGGGACTCCTGCACCCTTTAAGAGTGAATTTTATAGGAGTTCCCCTTGTGGGTCAGTGGGTTAACAACCCGACTAGCATCCATGAGGATGCAGATTTGATCCCTGGCCTCGTTCAGTGGGTTAGGGAACCTGTAAGCTGCAGTTGCTGTGATGTAGGCCTGCAGCTGCAGCTCCAATTCAACCCCTAGCCTGGGAATTTCCATGTGCCGCAGGTACAGCCCTAAAAAGACCGAAAAAAAAAAAAAAAAAAGTGAGTTTTATGGCATGTGAATTATCTTAGTTTTAAAAAAAGGTCTTAAAGTAACATCTGAATTTTGTAACATGTTTTTCCTATTTAAGTGAATTAAATTTTCAAGACTTCCAAAAGAAAAAAGGTATAACCATGTTGTTACGGGGTGTTTAAAAACATAAAAAACTCTCCCATCTCAATGCAGATTCCTGAACATAACCATCAGAGATTAGAAGTCAGCTGTCTGAGGTGGAGCCCAGGAACCTGCATTTTGTCAGGACTCTCAGGGGATCAAATGCTCAGCCAGGCATGGGACCTATCACCCTTGAGGGAGAGGGGGAGGAGTATGTACATCTTGGCTCAGAGATGACAGCGAATTAGCATCTGAGCACTGCCTGCCTAGCTGCGCCTGGCTAAGTTCTTCCCATATGATATATTGCCTTTGCTCTGCTGCAGAAACCCCAAGAGCTGGGTGTTACTGCTCCACTGCACAAGAGAGGGAACCAAGGCCCAGCATGGTGGGGTCCCCTGTCTGGCATCGCAGGTTAATGAGGGGTGGTCTGTCCAACTCCAAATCTTGAGGTCTTTGCCTGGCTCTGGGCTGCCCTGTCCTTCCCAACAGCCCATAGATTACATTTTCTCTTTGATCACAACCCATTTGGCACTTCCCTGATGTCTGTTTCATGCTATTCTATAATTATCTTCCCCCAACAAGATTATAAATTCCTTGAGAGCAGGGACCACGTCTTCTCAAATGCAACCGGCGTTTATACAACACCTAATGATGTGCAAGGCACAGACGTGGGCAAGAGCCAGGAGCTACCTTCGAGGAGGCCGGCCGCACTCTGCTCTTCCTCCAGGACGCCTGGCACCAACAGCTGGGACCCTCTGCGTCGCTGTCTCTGGCGAGAGCCGCCCTGGAGGCTCCATGAGCCAGCCCAGGCCAGGACCCAAAGGGACCGCAAGCATCCACGTTCTCAGCCCAAGCCAAACCACCCAAGGGCCGCATGTGATCAAAGGGTCAAGAAGGGAGCCTCCACCCCGCCTGCAGACCTGAGAGTCGTGGGACAGTGAAGACGGAGGTGGGGGGCTTTGTCTGCCTTATGGCCCCTAGAAATCTACCAATCATGACCCCTGTCACGACTGCCCAGGGCATGTGGGTCATCGTCCTGTGTGAGAGGACTGTTTGTAGGAACACGGAAGACACCCCAGGCAGGACGTGGGCCTTTCTGGATTTTGACTGGAAGTGAGAGAAGCCAACCTGAGGGTTTGGGGGTTAACTGGCTTGGGAGCCCTGAAGCTAAAACTCTCCCAGAGCTGTGAGGCGGACGCCTGTCATCAATCAAGCACAGCCACTGGGGCTCCCCCTAGTGGCCACAGCCACCACCCCTCCCGGAACCCTCTCCCATCAAGCTTCTCGGCACCAAACTCTCGCTCTAGGGTCGCGGTCACCAGCAGCTCGAACCACCAGAAGGCTCTCCAGTGGAGAGAGTATGGGCTTTGGAGTCAGGCAGACCTGATACTTGCTGTATGACTCTGGGAAAATGGCTTCATCTCTCTGAGCCTGTGTCCTCACTTGAACAGGGTGGACAAAGAGCTTAGTGCCACAAGGTAATGCCTGACAGATGGTCAGGTGCCAGGAATGGTGCTACGATGATGGGGAAAGTCTGCGTGTCCGAGGGCACCACCACGCCCACCACAAAACCATGATGCCCAGGGCCTTAAGGAGGAGACACCTCTGCACTAAGATCTGTCCCCACCGGCAAACCATGGGGCCCCGAAGAGATGACTCGCAGAGGACACCCCCCCCCACACACCTCTCTGAGGGCCAGACTGCGGCTGGACTACGAGAGGAGGGATAGAAACAGGTCCAGCAGCCTCTCCAGCCCTCTGCTTCCCAGGTGGGTCCTCTGCTTCCCAGGTGGCTTTGGCTCCAGGGTCCCCCCTCCCTGTGGTGGGAGTGAGCACGGACGGACAGCCCCACCCCGGAGGAACCAGCCCCACATACTCACATCGTCAACCTTTGGCTCCGTCACAGGGACCCACTTGTAGATTCTCAGGGATGTGTCGCCCACGGTCACCCACTTCTTCTCCCTGCAGAGGAGGAGGACGAGCCCATTACTGGGGGCTTCTGGGACAGGCCCCTGCTCACGTTTGTGGGGGGCGCCAGCCACACTCCCTTAGAGCAGCTGTGACACAGTAGCTGCCCCGGGCAGGGCTGAGAGAATGTGCCCTGGATCACAGAGATGAGGGTTTGAAACCCAGCGCTGCCTCTCGCTGGCTGGGGGCCCCTGGGCAAGTCACGTCACCGCCCAGAGCCTCGGGTTCCTCATCTGTTAGACCCAGGGGGTCGTCAATCTCTCCAGGCTGCACTGAGGATTACAGAAGACCAAGCATGTTGAGGGCTTCCTCGTGCCTGGAAGGAAGTGCTTGGTAAGACTTCGGGGAGGACCAGGCTGCCGCTGGGACGATAGCTCTGGACGAAGGGAAGGGGGCCCCAGGTTCCTCCGGCCCAGCTTTCACCCCACAGAGCATTGAACTGGGCCACCCGAGCCCCGCTGGGCAGCAGAGAGGGCTTCAGAACGAAAGGGCATTTCCTCCCGTGGGGGTGTGGGTGGAAGGATCTTCAGCCAGGGCACCCAGGGGCTCACCCTGCCCTCCTGGAGACACCTCTGAGGTCGTGGGAAGGGAGGCAGGAGCCAACAGCACAAGTAACCGTCCCAGGCTCTTCCACACAAATGCTGGTTAGATCAGGGAACAGAGGGGAGGGCGGAACCTGGACGCTCAAGGGTGGTCCCCAGGCACTGACACTGAGGGGCTGTGACAGGGCAGCACAGCCCCACCGTGGGCAGCAGCTCACATGAGACCCTACACCTCGGTTCAGAGACGGGCTTGTGTTCCAGGGTCTCAGCTCCCAAAGTCTGCATGGCTGTTCTCGACCCAACCTGAGCCGCACCCTCAACTCTGGGGGTACAGTACCCCCCAAGATGCCAAAGTCAGGGTGATGGTGAGGAGCAAAGCACAAGCCGTGAGAAGGAGGAGGTGGATGGTTTTCACTAAGAGTAACACGGCAATTACCACCTTCTGCTCCCGCACTGGCGCTAAGCATCGTCCTCTCTAGAATCATCACCCCAGCCTCCCAACTTCGGTCCTCAGCCTTCCTCAGTCTACAAGTTAGGTCCTGTCACTTCCTGCCACTCACACCGGGAGTGACAGCCAGAGGACACTGAGGTTCAGGCAGAAGCCCCCAGAAGGAAAGTTGGGGTATCAGGCAGTGGGGGCTCTGGAGTCCACGCTTCCAGCACCACGAGAAGCGGGAGGTCACAACGAGGAAATGAGCTGATTCAAGGGACTCAGGGTGGGATGTCGGAGCCAGACCTGCTGCAGGTGGCAGAGTGGCCAGGAGCCCTCAGCAACTTTAGGGACAAGGGTTCCACCAGGGCTGAGAACCACGTGTGGCCATGGGTACTCTGTCCAGCCTCCCTGTCCAGACCTTGGCCTTGGGTCTTCCCCACCGTGGGGTGTTAGCTCTCGGGAGTTGGTGAAACCCATTACCACCACCTGGCACCCCTTCACCGCTAGAATTCTGGGTGTCCAAGCACACTCAGAACCAGCTAACCAAATCCACGGACACGTCCACTCCCCAAACTGTGACTGCGTGGGTCCCAAAGTCCCTCTGCTAGAGGAAGCTCAGGCCTGGGTTTTCTTTATTCCATTGTGACCATTTCTAGTGCCTTCTGTGTGCTCAGCACTGTACACACTTGCTCTAATCTTCCCATAACCTCTCACGGCTGTAACTGTCATCTTCTCCATTTGACAGACAAAGAAACTGAGGCGGGGGGGGGGGGTCTTTCTCCCCAGAGCCAGTGTTTAAACACTCCATGCTACACTGCTTTTTGGAGCAGCCTCCCCTGGCCCCATCCCTGCCCCTTTTTAGCCCTGAAGGAATTAAATAAATGCAGGTCCCCAAGTCACCACCCACCCCGGACCACCCACAACTCCAATCTTTCCCCACCTCCACCTGAATAATCAGAAGGTGCCTGGAAGGGACAGGGACATTCTAAGAAACAACCTCAGTGACAAAGCAACCATCATAATAGCCATTGTGTGCCGAGGGCTTACTTCCTGCCAGGTGCTTTATTTATCAGCCTTCTCTCCCGAGAACTGCCAACAGGCCTATTGTCACTTTACAGATGGGGAAACAAGAGGCCCAGAGAAGTTACACCACTAGTTCACGGTCACACAGCTAGTCAAAAGCAGAACCAGAATTACACTTTCTGACCCCCTGCTATTCTGTCTTTGGTGAAAAACGAAGAAATGACTCCACAGAGGACATGGGTAACAGAAGCTGGACGAATGGCTGAAGGTACTCACTCCTTACAAGCCCTCAACTGGCTTCCTCGTCCAGGCCCCAGTAGCTCAGCAAATCCAAGGTTTGATTATGTTAAAAAAAAAAAAAAAAGGCAACTGAGTTGCAATACCCAAGTGTGCCAGACCTGGGCTTCCCAGTACACACACACACGTAAGCCAAGATGAACATGGGAAGATGAAAGTGCTTCCTGGAGAGGTTCTGGGCCCCGCAGGTCCCCAGCTGGACACAGCCAGGTTCCAGTGTGTCTCCAGGCCTGAGTTCCCCGACACCCCAGGGATGAGAAACATTCCTTTTTTTTTTTTTGGTCTTTTTTTTGCCCTCTCTAGGGCCACACTCGTAGCACATGGAGGTTCCTAGGCTAGGGGTCTAATCGGAACTGTAGCCGCCGGCCTATGCACAGGCGCAGCAACACAGGATCCGAGCTGCGTCTGTGACCTACGCCACAGCTCACGGCAACACTGGATCGTTAACCCACTGAGCAAGGCCAGGGATCGAACCCGCAACCTCATGGTTCCTAGTCGGATTTGTTAACCACTGAGCCACGACGAGAGAACTCCGAGAAACATTCTTCAGTTGGATTTCCAAGCGTGGACAGTGAGAGGCTATGGGACAGAGCGGAGCATGCTGAAAACCCAATCTCAGGCCTGCCATCTGTCCAGCTGCCACCCAGGGAGAAACAGGCCCCCCTGGCCTCTGGGCGAGTCACCAAGTGAGCACCAGGGACTTCGTAGACATGTCTGGTGAGTGCCGGGTGTGTCACCGAGCCAGCGGCTTGGCAGCGCCTTGGGAAACGACACAGAGACACAAGGGAGCAGCTGATTGTTCCTGCTGCCGCCCCAAACCCATCACCCTAGAACACAGAGCCTCCCAGCCCTGAAGGAGGTTCTTAAGCTGTACTTACTACCTGGCACGAGGGGTGACAAATAAGTGGCCAAGAGATGTGTGTTGTTTGGCCCAACGCACATCTGGACTTTTAAAAATTTGAATGAGTTCCCTCTGCAGTGCAATGGGATTGGCTGTAGCTCTACAGCACCAGGACGCAGGTTCGATCCCCAGCAAGGCACAGTGGGTTAAAGGGTCCCACAGCTGTGGTGTAGGCTTCAACTGTGGCTCAGAACTGATCCTTGGCCCTGGAACTCCATATGCTATGGAGGAGCCAAAAATGAAAAAAAAAAAATCTAAAAAAATAAAAATGTGAATCAATTGCCAGACTTAAAAAAAAAAAGAAGCCAGACCCCCATGTGAAAATCCAGATTCCCAGCTACCTTCAAAAACAAGATCTGGCCCCAAGGGGCCCATGTTGCCCGAGGAGCAGCGGCTCTCTCCAGATGCGGCCCTGTGGCTTCCTCAGATCCCCCAAGTCTCGCCATAAGCAACAGGGAAGCCCAGCCTTCCCCTCAAGCTGCCCCAGGCACACCCTGCACCCTCCTGCCTTCTGGCCCCTGATAACTCACCCGGCTAAATGCCCCTCTCTTCCCCACCAGGCTTGGGTTCCTGGACAAAGGGAGTAAATGAGGCCCCAGCTGTAGGAACAGAACCCCAAATGCTCCTTCCCAGCACAGGCTCCTGCACCAAACATGGCACCCCTCTCCTCAGATCTTTAGGCTAAAGCCAATTTCTCATGTTCCTCCACCCAAGGCCTAGGCGGCCAAGGACACCATCTTGGGGTCACCTGCTTCCCTCAAAGAGGGATCTGAACCCCTCATTTCATCTCCACTTCCCAGGGCCAGCCAGTCCTTGATGCCACAGGAGGTGTGGCAATGGCTGGTCTCATCCTAACTGGGCCTGGGCCCACTGGACTTGCCCTATGCCTGGCGGGGGTGGAGAATGGGTGTCCCTGGAGGTGAAGAGGGGAGGGCCTAGAAACAAACCTCCCCCTTCCCCAGGGATGGGTGGGGAGTCTTGGGGAGCAGGCCTCTCTTTGGCCCCACAAGTCAATGGGGGACCCTCGAGACCACAGTCTCAGGGGTCCTGGGCCTAAGCCTGCTTGGAGGCTCAAGTTTTTGCCTCCGCCCAATGACCACCCCTTGCGCCTGCTCTTCTCCACCCAAACGGGGCCTCATAACCCTGACCCCGTTTCCCCACAAGGAGCCCACCATTTTGTTCTTCCTTCAGCCATGTTCTGGCCGCCTCAAACTCCACCAGCCAGCCCTGCTGGGATATCAGACAGAAAGGAGCAGGAGAATGACAGGTAGCTACGGACAGGGTGGCCACAGCTGGCTTTTTTCAGGACAGGGGAAGGTTGGGTTGGCAGAAGGGGGGGTGGATTTTTAGGGGTCACTGGGGCTGAGGAGAAATACCTAGGCTCACAGAGTGGTATGCCAGGCACTTCATTCTGAATTAAAAAAATAAAAACAAAAACAGAATGCACAGTTAAATTTGAATTTCAGATAAATGATTTTTTTTTTTTAGTATAAGTATGTCCCAAATTGTACATAGGGACATACTTACACTAAAAAAAAGTATAACTATTATTTCCTTTCTTGTCTAAAATTCAAATGTAACTGGGGGGGGGGGTGTCCTGTAATTTTATTTGCTAAATCTGGCAACCCAGTGTACCAGCCAGTGGTGAAATGCACGGTTGGTGGCCACACAGTTAATAAACAACCCAAAACCACAAGGGCTGACCGGAAGATGCATTCTAAAGGCACAGTGAGGGTGAGATTTGGCTTCTCAGGGCTGGGGAAACCCAGGAAATAAAGTAAAGTGTCCTTTTTTTTTTTTGGCTTAGAATATTTGGGAGGGGTGAGAAAAATCAGCAAAATGTAAGTTTCTACCCTAGGACAGCATTTAATGACTGCTACTATTGCAGGTTAAGTGTTTCTGGAAACATGGTATTATTACAGGAGGGGAGAAGGCAGCACAGAAACCCCTTGCTGCTACCGTTAGAGAAGTTACATGGTTAGTAGTCCAAGGTCACAGCAAGGAAGGGAACTGGAAGCCTAGCCATGAGATTTCAAAGCCTGGGGTCTTCAGAGGACTTGACACATAATTTCCCAAAACACACAAAGGGAGGGAGACAGTTTCTCTTCCCCTCCCCCCAAACACAGGCCTGGTCCCCAGCTGCTCAGCAGCACTGAGGGCCTCCAGGCCGGCTGCTCTGGAACCAACAGGGTGGAAAACCCCACGGCTCCATCTGCCCCACCCCTGCTGAGCAGCTGCCAGGGTGCTGGAGCCTCTGCCAGGCTGGGAACCTGGAGCAGAAGGTCCCACCACGCCTCCCCAAGCACAGAAAGGCTGCTTGCCGCCACCCCTTTCTCACCTCCAGGTTGGTGACAGAAGGGACTCAGGGCCCAAACAACAGTTCTTTCTTTGTAGGGCTCTAAGGCAGGGGACAACTCCGGGATTCCCAGAGAGGGGGTTGTGGGCTTGTTTTCCTGTGTGTGTCTTGGCCTGCAGCTGTTTCTGCCATTTTTAAATGGCTCTAGTCAGGGCACTGGGCGCCCTGCGCACCAGGGGAGCTCCCACGGCAGGGAAGACTTGGATCTCAACTTTGGAAGGCCTCTCCTTCTCACGGTTCTGAAAATTCTTTGTCCCACTGGAGCCAAACCCAGCCCTCGGCCGGGCATCCGGCCATCTGCAGACAGCCCTTTCCATAGGAGGCCCAGGAGCACGTGGACTTTATTGATTTTCCTCTTGCCTTTTTTGTTGGGTTTGACTCAGAAAGGACAGCTAACTTGTGACACGGCTAGACTGGAGCCTCGTCCCCAGTGGTTTTGAGAGACCAAGGCGTTACTCAAGAAATGACACCCCCTCAGCGTAAACATAGCCTGCCACGGGGCCTGCCGGGTTTTCAGGCTTTAAATAAAGGGTCAGGACGGCCCGCGGGCGCTGACACTCGAACGTCGCGGCGGCTCCTCTCCCTCCCTGACCCTGGTGAGGCCGTGGGAAAAAAATAATAAAGTTGAAATCCGGGAGTTTTCTAAAAGTCTGCCCCAACCTGGCGATCGGCTGGTGCCTGGGGCCTGGCCTTCGGGATGATTCTGAGAGAGACCCGAACGAGGCCGGGGAAACGTGCAGTCGTATTAATTACAAGGCCACGCCGAACGGAATCTAACGTGAGCTGGAGAAACCCGCACCGCCGATACCGAATCCTCCGTGCCCCCCGCGCGGAGAACAAAAACAACGTCTCTCTCCGCAAAACAAACACGAGCTGCCCCTTTGGACAGGCAGACGCTGCCCAGGACCCGGGTCTGGCCCCGAGTATTCTCTCGCCCGAGCCCCCGAGCCCGGGTCCCAACAGAGCGGGGCGGGAGGGGGGCGCCGAAGCACCGGGGCCCGCGGCCGCCGCCAGCGTTTCCTCCTAGCGCTCGCCCCCATCTTTCCTCCTCGCCCAGAGCCTTCGCTCCAGGCAGCCCAAAGCGCTAAATTTAAACGGCTCGCGCTCTGCAAACTCCGCAGACTCGAGGGCGCCGGGCCTGGGAGGCGGGGAGCGAGCGAGCGAGCGAGCCAGCCGGGGAGGGAGGGAGAGAGGGAGGCCCGGCGCGGGCAAGGGCGCGGGGGCCGGCGCTGAGCCGCCCGGGGCGCGCGGGGAGGAGACGGAGACGGCGGCGGCCCGCTCGGTGCCTGCACAATGGAGCTCGCGCTCTCCCCTCCGCCGCCGGCATCGCGGCCCCGGCGCGCGGGAAGCCGCTTTCATGTGACTTGCACAAAACGAAATGGCTTCTGGGGCCGGCCCTGAGCCCCCCTCCCGGGAACTGAGCGCCGCGGCGGGGACTGCCCGCCGCCCCGCCGCCCCGCCGCCCCACCGCCCCATCGCCCGGCCCGGGACGCCCGCCGCCTCCAGGATGCCGCCGCCGCCGCCGCGCCAGGTGGGCGACAGGCGCGAGCGCACCTGGGCAGCGGCCGCGGCCCCCGCCGCGCGCAGGTGACCCGGCTTGCGCGCCGCCCGCCCTCTTCAACTCCCGAGCCCGTGGGCGGCCCGGGCGCTGCGCCCCGCCGGCTTTTTGTATCTGGTCTCAGGGTTTGGGGCGGCCGCAGCGCCGAGCCGGCGAGCGAACGAGCGAGCGAGTGAGCAGGCGCCTCCGCTTACCATTTGCGCACTTTCTCGATAGCCGCCATGACCCTCTTGATATCATCTTTGGCCCGGCTCCTGGTCTCGGCTCGAACCGACCTGCCCGACATGGTTCTGGCGGGGAGAGAGAGGCTGGGGGAGCGCGCCCGCCGGGTCCTGCTCGCGCTCCGCGGCGGCCACACTCGCGCCCGCCTGCCTGCCCGCTCACTCACTCACACACAGACACTCACACACACACACACTCGCACACATACACACACACACACAAAGCCTGGTGCCGCCGCGCGCCCAGGGCCCAGTGCGCAAGCGCCGGGCGGCAGCTGCACGGAGCAGGGGGAGCAGCGCCGCCGCGGCAGCCGGCAGTGCGGCCTCCGGGCGCTACCGCCACGGGGCAGCGCTACGAGCCTTTCCGTCCACCCGGGGGAGGCGCCTGCGACCCCCTACTCCCTGGGGAGGCGGCGAGGGGCACCTGAAGACCCCCGGCTCCGAGCACGCGGGGGGAGGGGACGGACGTGCGCGCGGACACTTACTCGGAGGCCGCAGGTGCCAGGGGTCCCCCGGGAGAGCAGCCGTGGAGGGGGCGCATTCCTGGGGAGCCAGCGCGGCGGCGCGTCCGCTGCCCCGGGTGTGTGGCAGTGGCTGCAATAATGCAAGTTTCCTGTGGGGCTCCCGACTTCTCAGAGTTGAAGACACCGATTCGGGACGCGAGGTGCTCTTGGAAAGAGTTGAGAGATTGCGGACCTCTGCCGGCCCTCTGCCTGGTAGAGATACGCAAGCCAGGACTTCGCTTATCTTCGCCCTTTTGGAAAACTAGAACGGGAGGAAAGGTGCCTGGGGTGACCACGACAGACATTCAGCCTTGCTTATTAAATAGCTTTCGGCGCAGGAAAAGCTTGATGATATTTATCAGCATTTCCACAGGGGCTCTTAGACCTTTCCCCCAGTGATGTTGCCCTCACCATAAATGAGGTTTCTGTCTGAGCCCCAGGCTCAGCCCAGGTGCTGCTACCGCACAAATGAGCCTGGTAGGTAAAATGGACTGGCCATTGACAAGGAGGACTTATGGGGTGGTTTTGTCCCCGTGGTACCTCAGGACAGCTCTGCAGGGATATGTAATTACCAGGAGAAGCCAGGTGCCCCATCCTTGTGTTCAGCTGCAGCTAAATGTCTTGACCAGAACTAATTCAGGCCCAGATGGCTGTTGGGGAAAGTGAGAGTGACCTACTAGCAAGCCCAGTGCCTCTAAGATCAACTAGCTAAAACATCAGTCATTTTAGCGAGGAAACTGTGTCCTGGGGAATTTGAAGCTCACAGCTAGATGTTTGACTCCCACTCACTCTAAAACCCAGCAATTTCCTCTGAGATTTTGGTTTTGGGGAGGACAGCTTCTGGAAATATGGAGTGGAAGGCTGTACTGCAGGCCTTCCCCAAGGCCTGTCCTTTTACTGTCCTGAACCCCAAGTTCCTAATGTAAGGATTATGTGGGAAAACTTGTAACAGCAGGTCATAAAGCAGAGGGCTCATACCATTGGCCCTCGGAATTGCCTGGCTAGTAGATAAGTACTTAGGGCCACTCAGAACTTTTAAAAACGTACATTTGAATTAAAATAGATAATTTTATTTTTACTTATTTATTGCTTTTTTAGGGACCCATCCTCAGCATATGGAAGTTCCCAGGCTAGCGTTTGAATCTGTGGCCAGCTTACACCACAGCCACAGCAACGCCATGTCCTTAAGCTACTGAGTGAGGCCAGGGATGGAACCTGCATGGATACTAGTCGGGTTCATTACTACTGAGCTACAACGGGAACTCCCTAAGAAGATATATTTTAAAATCCAAACACTGACTGACTGGACAAAAGTGTGTATCTACACAGTGCAATATTATTCAGCTATTAAAAAGGAATGAAGGAGTTCCTGCCATGGCACAGTGGGTTAAGAATCTGACTGCAGTGGCTCAGGTCACTGAGGTGGTGTAGATTTGATCTCTGGCCTAGCATAGCAGGTTAAAGGAGCCAGAGTTGCCACTGTTGTGGCATAGATCACAACTATAGCTGGGATTCATTCATTGGCCTGGGAATTTCCATATGCCATGGGTGTGGTCATGAAAAAAAAAAGGGGGAATAAAGTACTGATACATGCCACAACATCGATGAACTTTGAAAACATCCTGAGTGTAAGAAGCCAGTCACAGAAGGACAAATATTGTATGATTCCACTTGCATGAGTTACCTAGACTAGGCAAATCCACAGAGACAGAAACCAGATTGGTGGTTGCCAGGAAATGCAGAAGGCGATGGGGGTAGGGAGTGACTTCAAATTGGTATGGGGTTTCCTTTCAAGGTGATTTAAAAAAAAAAGGTTCTGAAAGTAGATGATGATGATGGTTGCATAACATTGTGAATGTGGCTTATGCCATCATTGAATAGTACACTTTAAAATGGTTACAATGGTCGATTCTATGTTACATGTATTTTACCACAGTAAAAAAAATCCAGATAACTATCTTCTCTAGAAATAGCAGATCTGCCAACTGGGCACCAGGTGCTATGTGGCAACAATCATCTGGAGCTGAGTTGCCCTGTCCCCCTCAGAGAAAGCTTTCTAGGTCATCAATGTGTCACCCAGTCACTTTACTCATTTGTGTTACCACATAGCTGCTGAAGGTATTTGTGTTCTTGATCTCTGATTAAAGTTTCAGGAGTTTCCATTGTGGCACAGCAGAAACGAATCCAACTAGTATCCATGACTGATGCAGTTTCGATCCCTAGCCTTGCTCAGTGGGTGGGGGATCTGGCTTGCAGTGAGCTGTGGTGTAGGTCACAGACGCAGCTTGGATCCCGAGTTGCTGTGGCTGTGGTATAGGCTGATAGCTGTAACTCTGGTTCGACCCCTAGCCTGGAAACTTCCATATGCTGCAGGTATGGGCCTATAAAGAAAAAAAAAGCTATAAAGTTTCCTACAAATGTTCTTAAATGTTCTAAAAATTTATTTAAAAAAATTTTTTTTGTCTTTTTGCCTTATCTATGGCCTCACCCGCGGCATATGCAGGTTCCCAGGCTAGGAGTCTAACAGGAGCTGTAGCTGCCGGCCTTCACCACAGCCACAGCAACGCGGGATCCGAGCCGCGTCTGCAACCTACACCACAGCTCACGGCAACGCCGGATCCTTAACCCACTGAGCAAGGCCAGGGATCGAACCTGCAACCTCATGGTTCCTAGTCACATTCATTAACCACTGAGCCACGACAGGAACTCCTATTTAAAAATTTTTTTTTGCTGCACTCATGGCATGAAGAAGTTCCTAGGCCAGGGACTGAACCCACACCACAGCCATGACAACGCGGGACTCTTAACCACTAGGCCATCAGGGAACTCCTACAAATGTTCTTTATAAATTTAGTATGACTCTTTTTATATTATAGATTCCTGTCCCTTGAAGATATGTTTATACTTCTTCAACAAAGCACAATTGTTTTATGGTCTCTGACCATTCTAATATTTGAAATCTCTGAGAGTTCGTTATGGCTAGTTCTTATTCACGGTGTCCTACTTCCCAGTGATTTGCCTAGTTCTCTTTGACCTTGCTGGACACTGTATTTTTAAATTTATTTATAGGGATAATCTGAGGCCTAGAATGAAGTTACCTTCCTCTCAAGATGCTTTACATTTTGCTTCTGTCAGGCTCCTGAGGGCACTGCTAGTACAGGATGACCAACATCCAAGTTCAGGGCTTGTTGGTCTTCAGAGCCCCAGGTGATGCCAATATAGGTTGCCCAAGTGAGCAAGACTGATTTGCCGTTTGTACCCAGGATGGGGTCAGTGATGGGCTACAACTGACTGACAGGCCTGCACATCCCAACTCTGTGTTCAGTGATCTCATGTCAATAGTTTTGAAATCAACCATGGTGGAGCATTTACACCATGGAAATAGGCCAATTCTATACATCAGGACCCTTCCCCAAGCCCACAGCAAGCTGGTTGGTAAACATTTGCCAGCACACCACTGGTGAAGCCCAGTGGTGTCCAGTTATGGGCAAGGACTCATCTCCCACCTGCTATGGACCCTGGACTTTGTTTTTTGCTTTTTAGGCCCGTACCCACAGCATATGAAGGTTCCTAGGCTAGGGGCTGAATTGGAGCTGTAGCCGCCGGCCTATGCCACAGTACATGGCAACGCCAGATCCTTAACCCACTGAGCAAGGCCAGGGATCGAACCTGCAACCTCATGGTTCCTAGCCCCATTCATTAACCACTGAGCCATAATGGGAACTCCGGACCCTGGACTTTGATTTTTGGCCTTTGCCTCAAAAAAAATTCACTTGGGAATTCCCATTGTGGCCCAATGGGTTAAGAACCTGACTAATGTCCACAAGGATATGGATTCAATCCCTGGCCAGTGGGTTAAGGATCCAGTGCTACCACAGGTTGCAGTGTAGGTTGCAGATGTTGCTGTGATCCCATGTTGCTGTGGCTGTTGCATAGGCTGGCAGCTGCAGCTCCGATTCAACCCTTAGCCTCAGAACTTCCATATGCCTTGAGTGCAGACCTAAAAAGCAAAAAATAAAAAATAAGAAATAATTCACACTAAAGTTTAAATATGCTTGGCTTGGCAAATGTCTACAGGGATCCAGTGGCTTCCTTGTTGGATTATCTTTCAGGGTTCTCTTTCTCCTTCAGTTTCACCTATTCTTTACTATCTTGTCAGAGTGTAGCAGCTTTAGGATATTTTGTTTTCTGCAATACCCTCAGCATATGTAAGTCTCCAGGCCAGGGCTGAACTGTACTGAAGTTGCAACCTGCACCACAGCTGCAGCAAGATCCTTAACCCACTGTGCCACGAGGGAACTTCCTAAGGTCTTTTAAAATACATTTTCTAGCATTTTTAATTGCTTTTAGCTTGACTGTTCATCTGAATAACTAGTTACCAGAGACTGGAAGTCAAGCTCTCCCTGAATGTTTGCAACTATTTTAGACACATTAGAGGAGTGATCCTGGGGTTGCAGAATTGAGTTATTTGGCAGAGTTCCCTCTGTGGCTTGGTGGTTAATGAACCCGACTAGGATTCATGAGGATGCGGGTTCAATCCCTGGCCTTGCTCAGTGGGTTAAAGTGTTGCTACGAGCTGTGGTGTAAGTTGCAGATGTGGCTCAGATCCAGTGTTGCTGTGGCTGTGGCACAGGCCAGCAACTGTAGCTCTGATTCAACCCCTAGCCTGGGAACTTTCATATGCCGCAGGTGTGGCCCTAAAAAAGCGAAAGGAAAGAAATGAGTTATTTAGTTATGGCTTGTGTCTTGACCACTCTGTGCCTCATCTGTAAAATGGGGATGAATATAAGCCCTGCCTTATAGAACTGTTATGTGAATTCAAAGCAGTACTTGCCAGAAATTTAAAACAGTGCCTGGCACATAGTAAGTGCTAGATATGGGGAAGCATCTGTTAAATAGCAGACCTGTAAGACCTCTGCATCACTCTGCCTCATGCTGAGGAATGAAGTCAGACCACTCCTCTTATTGGCCTGATAACTTCAACCCTTACCTCCTCTCTCCTTCTCCTCCTCCTTCCTCTCCTCCCCCTCCTCCTCCCTCTCCTCCCCCTCCTCCTCCTCAGGATGAAGGCTCATTCACTTGGGGTGGGGGTAGAGGGTAAGGATACTTCCTAAACAGAGATGGCGATGCTTGCTTGTGAGAAAAATGAGGGCCCAGCCCTGGCCCTTCTGGGCAGCCTTGGTCCTCACCTAGCAACTTGCAGCCGAGTGAGTGCCGTTTACATAAACAGAGGTGCTTTGGTGTTTGGGGAGCAGGTCATTAGCATGGCCCAGCCAAGGGGGAAAACTTTGAAAGGAACACTCCAGTCACAGAACAGAATACAGTCCCTTCCTCGGAGACACAGACAGAGAAGATGTGCTGCAGAATCTGAAGCTCCCTCCTTTCATGGAAAAGGACCCTGCCATCCAGCAGTCGCACAGCCAGTTAGCGGAGTTCTGGCCAGAGCCCCATCCCCTCGCTGCATCTCGGACCGTGCTCTCCACTCCACAGTCAGCAGCATGAGGACCACTGTAAATCATGGGAGGACTGACACCTCAGGACCTTCCTTCCCTCCCCAACCCAGAGAGGGTTTGTCAACTTTTATGGGGCCCGATGGGGTCCTGAATGATCATCCTGAAGGCCTCCCCCGCAATGTGGGCCTGATGATGAATTTCACAGAGACTGGGGAGCTCTTAAAAAACATTTTTTTTCTGGAGTTCTTGTTGTGGCTCAGTGGTAACAAACCCAACTAGTGTCCATGAGGATGTGGGTTCGATCCCTGACCTTGCTCAGTGGGTTAAGGATCCAGCATTGCCGTGAGCTGTGGTATAGATCGAAGATGCGGCTTGGATCCCAAATTGCTGTGGCTGTTGTGTAGGCTGGTGGCTACAGCTCTGATTTGAACACTAGCCTGGGAACTTCCATATGCCATGGGTGTGGCCCTGAAAAGCAAAAAAAAAAAAAAAAAAAAAAAAAAAAATCTGATAAACCTAACACTCCAATTTGCTTCTCTGCCTACTTTTCCTTGCCTATAATTACAACTATATAAAAATGGTCAGCAGGAGAGTTCCAGTCGTTGCTCAGTGGAAACGAATCTGACTAGTATCCATGAGGATACAGGTTTGATAACTGGCCTTGCTCAGCGGGTCAAGGATCAGGCATTGCCGTGAGCTGTGGTGTAGGTCACAGATGCAGCTTGGATCTGGCGTTGCTGTGGCTGTGGCTGTGGCGTCGGCTGGCGACTACAGCTCCAATTTGACCCCTAGCCCGGGAATCTCCATATGCCAAAGGTACAGCCCTAAAAAGACAAAAAAAAAAAATGTCACCAGATCAAATATTAGTAGATTGGCAAGTTGCATTCCCATCTGTGTGGCCATTGCCTTGCCTAAAAGTGGGGCCACTTGAGCCCACAGAAAAACAAAGAGACAGCCGATGTAAAGTGCTTCAAAAGACAGATGTGAGTCGGTGTAATGCAGATGTTCTTCTACCGATGAATGATTAAACACAGGCTGTCCAGTGATGACCCAGTGACCTGGAGCAGAACTGGAATCCGTCGCGGGTATAAGGGTTCCCTTTTCTCCACATCCTCACCAACATTTGTTATTTGTGGTCTTTCTGATAGCCATCCTGAGAGGTGTGAGGTGATATCTTATTGTGGTTTTGATTTACATTTCCCTGATGATTAGTGATGTTCAGTATCTTTTGATGTACCTGTTGGCCATCTGTATGTCTTCTTTGGAAAAATGTCTCCTCAGGTCTTCTGCCCATTTCAATCAGGTAGCCAGATGATTTTTTTTAAATAATAGCTTCATTAAGATATAATTAATATACCACAAAACTGACCCTTTTAAGATTTTTTTTCCAGTGTTTTCAGAGTTGTGAAACCATAACCACAATCAATTTTAAAACATTTTTGTCATCTGATTAAAGAAACCCTCTACCCATTTGCTGTCATTTTTTCTTTCCCCTCCCATCAGTACCAAGCAACCAAGAATCTATTTCCTGTTTCTAGGGATTCGCCTATTCTAGACATTTCACATAAAAGGAATCATACAATATGTGTCCTTTTGTGTCTGGCTTCTTTTACTTAACTTTTTAGGGCTGCACTCGTGGCATGTGGAAGTTCCCAGCCTAGAGGTCAAATTGGAGCTAAAGCTGCTGGTCTATGTCACAGCCACAGCAATGCAGGATCAGAGCCATATCTGTGACCTACACCACAACTCATGGCATTGCCAGATCCTTAACCCACTGAGGGAGGCCAGGAATCAAACTTTCGTCCTCATGGATACTAGTCGGGTTCATTATTGCTGAGCCATGATGGGAACTCCCTTTTGAGCATATTTTAAAGGTTCATCCATGTTACAGCCTATGTTAATACTTTATTCTTCTTATGGCTAAATAACATTGCATTATATGGGATTTACCACATGTCTGTCCTTCCAGTCATTGATGGACATTGGGTTGTTTCCACTTTGTGGCTGTCATGAATAATGTTGCTAGGATTATTAGTATATAGGTTTTTGTGCAGATGCATATTTTCATTTCTCTGGGCTATACACCTAGGTGGGGAATTTCTGGGTCATATGGTAACTCTATGTTTAACATTTTCAGGAACTGCCAAACTGTTTTCTAAAGTTGCTGCACCATATTACATTCCCACTAGCAGTGTATAAGGGCTCCAATTTCTCCACATCCTCACCAACACTTGTTTTGCCTGGCTTTTTCATTTTAATCTTGTGGAGGTGAAGGGGTTGTTTTGATTTTGATTTTTTTTTTCCTTTTTACTGCCCTACCTGTGGAATATGGAAATTCCTGGGCAAGGGGTCGAATCAGAGTTGCAGCTGCCAGCCTACACCACAATCACAGCAATGCCAGATCCGAGCTGCATCTGTGACCTACATCGCAGCTTGTGGCAACACTGGATCTTTAACCTTCTGAGCAAGGCCAGGGATCAAACTCGAATCCTAATGGACACTATGTTGGGTCCTTAACTCACTGAGCCACAACAGGAACTCCCTCACAATCAGTTTTGAGCAGCTGCCTGCAGGGGAGGCTCTGCTGGCCAAATCCCTCAAGAATATGGTTAGGCTGAGAACCCGTGTGCAGGGCAACCATGGCTGAAGGACACATTTTTTTCATTGTGGCTTTTTTAAAACTGAAGTAGAGTTGATTTATGATATTGTGTTAATTTCTGCTGTACAGCAAAATGATTCAGATACACACACACACACACACACACATATATATACATTTTCATATTCTTTTCTATTACGGTGTATCACAGGATACTGAATATAGTTCCCTGTGCTATCCACTAGGACTCTGTTGTTCATTCATTCTCTATATAATAACTTACATCTGTTGTTAACCCCACACTCCCAGTCCATCCCCCTTCCTCTCCCCTCCCCCTTGGCAACCACGTCTGTTCTGTGTCTGTGAGTCTGTTTCTGTCTTGTAGATATGTTCGTTTGTGCCCTATTTTATTTTTATTTATTTATTTTTGTCTTTTTGCCTTATCTAGGGCCGCACCCGTGGCATATGGAGGTTCCCAGGCTAGGGGTCTAACAGGAGCTGTAGCTGCCGGCCTTCGCCACAGCCACAGCAACGCGGGATCCGAGCCGCATCTGCAACCTTCACCACAGCTCACGGCAACGCCGGATCCTTAACCCACTGAGCAAGGCCAGGGATTGAGCCTGCAGCCTCATGGTTCCTAGTCAGATTCGTTAACCACTGAGCCACGACGGGAACTCCAGTGTGCCCCATTTTAGATTCCACATATAAGTGACAATCGTATTCTTTCTCTTTGACTTACTTCGCTTAGTGTGAGAATCTCTAGTTGCATCCATGTTGCTGCAAATGGCAATATTTCATTCTTTTTTGTGGCTGAGTAGTAGTATTGTGTGTGTATACATATGTATCATCTTCTTTATCAATTCCTCTGTTGACGGGCATTTCAGTTGCTTCCATGTCTTGACTACTGTAAATAGTGCTGCTATGAACATAAGGGTGCATGTGTCTTTTTGAATCATAGTTTAAAGACTCATTTTGCCTGAATTGCTGTGAAGCACAGCAGAGTCAGGCTCACAGAAGATGAATGGCATGTGGGGTAACCCAGGAGCAGCGGCCCTGACTGGCTTCAGGAGCATTTGCCGGAGGGCAGAGAGGTGGAGGCAGATCACAGAAACAATTCAGGGGTGACTGAGTCAGAAAGGTGGCACAGGTTTCATTTTTAAATATAGTTTTGATCTTGAAATAGTTTAGCTTTGCAGGAGGGCTGCAAAGGCAGCACACAGAGTCCCACAGACCCTTTGCCCAACTTCCCTTGTGTGTACATTTATGCGACCAAGATACAGTGATCAAAAATAAGAAATTAAGTTTGGTGCAACGATATCAGCTAAACCACAGACTTCCTCTGGGTTTCACCGGTTCTTCCAAATGTCTTTCTTCTGTGCCAGAAACCCAGGATTCAGTACGTATTTAGTCACTGTGTCTTCTCAGTCTCCTCCGACCTGTGACAGGTTCTCAGCCTTTTTTTTTTTTTTGACAAAATTTAATATCAATTTATGATAAAAATTCTCAACAAAGTACACCTGAAGCTAACACAACATTTTATTTTATTTTTTTTTTGCCTTTTTTTTGTCATTTTAGGGCCGCATCTGCGGCATGTGGAGGTTCCCAGGGTAGGGGTCTAATAGGAGCTGTAGCCGCCTGCCTACTCCAGAGCCACAGCAACGCAGGATCCGAGCCGCGTCTGCGACCTACACCACAGCTCACAGCAACGCCGGATCGTTAACCCACTGAGCAAGGCCAGGGATCGAACCCACAACCTCATAGTTCCTAGTCGGATTCATTAACCGCTGCGCCACGACGGGAACTCCTAACACAACATTTTAAATTCACTATACTTCAGTTTTTTCAGTGTTTTCTTCATTGTCAGGACTTTGGGCTTTTTGTGTGTGTGTGTCTTTTTTTTGTCTTTTGAGGGCCACATCCATGCCATATGGAGGTTCCCAGGCTAGGGGGTCTAATCGGAGCTACAGCTGCCGGCCTACACCACCTGGGATCCAAGCTGTGTCTGCGACCTACACCACAGCTCACGGCAACGCCAGATCCTTAACCCAGTGAGCGAGGCCAGAGATCAAACCCACAACTTCATGACTCCTAGTCAGATTCATTTCCGCTGCACCACAATGGGAACTCCTTTTTTGGCCTGGCCCGTGGCATGTGGAAGTTCCAGGGCCAGGAATCAAACCTGAACCATAGCAGTGACAATGCCAGATCCTTAACCTGCTGAGCCACTAGGGAACTCCTGGGATGTGGGCATTTTTGAAGAGTCCTAGTCAGATGTTTTGTACAGAGTCATTTTATTTGTAAAAACCCACTGGGAAGAGTCACAGCAGCCTATGAGGTGGTGCAAACTCCGGCCTGTGGGATGGTTCCAGGCTGCCATTTTTGTGTGGTCTGCAAGCTACGAATAGTTTTCCATATTTTTATTTATTTATTTATTCATTTATTCATTTATTTATTTTAGGGCCATACCTGCAGCATATGGAAGTTCCCAGGCTAGAGGTCGAATCAGAGCTGTAGCTGCCGGCCTACACCACAGCTCACAGCAATGCTGGATCCTTAACCCAGTGAGCAAGGCCAAGGACTGAACTCACGTCCTCATGGATACTAGTCAGGTTCATTACTGCTTAGCCACCATGGGAACTCTGTTTTTCATATTTTTAAATGATTGGGAAAAAAAACTGAAAGAAGATCTCACCACAGGTGGAAATTATCATGAACTCCAAATTAATTTCAGCATTGATAAGTATAGTTCAACTGGAATGGTGCCACGTTTATTCTTTTCTGGAGCAGAGTCCGTGGCCATGTTCATACTCTGGCAGCCAAGCTGAGGCGTCGTGACAGCCCAGTCTGCCCACGGAGCCCAGTGCCTACCCTCTGGCCCTTTCCAGAGTGTCTGCTGACCCTGTTGTAGACAGTCTGTGAGGGCTGGATTCATTTTGATTCAAAAGCTAAGTCAGCTATTAAAAGAGCACTGAAGCTTCATGTTCACTCATTCAATCAATTCTGCAAATACGTATCGAGGGCCCTTTGTCCAATCTAGCAGAGACCCCCTGTTTGAGCAAGTGTTAGCTGATGCTCACACCCTGGAGCTGGGAGAGATGCATTCTCATCAGACGTCTTCCCGACTCTTGGGCACAGTTCCTGCCTGCGGTAATAATAGCTGCTGTCCTATTTTGAGCGCTACCTTATGCCAGGAACGCTTTATTTGCCGTATCTCTTTTAATCCTCACCACCACCCAGGAGTTGTTCCAGGAGGAAACTGAGGTTTAAGAGATTAGCCACACCCAAGGGCACACAGGCAACTACTAAATGGCAGGGGCAGGACGCGAGCCCAGCCCTGCCCGCAGCCTTCCAGAGCCGGCGCTGTGCCAACAAGACGCTTGCCCGTGGGGGAGGGTCCGGGGGGTTCTGGAGGAGAGACTGGATTGGAGGCGGCTCTGGGTGGTTCCTGGATGACCGCTGCTATTCCAGGTGGTCCTGAACTCTGGAAGCAACAGGCCACGGTGTAGACGTTGGCAGCCAGAGGCCCCACTGAAATAGCATTCTTCTTTCAAAAGACTATCGCATGGTACTTTTTGGTGTTCAGCAGCGGGTCCTATGTCTTGTCTAAGCCCAGCTATCGGTCTTCGGTCTCTCCTCCCTCAATTTTTGGTATCGCTGCTCCGCCACCCACACTATCAGGAGAGCCTGAGTTCTCCGCTCACTTGGCAGGAAGGCCTCCTCCACTGGACTGGCCTCCTCCACTGGACTGGCCGCTGGTGCCCGGCCTCTCCCACCTGTGTGGCCAGTAAGCAGACCTGCCCAGGACAGAAGTGAAGATGCCCTCCTGGGGCTGGAAGGTGCACACGAGCAGCTCTTCGGGTCAGACAAGCTGAGAGACACCCCCAACAAAAGCACCTGCAGAAAAGGTGAGGAGGACGCCCCCTGGTCGGGCTGGGCCGAGGGCAGAGTGGGAACGCTGGGGACACGGATCCTGCTGTCCCTTGCTGTCTGTGCCTCCCTGGATGAACCTCCCCCTCCCCCACACTGACTTAGAGACAGATGCAAGAAGCTGGCTCAGCTCAGATGCGGCGGCTCAGCCTGGGTTTGACGGTGGTTTCTGCTCGCTGGCCCAGCCACAGAGGGTCCAACGGGTCACTGGCCATTTCTGCTCCAGACAATCACTCCAGTATCTGTCGTCCATAAGAACCAAATAGAGTGAGGCGATTTAATGAAAGAAGTCTCTGGTGGGTGTCAGGAGTGTTCTGAGTTATTTTTTGAAGAGAACAAGTCATTTGAGAGTTTTCTGTTCCCTAAAACGTCCCCAATAACTTTTTAACTGGTTTGATCATCTATCTCTCCTAAGCCCTCAGCAGCTGCAAAGCTGATTCATAAAGCTTGCTCTTCTTTTTGTGCTTTTTTTTGGAAAAGAACGGAATATAAACCAGGTTGCAAAGCCCTGGTGACATAATCTGATGCCCACAAAACCCTGGCCTACGCCGTCTGTGCCAAGGTCATGGTGACACAGCCCGGCTGGGGCAGACAGCTCCACTCTGTGTTCTGGGTGTTCCGAGGACTCACAGAGCCAGCTTTCCGAGGGGATGCCACATGGGGGTGGGGGAGGCTCTGTGACTGGAGGCCATCCTGTTTCTCTCACACAGACCTCTGCTCCTGAGAAGAAGGGAACTTTCCTTAGGTCAGACACATCATCTCAAAGGCTGGTTTTTCTGGGGAATGAGCTGGTTCAGGCGGGCCGGCGGGCTGGACCGAGCACGTGTGGAGAATGACCCTGGGCACTTTTGCCCCAGCGAGATCTCCTAAGTGATGATGACTTAAAATCAGACAATTACTTTCATCAGTTTATACGACGAGGGGATCCTGTTTTCAAGGTCACAATACCACCTTCCCAAAACACCCCGAGCCGGGGAACTGGCCCCCGTTTTTGCCTACTCATGCTCAAGTGCAGAGGAGTTCAAGGCGGCGAGTCAACCACATTGGTTTGTGGTGTGTGTGTGTGTGTGTGTGTGTGTGTGTATGTGTCAGGCTCACAGACTTGGGGAGTTCTGTGGGGGGGATGGTGTGTGGTTTCTGGGCCAGGTGCAGCGCACACAGGGCTGTGGGGGTGCTTTTTTGCATTCCCTCTGGCAGCTGCTGCCAGGGCCAAGCATGGCTAGTCATGCCCTTCGTAACGGCTGCACACAACTGCCTGGGTGTTTTGCTGATAAGAAGCCACAAGTCAGGGCTCTCGGGAGCCCAGAGCACCCAACACCCCCGCCCCAGCCTAACAACCGTCTGGGATGATCCCTATCAGGTCACATTAGGCCAAGGGTCCAGGTGGCACTCGAAGGGATGGGAATGTGCGTCAGGAGACAGGCCTGTTGCTGGCTGAGCCCTCCTGCCCCCAGGGACCGGGCCACCTCCTCATCCTGCCCAAACCCCTTTCAGGCAGCATTGCCCTGGATAAGGAATGAGAATGGCAGCCGGGGTCTCCAGCCACCCTTTCCACTCAGCTGCCAGTGTTTTTCTTGCCTCCACCCACTTTTCTATTTCAGAAACAGTGGAATGTCCAACTCTGTGAATTCCATTGCTTAACAGAAATTTGCTTTTAATGTCTAAGCATTCTGAAGACTAGAGTGGGGGTAGGGAAGTGGAAAAGCAGTGCCTCTTGGAAAAAAAAAAAAAGAAAAGAAAAACCACACATACACTCACACATACACACACACAAAGTCCTTTGTGCTTCAGACATTCCTCCCAACCTCACTGACCGTAGGATCTTGTCCAGAATCTTGGGAAATGGTTAAGCCAAGAATTCCAGTTGTGAATATTTCCGCGGTGATTTCGTCTGGAAGTTCCTCTTCAAAGCAAATTTCTGAACCTAGCCAAACAAGAAAACAAATGTCTTCATAATGATTAGGTTTCTAACTCAGAAACATTTTCCAAAAATACAAGGAAATGATACTAAACAAAAGTGAGGGGTGCTTCGGACTGGGATTTAGCTCTGATTCTTTGAAAACCCTTGAGGGAAATTGGTTAAAATCCCTCCTTTAGGGTTTGGGTTTGGAGCACCGTTACTCAAATCTCTGCTTCTCCGGAAAGCCTCAGCCACACGGCATTGTTGATTTTACTGTTTTGAGACACCTAGGAACACTGTGTGTGTACAGATATAAAACAACTGGGAAGGTTACATTCTGAGATCCCTAATACACAGGGAATAGGAGAGGGAGCTTGCAGGTTGGAAATGACCGAGCAGATACTGGCGTCTGGAATTTTCTGGGTCTGGAACCGTGTTCAGTGTGAAACTGGGAGCAGACGACGAAAGGAGAGGGGGAGGGAAGCCTGGGGAGGAGTCCCTGCTCCCCGCTGTGGTCTCCTGACTGCGGTGGCGGGCTCTGACCACCACGGGGCCGGCGGGGGGCCCGGGGCTTGTCTGTGGACACCACTCAGCACAAGCTGGCCTGGGGGAGCGGCTGTGTGGGTTGGTGCCTCCCCGGCTTAAAATCGCAACTCCAAAGTCAGGTCCGTATTTCTGTCTCCAGGGGACGGAAAGGAGGAGGTCGGAAATCAGGCAGGAAAGGAGGGGAGGGTGATCTCTGCAGGTGCTCAGGTTCCGGCAGCCGCAAGTCAGGCTCGGGCCTGCCTGCCAGGGTGCGGCTCTCATCATCCCAGGCGCTCTTGACAGTCTCTCCCCTGAAACAGCTTCCAAACTCGGTCCTCTATGAGTGGCCACTCTCTGCCTGCCCAAGCTGGGAAGATGAGGACTGGGTCAGGGGAATGAAGGGAAAAACAAGGCCAGGAGACACAAAGGACATACAGAGCAGGAGAACAAATGCTTTCATCTCTTAGACGTGACCACCGCTCCCCTGTCCTTTCATAACTTATTCATGTTGGGTTCCCAACAGACTGACTTTGTTGTGTGCACAGTGTTGAGGAGAGTGGCTTGCACCAGGCAGGAGAAATAAATGCACCTAAGTCTACAGCAAATCAGTGCACCCGGCTATGCGCCCAGACAGAGCTGCGGCGGTACCTTTGACGGAGGAGGCTGCAGGCTCGGATTTCCAGCCCTCAGGATTCAGGCCAAACAGTGTGGCAAAGCAGTCAGACATCTCCTCCTCTGTCATGTGCTCACCTGGGCCACGTAAAGGAAGAGGGAGATGGTTCGGCTCGTGAGACTAAGCATCATGTCAGAGTTTAAGATCAATACCCTAGGTCTTCAAGAGAATTACTCCACTATTTCCTTTCCTGGAGATGTAAAAACAATCTAGGGAGTCCTGTGTTACTGTCACATATACCTTTTTTTTGGCAATGCCCATGGCATGCAGAAGTTCTAGGGCCAGGGATCGAACCCGTGCCATAGCTGTAACCAAAGCCACAGCAGTGAAAACACTGGATCCTTAACCCCCCGAGCCACGGAGGAACTCCAACTTCTTTCTGTGGTGTTAAAAATCGTACTCCAGGAGTTCCCTGGTGGCTCTGAGGGTTAAGGATCTGGCATTGCTGCAGCTGTGGTGAGGGTTTGGCCCCCGGCCCGGGAACTATCGCATGCCATGGGTTTGGCAAAAACAAAATAAAACAAAACAAAAAAAAACAACGGGCTCCAACCCCAAGAACTTCACTGGGGCTTGTGCAGAGAGAAAAGACTGTTTTCTGATAAAGACTGTGCTTGGCTTCATTTCAAATTCCCTCCCACTAGAAGCACTAGTTTGGCTGAGATGAAATGATCACCTTTCTCTTGAAAGGCTACTTGACTTCCTCACATAAAATGATGAGGAAAATAGTAGTTAAAAATGAAACATTTTACTTTGGTGTGGTTTTATTTCACAAATGCAACCCTGTCTCATAATAGCCCTGGGAGACTGATGGCCGGCACCTGTATTCCTCCTTTACAAGCAGGACACTGAATCTCACAGTTTCCAGAAGTTGGGGCATAAGCTGCATCCTTCAGGTTCCCAGGCTGGCATCCTTCCCTTTACCCAGTATTTCCCAGCCACTTGGGTCAGTAAGTGGCGTCCTCATGACTGAAGTCCCATCAAATTAGAGATGCCTGTGGCGGCGAGGCTCTGTCTCCCCAGTTCAGTTCTCTCTGGTGGGAATGGCCCAAGTGTGTCACGAGGTAGACCTATTTATGGATTTACCTTTAGTTAGAAGCAGTTTCAGAAAATCCTCTCTTCGAATAACCTTCTTTCCTTTGGAGTTGGTGAAACCAAGAATGTCGAAGCTCTGCTGGATGCCAGTCATGGTGTTACCGAAGGGTGGCCTGTGATTGAGGTAAACTTTGAAGAAATCTGGTAAGTTGACCTTGTCAGTTAGCTTTCCAGTGTCCACATACTCGCTAAATCTGATTTCATTAAACATATCTTCAATCTAGGAAAGAGGTAAAAAAAAGGTCATGGTAAACAGAAAAGACACTTTGCTAGATTTCTAAGAACTGAGAGTAAAAGACAAATGTTTGCAGCCTGTCTGTTATGGGTTGACTGCAACCCCTCCAGAAAGAAATGCTGAAGTCCTAGCCCTTAGCATTGCCATTGGAACAATGTTTCATTTTATCACTTTTCACCTAAGTATCTACCAGTGTATCCACTAAGTCCTTGCTTTATGAAGAAGATATTAATTTTATTTAAAAGAATGAACACCTGGAGTTCCCATTCTGGCTCAGCAGGTTAAGGATCCGACATAGTGTCTCTGAGGGTGCAGGTTCGATCCCTGGTCTAGCTCAGTGGGTTAAGGATCTGGCCTTGCTGCGAGCTGCAGCATAGGTTGAAGATGCAGCTCAGATCCAACATTGCTGTGGCTGTGGCAGAGTCGGCAGCTGCAGCTCTGATTTGACCCCTGACCCCTAGCCTGGGAACTTCCATATGCCACAGGTGCAGCCATAAAAAGAAAAAATAATAATAAAAAAAGAGATGGAGTTCCTGTCATAGCACAGTGGAAATGAATCCAACTAGGAACCATGGTGGGGTTTCATGTTCAATCCCTGGCCTCGCTCAGTGGGTTAAGGATCCGGTGTTGCTGTGAGCTGTGGTGTAGGCCACAGACACAGCTCGGATCCCATGTTGATATGGCTGTGGTGTTGGCCGGCAGGTAACTCCGATTAGACCCCTAGCCTGGGACCCTCCATATACCATGGGAGTGGCCTTAAAAATAAATAAAATAAAATAAAATAAAATACTCCTGAAGAATTGAGAAATTAGTCTGTATAAATAAGCAAATAATTCAGCATGAAACTCAAATTTAGGACCTGTGGCCTTGGTAAGTTTCTTAAGACAATTATCTGCTCTGTGATTCTTTTTTCCTTTCTTTTCTTTTTTTATCCTACAATTTTTTTTGGTCCCTTTTTTTTTTTTTTTTTGCCTTTTCTAGGGCTGCACCTGCGGCATATGGAGGTTCCCAGGCTAGGGGTCTAATCGGAGCTACAGCTGCCAGCCTATGCCACAGCCACAGCAACACGAGATCCAAGCTGTGTCTGCAACCTACACCACAACTCATGGCAACACTGGATCGTTAACCCACTGAACAAGGCCAGGGATCAAACCCGCAACCTCATTGTTCCTAGTTGGATTCATTAACCACTAAGCCATGACAGGAACTCCTAAATATTTTATATACACAAAATATTATATGTAATATATGTGCAACTTACATGTTATATTTTTAAAAATGAACACCTAAGAAGATATCATTCATGGAAAAGATCAACACAACTGACAAATATTTAGTGAGGCTAACCAAGGAAAAAAAGAGAAAAAACTCAAATCACGAATGAAAGAGGGGACACCACTACTAATCTTACAGAAATTCAAAGGAGTATTCAACTGTGAGCCAACAAATCAAATAACTTGGGTGAAATGGACAAACTCCTAGAAAGACACTGTTGACCAAAACTGACTCACGAAGAAATAGAAAATCTGAATAGACCTACAACAAGTAACCTTCCAACTTCCACAAAGAAAAGCCAAGGGCCAAATGGCTCCACTGGTGAAGTCTACCAAATATTTAAAGAGAATACCAATTTTCCACAAACTCTCCCCAAAAGAGAAGAAAAGGGAACACTTGCCAATTCATTCTGAGGCCTGCTTCTGATTTAAAAAGTCTTTGTGTGGAGTTCCCATCGTGGCTCAGTGGTTAACAAATCCAACTAGGAACCATGAGGTTGCAGGTTCGATCCCTGACCTTGCTCAGTGGGTTAAAGATCCGGTGTTGCCGTGAGCTGTGGTGTAGGTCGCAGACGTGGCTTGGATCCTGCGTTGCTGTGGCTCTGGCATAGGCCGGCAGCTACAGCTCGGATTAGACCCCTAGCCTGGACTCTCCATATGCCGCAGGTGCGGCCCTAGAAAAGGCAAAAAGACCAAAAAAATAAAAAAAGTCTTTGTGTATTTTCTGAATTTTCTAGAATAAGCAAGAGTGCTGACAGGTCTGTTGATTCAAATGGAAATGTGGTGCCAGTTAATGCAAGTCTCCACACGGGGCTCCTCATGTAACCAGCAGAAGAGAAACAGAATACAGAAACAAAACCACTCCTCACACCCATCAGCCTTCTCTGTGCGGCAGTTTTGTGCCATGAACATTGCAGTTGGCTGAAATTTGGAAACCTGAACTCTGCCTGACAGAGGGCTAAAAATGAGCGATTTATGTCAGTGCCTACATTTTAAACTAATATGTCTCCTCCCCCACCCCCCAAGTTGTGGGGTTTTGAATTTTACAGAGAAACTGGGAGGAAAGGGGGTAGAAAGAGAGAGAGAGAAAGGGAGAGAAAGAACGAATAAGAGCCTCATAAAAGTGGGGAATAACTTTTTCCCCCAGAACCTGAACTCTACTTTGGTCTATAGAAATGAGTCAATATTTATCACTAGATAACCAGTTTCTCCCTGTCTACTAAATAGACATAGAATAAAAATTGAAAGAGCACCAGTCTGAAGCAACTCCAAGTATCAGCCTGTCTGGAGCATCCTAGTTAGTATCTTAGTTTTGCCTCAGTTATCAAGAAGAAAATAGGAGTTCCCATTGTGACTCAGAGGAAACGAATCTGACTAGGATCCGCGGGGAAGCAGGTTCCATCCCTGGCCTTGCTCAGTGGGATAAGGATCCGGCGTTGCCGTGAGCTGTAGTGTAGGTCACAGACGCAGCTCGGATCCCGCGTTGCTGTGGCTGTGGCGCAGGCCAACGTTTACAGCTCTGATTCGACCCCTAGCCTGGGAACCTCCATATGCCGTGAGTGTGGCCCTAAAAAGATAGAAAAAAAGAAGAAGTGGAGTTCCCGTCGTGGCGCAGTGGTTAACGAATCCGACTAGGAACCATGAGGTTGCGGGTTTGATCCCTGCCCTTGCTCAGTGGGTTAACGATCTGGCGTTGCCGTGAGCTGTGGTGTAGGTTGCAGACGCGGCTCGGATCCTGCGTTGCTGTGGCTGCGGCGCAGGCCAGTGGCCACAGCTCCAATTAGACCCCCTAGCCTGGGAACCTCCACATGCCCCAGGTGCGGCCATAAAATGACAAAAGGCAAA
>PVHT021183555.1:21050021-21109126 GCA_004024745.2 Catagonus wagneri | reverse complement strand
AGCACCTAATATTTTCAAAGAAGCCATTTATTCTCAATGCGACATTCCAGGAACGGTCTTTAAACACAACATCACTGGTTATGACGATACAAATGAACCATAACTGGTACTATGTTAAGTTGCTCTAGTTGGTAACCTTTTTATATCTAGCATTTATTAAGCTTATATTAGGTACAACTGCATGTTAAATTATGCAGAGTTTTATGTATAAGTAGAACTACCAAATAGCATATTTACATATTATACTATATGATTTTAATAATATTAGTTATGCATGTGCTACCACATACTAATGGCAGTGGAGACTGGGATTAAAACTGTGATCTTGGAGTTCCCATCGTGGTGCAGCGGAAACAAATCCGACTAGGAACCATGAGGTAGCAGGTTCAATCCCTGGCCTCGCTCACTGGATTAAGGATCCGGTGTTGCCGTGAGCTGTGGTGTAGGTCACAGACTCGGCTTGGATCTGGCGTGGCTGTGGCTGTGGAATAGGCCAGCAGCAACAGCTCCGATTAGACCCCTAGCCTGGGAACCTCCATATGCCACGGGTGCAGCCCTAAAAGGACAAAAAGACAAAAAAACAACAACAAAAAAACTGTGATCTTTTTTTTTTTTCAGCCACACTCATGGCAAGTGGAAATTCTCGGGCCAGGGACAGAACCCATACCACGGCAGCAACCTGAGTCACTGCAGTGACACCAGATCCTTAACCCCCTGTGCAATAAGGGAACTCTAAAACTATGATCTTTGATGACAGACCTAAATTCAAACCCCGGTTCTGCCATTTTCTGTTAAGGCCTTGGGTGAGTAACTTCACATTCCTTACCCTCAGTTTCCTCATCTCAAAAAGGAGGTAATACAGTAAACCATGTGCGGCGGGCTGCTTTGAAGCATACGGTGACCATATACCAAAGTGCTGACGTAATGCCCAACACACAGCACTCAACAGGCAGTAGCTATTCTTGTGATTGTGGTGCTTTCTTTGCCCTTGCCAATTCATGTAATTACAACATAATATGAATTATAATTTATACATTATAATGTAAATGATATATGTACATTATAAACACAATATATGATTTAAATTCAATTCAGAAACAGGATACTAACCGAAAGGTGCCAAGAAGGATCCCGAAAGTGCCTGGAGTTACTCATACCCAAAGCGTTCCAAAGAGCTCGGTGGATATTCTCCGCACAAAATACTCCACAGGAGATTCACCTCTCACTCCCTTTTCCCAAATGACTGATCAAATATCTGTTTAACAAGCATGGTGCCGGCAGCTTCCGCATCACATCTCTTTCCCGAGTCTACTTTGTAAGTGTTAGTGGAAAAGGCAGGTTCTTCTACGTCTGAACGAGGTTCATGCTTGGGAAAGAAGCCTCGGAGCTGGCATGGAACACCGAGCACCTTCAGGGGGCCCTGCCGATGCCCAGGGCGCCCTGGCCAGCTTCAGTGGGGCCTTTTATTGGCTGTCTTGAGCTGGCCCGTCATCTGCTAAGGCAGTGGTTCAGTTGATCCACCAGGGGAGCTTTAAACAATTCTGAGGCCCAGGCCCCATTCCCAGAGATCCTGATTTAATTGGTCTGGGGTGGAGTCTGAGCAGTCATAGTTTTTAAAAGCTCCCCGGAGGCGAGGGATTGAATGTGTGGCCAGGGTTGAGAAGTATGGCTTGAAGGCGAGGGATCTTAGACTTTATCAGGCATCAAAACACAGGGCCTGTTAAAACACAGACTGCTGGCCCCACCCCCAGATTTTCTGATGTGTGAACCTGGGATGGGGGCCGAGAATCTGCTTTGCTTACAGATCCCCAGGCGAGGCCCAAGCATCTGGGTTGGAGGCTGCAGCTTAGAGAACCACAGCCCTCACATGGCAGTGGTTAGCGGGGTGATGCTTGTGCCAGAAAGAATCAGCACTAGGCTGGTGATTTTCATTAGAGAGTCATGATGGGTGGCAGCTGTGATGCATGTTCTAATTCTTTGGGCCCACATCTGTCTCCTCCATTAAGCTGTAGTGATAGCTTTTATCTCTTATTTTCACAGCAGCTTCATTCAGAGCCTGGCACATTGCAGGGGCCCAGAGAAATGTTGAAGGAAGGAAGGAAGGAAGGAAGGAAGGGAGGGAGGGAAGGAGGGAAGGAAGAAAGGAAAAAAGAAAGGAAGAAAGACAGACCATGGGCATAATGAGGCCATATAAATTCTCTTAAAACTCACAAAAGGTGCGTTCTTGTTGTGGCGCAGCGGAAATGAACCCGGCTAGTATCCATGAGGATGCAGGTTCGATCCCTGGCCTCACTCAGTGGGTTGGGGATCCGGCATTGCCATGAGCTGTGGTGTAGGTTGCAGAAGTAGATTGGATTTGGTGTTGCTGCGGCTGTGGTGCAGGCCAGCAGCTGTAGCTGCAATCAGTTCCTGGCCTGGGAACTTACATATGCCATGGGTGCAGCTCCCCAAAACAAACAAATCCACAAAAAGTTTATATATATTTATTTATTGGCTGCACCCACGGCATGTGGAAGTTCCCAGGCCAGGGATCCAACCTGCGCCACAGCAGCAACCTGGACCACTGCAGTGACAGTGCCAGATCTTTAACCTAGTGTACCACAAGGGAACTCCAAGGCTTACTTAGAATAACTGTTTACTGTGCTGATTAACTTACTTCAATTCACTAGAAGTTGCTGAGCATTAGCTTTAGTGCTGGGCAAATGAAAGGCAAGCTCTGCATCCCAGGAATATACAGTCAGCAGATATCTGCTAAGCACCTACTAAGTGCCAGGCACTGGTCTGGGCCCTGTGAAGAGACACTCAAGAGACTACACACACACACACACACACACAAGTAGACTAAGAAAGCCTCCATCATCAGGTGCTCAGCCCTGTGCCCATGAGAAACACTTAGGGGCCTTTAAAAACTATCCAGGCCCAAGCTCCACCCTGAGGTTCAACAGCTTGGGGGTGGGCCTAGGTATCAGTATTTTTTAAGTGCCCCCAAGTGATTTTAACATGGTTGGACACCGAGACTCGAAAAGATATAGTGCCAAAAAGCAGGAGACTGACATCCAGGGCTGGACGAGCTTGCAGCGAGGTGGGCTTGGGAAGGCTTTCTGGAAGAGGTGGGCCGGCGAGGACCCAGCAGTAGGAGGTAAGGGGAAGGCACTGCAGGCTGGAGGGTGTGAGGAGGGGCACGCAAGGGGGGGTGCCTGGGAAACTGCTGAAGCCCCGTCTGGATGTTTCCCATCACTGCTTTCTTAAGTGACTACGCAACTCGGGGCTTCAAGCATACAACAGATATCACAGTTCTCAAGGTCGAGTCTGAAATGGGCTTAAAGGGCCAGAATCAAGGTGTTTGTAGGGCCGCATTCCTTCTGGAAGCTCCAGTGGAGAAGTGGCTTCCTTGCCTTTTCCAGCTTCTAGAGGCTGCCACTCTCCTTGGCTCCTGGCCCCTTCCATCTTCAGAGCCGGCGACCGCATCACGCTTTCAGACCTCTTCTTCTGCCATCATGGCTGCTCCTCTGACTCCACCCTCCTGCTCCCCTCTTTTTTCTTTCTTTCCTTTTTTTTTTTTTTGGCTACGCCTGGACCATATGGAAGTTCCTGGGCCAGGAATTGAATCTCAGCCACGGCTGGCTGCAAACTTAGATGCTGTAGTCGGAACTTTAACCTGCTATGCAACAGCGGAAACTCTCCTGCCTCCCTCTTATAAAGACCCTGTGATTACAGTGGGTAATCCTGGATAATCTCATCTCAAGACCCTAATTTAATCATGCCTGTGAAATCCCTTTGGCCATGTAAGGTGACACGTTCATAGGCTGCAGGGATGACTAGGATGCAGAAACCTTTGGGGGCCACTATTCTGCCTGCCACACCTCCCGTCTGTGCTGAGAAGGCCTCAGAAGGAGAGCTGGTGGGTGAGGATATGGTCAAGGCATCAAGAGCCTGCTATCTGTCCATCAAAGGATGCAGGCTGGTAGTCCCATGGCTAAGCCTGCAGAAACGTTTGTTTGGTTCATATGTTGCTTCAAATGTTAGATTTCATACAGAAACCTGAATTTCAGACTTCTCTTGAAAAAGCAGAGGGGTTTAGGGACTTCCCTGAGTGCTTAGTGGATTAAGGATCAGGCACTGTCACTGTTGTGGCATGGGTTTGATCCCCGAGTCCAAAACTCCTGCATGCTGCGGGAGTGGCCAAAAGGGGGAGGGGACTGTCCCCTTTAGAGAGACGTCTTCTCTGGCAGTGACAACATGGTATCCGGCAAGAGAGGGTCCCTTCCTTGCACCACGGACTGTAGAGGGGCCCCTCGGCGACCCCAACTTCAGAGGGGTCTGTGGGGCCATGGGGAGTTGCCCACCTAGATTCCATGCCCCTCATTCTCAGCCACAACCTGGGAACCCTCAACCCTAGGGTCCCCGTCAGACTTCAAGGCCTCTCCAAGGAGATAAAACTCAAAAAACCTCTGGCCAAGAGAAGAATTACCAGGCCCTTGTCATCCAACCTGTCTCGTGTTACAGTGTTCCTAAGGACCTGGAACCTGGCCCACTCCTTCCTGCCCCTACTAGGAAAGATATGTGGCCCACTCCTCACGTCACCCCTACAGGGGCAACACATGCCCCCAACCAACCAGCAAGTCTATCAGAAGACCCAATAGCCCCCAGACCTCTGTTGGCCCTGCTGCCCAGGCCCCGTGATGTGGGGGTGGCCTATTCTCCGAGGGCAGGGTCCCCTCACCCAGGACTGCTTTACTCCTGTATTTGCCCCTTAGGCCTCTGGGTTTATGGTCTTGTTGTCAGCTGTAGGAAGCCCTCGATGGCCTTAGAATCATGTTGTTTTGTGGGGTTGTTTTTTGTCTTTTTCAGGTAAACCTGTGGGGCATATGGAAGTTTCCAGGCTAGGGGCTGAATCAGAGCTGCAGCTGCTGGTAATACCACAGCCACAGCAATGCCAGATTCGAGCTGCATCTGTGATCTACACCACAGCTCACGGCAACACCAGATCCTTAACCCACCGAGCAAGGCCAGGGATCGAACCTGCATCCTCCTGGATACTACTTGGGCTCATTACCGATGAAGCACAATGGGAACTCTAAGAATTATGTTCTATAATTCAGTTTTCCAACCTCCCTGCTCAACGGAGATGAACATGATACATCTGAACGTGAACCGTTTTTATCAGTGTGTTTATAGAGGGGTTCCTGGTGTGGGTCGGGTTCTTTTGTGATAGTTCCATAGATTGGCAGGCTGGGAGGACTCATCTTCCTCCTCACACCTGCCTAGTTCTCTCTAGATGGCGCTCAGCAAATGAGGAGACAGTCTCTGGGCACAGCTTCGTCCTCCCCTCATACTCTCCTTGCGGCCCATCCAAGCTGACGGAGGACGGGAAGAAGGGGGCTGGGCCGCAGGGCTCAGGGCTGTGCAGCTGCACTGCTACTGATACACAACTGCCCCTGCCTCCTCCACTGCATCTGGACAGCAGCTGCCTCTGTCTCCAAGAGCAGGACATGCCACAGTCAGACCCTGCCCGCTGGATGCTGTCACAGGAGAAGGCTGCTTGGCCCGGCACTCTCTCCCTGCTATCTGCAGTGAGGCCGCTTGGAGATGAGAATGCTGCCATTTACGGGCCCTGTATGGTGACCTTCACCCAGCCCCTCACAGAGCCCAGGCCTCCAGTACCTCCAGTGACTCTTTCCCACCCTGGGTGAATACCTCTCCCCTTCCAGTCCAGGGATCAAACCCAAGCCACAGCAGTGACAGCAAGAAATCCTTAACCACTAAGCCACCAGGGAATTCCCTGGGTGAGGGTTTTTAAAGAGTTTAAAATCTGAATGACAAGTCATTCACCTCGTCCCAAACCCACAATCTATGGATAAGTGCCCACGGCTCTCCAAGACGCTGATTCTGCTTGGGAGCTGTGCCCAGTGGCATCAGATGGGTCCTGGTTCAAGTAAGAAACAGTACGAATGCTAAAGACTCTGGCGGCTCCTCAGTTAAATGTAGAGTCACCATGTAATGAGGCAATTCTCCTGCATGCACACATAGCACACACACACACACACACACACACACCTCTACACAAAAACTTGTATACGAATATTCACAATAGCCAAAATGTGGAAACAACTCAAAGTCCATCAGCTGGTGAACAGAAAAATTAGTAAAGGGACTATTACTCATCTAGAAAAAGGAATGAAGAACTGATTAAGCTACAACATGGATGTACCTAGGAAACAGTCACAGAAGCCAGATGTAAAAGACCACACACGACATGATTCCATCCATATGAAATGTCCGGAAGAGGCAAATCCACAGAGACGGGAAGTAGAGGAGTGGTTTCCAGGGTCTGAGGAGGGGGAAGAGGTGAGACTGTTAATGCGTCTGGGGCTTCTCTTTAGGGTGATAAACATGTTCTACTAGGACTAGACAGCAGTGATGGGCACACAACTCTGTGAACACACTAAAAGCCACTGACTCATACGCCTTAAGTGGGTGAATTGTCTGGTATGGGATCTTTTTCAATAAAGTTGTTTAAAAGAAAGAAAAATAATATGGAGGTGAAACCATGGCAAAGGCAAGTAACAAAGCAAATAACATCAGATTTTTAAAAATCTATTTTTGGGAGTTCCTATTGTGACTCAGTGGGTTACAAAACTGAGTAGTATTCATGAGGATGTAAGTTCGATCCCTGGCCTCGCTCAGTGGGCTAAGGATCCTGCATTGCTATGGCTATGGCGTAGTTTGGTGGCTGCAGGGCCGACTAGACCTCTCGCCTGGGAACTTCTATATGGTGTGGGTATGGCCCTAAAAAGCAAAAAATAAACAATAAACATTTTAAATCTATTTCCCCCCAACTCTGGTCTTTTATAATCATAAAATCAGTAAAGATTAATATACACTTATTATTTAAAAAGTCAAACACTGGGGGAGTTCCCGTCGTGGCACAGTGGTTAACGAATCCGACTAGGAACCATGAGGTTGCGGGTTCGATCCCTGCCCTTGCTCAGTGGGTTAACGATCCGGCGTTGCCGTGAGCTGTGGTGTAGGTTGCAGACGTGGCTCGGATCCTGCGTTGCTGTGGCTGCGGCGCAGGCCAGTGGCCACAGCTCCGATTAGGCCCCTAGCCTGGGAACCTCCACATGCCGCGGGTGCGGCCATAAACCCGCGGCCATAAAATGACAAAAGGCAAAAAAAAAAAAATAAAAAAAAAAAATAAAGTCTAACACTGGGGATGTAAAGGATGGAAGTAATATGCCTTGTCATTCCCCCTCCCTCAGCCATAAGCAGTGTTTGATGTGGTGACCTTAAGGATTTCTTCCTTGTTTGCACTTCAGTGCACATGGGGTCAGAGTCCAGGCAGCTGGGGTGCGAATCCCGGCCGCTCTCAGCAGCTGAGTCACTGTGCAAGCTTCCTCATCCACTAAGCCTCACCTTCCCCAGGGGTAAAATGGAGACGAGGAAAGCATTGTCTTGTGGTGAGGACCAAAGGACGGAGAGGCTGGCGCAGTACTTGGCACGCGGCGGGTGCCCAAGCAAGAGCAGCCAGTGCGCTGTTGCCATGACTGGTGTTACTATATCATCAGCTGCATGTGTGGCATTTCAGGATTTTTCTTTAGGTGCTCTAGTATGACAAACAGAAATCAGTTTGGCCTGATCTCCGTGGAAAGGCATAGCACTCCCTGGCGTAGGGGCCCATACCGAGGGTTCTCAGAGGACGAGGAGGCCTCCCAACCACAGCGGGCCTGTTTCTTTCACCTTCGAGGCTGGAAACACCTCCTGGTATTTACATTGCTGAGCAAATCCACCACGCTGAGGACCTCCCTTCCAAGTGCGATTTTCCAAATTCCCACCAGGTCCTCATCATAGCAGAAACCAAGCCTGTGGCCAGTGGCTCAAATTTCTCCTCCTCACACACGTGGGGGTGGCGGTGGCACCACTTGGCTCCACTCCCTGCATCCCAGCTGGGACGCGGTTTAGCCACAAAGATTAGCACATGAGGCTTTAGGAGGATTTGTTCATTTATCTTTCTGGGTTTTGTTCTGAATACAAAGGCAATACAAGCTCCTGCTTGTAGTTAAGAAAAATTAAATTCTACAGAAATGTATGTGTGAGCCTCCCTTCTCCAGGGCAATTCACAACCACAGCAGTCGTCTGAGGAGGGAGGATGCGACTAACTGGGAGGTCTTTTCATTGACAGACCCTGGAGATGGGCTTACGGTACAAGTTGGGGGACAGAAGCTAAGCGCTGACTGGGCATGGCTGGCACAGGGAGAGAAGGGGCGCCGGGGGCAGGGAACAGGGGGAGCAGAGTGCCCAGGGCTGCACGTGGCAAGGCCAGCAATGAAGCTCCGTGAGGGCAGGCATCAATGCTAGGAAGAAGGTCTAAATAAGCAGTTTTCTGTAAACTGCTGTGAAATGTGCTTATAGATGACTCTTTCTGGTGATTTTTTTTTTAAGAACGTTGTCTTGCGTGGATGCGCTTTCTGTTTTTGTGGAAAAGGAAGGAGGCGCTGAGCGACGCGGGCGTGAGGGCAGCTGCAAGATCAGGAGAGCAGGAGCCCCCGGGGCAGCCCCAAACTGCCGGGGCCAGCGCCGGGTTCCAGCGGGTACCAGAGGCCCCAGCTGACAGGAGGTGATACGCAGAGAGTAGAGGGTAAAAGTGCTCGGAACCCAGAGAGTAGAGGGTAAAATTGCTCGGAACCCCGTGCCTCGGACCATCGCTGTCATTAAGGGTAAAGTTCTTTCAGTTTTGCTTGGCATCTACCAGATCTGAATGTTACTGTTCGGAAGCGAGGCCATGCTTGATATACTGTTTTGCAACTTGCCTTTTGTCTTGTAACAACAAAACCAGCACATTCTTGCTGAGTCAAGAATCATAGGTCAATTTCACTGTTTAATAACTACCAAGTGAAGGTGTACCTGACTTTATCCCATCTCCTATCAATGGATGCTAAGGTGGTTTTCATTTTTCTCACTATTATAAACTATCCTGAAGTGATTATACGTCATTGGACATTTGCTTGAGTTTTTCTGTAGGATATATTCCTAAAAGCAGATTTGCGGGGTTCCAAGATACACATGTTTAGAAAGTTAAGCATTTAGCATGGATTGACAATGAGGTCCTACTGTTTAGCACAGGGAACTATATCCAAGCTCCTAGGATAGACCATGATGGAAAGGAATGTAAGAAGTTCCCTTGTGGCTCAGCGGGTTAAGGATCTGGTTTGTCATTGCAGTGGCTTGGGCTGCTACTGTAGGACAGGTTCAGTACCAGGCCCTGGAACTTCCATATGCCTTAGGCAAGGGCAAAAAAAAAAAAAAAAAAGGACTGTATATATGTGTATAACTAAGCCACTTTGCTGTGTTATTTATTTCTTCTCCAAACCTTCCTAAACAATGCTCAAGTTGCTGAATATACCAAATACACAGGGCTACTTACTATGAATTACTCTGAGATCAAGTAATAGGGTCAGGGACCCTCTCTTCCTCATTGTCTTTGCAGTCAGACGTGATGGGTAGGAATCCTGTATTCACCCATTTATTCAGTTAACAAGACTTGCTGAGTGGCCGCTGTGTGAGCTGGGCACACACACCTCTCTGCCAGGACTGGCCTTAATTTACAGAACCAAGTGGTCTCCCCGCAGTTCATTCACCGAAGGAAACTGCCAGGAACCTATAACGCTCTGCAAGGCTAAACAGTGATGTAGCCACAAGTGACCCAGGAACACGTGTGACGCCCGGTTCCTGCCCCAACAAGATGTTCCAAAGTCCTGGAGGGAAAAACTACATTTATAAAGATAAAGGTAGAACTCTCTCGCACGTGAAGTTAGCTATAGAAACCATAACACCTAGGTCTGAGTTCCTTCTATAACATTAGGAGCCCGACGGATCTTTCTTTTAAAAACAAAGATTTGTGGGAGCAGCCCAGCCGAACCACTTGGGCTGTGTTCTGCCCAAGTGCAGCTCTCTGCAAAAGGCAGGAGTGGTTACGAATTCTTTGGGGAGGGTTATATTCCTGCATAATTTGGCTCCAATTTACCACACTGACTAGATTTAAATCCCCAAGGCAGTTAAAATGACGTAAGAAAAATATAAATAAAGTAGAGCCTTGAGGGGGCTGATTTGAATCTCTGTTTCTAAGTCTTTTATGTCACCAAGTGTTAAAATACTCTATTAGCCAGCCGTACTTCTTCATGCAACTTCTTGGGGGAGGGGGAACAGCTGCATCTTAATAGGAAATGTTTCACTAAGCACGACAGAGCCTGGGTTTAAAAGTTTCAAAGCCCCAAAAACATTTTTAATGAAAACTGCTATAAATCTGATGAAAACAAGAGATCAAAAAGTTCTCCCTGTGGAGCGTGAGGTATAAACTAACTCATCAAAGAACAATGTTTGCACATGGATGTGGCCACATCTGGATCAGGGGCTTTCAGAAAATATCTCCAAAGAGCAAATGTATTTTTAAAGTGGGTTAAAAACCCTGGAGTCCACGGGATTTATGAAGACACTGAGTGGGGCACTGAAACTCCCCTTTTCTGCAGTTGGGAGGAGACGCACACAACGGCCAATGAGAACATTGCCATAACCATTTGAATCTCTTTTTGTTTTTATGTGGGTAAATAATACTCAATGTCACTTGATAACATTTGTTGCAGACTAACCTTTTTTACTGGGCACATTTTACTCACCAGCAAGATTATTTTTGGGGGAGGGGGCTGCACCCATGGCACCTGGAGTTCCTGGACCAGGGATCGAACCCTTGCCACAGAAGCGACCCAAGATACAGCAGTGACAATGCTGGATCCTTAACCTGCTGTGCCACCAGGGAACTCCAGCAAAATTTTGATAGGTAGTTAAGCTTTATTACTTTTTTGCCAATGATTGGACAACAGGGTTTGCTTTCAATGATTACACTTTCCTACTTCTACAGGAGGCAGAAAAACCCCAGTCACTCTGGGCCACCCTCCCTCTTCAGCACATCATGTGGCAGGTGGGTGACAGCCACTAAGACTAAACACCCAGAATTCCCTTATTGACAAAGCAGGATGGCAGAGGACACATTTACATGAACCCAGGGTTTAAAATCAAGAATCCTAGGGGGAGTGATAAATTAGGAACTTGGGATTAACAGATACACACTACTGTGCATAAAATAATCAACAAGGACCTACCGTAGAACACAGGGAACTCTATGATAACCTGTAGGGGAAAATAATCTAGAAAAGAATGGATACATGTGTGTATGTAACTGAGTCCCTTTGCTGTAAACCTGAAACTAACACAACATTGTACATCAACCATAATCCAGGATAAAGTAAAATTACATTAAAAATGAAAATCTAAAAAATTTAAAAAGATTGGGAAAAAAAAAAGAATCCTGAATGCCATCAGTTTGATGATTTTCAGCCATTTCCATAAATATCTTTACCAGATGAATCAAGAAAATAAAAAACTGATTTTAGAAAGAGTGCTGTAAACAAGATGTGCAGGATCAGAGGAAGATTCATCTAAAAGCCTTTTATAATCACACATCCAGAGATGGGGATAGGGTGATGGAGATAATAATACTGGATGGTGTTTTTCAGACATTTAATATGTGCCATGTATTGTACTAAGCAGATACTCAATTTTTAAAAAAAAAATTTTTAGGGCCCCACCGCGGCATACACAAGTTCCCAGGCTAGGGGTCAAATCAGAACTGCAGCTGCTGGCCTACCCCGCAGCCACGGCAATGCTGGATCTGGGCTGCATCTGTGACCTAAACCACAGCTCACTGAAATGCAGGACTCTTAACCCACTGAGCAGGGTCAGGGATCGAACCTACATCTTCATGGACACTAGTGGGGTTCATTTCTGCTGAGCTATGATGGGAACTTCAGACACTCATTTAATTTTCACCATCACTCCAGAAGGGGGCACTAGTATTATTCTCATTTTATAGATGAGGAAACTGAGACTTGGAGAGATTCAGAAACTTGACCAAGTCTTAACAGCTGGCAGGTGGTTACAGTCAGGAGCCAAGTCCAGGGGCACCTGACCCGGGAGCCTGTGCTCCCAGCTGCTACCTGGCGCTGCCTCCTTGTAGGATGGCTTAGGTCTGCAGCCACTGGAGAGGCTCCTGAATGCTTACAGGAGATGTGAGATATGGGGCCCTTGATGGCATTTTGGTGGCTGTCATATGGACGTGATCCTCAGACACCACAGGGAGCGACAAGTCTGTGTGGCATCATGGAGGAAGGCCTTCCACTGGCTGGGTTACCAGTTAAGGGGCAAAATGGAAAATGCAGATCCCCAGGCTCTATACTTGGAGATTCTGATTAACTAGATCTGGGATGGGGTCCAGGAACTGGAATCTGATTTTTTTTCTTGTTGTTGTTGTTTTTGGCCATATCCATGACAGGTGGAAGTTCCCGGGCCAGGGATCATACACTGCAGTGACAATGCTGGACCCTTAACCCACTGCACCACAAGGAAAATCCCAGGAATCTGATTTTTTTAGTAAATGCTCTAGATAATTCTGACGTAGCTTGCCAATTTGGCTAACAATATTCTAAGGAACACGCTTTAGAAATACACCTCAAAGGAACACTTCTACAACTTCTCAATAGTTGCTTCCATTTCTCACCATGTACTTTTACAAAGCGCAAGATCTTTCAGGGAGTTAAAAGAATCCCTGCTGAGCTTTTTTGTTTGCTTTTTGGCCACCTTGTGGCATATGGAGTTCCAAACTTGCATCCTGGTGCTGCAGAGACACTGCCAACCCCATTGCGTCACAGCAGGAATTCCTCCCTGGTGTTTTAAGGTTCTTACTCAAGACTCAGCATGGGTTGATGGGCTCTGAGAGCCCATTTCTCCCGATGCTATGTGGAGAATAAAATTCACCTTCCAGGCATACTTGGAGCACCAAAACAAGGTGATTCTGGGTTGGCCACTCTTCAGTGACTGATTTGAGAGAATGACTGAGACCACAGTTCATATCACTGGAACATGCTCAGACACATGATGTAAACATCAAATTTTTCTTGTTTTTTGGCTGCACCTGTGGCATGCAGAAGTTCCCGGGCCAGGGATTGAACCCAAGCCACAGCAAGGACAATGTCAAATCCTTATTGGCTAGGCCACCAGAGAACTCTTGAACATCAAGTCTTAACTGGGTTTCAGGGAATGATGTGCTTGATGTTGAGCTGTAAATGGAGACATTTTTGGAAAGCTATTTGGCAACAGGGCCCTAAAGTTCATATTCCCTTACCCAGTAATTCTATTTCTAGGACTCTACCCCCAGCAAAATAATCAGAGAAGTACACAGAAACAGTACGGAGAGATGCTCATCACAGCCATGTCCCTGACAGACGAGATATTTCAGACAACCTACATGTCTGACGACTGGGGATGGTTCGATTAAACATACAGCCTTTAGAAAGAATGTTGTCTATACCAAACTAAAAAGCTTCTGCACAGCAAAAGAAATGATCAACAAAATGAAAAAGCAACCTAGGGCATGGGGGAAAATATCTGCAAACCACACATCTGATACAGGGTTAATATCTAAAAATACATAAGGAACTCACAACCAGTAGTGAAAAAACAAAGGACCCCTTTTAAAATGGGCAAAAAAGACCCAAACAGACATTTTTCTCAAGAAGGTATTCAAATGACCGACAAGTACATGAAAAGATGCTCAACGTCACTAACCATCAGGGGAATGCAAATCAAAACCACAGAGAGCTATCGCCTCACACCTGCCAGAATGGCTTTTATCAAACAAATAAGAGAAAACAAGGGCTCACAAGGAGTTCATGAAAAGGGAATTCTTGGAGTTCCCATTATGGCTCAACAGTAACGAATCCAACTAGTATCCATGAGGATGTGGGTTTGATCCCTGGTGTCACTCGGTGGGTTACGGATCCAGCATTGCTGTGAGCTGTGGTGTAGGTCACAGACCTGGCTTGCATCTGGCATTGCTGTGGCTGTGGCGTAGGCTAACAGCTGCAGCTCCAATTTGACCCCTAGCCTAGGAACCTCCATGTGTCATGGGTGTGGCCCTGAAAAACAAAAAAGGCAAAAAAGAAAAGGGAATTCTTTCACCTTTTTTTTTTATAGAACTCACTTTTTTTTTTTTTTTTTTTTTGGCTTTTTAGAGCTGCACCTGCAGCATATGGAGCTTCCCAGGCTAGAGGTCCAATCGGAGCTACAGCTGCCAGCCTAGGCCACAGCCACAGCAACATTAGATCCGAGCCACATCTGCAACCTACACCACAGCTCATGGCAATGCTGGATCTTTAACCCACCGAGTGAACCCAGGGATGGAACCCGCGACCCCATGGTTCCTAGTCAGATTCATTTTTGCTACAAAATCCATCTTGTGCCTTGTTGTGGGAATTGATAAAGAAAATGTAGGATGGAGTTCCCGAAGTTCCCGTCGTGGCTCAGTGGTTAACAAATCCGACTAGGAACCATGAGTTTGCGGGTTCGATCCCTGGTCTTGCTCAGTGGGTTAAGGATCCAGTGTTGCTGTGAGCTGTAGTGTAGGTTGCAGAAGTGGCTCGGATCCCGCGTTGCTGTGGCTGTGGCGTAGGCCAGTGGCTACAGCTCCGATTAGACCCCTAGCCTGGGAACCTCCACATGCCGCAGATGCGGCCCTAAAATGACAAACGGCAAAAAAAACAACAACAACAAAAAAATGTAAGTTTTGTCTAATGGAATAATATTGGAATAGTATTCAGACATAAAGAAGAAGGAAATTCTCCCATTTCTGACAAGGTGAAATCTGAGGGCATTATGCTAAGTGAGACAGGTCAGAAAAATCAAACTCAGAAACAGAAAACGGGTTGCGGGGGGTGGGGGGACAGGGAGTGGGAGAAGAGGGTGAAAAGTGGTCAAGGGGTATAAACTTCTAGTTGTAAGATAAACAAGTCCTGGGGACTCTAGTTAACAACATAGCACTGTATTTCTGAAGGTTGCTAAGATAGCAGATTATTAAAGTTCTCACCACACACACACAAACTTGTAACATCTGTGACGTGACAGGTGTGTTAACTAACCCTACCGTGGTAATCATTCTGCAATACATACATATAAAAACTGCTATATTGAATACTTAAAGGTATACAATGTTACTGCACACAATAAAGCTGGGGGGAAGCATATTATCAAGAAAGTTTCACCAAATGTTCACAAGTTACTGAGAATATTGCTACATGCACATACATATATATATACACACACTCTGTAAAATGTTGAGATATATGCTGATAAATATCTACATACACCATAAAATAACTCTTTGCTTAAAAATATATATCTATAACCATATATGAAACTATAGAAGGAAATCCACCAAAATGTTAATAATGAATAACTGAGTAATTACTATTATCTTATTCATAGGTCTATTTTTTAAATCAAAGTTACAAAATTAAGATAGAACCTTTATAAATCGAATTTTCAGAGGATTGTTAATGAAATGGGAAATATGTATGATATAATATCAAGTGAAAACATAAGATAAAAAAAATTCAATATGGTACCCATAACTTTTTAAAAATTACACGTGTGTGTGTGTACACACACACACACACACACACACACACACACACACACACATATACCTAAATACTCAATAATCTTTCTGGATTCATATATATATAAAAGATTATTGAGTCTGTATAGTGGGATTATAATTATTTTCTTCATTTCATCTGTGTATCTTTTTTTTTTTTTTTTTTTTTTTTTTTTGCTTTTTAGGGCCACACCCACAGCACATGGACGTTCCCAGGCTAGGGGTCTAATCAGAGCTACAGCTGCCAGTCTATACCAGAGCCACAGCAACACCAGATCCAAGCCACATCTGCGACCTACACCACAGCTCACAGCAACGCCAGATCCTTAACCCACTGAGTAAGGCCAGGGATCGAACCCACAACCTCATGGTTCCTGGTTGGATTTGTTAATCACTGAGCCACAACGGGAACTCCCACTTTATATCTTTTCTAAACTTTCTACAATGAGGATGTGTTAGCATTTCAGGTCAATCAGCTGCATTTTAAGCCACACTTTCCATGAAGACCATTTCCTCCGGTTCCTATTTAGAGACCCTTAAAGCTGGGGATGTTCTGTGGGGCCCTGGGGATTGAGTGACTGCAGCTCCTGAACCTCACGGCCCAGGATGGGCACCACCAGGCAGAGACACCCCTTTCACACAGGCCAGGTACATGGGAATGACACAGGGGAAAAACCCTAACAGCGAGTGTTTACTGAGCTCTTCCTACCCAGCCTGTTCTGTGCCAAGCAACTTGTGAGCATCACCTTTTTTGTTCTTTTTAGGGCCACCCCTGCAGCATATGGAAATTCCTGGGCTAGGGGTCAAGTCGGAGCTGCAGCCACATCAATGCCGGATCTGAGTCGCGTCTGTGACCTACAACACAGCTCATGGCAAAGCTGGATCCTTAACCCACTGAGCGAGGCCAGGGGTTGAACCCTTATCCTCGTGGATCCTAGTTGGGTTCGTTAACCACTGAGCCACAATGGGAACTCCCAGGCATCACCTTTTGAAACAAATGAGGCTGGTCCTTGCCCAGGGAGGGGCTAATTCCAGAACCCATGCTCTTACCAACATTAAACTATGATAAGGAATCCGTCTTTTAGGAATATCCTGACAGTAAGTCTGATTCTAAGGAGTGCATCTGCTATGCCCAGAAACCTCCTTTCTGATCCACTTGTGTAAGAATACTGTTATTTTATTTATTTATTTATTTATTTATTTATTTATTTATTTATTTATTTATTTATTGCTTTTTAGGGCCGCACTTGCGGCATATGGAGGTTCCCAGGCTAGGGGTAGAATTGGAGCTACAAGCTGCTAGCCTGCACCACAGCCTCAGCAACACCAGATCCGAGCGCGTCTGTGACCTACACCACTGGTCACAGCAACGCTGGATCCCTAACCCACTGAGCAAGGCCAGGGATCAAACCCGCAACCTCATCGTTCCTAGTTGGATTTGTTAACTGCTGTGCCATGACAGGAACTCCTTAAATTTTTACTTCGACTTATAATGATTGCTCCCAGAGGCCATTTTTAAAAAATTAAAAAACAAATAACACATCCCACTGCTATTGTTTTCGTTCTCCCTACCTTCTCTTCTGATGGGTAAAAGCCAATTGCTCTCATGACAAAAGGAAGCTCAGACAGGCAAATGTATTCCGACACCTTTCTGGTCTCCATCATATCGATACCTTGACTACGGAGCTGAGAATAGTAGAAATAGTCTTCCAGCTCCTATGTGGAAATAAAGCAGAAACATAACACGTTTCGGCTTAACTCTGAAGCAACCATTAAGACCTCAAGGACATTTTCTAGAAAGTCCATTTTGAGCTCAGTGGGGAAAAGAGCTTTGGAGAAAAGTAAGAAGGTTAACCTCAGGGCACGTTTATTTCACAAATTTAACTAGACATTACCGGGAAGTGTTTACTCTGAGGACAATTACCCTGTAGAATTTTCCTTCCCTGCCACCAGCCACCAGACCATAGAACGGGGTCAGGTCCTCGCCCCCGAGAGAAACTGCAGCCTCCAGGGCACTGGGAAGATAACAGAAACACCATGATTAGGAAGCACTCAGGCGGGAGTCAGGGCTGCGGGCATCTGAAGGGTCTGATAGCCTGGACACAATTAGGGTCTCGGTAAACTTGTTAGGCATATTCCCTCCAAAATGAAGCATAAAATGGGAATTTCAGTTTCACATGTGGCACCTGACAGTACAGGGCACCCACCTTAATGATGGTGACATTCTCCCTCGGGTGGTGGGGCAGGCACCTGGCAGTTTGTCAGCAATCTTTTGGGAGAGCATCTCTCCAGAGGGAAGGGGCACCTGTGTGCTAAACCCACAGCCCCCTGCACACACCCACCTCCCCCTAAAGAGCAGCTCTGCCATAACTAGAGCCGCGTGTGACAGGAGCCAGAACAGGATCCGCACAGGTGGACGGCCAGCACTAATTGCTTCCATCAAAATGCAGGAGGCTGCAAGGGGATCCACGCCAGTCAGATAAAAACAACCCTCTGCTCTCTAACACAGGGTCAGATCTTCCAGAAATAGGCCCTTTCAATGGTAAGAAAATCTACTTTTTGTACAACACTGACTTTGCCTCATACCAAATGCTAATGGTATGAAATCATTTTAATAATCCACTAACTGGATTTCTACTAATCAGACTATTAGTCTCTTTGTATGGTTATTAAGACCCTCTTTGTGTAGACGTCAGCAGAGAAGTGGTTACGTACACAGAATCTGGAGTCAGAGACACGTGAGTGAATCCCTGGCTCTGCCACTTGTAGGTGGTGTGATCATGGGCTAGGGACCTAACCACTCTGGGCCTCAGTTTCCTCATCTGTTAAGTGGGAATAATTACAGGGTCCATCTCTAAGGGTTGTTGTGAAAATTAAATAAGTGAATACACATAAAGGATGACATGAAGCCCTTTATTTTTCTCCTGTGATGAATCTCTCTTTTTTTTTTTTTTTTTTTTGTCTTTTCTAGGGCCACACCTGCAGCATATGGAGGTTCCCAGGCTAGGGGTCTAATCGGAGCTATAGCTGTTGGCCGACGCCACAGCCACAGCCACAGAAAAGCAGGATCCGAGCCATGTCTGCAATCTACACCACAGCTCACAGTAACGTCAGATCCTTAACACACTGAGCAAGGCCAGGGATCGAACCTGCAATGTCATGGTTCCTAGTCAGATTCGTTAACCACTGAGCCACAACGGGAACTCCATCTGTGATGAATCTTGTCTGAGTTATGTGGTTGAATCGGAGAGATCCAGATGTGAATCCTGACCCCACCACCTGACTACATTGCTTGGGCTGGTCACTGAACCTCTGGGAGCTAGTTTCCAGATCTGTACGATGGGAAACCAACAGTCCCCCTGCCTTCCAGGCACAGGATGGCTGTGAGGATAAATCAGACAGTGCACAGACAGCACTAGGCTCAGGGCCTGGCCCAGGGTTACCATTCCTGTTGAACTGAGTACTGACATGCACCCACACCTCTCCTGCAAGAGGCGGCCTCGGTTGTCTTGCCAGGGCCCTGCACTAGCCCCACTCGGCAGGTTGCCTGAGGTCCTAGGGGTTGGTTACTCTCAGGGCCTGGGGTCCAGGGGGCCTGAGATGATCTCCAGCAGGGGTGGGCCTTCACCTGGGCTTGGCGCTGACATTAGCCATGGAGGCAGGTGCCCAGCTGAGGGGGAGCCCTCTCTATACACTCTGGGCCAGGCCCAGGCCCAATCCAGACAGGCCTTGTGGGCAGTGAGGCCACTGTTGGGCATGAGGTTCTGGAGTAGGGCCAGGTAATGGCCAGAAATGACGAGGAGCCTGTCACCAGCAGGAACGCCCCAAGGGACAGGCTGGCAGAGCTCTGGATTCTCGGGAAACCGCCCTCTGTGGTTAGGACTGCACTGCATTCCCCGCTTCCTGGCCACTGTCAGCTGACCTGAGAGAGCCAGGGGTACGGGACACGGCTGTTGCACCACATCCGGGGCAGGGAGGAGGGGAAGACTCCGTCTCTGTGCTGTGAAATCTGGGGACTGTCAGGGCCTGTGTTTCTGCTAGTGTCTAAATCCAGCTCTGCAGGGGTGAGGGCCACAGCAGAGGTGAGCAAAGAGTGAACGCTGAGCCTGGGCTCCAGGGACCCACTCAAAACTCCCCCTTTCTGCCTAAGTTGGGTTCTAACATTTGCCACAAAAAGGTCACTAGAGGAATTCCCATTGTAACTCGGTGGTAACTAACCCAACTGGTATCCATGAGGATGCAAATTCAATGCCTGGCCCTGTTCAGTGGGTTAAGGATCCAGCGTTGCCGTGAGCTACGGTGTAGGTCATAGACGCGGCTGGGATCTGGTGTTGCTGTGGCTGCGGCATAGGCTGGCAGCTGGAGCTCCGATTCAGTCCTTAGCTTGGGAACTTTCATAGGCCACAGGTGAGGCCCTAAAAAGACCGAAAAAAACGGGGGGGGGGGGGTCCTGAAGCCTAAGAGGGAAGTATATTTATTGAAAACCTACTATGTGTCCAGAAATATATTCAGTACTTTAGGGCATTTTGGAAGCAGCACTGCAACCAGCATATAGCAAGTGCTCGGTAACCGCTCCCTAAGGAAGAAGACAGGGAGGGAGAGGGAGAAGGTAAGGGGGGAGGGGAGAGGAGAATAACAATGACAGAAATCACTATCCTCAAAATAGCTCCAAACACAATGATAATATCCCCACTTAACAGATGGAGAGAAGTTCCTGTTGTGGATCAGCGGAGATGAATCTAACATTCATAAGGACACAGGTTCCATCCCTGGCCTTGCTCAGCGGGTTAAGGATCCAGCGTTGCTGTGAGCTGTGGTGTAGGTCACATATGAGGCTCTGATCTGGCGTGGCTGTGGCTGTGGTGTAGGCCTGTGGCTACAGCTCCTATTCGACTCCTAGTTTGGGAACTTCCATATGCTGCGGGTGTGGCCCTAAAATAAAAAAATTTAAAAAAAGAGAGAGAGAGAGATGGAGAAACTTAGACTCAGGGAAGGAAAGGGACTTAGGTCAGACAGCAAGTCATAGACAGGGTGGGATTTGCATCCAGGTCTTCCTGCTCTTGTCTGAGCAAGGCACCAGGAGCACAGGTGGCGGTGAGGTGGAGCATAAAAGTGGGTTTTGTTTTTGTTTTTTTGTCTTTTTGCCTTATCTAAGGCTGCACCTGCGGCATATGGAGGTTCCCAGGCTAGGGGTCTAACAGGAGCTGTAGCTGCCGGCCTACACCACAGCCACAGCAACGTGGGATCTGAGCTGTGTCTGCAACCTACACCACAGGTCACGGCAACACCGGATCCTTAACCTGCTGAGCAAGGCCAGGGATCGAACCCGCAACCTCATCGTTCTTAGTCGGATTCGTTAACCACTGAGCCACGACGGGAACTCCTACAAGTGGGGGTTTTAAAACAAATGTCAGGAAAGGAGAGAAAAAGGGTAGCCTGCTGGCCAAGATGGGGGAAAGGGAGCGTAGGTGCAGGGGCACTCTGGGGGAAAGGCAAAGGGAAGGGGTCTCCCAGGGGAAGCTGGAGATGCTGCGATGATAGTCTGGAGGCCCAAGAGTGCACCGATTAAGATAATGTGAATGCGAGAGGATTTATCATCTTTATCGCACCCGGCAACCTGACATTCGTAGATCTGGTAGGGGATTTTGTTTGTTTAGTTGTTTAGGGTTTTTACATTTCTTCCCATTAGTGAAGCACTGAATATATTAAAATACCAGAAGCAGCAATGAAGTGCTAATTAGTTTATAATGATCCTTTGTCCCCACAACAGATTAAATTGAAATTTTCAGAAGCCTGGACTCTGGCCAGGCACAGGAAAGCTATTGGAAAGTGGATGCTTTTCTTTTTTTTTTTTAATCTCTACCATTCCAGATCCCAAAATGATTGAGAACAAAAATGAAAAAAGGAAGATTCTGTTCTCCCACTAGGGTGTCACCTGACCCCATCAGTCCAGGTGACAGGCTAGTGTTAAGCAGCTCATTTTGGGGACATGATCAGTGGTTCTTATCAAGGAGAGAGAGCTCACCTCCAGCTTCTAAATTCCTGAGATCTGCCCTCTTAGGTAAAGGCACAGGTGAAGGTCACAGTTGTAACTGCAATCTCAAACCACCATGGTTCCGAAGCAGATTTACCTGCCTGTCCCTGCTCCTGCTCAGGTTAAGGGGAGAAGCTGTGATGTCTGCCATAAAAGAAAGATGTGCGCTTGGCAAACGGTAGAGCCATGAATCAAGTTTGCTCTTAGGAAGGAAGGTGCCTCTGTTCCTTAGGAAGGAAGGAGCTGTTCTGCCCCAGCTCCTCAAGGGGGCCATCTGAGATGCAGGGGCTTAGAGGTGGTCAGGGAAAGGAACTGGATCTGCCCTGTGGCTGCTTGCTGAATTTGGGGATATGGGTGGATCACCACAGCGGTTCTCCCAACTCTTTTTGGCTTTTTTCAGGGCTGCACCCACAGCATATAGAATTTCCCAGGCTAGGGGTCAAATTGGAACTATAGCTGCCAGCCTACGCCACAGCCACAGCAACGCCAGATCCAAGCCGAGTCTGCAACCTACACCACAGCTCATGGCCACATCGAATCCTTAACCCACTGAGTGAAACCAGGGCCTGAACCTGCATCCTCATGGATACTAGTCTTAACCCACTGAGCCACAACAGGAACTCCCAGGAAACTGTTAATTTACTGAGTCCTGTCCTGTGTGCTTTACATATATTAACCTACCTGATCCTATAAAAGTCCCTATTATTATCCCAAGTACCCCCATTTCACAGACAAGGACGCTAAAGATCAGAGATGCTAAGAAACCTATCCTAGGACCCAGAGCCAGCAGAGAGTAGGCTTCAGATTAGAACCTATGTCTCTTTGACCTCGCAGCCTGTGTCTCTTTGATGCTCAGCCGTGGAGTCTCCGGCCTCCCCTAGGCAGAGATTCCCAGCTGGGGCAGTGGGGGGAGGCGCGAGAAGGGCAGACTGAAAACACACTCTTCAAATAATACTATTTCTGTAACACACACTTTGGGAATTGGAGCTAGATCTTTCTAGCTGGTGTGGGTTTGCAGGTGACAAGGTGAGAAGTGTTTCAGGGGGCTTGGGTGCCTGAGCTCGCATCACACCGCCTTGCCTGCGAATACCTCCAGCCCCTGAGACGAAAGGGTGACCTCTGTCTGTACGCCAACATGCACAGGTGTCGCCAGGAGTACCTGAGTCTGGGCTCTCTCTGTACCTGGAGGCCTAGCACAGGGCTGGGCATGTCATGGGGATTAACACCTGTCTGCTGCTGTTGCTGAGTGAAAGGGGTGGGGGTGGTCTACACTGGATGCCTTCCTCGCCGCATCACATACCTTAAGTTGATTTCCCACTGCACCACCGACCGGTCCAGCCCCCCTGCCGTGAAGGCATAGCGGCCATCGTAGGAGAGGGTCAGCCCAGCCACGCCACTCGGGTGGCATATAAGAGCAGATGTCTTGTGTGGATTGCCGTCAACTGGTAAGATCTGAAGTCCAACCTAGGAAAGAAGACGGAACTCGATATTCGGACTCAGATAACCGGGCCCCAGGCTGGGCCTGGCATGGGTCACCTGTCACCTCCAGATCGGCTTGTGGGAAGGATCTGCTTCTGGAACCAGCCTTCTCAGTGTGGGAGCCAAATTTCACATGGCTAGGGGTCCACACACACTGACCTCTGTAGGTCGGTCCCTTGGGAGAGAGATACCAGGGACACAGAAAGGAAGCTTTCCTCTGATTTTTTTTTTTTTTAATAGCTGCACTTGCAGCGTATGGGAGTTCCCAGGTAGGGGGGTCAAATAGGAGCTGCAGCTGCTGGCCTATGCCACAGCCACAGCAACCCCGAATCCAAGCCACATTTGCAACCTGCATTTCAGCTTGCAGCAATGTAGGAGCCTTAACCCACCAAGCGAGGACAGGGATCAAACCCACTTCCTCACGGACACCACCTTGGGTGTTTAACCCACTGAGCCACAGTGGGAACTCCTCCTCTGATCTTCATGGTCAGATGTCCAGGATTTTCCAAGATAATTCTAGCATCTTATGATTTTATGCTTTTCAATGCAGACTATTCACTAAGTGTACAACTAAATGTAACTAACTTTCATGTCTTTATTTTCTATTTTTTATTATTTTTTTAAATTTATGGCTGCACCTATGGCATATGTAAGTTCCCAGGTTAGGGGTCGAATTGGAGCTGTAGCTGCCAGCCTATACCACAGCCACAGCCACACAGGATCCGAGCCACATCTTCGACCTACACCACAGCTCGTGGCAACACCAGATCCTCAACCCACTGAGTGAGGCCAGGGATCAAACCCACATGCTCATAGATCCTAGTCAGGTTTGCTACTGCTGAGCCACGATGGAAACTCCCAGTATGCCTTAATAAGATTTTTCCTTGTAAAGAAATCAGGAAGGAAAAATCCTTTGGTGGACCATGGGTCTTTGGGGAGTACAGAAAATAAGGTAACTCTGATCAGAAATGCCTCCTAAGAGTCATTCCCAGGCATTTATGGCCATTTTCAGTACCACTGTGGACCAGGGTGGGAATGGTGGGCTTGGCTGTGAAAGCAAGCGCTCCTGAATCTTGTTAACACGAGGACTGGCCACTGCTCCAAACGCAGAGCCATCTCACAGAGGTTTAGAGCAGAGGGCTGGTACCTTGTCTCTGTTAATAAACACCAGGTAGCGTTTCTGCAGCTCCGTAGGGGTTTTTACTGGGAGGATCTGTATCTGCTCGATAGGAGAGCCGTATACTGGTCCAAGGAGTGTCTTTCTAAAACAGAAAAGAGAAACTTTTTAAATTCTACAAATCTGAACGCAGGTTTTAAGACACCCCCTTTTACGATGCTCTCTATGTTTGTTTTTTAATTTTTACTTTAAATTTTTAATTTTTTTCTTTTTAGGGCTACACCTGAGGCATATGGAAGTTCCCAGGCTAGAGCTCAAATTGGAGCTGTCACTGCTGGCCTATACCACAGCCAGAGCCACGCGGGATCCAAGCTACATCTGTGACCTATACCACAGCTCATGGCAACTCCAGATCCTTAACCCACTGAGTGAGGCCAGGGATCAAACCCACATATTCATGGATGCTATGTTGGGTTCTTAACTCGCTGAGCAACAACAGGAACTCCTGCCCTCTATGTTTTAAATTCTGAATTTCCTGGCTTGCCACTCAGCAAGCCCGTCATGGAAACCTCTCTCTCAGCTGCTAACAGTGGCCATAAATAAGGAGCAACAGCTCAAAACAGTGAAGGCTCTGGGGAAACTGCCTGTGAGGGACACTTCTCGAGCCACGGCTCTGATTCCCCTCCTTGACAGCTGAGTGAAGGGAACGTGCCTCAAGAATATGCCTGTGAACAAGAAAGGGAAAACCCTTAGGAAGAGCCGTGCACTGGCAGGAAAACACCCTGATCCCACAGCACCAGGTCACGAGGATGGGACACTATCTGGTGTCCAGACATCTGACATTGGGTCTGAGAGCAACACATGGGTTCCCCCCGAAAAACCATCTGTGACTCCAACAGTAATGAATCGCATCCCTGAGGCAGTCAGACTTCTGAATTCAGACGCTTACACTAATTAAGAATCGGATCTGTGGGCTGCCAGTCGTGACCACCACCCTGGAGCTGGATTTTCCCCGAAGCTGGCAAAACTTGAGTTTCAGGACCACACCCCGACACACACACATATAGGCACCTTCTGAAGGAGACGCCCTAGCCTTTTTTATTCCTCATTACACATCTTTAAAAGAGAGAGAGTGAAGCCAAAAACACTTCACACCCCATGAAACCTGGGTCTGCCCTGGTGAGGTTGGGAGCTACTTCACCTTACGATATTTTAAGGATGTGTTTTCTCCCTGTGTCCCCTGCACCCAGTCCATGTCTGGCGGGGATAGCAGACACCCCATGTGTCTTTCTTGAGCCCCTCTCTGTGCCAGGCGCCATGTGAGGGGCTCAGGACTCAGAAACGAGTGAGACTTGGTTGCTGCCACTGAGCTCATGGACCTGCAGGGACAACGATGCAGAAGCGCGGTGAGGGGAGAGCCTGTGCTGAGGAAGGAGGGTGAGCTCTCAGAATACATCAGAGCTGAGTCTGGAAAGGCTTAGAAAACTATAGAGGTGATGGAAAACAGGCAGTGGGAACAGGAGGTCAAAGGGATGGGATGTGGGGCCTATTGCTTGAAAACCGCAGGAACCGTAAGGAAGAAGGGAGTCAGGGGTGGAGGGAGGTAAAACCAAGGAAGTGAGCAGGGGCAGCTCTGAAGGCAGACGTGGCCGTGACTGCCGGGCTGCAGGAAGCAGAAGCGTGTCAGACTGGATGATTCATGTTCAAAGTTTACGTGTACAGAGAATTGGGTGAGATATTTAAAAATACTAAAATGACCAGATGGTAGACAGTGCATAAGTCACCCTCATCTAATCACTTGAACAAAAGTGTTTAAGGACCTTATGCAAACATCACTAAGTGGGTAAAGGCAGGGAAGAGGATGGTTAAGAGCACAGACTGGTTTGAATCCCAGCTCTGACCCTTAAAAATAAGGAGCAAGTTATAGAGAAATGGGAACCTGCATCTATTGCTGGCGAGAATGGAAAGTGGTGCCTTGGAAAACCGTCCGGTGGTTCCACAAATGGTTAAATATAGCTACCGTGTGATCCAGCAGTTCCGCTCCTAGGTCTGTACCCAAGAGAAAGGAGACTTATGTCCACGTAGAAACCTATACACAAATGTTCATATCAGCCCAAAAGTAGAGACAACCCAAATGATAAGTGATGGATGGATAGACAAAAATGTGGTCTATAGACAGGGTGGAATATTATTTAGCCATTAAAAGGAATGAAGTACTGATGCAGGCTACAACAAGGATGAACCCTGAAAACATGATGCTAAGAAGCCAGGCACCAAAAGTCACATATTATATGATTCCATTTTTGTTTGTTTGTTTGTTTGTTTGTTTTTTGTCTGTTTGCCTTATCTAGGGCCGCACCCGCGGCATATGGAGGTTCCCAGGCTAGGGGTCTAACAGGAGCTGTAGCTGCCGGCCTTCGCCACAGCCACAGCAACACGGGATCTGAGCCACGTCTGCAACCTACACCACAGCTCACAGCAATGCCGGATCCTTAACCCACTGAGCAAGGCCAGGAATCGAACCCGCAACCTCATGGTTCCTAGTCGGATTCGTTAACCACTGAAACACGAGGGGAACTCCTATATGATTCCATTTTTACGAAATGTCCGTAAAAGACAAATCCATGGAGACAGAAAGTAGACTGGTCATTGGCAGGGGTGAGACAGTGGGAGGTCAGGGGAGAAAGGAAGGGAGTGACTGCTAATGGGTATGGGGTTTCTTTGGGGTTGATGAAAATGTTCTTGAATTAAACAGTGGTGATGGTTGCACAATTCTGTGGATATAGTAAAAAAAAAAAAGCATTGAAAATGGTAAATTTTATGGTATGTGAATTATATCTTAATTTTAATTATAAATTTAAAAAATCAAGCTATTCAACTTCTCTGTGCTTCATTTTCCTTATTGGATAAATAGAAATAATGACAATATTTACTCCATAATACTGTGGCAAGTATTAAATAAGTTAATATATACAAAGCACTCAGAACAGTTCCTGGCAAGGAGTAAGAGCTATATAACTGTATTCTCAAAATTCCTAACAAGTTCATCAGGTTATTATCTTTTTCTTCTGAATGAAAACTTTTTTTTTGTCTTTTTCTTTTTTGTCTTTTTAGGGCCGCACCTGCGGCATATGGAGGTTCCCAGGCTAGGGGTCGAATTGGAGCTGTAGCCGCCAGCCTACACCACAGCCACAGCAACGCGGGATCTGAGCCACGTCTGCAACCCACACCACAGCTCATGGCAAGGCCGAATCCTTAACCCAGTGAGCAAGGCCAGGGATCGAACCAGCAACCTCATGATTCCTAGTCAGATTTGTTTCCGCTGCACCACGACAGGAACTCCTGACTGAAAACATTTTACAAATCCATTGTGAACATTTTCAAATATTTAGACTAAAGTAGACAGCCTACTCATAACTCTACATTGCTGCACTGCACCCTTTATCCCGAGACAATCGCGGGTGAGAGCTTGGTGTATATGACTCTAGAATTTCTTTTCTGTATATATTCTAACCCATAGAATTCTAGATAAAAATATCTAAATTATACAGATACAATTTTATATGAAAATATATTTGTGCTTATTTGGCAAATTCGCTTTATCTCACATTGTGCCTTGGAGATACTTCCATGTTACAAGGCAAGGAGGTATCTTCTCTTTTTATTTTTCTTTTCTAAAAGCAGCATCATATTTCAGAGTACCGACAAGCCATCATTTAACTAATCCCCTATTAATGGACATTTGGATTGTTTCCATTTTTAAAAATATTTTCAAACAAGGCATCCTTTTACTTCTGTCTTGGCATCCTGTGCTAGTACTTCTGTGGGCTGCATTCCTAGAAGTCAGAAGACGGGCTATAATTGAATAAGGGTAACAAATCGCTCTTCCCAAAGGCTGTCCTGACTCACACCCTTCCCCGCCCCCCGCCCGCCAGTGCACCGTGAGAGAGCCGCCGGCTTCCTTACACCCTCGCCAATACCCAGCCAGAGCTATCGATCATTTTTATCTTTCCTAATCTGATTTGTGAAAAATGATGTTTTATTTTCATTTGCATCTTTGATGTGCTGGTGAGTATCTGCTCAGAGGTTTATGGGCCTTTTACTGTGAACTGCCTCTTCACGTTCGTTCAAATATTTTTTAAAAGCAGTGTAAAATTCTTTTGGATTTATCATCAAAAGATAATTCCTTACCAATTAAGTTGTGGTTATGGGGCTTTATTATTCCTACAATTTAAAAGAGGCTTTACTTGGGAATGATGCAAATGTTTTAGAACTAGATAGAGATGATGGTGGCACAACATTGTGAATAGACTACTATTCTTCCTTTTTTTTTTTGCTTTTTGCTTTTTAGGACCACACCTGCGGTATATGGAAATTCCCAGGTTAGGGGTCGAATCCAAGTTGCAGCCTCTGGCCTACACCACAGCCACAGCAACATGGGATCCAAGCCTTGTCTTCAACCTACACCACAGCTTATGGTAATGCTGGATCCTTAACCCATTGAGCGAGGCCAGGGATCAAACCCAGATCCTCATGGATACTAGCTGGATTCATTTCAGCTGTGCCACAATGGAAACTCCTGAACTGTTCATTTTAAAGTGGTTAATTTTGTGTTATGTGAATCTCACCTCAATAAACTACTTTTTTTTTTTTGGCCACACTCACAATATGTAGAAGTTCCTGGTCCAGGGACTGAACCCACGCCATAGATGCATCAACGCCAGATCCTTAACCTGCTGCGCAACAAGGAAAACTTCTCGATAAACTACTTTTTAAGAAAGATGCCTTATACTAATTTCCACTTGATCTTCAGTGGCAGAAAGTCCGAACTTCACGGCTCTAAATGAAAACACTAATTCGAAAAGATATGTTCACCCCTAAAGTAACTGCAGCATTACTTACAATAGCTAAGATATGGAAGCGACCTAGACGCCCAACAACAGATGAATGGATAAAGAAGATATGGTGTGTGTGTATACACACACACACACACACACACACACACACACACATACAATAGAATACCTTCCAGCCATAAAAAAGAATGGAATCTTGGAGTTCCCTAGTAGCTCAGGGGTTAAAGATCCAGCATTGTTACTGCAGTAGTTCAGGTCACTGCTGTGGTATGGGTTCAAACCATGGCCTGGGAACTTCCACAGGCCAGGTATGGCAGAAAAAAAAAAAAAAAGAATGAAATCTTGTTATTTGTGACAACATGGATGGTCCTAGAGGGTATTATGCTAAATGAAATAAATCAGGGAAAGACAAATATTGTATGGTTTCATGCATAGGAGGAATCTAAAAACTAATGAACAAATATAACAAAATAGAAACAGAGTTATAGATACATAGAAAAGATAAATACATGGCTGTTGGAGGGGGGGAGAATGGGGGAGGAAAGAAGGAGGTGAAGAAAATTAAAAGATACAGACTTCCAATCACAGATATGAAACGTACAGTGTGGGAAACATAGGCCATAACTATGTCATCTATTTGTATGGAGACTTGTCTTAGTGATCATTTTGAAATATAGAAAAATGTGTATAAATGTGTAGAATCACTATGTTGTGCAGCAAGAACTAACATAGTATTGTAGGTGAATTATACTTCAAAAACAAAGTTAAACGCATAGAAAAAGAGACCAGATTTGTGGTTACCAGCAGGGTGGTTGGGAGGAGGGGAACTGGATGAAGGCAAACAAAAGGTAAAGACTTCCAGTTGTGGGATAAGGTACTAGGAATGTAATGCACAACATGATAAACGCAGTGAACGCTGCTCATGTTATAGGCGAAAGCTGTTAAGAGAGCAAATCCTAAGAGTTCTCATCACAATGAAAAAAAATTTCTCTGTATTTCTTAAATTTTGTTTCTAGGGAGTTCCTGTTGTGGCTCAGAGGAAACAAATCTGACTAGCATCCATGAGGATGCTGGTTCCATCCCTGGCCTCGCTCAGTGGGTTAAGGATCCGGCATTTCCATGAGCTGTGGCATAAGTTGCAGATGCAGCTCAGATCCTGTGTTGCTGTGGCTGTGGCTGTGGTGTAGGCCAGCGGCTGCAGCTCTGATTCAGTCCCTAGCCTGGGGACTTCCATATGCCTTGGATTCGGTCCTTAAAAAAAAAAATTGTGCTCACATGAGATGTTGGATATTCATTCAACTGTGATAATCATTTCATGATGTAAGTCAGTCAAGTCATCATGCTGTACACCTTAAGCTTATACAGTGCTCTAGATCAACTGTATCTCAATAAAAGCAAAATAATAGTACAATAAAAGAAATGGATGGGAGTTCCCCTCGTGGCTCAGCGGTAACGAACCCATCTAGTATCCATAAGGATGCGAGTTCGATCCCTGACCTCGCTCAGTGGGTTAAGGATCTGGCATTGGCATAAGCTGTGGTATAGGTCGCAGATGCAGATCAGATCTAGAGTGGCTACGGTTGTGGCCATGGTGTAGGCTAGCAGCCGCAGCTGCAATTCAACCCCTAGTCTAGGAACCTCCATATGCCTTGGGTGTGGCCCTAAAAAGAGGGGGAAAAAATATGGAAACTTTTTCATTTTTAAAAAAAGATGCTTTATGCTAATTTCCAATTGATCTTCAATGGCAGAAGCTTCCAGCTGCTCAGCTCTGGGTCCCTCCCACGAACTGTCAGCAGGAACTTGGAGCCTGGGCTGCTCCACCCCCAGCCACCTGCTCAGCCAGCTCAGAGGTTCTCGGGACTGGGCACAGCTACGGGATGTTCTTTGTCCAAAAAGCTTGTGTCCATTAAAGATGATGGACAAAGATTCCGAAATCTTCCTAAAACTACCTTTTTTTTTTTTTTGTCTGCGCCCACAGCATGTGAAAATTCCCAGGGCCAGGGATCGAACCTGAGCCACAGCAGTGACAATGCCAAATCCTCACCACGAGGTCACCAGGGAACTCCCTAAAACTCCTTTTTACATATTTCTTTCAAATATCTCCTTCCCAGTGTTTTAATAGTTTTTTAAACAGGGCACTGGATTTCCCTCCTGTCCCTGCCACATGACATGGCATTTCTCAGTAATTTTTTCCTTGTGCCCGTCTAAAAAGAACTGTTGGGGGAGAAAAAAAAGAACCTGGATGTTCCTGGCCTTTTGAGGACCTCTTTACCCAAGATGCATTTCCAAATAGGTCTTTCCCAAGCATGGGGCCAGAAGCTGCTGTCCTTTTCTACCTTCCCCTTCTCCCATGGGGTCACCAAAGCACTAAACCTCCAGTCTCTCCCACCTCTGCTCTTTCTGGCCAGACCCACGAGGCAGCCAAAGCACAGGCAGAAAGAGGCTGCCCTCCAGGGCTGAATGGGGCGGATCCCAAAGCCAGAGCTGCACGAGGACCAAGTAATGCCTGGGAGAGGACAGTCAGAGCTCAGTTGGAGGGTCAAGTCCTGCCCTGACAAGCTGCTTGAACTTGAGCAAGTTTTGTCGCCTCTCTGAATGTCAGTGGCACAGCCCTTTAGAGGGCCCTGATGCAGATGCAGGGCCCTGACGCACGGACTATGCGCCTTAATCAGTACTGACCGTGAGAAGCAGACCTGGACCCACAGGCCTGGCAGCACAAGAGGCCAACCACAGATGCCGACCTATTTCAGGAGGAGGAACTGCTGCTCTAAGATGCTAAGCTTTGGGCTTGAGGCTTTGACCTCTTCTCTATCTACCATTCCCCTCTGGAATCTCCTCTTGTCTTATGGCTTTAAATCATTAGCTGCACTTGGCCTCAAATGCAGATCTCTAGCCCAGTCTCCAACATGAATGCCAGTCTCATGATGGCAGAAATACTGTTTCATTTTCATCCAGGCCTTGAGCACCTAGAATAGGACCTGGCTCAGCTGGGGGCTCAGTAAATATTGAGTGAACAAAGGAATGCTATCAGTTGTACTTAAAACTTCTTTAAGGAGTTCCCCTCATGACGCAGTGGAAATGAATCCTACTAGGTACCATGAGGTTGCGGGTTCGATCCCCGGCCTCGCTCTGTGGATTAAGGATCCAGCGTTGCTGTGAGCTATGGTGTAGGCCACAGACGTGGCTTGGATCTGGCGTTGCTGTGGCTGTGGTGTAGGCCGGCAGCTGTAGCTCCAATTCGGCCCCTAGCCTGGGAACCTCCATATGTCTTGGGTGCCTCCCTCAAAACAAACAAAAAAACTTCTTTTGAACCAAGAATAAGAAACATCAGACAACTGGTAGAATTCAGGTGAAACTATCTGCTTTTATCCATGAGGGTAGGAAATTTGATAGCCCATCAGCAACCGTTCTGGGCCCTGGGGTCTTTGTTGAGGCCCGGCCACTGAGCTCTGGGTACCTTACTCCTATGCGGGGCTGGCCTCTGAAGCAAGGGCTCTGGGTCTGAATCCTGCCCCTGGCATTTCCTAGTCATGTGACCTCAGATGAGAGCCACTTACCTTATCTGTGGCTAGACTTCCTCCTCTGTAAAGTAAGAAGGAAAGAAATGGTAGCTAAGCTGCTCACAGGTACTAAAGGTGGGACTTGAAATTAGCCAGGGACCGAGAAATGGATTAGTGAGCAGCTCCTGTGCTTACCTGCACATTTTTGTGGTAGCATTAAAAAGTTTCACTTTGTATCCACTGTTGCAAATGAGCAGGAAGAGCTCCTTGACAAGCGGCGGGTACCAGACCATACAGGTGGGGTAGTTGCCCTGGTCAGTTCGGTGAATGTCCAGGACCTCCAGGTGGTCTTTGTAGCTCTTGAGAAGATTATACTCAATCTGCAGAGAGGCCCAGATGGACACACGCGAGGAGAATGAAATAAGCCAACAGTCCTATTCTGGTGGAAGACAGGACCAGGCCTTCTAAGAGGAGACTTGCCTAAACTTCTACACCTAATAAGCGTCCATTATGCGAGTATTCATTACGAGCAAGATGATGATCTAAGTTCTCTAAAAACGTCATGCCATTTAACGCTGATGACTCTCCTGCAAAGCAGTTCTGTTGCAGATGAGAAAACAAATGTTCAGAGAGGTTCAGGTCTTTGCCCAAGGTCACACAGCTAAGAAGTGGGAGGATAAGAATTCAAATCTAGGTCCAACCAACTCCAAAATCTGAACTCTGCAGTTATATTGTACTCCTTTACTCATCATCATCTTGGGAACTTTTTTTTTTCTGACTTAATGAAATGTATTTCAATTATAGGTGTACCAAAATCATCACAAGTCAATTTGATAGCATTTGAGTCCCAAACCCACAGTATATCCTCCCACCCCCCAGATTGTCTTATTTGAAAAACCAAGGTTTTCCAAAGTCTGTGAGTCATTGTCTGTTCTGCATAGAAGTTCATTGTGTCTTTTTAGTTTCCACATGTAAGCAGTAGCATTGGGTGCTGCTGTCTAACATCTTGGGAACTTTTTGAGGGTAAGAACTAATCCATATCTAAATCTCAGCGCTGGACAGTAACAAATGCTGAATTTCACCCACAGGTAGATTTTGTTTGACCAGAACAGGATAGATGGAAGGAAGGAAGGATGGAGAGATGATGGATGCATGGAAGAATGGACAGAATAAAGGAAGTGAGGGGAGGGAAGGAATGAAGTTAAGATGGACACACAGGTAAATCGATCAATTGATTGTGAATCCATCATATAATATTGAATTGCCGTTGTTGCTACATTGCCCTCTGATCGTCTCTGAGTTGTCACACTGACAGCCTGGCCCTGACCCATGAGTACACAGAAAGTATGAGTGTTGGCTTCCCAAATGTATATTGAGGTGAGGGTGGCCTGAGGTGTGAGGAGTAACAGGCCACTTTCTAGGAGTCCCCCACCTACTGAGGACATGAATCCCTGTGTGGTGTCAGGGCTGTGTTAAGGTCAAGCGTCAATGCTGAGAGGTACATTCATTTCCTCCAACAAACATACATACTGTGGGCCTGGTTCCATGCCAGATGCCAGGGAAGTAAGAAGAATGTGACCTGGTCCTGGTGACCAGGCAGAGGCGAACAGAACCACTCACCAAGAGTCTGTCTCTCCCGAGGCTCAGCAGTCTGGGCTCATTGCTGTCCAGGTGAACCCCAAACAGGACACTTCGAATGCTCTTGCGATGAGAACGAAGCCTCGCCAGATATTCCCAGACCCTTTGTCCGCTTCTGACTCTCACCACGTAAACAGCCACGGTGAAACTGACATCCTGAATAGGAGCAAAAAGAGCACAAGTATTCCCTTTTTAGAGTGTGTAACTTAAGAATCATCACTTTTTCATCCAAGCTCTGCTTGTGGAATTTTTTTTTTTTTTTTTTGGTTTATCTAGGGCCGCACCCACAGCATATGGAGGTTCCCAGGCTAGGGGTCTAACAGGAGCTGTAGCTGCTGGCCTTCGCCATAGCCACGGCAATGTGGGATCCCAGCCACATCTGCAGCCTACACCACAGCTCACGGCAATGCCGGATCCTTAACCCACTGAGTAAGGCCAGGGATCGAACCCGCAACCTCATGGTTCCTAGTCGGATTCGTTAACCACTGAGCCACGACGGGAACTCCTGCTTGTGCAATATTTTACCCAAAAAGAAAATCTTCATCTATAGGAGCAAGTAGTAAGATGACACTCATTTTACAGATGAGAAAATCAAGGTTCAAAGTAGGTAGTGGGGGTGGGAACTGTATTCTGTCACTATGGTCTTACCCTCCATTCTGGTTCCCCCCCCCGCCACCTCTCTGATGGAAACTGAAATCCTGGCTCTTTTTGCTCTTGTCTTCCCTTCTCTATCCAATTACACAAACTTTAATTTATTCATGTATTTTAACAGAACACATTTTATTATTTTTAAAATTTTATTGGAGTATAATTGGCTTAGAATGTTGCGTTAGTTTCAGATGTACAGCAAAATGAATCAGTTACACATACATATATCCATTCTTTTTTAGATTCTTCTCCCATATAGGTTATTACAGAATATTGAGCAGAGTTCCCTGTGCTATTATATAGTAAGTCCCTGTTAGTTATCTATTTTATATGTGGTAATGTGTATTTGTTAATCCCTAACAAGGCTGTTTCTGTTTTGTAAATAAGTTCATTTGTATCATTAAAAAGACAACCCACAGAATGGGAGAAAACATTTGCAAACAAAGTGACCAACAAGGGATCAATCTCCATGGAGTTCCCGTCGTGGCACAGTGGTTAACGAATCCGACTAGGAACCATGAGGTTGCGGGTTTGATTCCTGCCCTTGCTCAGTGGGTTAACGATCCAGCGTTGCCGTGAGCTTTGGTGTAGGTCACAGACGCGGCTCGGATCCTGCGTTGCTGTGACTGCGGCGTTGGCCAGTGGCTACAGCTCCGATTAGACCCCTAGCCTGGGAACTTCCACATTCAGTGGGTGCGGCCCTAAAAAATGACAAAAGGCAAAAAAAAAAATCTCCAAAATATATAAATAGCTCATGCAGCTCAATATAAAAAAACAAACAACCCAACCAGAAAATGGGCAGAAGATCTAAATAGATATTACTCCAAAGAAGACAGACAGATGGCCAAAAGGCACATGAAAAGATGCTCAACATCACTAATTATTAGAGAAACACAAGTCAAAACTACAATGAGGCATCACCTCACACCAGTCAGAATAGCCATCATCAAAGAGTCTATAAACTATAAATGCTAAAGAGTGTGTGGAGAAAAGGGAACCCTCTTACACTGCTGTTGGGAATGTAAATTGGTACAACCACTATGGAGAACAGTATGGAGGTCCCTCAAAAAACTAAATATAGAACAATCATATGATCCAGCAATCCCACTCCTGGGCATATAACCAGAGAAAACTATAATTGGAAAAGATCCACGAACCCTAATGTTCACAGAAGCGCTATTCACAATAGCCAGGACATAGAAGCAACGTAAATGTCCATCGACAGAGGAATGGATAAAGAAGATGTGGTACATACACACAACGGAATGCTACTCAGCCATAAAAAATGAAATAATGCAATTTGCAACAATATGGATGGTCCTAGAGATTATCATATTAAGAAAAGTACAAGTCAGACAAAGACAAATATCATACAATATCATTTATATGTGGAATCTAACACAAAATTTTGAAAAGGTATACTTTAAAAAAAAGGTATGATGGCTGAGAGTGAAAGAGGTTGGAGAGCGGACAGGAGCAGCCTAAAGGTCCCTGAGCACTGGATACCTGAGTCAGTGTGGTGGTAGGAAGCTGAGCGACAGTTTGGGCCTTTCAAGTATCCTGTACGCAGAACAGAAGAGGGGACTTCCCATGAGGAGATGGAAGTGCACCATAAGGGACCACAGTTTAGGTGAGGCTGGCTGCCTCTCAGCACCCCCTCCAACCCCTCATGTAAGGCGAGATGAGCTCAGACCAAGAGAACCCGCAGGAAGGGGGAGGTTGGGTGCCTGGGGAAATCTTTACTGAGATTAAGAGCCCTGCTCACAGAGGGAAGGAACAGAATCCAAAGTGCCTGGTGAAATAAAATCCATTAAGAATTTTAAAAAAAAAGGAGCTCCCGTTGTGGCACAGTGGTTAACGAATCCGACTAGGAACCATGAGGTTGCGGGTTTGATCCCTGGCCTTGCTCAGTGGGTTAACGATCCGGCGTTGCCGTGAGCTGTGGTGTAGGTCGCAGACACGGATCCCGCGTTGCTGTGGCTGCGGCGCAGGCCAGTGGCTACAGCTTCGATTAGACCCCTAGCCTGGGAACCTCCACATGCCGCGGGTGTGGCCCTAAAAGGACAAAAGGCAAAAAAAAAAAAAAAAAAAGAATTAAAAAAAATAAATAAATAAATGCCTGGTGACTTTCCTTGGAGATAAATGTGAATGTCATCTTGTCAAAAAATCAAAGGCCAAGATGAAAGCCTGGAAGCAGAGAGAGGACTCCAAAAAACTAACAAACCAAAACCAAACTGTCAGAGCAGCAGAATATAAGTCTGGGGAATTCTGAGGCCCTGGTCTTGTTTTCAGGCACAAGTCCCCCCACTTCCTCCACCCCTTTCTCTTTTTATACCAGCTTTATGGGGACAGAATTCATATTCCACACAAACCACCCATTGAAAGCAGAAAGTTCAGTGGGCTTTAGCATGTTCACAGAGTTGTACATCCATCACCATGGATTTGGAGCATTTTCATCACTCCAGAAAGAAAGCCTGGACCCTTGGGCAGACACTCCACATCCCCATTCTCTTGTGCCTTTAAATGAGGTCGCTAAGCCACTGCACACACGGCGCTTGGTGAGAATACTCACAGCAGTCGCCATGTACTGGGAGTCATGGGAGAAGCTGATTAGAGTCACGCTGGTCCTGGAATATTTGAAAGGCTCTGGGATTTCACTTTCTAAGGACATTGCATCAAGAATGTAAACGGTCCCCTCTGTGAAGCCAGCTCCAAGGAGAGCTCCTGAAAGTACAAGCCAGGGAACAGTGATCAAAAAGGACGTCATTCACTCAAGAAACATCAACTCCATGCGGGGCCTTGTTCTAGGTGCCAAGGAGACAGCAGTGAACACGACAGACGAGGTCCCTGTGAGAAGCGGGGCATCGTGGGGGAAGCGCCCAGGCAGTATGGCCCTGCAGGGTCCAGAGGGAGAAGGTTCAATAACCTACCTGGAGCTGTGACAGCCAAGGACACAGCCCCTAGGGTTTGTTTTCGAGTCAGAACCTGAGGCAGGTTGATAAAACGAAAATACCTTCAGGGTTATAGGTCAGGCTCTGGACTCCAAGCCCCTTCTCAAAGACCCTGCTGAAGAGGTACTTTTTCTTTTCATAATCCCACACTTTGATCATCCCACAGAAACTCCCGATGGCGATGAAGGGCTGATAGGGGTGGCAGGAGATGGCACAGATGGCATCCTTGGGCTCTACAAATAACTTCTCGAGTTTGGTCCCGTCTGCTGTTAAGTGGTACACCGATGCATCTGATGTTCCAATGATAAAATTCCTGTTTGCCAAGGAGAGACCAGACAGTGTCAGTGTTTGCAGGGAGCGGGGCACGCCAGCTATTCTGCCTCTAATTGCACATGAACCGCCTCTGTCGTCTGTAATTTAGTGACATTATTAACCCGACAGCTCCAAAAATATACCGCCAATACCCAACAGCCTCCATTTGCAAGTGAAAAAGCCCACATTTCGACATGTAAATTGAGTCATTAAGTATGCAGATGGACAGTCAGTTGTACAATTAGCTAATCTGCACATGCAAATATTAATTTGTGTATGCAAATATGGAGTTTGGTGCACACATACAGATGTGCCTACAAATACTGCAAGGGTAATTAAGCAGACTCACACATAATTCAATCTTGCAATGTTATGGCTATTAACTATCCAGTCCCACTAACTGGTAATGCTAGGACAAGCTCAGCGTCTAGAAAAGAGACCAACCCACAGGAAAGGACTCCAGAGGCAACAGAGATTAGAGCCCAGGGATAAGCCCTTTTCAGCTTTCCATCACTAAACATTCTTAACAGGAGAAGGATGTTTCATTTTTAAAACTAATTAAGAGTTCCCATTGTGGCTCAGAGGTAACAAACCTGACAAGTATCCATGTACGTGGGTTCAATCCCTGGCCTTGCTCAGTGGGTTAAAGATCCGGGGTTGCTGTGGTTGTGGTGCAGGCTGGCATTTGACCCTGTAGCTCCCATTTGACCCTAGCCTGGGAACTTTCATATGCCACAGGTGCAACCCTAAAAAGTGAAAAAATAAAATACAACACAACAAATGACAAGATTCATTAACAACTTACCTTACAACAAAAAGGTCACCTTTTAAAGTGAAGTCTGGAAGGTAGTTTGTATCTTCAGTTGGAGGCGTTGATGGCATCTTTGAGAAAGACAGGCTTTTTATGCAGCTCAGTTTGAAGTGGCTGTACCAGTTAACAATGGACAGGGTGTGATCATAGAACTTGATGTTGCCCCGAATGTCACCTGTGACAATGTAGCTGAAATACAGAATAACCTCAGTTTGTTAAACGATGGTAATGAGTACCACCTATTGAACATCTAATTACATGTCAGCCTCTGGACCCCAGGGTGTTGTGAAAACGTCACTTAATACTGCCCTCTGTGGCTGATTTTACTGCTGCTCCACTTTACATGCAGGGATCTAAAGCTCAAGGCCTGGGGTTGCCAGATTTTGTACATAAAAATGCAGGATAAGCCCTGAAAAAAAAAAAAAAGGAGTTTCCACAGCTGCAGCTCCAATTCAGTCCCTAGCCTAGGAACTTCCATATGCCACAGGTTCAGCCCTTAAAAAAAAAAGGCAGGATGCCCAGTTAAATTTGAATTTCAGATAAACAGTGAATAATCTCTTAGCACAAGCATGTCCCCAGTACTGCATGGGACATACCTGTACTAAACCTGGCAATCCCATCAGGGGCCCCGGGGCTGGACTATGCAGGGATCCAGGCGTATCTAAGGCAAAGTCCTCACTCTCTGCTCTATTATTCTGGGCTCTCTGAGATCAGCCCTGTGCAATGGTGGTGGGCCGTGGTATACATTCTCTGCCATAAGACTACAGATGACAACAGAGTCCATCTACCATTCCTCTGAAATCTCACAGGCTGGCAATGGGACACAAGCCGCTTTACAGATAGTCGATGCTGTGAGAGCAATCGTAAAACCCAGTCTAGTCATCACAGCCAAAGGCAGTGCTGCATGACAAAATGGCTTTTATTTCCAGTGCTCGGAGCCATCCCAAACGGGCTTGTTTTTTCAAGCCTCTGACATAATTCTAATCACAGGGGGTGGGGAGAGTAAGGAGATGAATTTCCTCTTATACATGCAATGTGACTAAATGGGGTTTCTGATTAATAAGCAAGGCAGGTGGGCAGAGTAATTGGCTAGAACATCATTCACTGCCCTCTGCTGGACAGAAATGGCAAAACAAGCCTAGTGTTTTCCGAGATCTTCCTGGCTCGGTTTTAACATGGAGAGAAGAGAACCCAGGCCTGGTCTTCCCTGAGTCCTGACCCCCAACAATGAAAAGCTGACTGCTTCATCACCTCAGCTCTACTACTGCCTTTTCACACCAACTAAGAAAGGATGCCAGTTCGCACTGTTATTTGTAAAGTCATGCCAGGACCTCACTGTTCCTCTGTGAGACGGCACAGTGATTCCAGCCATATGAGCAGGGTCCTTGTCATGAAGCAACTGTCTGCAGCACTATGGGGAAGTTCAATAGCACCCTGATAATGGCTATTTTACCTAGAGATCCCCTGTGCCAGACAGCGTGCTAACAGTTTTACATGCCTCATCTCACTAAATCCTTACAAAGTCACCTGGGGAGGGATGGTATCATTATGCACACTTTACAGAGGGAAAAATGGAGGTGCAGCAAAGTCCCTTGCCTATGGTCACTCAGCAAGGAAGGGATGAATCTGGCATGTGAACCATGTCTGAGGCTCATGCTTCTAATGATCACCTATGTGCCCCCAAAGCCTCTCAAAATCAGGGTTACGGAACTTTTTTTTTTTTCCACACCCTCAGAATGTGGAAGTTCCTGGGCCTGTGATCTAACTCAAGGCACAGCAGTGACAAAGCCAAATCCTTAAGCGCTAAGCCACCAGGGAACTCTAGAGTAACAGAACTTTCTGCTGTATTTCATTCTTTCTTTTTTTGTTGTTGTTTTCTTTTTAGGGCCACACCCGCAGCATAAGGAGGTTCCCAGGCTAGAGCTCGAATCAGAGCTACAGCTGCCGGCCTACACCACAGTCACAACAATGTCAGATTCGAGCCCTGTCTGCGACCTACACCACAGCTCAGGGCAATGCCAGATCCTTAATCCATTGAGCGAGGCCAGGGATCGAACCTGCAACCTCATGGTTCCTAGTCAGATTCGTTTCCACTGCACCAGGATGGGAATTTCTTTTTTTTTTTTTTTGTCTTTTGTCATTTTAGGGCCATACTTGTGGCATGTGGAGGTTCCCAGGCTAGGGGTCTAATAGGAGCTGTAGCCACTGGCCTATGCCACAGCCACAGCAACTCATGATTCAAGCTGAGTCTGTGACATACACCACAGCTCACGGCAACGCTGGATCCTTCACCCACTAAGCAAGGTCAGGGATCGAACCTGCAACCTTATGGTTCCTAGTCGGATTCGTTAACCACTGTACTACGACGGGAACTCCAGGATGGGAATTTCTATTTTATCTTTTCATGATGTGTAAATGTTACTTATAATCAGAAAAATATATATAGCCATTTATGTTATGTTCTCAAATTTAGGGTACAAAATAAATCTATTTAGTGCAGAAAAAATCAGTTACTTTTTGTTTCACCAACACAAAAGGACTTTTAAAAGTAATACATGTCCATAATTTTTTTTTGAAAAAAGCAAACCAATTAGTACAAATGAGACTATAAAAAGAAGTAATTCCACTCCCATCCTTGATCCTAGCTCTCAGTTCTTTTCCTTTGAGGCAACCGATGTTCCCAGTTAATTGGCTCTCCCCGGAAATAATCTATGCATATACAAAACACATGTATACCTCCAAAAGGGTTATAAGTACTCTTATAGGAGTTCCCTTGTGGTGCAATGGGTTAAGCATCTGCTGTTGTCACCGTAGCAGCTTGGGTCACTGCTGTGGCTTGGGTTTGCTTTCTGGCCTGGGAATTCCACATGCCAAGGGAACGGCCAATAAATAATCAATTAGTTACTTTTATAATCACCCATAGCTTTTTAATTATTGAATTACCTGTCAACTGTAGTAAGCACAGTGATCCCGTCCTTCTGCAAATGAACCAGTTTACAAGGTTTGATGTGGGGAAAGCCTGAAGAGATGGAGACAGATGATGGTGGGCGGCAAATGTCCCAGACAACTAGCTTCCCTTCCATTGTTGCAGACAGTATTTGGGTTAAATTCAAATGAAAGACAGACTGGCTAAATTTTCCCACGAGCTTGTTGAATGTCTGCATTTCAAGACACAGGTTGTTACCGTTGGTAATAAATCAAAACGAAGCATTTATTTATTTAGTTAGTTATTTACTTACTTATTTTTATGGCCACACCTATGGACGTTCCCAGGCTAGGGGTCAAATTGAAGCTGCAGCTGCCAGCCTACACCACAGCCACAGCAATGCCGGATCCGAGTCACATCTGTGACATACACCACATCTCTCAGCAACACGGGATCTTGACCCACTGAGCAAGGCCAGGGATTGAACCTGCATATTCACGGATACTCGTCAGGTTTTTAACCCGCTGAGCCACAATGGGAACTCCAAACAAAGGATTTATCAACATGGCATTTTATATTATACCTAAATATAGTGGGAAAAAATATGAATTTCCACTGTGGCGCAGTGGTTAATGATTCTGCTTGTCTCTGTGGCATCTATGGTTCAATCCCCAACCTGGTGCAATGGGTTAAAGGATCTGGCGTGCCATAGCGGTAGCAGAACTGGTTTGGATTCAATGCCTGGCCCAGGAACTTCAACAAGCCACAGACAGGCTCAACCGAAACCGGGAAAAAAAAGTTTTTTAAAAATCACTAAAAAAAAAACCTTCCTGGGTGGAATGCCAGACAGTTCTGAACCTTGGCAGGTTTGCTAAAAGCAAGTGAAGGGTTATGAACTGGGTTAAACTGCTCGCTTAAAGCAAATGAAAGAGTGGTTAATCACGGTTCACACCTGTTCAACTTCTCTTACTGAGGTTTCAGAGACTAATGTCGGTCATGAACAAAAGCATTTTCCAGCTGTAAAATATCAAAAAGCAATTCTCCCAGTCACCTTTTGATCATAAATTATTTTCCCATCAGCAGAAATTAAGTGCTACACATAGAAACGGTCCCAAGAGTCCCTATTAAATGTGTGTGACGCAGGGTAAGGCACTAGGCCATCTCTCTCACAGTTTAGAGAAGTACAGAAAGAACCCAGCGCAGTGAGGGAAGCCCCCCAGTGACTGCTTAGTGAATGAATGAATGAAGGAAACAGCCATCTGTCCTATGATACAATAATTCTGCCACCTGACTCTAATGGGGCAGAGAAGATACTGGGTGTACCTCTTTGACTTGAACACAAGTAGGTCAGTAGAACCACAACTGGTCAAGCAACGGCATCACTCTCTTAGAGAAGCCCCGTTTCAACACAAGGCATTTTTATCATTTCACACTGCAGCCAATCCTGATTATTTGTGGATTCCATATTTGCAATTTTACCTACTCACTAAAATTTATCTGTAACCTCGAAAGCAAGTCCTCACAATGCTTTCACCATCCTTTGCACATGCATGCAGGTGCCAGGTGGTGAAAAACTTGACGTTTCCAGCTGAGGTCAAACAAGGCAACTCTCTGCCTTCTTGTTTCGGCTCTCAGATGGGAAACAAGTGTCCTTTTCCTAGTCTAATTAGTGTCTTGATGTTTGCTTTTTTTCCCCTGCTTTTGTTGGTGATTTTGGCACTTAAATTGCCTCCCAAACATGGTACTAAAAATGTTGTCCAGTGCTCCCAGGCACAAGAAGGCTGTGCCATGCCTTATGGAGAATACACCTCCATAAGGTAAGCATCATTCAGACATGAGTTCTAGTGCTGTTGGCCCTGATTCCAATGATAAGGGACCAATGTTATATATTAAATTCGATGTCATCAAACAGAAACATGCATAAAACACGGTCATGTATCTGTCAGCTAATGAAACTGCTATGACCCTAGGGCTGGCAGAAACCTATTCCTGTACTTCTCTTTGGGGCAACGATTTAGCACGGCCTACCTCAGGTCTATTGAGACCTTATACAACATAACTGCTGCAAATAATCAGAGCTGACTGTACTTATTTTCTGATACTCTGATTTATGAAAGAGTTTGCCAAGAGTGAAAGCAGAAAAATAATCATAAAGTGCACACGGAGAGCAGGTTACTCAAGTATCAAATGCAGAAAATGCTGCAGGAGACAGGACAGTTCCACCTCAGATGCAATAGCTTGAGGAAAGCAGGCAAAATGAAATGTTTCCAGGAACACCTGGCTCACTTCCTTTCTACTGGCTCTTAAACATCTAGATATCCAACAACAGAAGTTCCCTTTGTGGCTCAGTGGAAACGAATCTGACTAGCATTCGTGAAGAGGCAGGTTTGATCTCCGGCCTCAATCTGTGAGCTAAGGATCCGGCACTGTCATGAGCTGTGGGGTAGGTCACAGATGCGGCTCAGATCTGGCATGGCTGTGGCGTAGGCCAGTTGCTGCAGCTCCAATTTGACCCCTAGCCTGGGAACCTCCATATGCCATGGGGGGGAGGCCTAAAACAACAAAAAAGAAATCCAACATCATTTTTTTAGCACACTGAAAACTAAGTTAGATGGGATCCACTCATGTCCAACTACTCAACTTACATCACCTCAAATTAACCTTTATCCTTTGTCATATGCCCATTGTAAAAACCATCACTTTCTTGGATATTTTCTCATTTATTTTTATTTGATATTACTACTATTGTTATTATTTTATTTTTTTATTCTTTTTACAGCTGCAGCAATATGGAAGTTCCTGGGCTAGGGGCTGAATCAGAGCTGCAGCTGTCGGCCTATACCACAGCCACAGCAACACCAGATCCTTAATCCAATGAGAAAGGCCAGGGATCAAAACTGCATCCTCCCAGAGACAACGTCAGGTCCTTATTAGCCCACTGGGCCAAAATAGGAACTCCTATTCCACATTATTTTTAACAACACTTCTATCATTTTCAACTGAGTGGCAAAGACCTAAGTAAAAATTATAAATTATTTCCCAATGGTTTAGTGTCAAAACATACAAACTGTAGGAGTTCCCACTGTGGCTCAGCAAGTTAAGGACCTGACTAGTATCCATGAAGATGCAGGTTGGGTTCCCTGGCCTCACTCAGTGGGTTGAGGATCTGGCATTGGCCCAGGCTGTATCATAGGTTGCACATGTGCTCAGATCTGGTGTTGCTTTGGCTGTGGTGTAGGCGGCAAACTGCCCCTCCAATTCGACCCCTGGCCTGGGAAGGTCCATATGCAGCAGGTGCAGCCATAAAAAGCAAAAAAAAATACAAAGAGTAACCCAAAATGACTAAGCTTACAAATACTATTCTCCACAAAGTCAGGTGTACTCACTTTTTCTGTTAGAAGTGGGGCACTGTGAGCAAGTATATCTCCATCTTCATACTGATAAGTACAGAACAAAAATAATCACTACTGAAAAAAGACCTGGTTTCCAAAAGCAGACCTACATAACTGCAAAATCAAAACGAATGCATATAAACAGGGTCAGAGCTTTGCAATTTCTACAGGTAGGAGAACCTACTGTCTCCATGAACATCTAAAAACATTCTGAAAGTGTTATAAAACAACACAAATGATCGTGGCTTTAAGTAGCAGTTAATGCAAATCTGCATTCTACGTTTATAAGGCTTTAAAGCTATAATTAGGAGTTCCCGTCGTGGCTCAGTGCTTAACAAATCTGACTAGGAACCATGAGGTTGCGGGTTTGATCCCTGACCTTGCTCAATGGGTTAAGGATCCGGCGTTGCCGTGAGCTGTGGTGTAGGCTGCAGATGTGGCTCGGATCCCACATTGCTGTGGCTGTGGCGAAGGCCGGCAGCTACAGCTCCTGTTAGACCCCTAGCCTGGGAACCTCCATATGCCACGGGTGCGGCCTTAGATAAGGCAAAAAATAAAAAAATAAATAAATAAAAAATTTTAAAAAAGCTATAATTAATACCTGTGGTAATGAGTATCACTAAATATTAGCAATTCAATGTATTGGTGTTTTGCATCTTTACTGAGGTAAAATTCATGTAACATAAAATTAACCATTTTAGGAGTTCCTGTCAAGGTGCAGCGGAAATGAATCCGACTAGGAACCATGAGGTTGCAGGTTTGATCCCTGGCCTCGCTCAGTAGGTTAAGGATCCGGCACTGCTGTGAGCTGTTGTGTCGGTCACAAACACGGATCTGACATTGCTGTGGCTGTGGCGTAGGCTGGCGGCTTCAGCTCTGATTCAGCCCCTGGCCTGGGAACCTCCATATGCCGTGAGTACAGCCCTAAAAACGAAAGAAAAAAAAATTAACCATTTTAGAGTGTACAGTTCAGTGGCATTTAGTATATTCACAATGCTGTGCAGCCATCATTCTATCTGGCTCCAGGATACTCTCGTCACCCCGAAGGAGGCCCCCTATTAGGCAGTCACCCTCCAAGCCCCCTTCTTCCAGCCCCTGAACCATACCATTCTGCTTTCTGTCTCCATGGAATTATCCATTCAGCACATTTCATATCAACGGAATCATACAGTCTGTGGCTTTTTGTGTTTGGCTGCTTTCATTCGGCATAATGTTCTCAAGATTCATCCGCACTGTAGCCTATGTCAGTACTTCATTCCTTTTAATGGCTAAATATTCCGTTATATAGATGGACCGCACTTTGTTGATCCATTCACTGTTTCTTTTGTTTCGGGGTTTGGGGTTTTTTTTGTTGTTTTTTTGTTGTTGTTGTTGTCTTTTTAGGGCCATACCGACAGCATATGAAAGTTCCTAGGTTAGGGGTAGAATCAGAGCTATAGCTGCCAGCCTACACCACAGCCACAGCAACATGGCAGCTCACGGCAATGCTGGATCCTTAACCCACTGAGCGAGGCTAGGGATTGAACCCGCATCCTCATGGATACTAGTTGGGCTCATTACTGCTGAGCCATGATGGGAACTTCCTCCATTCACTGCTGATGAACATTTGGTCTGTTTCTACCTTTTGGTTATTAAGAGTAAAGCTGCTGCTATGAATATTTATGTTTAAGTATTGAGTGCCTATTTTTAATTCTTCTGGGTATACATCTAGGAATTTGTGGGTCACATGGTAACCTTTCTTCTTTTTCTTTTTTGGCCATCCCACAGCATACGGAGTTTCCAGGCCAGGGATCAGAGCCGAGCTGAAGTTGCCACCTAAGCGCCACGGCTGTGGCAACGCTGGATCCTTAACCCACTCTGCTGGACTGGGGATTGAACTGCATCCCAGTGCTCCCAAGATGCCACCAATTCCATTGCACTGCACAGCGGGAATTCCAGGTCATATGGTGATCTTATGTTTAACTTCTGATTTTTTTTTTTTTTTGCCATTCCCAGGCTAGGGGTCTAATCAGAGCTGTAGCCGCCGGCCTACACCACAGCCACAGCAATGCAGGACCCGAGCCGTGCCTGCGACCTACACCACAGCTCACGGCAACGCCAGATCCTTAACCCACTGAACAAAGCCAGGGATCAAACCCGCAACCTCATGGTTCCTAGTCAGATTCATTAACTGCTGCGCCACGACGGGAACTCCCTTCTGATGTTTTTTTAAATCTCACGTTTTTGTCCTGTGTCATATTTTTATCACCAATCTATTGCTAATTCCTTTCTAAAAGGGAATAAAAACCAAGATCTTGAAAAACCCTATATTTTATTTTTTTGTCTTTATCTAGAGCCGTACTCGTGGCATATGGAGGTTCCCAGGCTAGGGGTCTAACAGGAGCTGTAGCCGCCGGCCGACGCCACGGCCACAGCAACGCAGGATCCGAACCGCGTCTGCAACCTACACCACAGCTCCCGGCAACGCCGGATCCTTAACCCACTTAGCGATGCCAGGGATCGAACCCGCAACCTCATGATTCCTAGTCGGATTCGTTAACCACTGAGCCACAACGGGAACTCCGAAAAACCTTATATTTTAGAACTTAAATAGATTCAAGTAAATATTTGACTCATTACTTTAAAAAATTAAATGAAATTTAAATTATCTGCTTCTGATTTAGGCTGCTAATTTCCAATGAGACTAAAATAAATACTATAATTAAATCAAAACATTATATGTTTATTGCTTTCTGAGTAAATACTATATTATTACATTACCAAAATATCTGTACTGAAAGAATGAACATATACTTGTCCATACATTTAAAACAAATGAAAATATTTCTACTTACCCACATATAATATATTACTTGTGTTTTACTATTGCTCACCAACTCTTTATTACTTGTTGGATTAAATGTAAGGTAGTTCTGAAATATAAAATATGGAAATACATTACATAAAAATAAATTTTCTCTCTCTGCTTAAATATTAAAATTAGATTTTTTTATTAAAATACATAACTGAGTAGCAGTAAAAAACAGAAAAGACATGGCATTTTGTAAGCAACAGGAATATAATTTAAATATGAGTGTTAAAATGGTCTCAAATGTGTTCCCTTTCTTATTGTAATTCATCATCTATAAACTGAAACAAGCTGTAGTAAACCAGTATTCACCAATAACCTTTATGCTGTGTCCTTTCAGACAAAGAAGGCCGCAAAATCATTTCTAAATTTGACAAGGCCACAAGCTAAATTGGAATGATTCAATGCAAAATACTGGAAGGGGGTTCTGATTCCTGCCAAGAAGGTGAATAGCATGGGTTGTCTGGCTCCCTTTCCAAAACTCAACCCCACAGACACTACGGAAGTGGAGGAAACATGAAATGCAGAAACTAACTACAAAGTGAGAAATCCCCAGGGGGATGTAAGGCATATGTCTTGAAATGGCATGTGCATGGGAGGTAGGTGGTAGCCTGAGATGAATGAAGGGCTATGGTAGGCAGCTCTGAGTGAAGGGCTCGAGAAATGCTTTTTTTTTTCTTTTGCACCCATGGTGTATGGAAGTTCCCTAGCTACAGGCTGAATCCATGCCACTGCAGTGACTTGAGCTACAGTAACAACACCTGATCCTTAACCAGCTGAGCCACCAGGGAACTCCAAGAAATGCCTTTTTTTTTTTTTTTGATCTTTTTAGGGTTCCCAGGCTAGGGGTCCAATCAGAACTATAGCCGCCAGCCTAAGCCAGAGCCACAGCAACGCAGGATCCAAGCTGCATCTGCAACCTACACCATGGCTCACAGCAACGCCAGATCCTTAACCCGCTGAGCAAGGCCAGGGACTGAACCTGCGTCCTCATGGATGACAGCACGGTTCACTAACCACTGAGCCACAATGGGAACTCCAAAAATGCTTTTTTTTCTTTTGTCATGCCTAGAGCATGTGGAAGTTCCCAGGGATTGAACCTGTGCCACAGCTGTAACCAGAGCTACAGCAATGATGTCAGATCCTTAACCCACTGAGCCATGAGGGAACTTCCAAGAAACGCTTTTTCAGCTCCATTCCAGCCCTTTCTACCTCATCTCCTATTCCTTGCCTGTTGCTTACTGGGGCACTTCAAAAATGTAAACTACAACACCCATGTCTGAGAATCAATTTCAGGACAGCATAAAGGTCTGGTGGGGTGAAGATGATGAAAGCAAGTGCATGGACAAGGCCTCAAAAAGGCTGAAAACTGGCCTCAAATCATCTCAATCTCTGCTAATATCAAGGTGACTACTTTGCTAAAGGCCTGTAAGGAGCAAAAGTAAATCTTCCTTGGAGGAAGTTATCATCCTGAACCTCAAATTATTCCTATACCATTTTTTTTTGTTTGCTTTTTTTTTTTTTTGGCTGTGCCCATGTCACGTGCAGGTTCTTGGGCCAGGGATCAAACCTGTCTTACACTTTTTAAAGCACAACATCAAGCATTGAATGAAAAATAACCAGGCCTATGAAAGAGACACACTCAAATAATTGAAAAAAAAAAAAAAGAGGAGAAAAGTAATCAACAGAAACAGACACTTCCCCCTGCCAGGAGAGTCATCACACCCACACTGGACAATAACTGTGATTAATATGTGCATGAAAGTGGAGGGTAATATGGATAATCTCAGCAGATAATTCTGTTTTTAAAAAGAATCAAATGGAAGGTTTTTTTCGGTTTGTTTGTTTTTTGCTTTTTAGGACCATACATGGATGTTCCCAGGCTAGGGGTCAAAACAGAGCTACAGCTGCCAGCCTACATCACAGCCACAGGAACACACAATCCAAGCTGTGTCTGTGACCTACATCACAGCTCACGGCAATGCCAGATCGCCAACCCACTGAAGTGAGGCCAGGGATTAAATCCGCATCCTCATGGATACTAGTCGGACTCGTTTCTGCTGTGCCACAAAGGGAACTCCAAAATGGAACTTCTAGATCTAAAAAAAAAATGCTTTAAAAAACTCAAAGTAGGGAGTTCCCGTCGTGACGCAGAGGAAGCAAATCAGACTAGGAACCATGAGGTTGCAGGTTCGATCCCTGGCCTCGCTCAGTGGGTTAAGGATTTGGCATTGCTGTGAGCTGTGGTGTAGGTCACAGACGTGGCCCAGATCTGATGTTGCTGTGGCTGTAGTGTAAGTCGGCAGCTGTGGTTCCAATTGGACCCCTAGCCTGGGAACCTCCATATGCCGCGGGTGCACCACTAAAAAAAAAAAAAAAAACTGAAAGTATGATTTAACAGAAAATTAAATATAGCCAAAGGAATGATTAGTTAGTAGAAAAGGAAGATAAATTACAAGAGAAAATATCCAGACTGAAGCATAAAGAGAGAAAAGAGAATAAAAGACCTACAGGACAAGCTGAAAGGGTCTAACGTGTAATTGGAGTCCCAAAAAGAGAGAAAACAAAGAATGTGGCAGAAATAACGTTTCAAGAGACAATGGACAGAATTTTCCAAAACTAAGACATGATATCTCAAGTTCAAAAACCCCAAAGGAGGAGTTCCCATCGTGGCTCAGTGCTTAGTGAATCCAATTAGGAACCATGAGGTTGCGGGTTCGATCCCTGGCCTTGCTCAGTGGGTTAAGGATCCGGCATTGCCATGAGCTGTGGTGTAGGTTGCAAATGCAGCTCGGATCCTGCGTTTCTGTGGCTGTGGTGAAGGCCAGCAGCTACAGCTCCTGTTAGACCTCTAGCCTGGGAACCTCCATATGCCACATGTGCGGCCCTAGATAAGGCAAAAAGATTAAAAAAAAAAACCCAAAGGAGAAGTTGCTTTTTTAAAAATCAACAGAATATCCATATACACACAGACGCATCACTGAAAACCAAGAGGAAAAAAAAAAAAATTTTTTTTTTGTTTTTGCTTTTTTTAGGGCCACAGGGTCAAATAGGAGCTTCGGTGCCAGCCTACACCACAACCACAGCAACACACAATCTGAACCACGTCTGTGACCACAGTTCTCGGCAATGCCAGATCCTTAACCCACTGAGCGAGGCTAGGGATCGAACCCATATCTTCATGGATACTAGTCAGGTTCATTACCACTGAGCCACAGTAGGAACTCCCAAGAGAAAATCTTAAAAGCAGCCAGTGTGGGGGAAAAAATACACATAACATTCAAAAAAGGTAGCAGTAAGATCAACAGTTGACTTCTCAACAGAAATAATGTGAGTCTGAAGAGTACCTGTACCGTCAAGGTACTGAGAAAAAATAACCACCAACATAGAATTCTATACTTTGGAAATATTCTTCAAAAACAAATTACCAAGAGAAATGAGAGCATATGTCTCTACAAAGACTTGTACAAGAATGTTCATGCAGCTTTATTTCAGTAGCCACAAATAAGAAACAACTCAAAAGTCCTTCAGTTATCTGTTCAATGAAGAGAGAAACAAATTGTGATATATCCATTCAATGTACTACTATTCCTCAATAAAAAATAATAAACTTTGTGCTCACTTCAGCAACATATATACTAAAATTGGAATGATACAGAAAAGACAAGCATGGCCCCTTGTGCAAGAATGACATGCAAATTGAAGTGTTCCCTATTTTTTTGAGCCTATCTACAGAAGCAGACTCACAGACATGGACAACAGACATGTGGTTGTCCGGGGGCAGAGAGGGGAATGGACAGGGAGTTTAGGGTTAATAGACACAAACAAGTACATTTAGAATGGATAAGCAATGAGGTTCTGCTGTACAGCACAGGGAACAATATCCAATCTCCTCAGATAGAACATGAAGGAAAATAATGTCAAAAAAAGAAAATATAGGGAGTTCCTGCCGTGGCACAGCAGTAACAAACCCAACTAGGATCCATGAGGATGCAGGTTCGATCCCTGGCCTTGCTCGGTGGGTTAAGGATACGGCGTTGCCGTGAGCTGTGGTGAAGGTTGCAGACATGGCTCGGATCCCCCGTTGTTGTGGCTGTGGTGTAGGCCAGCAGCTGTAACTCAATTCGACCTCTAGCCTGGGAACTTCTGTATGCTGCAGGTGCAACCCTAAAAAGAAAAAAGGAAGAAAAAGAAAGAAAGAAAGAGAGAAAGAAAGGAAGGAAGGATATATACGTATGGCTGAGTCACTTTCTGTACAGCAGAAATTGGCACAACACTGTAAATAAACTATATTTTAATTTAAAAAATTTTTTAAAAAAGAATAAACTTTTTATACATACAACAGCCTGGATGAATCTCAAAAATTAAGTTGAGTGAAAGAAGTCAGTTCTCCACAAAGAGTTTATCTACATAAATTCTAGGATATGTAAATTAACATTAATAAGTTAGACAGCAGATATTGGGAGACGAAGAGAAGGAAGAGATCATACCTTGGAGCCCACAGTAAGAAGTCTGAATTTTCTTTTGTTTTATGGCCACACCAGTGGCATATGGAAGCTCCTAGGCTAGGGGTCCAACTGGAACTACAGCTGCCAGCCTACACCACAGCCACAGCAATGCTGGATCCAAGCCACATCTGTGACCACCACAGCTCTCAGCAACACTGGATCCTTTAATCCACTGAGTGAGGCCAGGAATTGAACCTGAGTCCTTACAGATACTAGTTGGGTTTGTTTCCGCTGAGCCACAAAGGGAACGTCTACATCAGATTCTTAACCTTCTGAGGAACAGGAACTCTGGGGAGTTTGAATTTTATTTTAAGGACAATGGGAAGCCACTGAAGGATTCTGAGTAAGGTTGTGATATAATCTGTTTTGCTTATCTCAATATTATCACTAACCGCCATGGGAAGACTGGCAGGGGTGCAGCAAGAGTGAGGCAGAGAGACCAGCTGGGAGGACGCTGAGGTCACACAGGCATTGGTGACTGTCGTCTGGATGAGGATGGTGGTGATACAGGTGGATAGGAGAGGAAGGACGCCACTGGGATGAGATGCCCAAGAAGCAAGTGTGGCAAGAAGAGGAGGAGGAAAAAGAAGAGCTCCCAGAACCAAACCCTGAGCAACGCCAAGATTTAGAAGGTGTGAAGTGAAAGAAGAACCCAAAAGGAACCTGAGCAAGAACGGCAGGCAACAGCAGGCAAAGCCCTCTTTGGAGCTTTTGGGAAGGGTGAGACAAGGATGACAATGTCCGTTTTTTTGTTTTTGTTTTTTTTTTTGTCTTTTTGCCTTTATCTAGAGCCGCACCTGCGGCCTATGGAGGTTCCCAGGCTAGGGGTCTAACAGGAGCTGTAGCTGCCTGCTTTCGCCATAGCCACAGCAATGTGGGATCCGAGCTGCATCTGCAACCTACACCACAGCTCACGGATCACGGTGGGATCCTTAACCCACCGAGCAAGACCAGGGATCGAACCCGCAACCTCACAGTTCTTAGTCGGATTCATTAACCACTGAGCCACGACGGGAATTCTGACAATGTCTGTTTGATCTGGGAGCACCAGTGACCGTGATGAGCACAGTTTCAGCAGAGCCACAGTGAGTGGAGGATGGGGGAAGAGAACGGAAATGTCCATCAACATAGGATGGCTAAGGAAGCTGTGGGACACTCAAAGAAGGAGAATCTACCCAGCAGTGAAAGTGAATAGGAATTAACAGCTCTGGAATCAACATGGATGAATCTCAGCAACGAGGCTGGGCAGAGGAAACTATTAGTCTGATGTCGACTACATAAAGGTCAAAAACAGGTAAAATGAAGTAAAACAATTGACGGATACATACATCATTGGAAAAAACTATAAAGGAAAGGACAGGCACGTATAACACAAAATTGGGGGTAATGGTTAACTTTAGGGAGCAAGGCTGGGTGAGACTGTGGTGGGAACACAGGGGGCTTCTTGGGTTTAGGTCACGGTCTATCTCCTGATCCAGTGGTGAGTGCACAGGTACATTTTCTTTTACTTTCTTAAAATGTACACATTTTGCACGAACGACTTGTTTAACAACAAAAATATAAAGAGGTCAAATATTTCCTGCAAAAAAAAAAAAAAAAGACATGAGAGATGAGGAAGTAGAGAAGGAAAGTTTAGACGGTGCTCCTGAGAAGTTTCGCTGTGAAGAGAAGCAGAGGGCACAGCAGGAAGAAGAGGCGGGGTCAGAGGACTTCTCTCAAGCTGGGTGGTTCTACACATCTCCTTGCTGGTAGGAATGCGAACTGTGCAACCACGACAGAGAACAGTAAGGAGGAGATTATATATAGTTATATTTAGTTTATATATAAAACTAAAAATAGAGCTACCACATGATCCAGCAATCCCACTCCTGGGCATGGATCCAGAGAAAAACCATAATTCAAAAAGATATGTGGCTCAGTGGAAATGAATCTGACTGGTATCTGTGAGGACACAGGTTCGATCCCTGGCCTCGCTCCATGTGTTGAAGATTCGGCATTGCCAAGAGCTGTTGTGGTGCAGGTTGCAGACGTAGCTTGGATCTGACATTGCTGTGGCCGTGGCACAGGCCACAGGCTGTGGCTCCCCTTCAGCTCCTAGCCTGGGAACTTCCATATGCCATGGGTGCAGCCCTAAAAAAGAAGACAAAAAAAAGATACACATACCCCAATGTTCATAGCAGCACTATTCACAATAGCCAAGACATGAAAACAATTTAAACATCCACTGACAGAGGAATGGGTAAAGAAGACGTGGTACATAAACACAATGGACTATTGCTCAGCCATAGAAAGGAATGAAATAATGCCATTTGCAGCAACATGGATGGAACTAGAGATTATCATACTAAATGAAGAGAAAGATAAATATACGATATTGCTTATATGTAGAATCTAAAAAATATGATAGAAATGAACTTATTTACAAAACAGAAGCAGACTCACAGCCAAAGAAAATAAATTTATGGTTACCAAAGTGGGGAGGGGGGAGGGATAAATTAAGAGTTTGGGATTAACATATACACGCTACTATATATAAAACAGAAGAGTTCACCTGCGATGCAGTGGATTAAAGGATCCAGCATTGCCACAGCTGCGGCATAGGTCTAAGCTGCTGCTTGGATTCACTCCCTGGCCTGGGAACTTCCATATGCCATGGATGAACCCATAAAAAAAAAAATACTGAGATAAAATTTAACCAAGGAGGTAAAATATCTGTACAGGGAAAACTATAAAACACTGCTGAAAGAAATTAAAGAAGACATAAATAAATGGAAAGGCATCTCATGTTTGTGAATTGGAAGGCCATGTTATTAAGATGACAATACTGGGAGTTCCCATTGTGGCTCAGTGGAAACAAATCTGAATAACATCCATGAGGACACAGGTTCGATTCCTGGCCTCACTCAGTGGGTTAAGGATCCAGTGTTGCCATGAGCTGTGGTGTAGGTACAGAGGCAGCTCGGATCCTGAGTTGTGGCTGTAGTGTAGGCTGACAGCTATAGCTCCGATTTGACCCCTAGCCTGGAAACTTTGATATGCCACAGGTGCAGCCCTAAAAAGACACACACACACACAAAAGATGACAATACTATCCAAAGTGATTCAGTGCAATCTCTATGGAAATAGCAAAAGCATTTTTTGGTAGCAACAGGAAAAACCCATCCTAAGGACCTCAACATGGCTGGTGGGTTAAGAAGTAAGCATATTTTTTTCCTGGAGCAGGAAGAACAGAGTGTGGGGGAGGAGAGAAAATGGGCATAAAACTGATAACAATATACGCTTTGCTGAGTACAGCCACCCAGACCCCCTGCTGGGGCCCTAGTTCCTGCAAGCCACATGCATCCTTACCACAGTGGCTGGCACACAGTAAGTACTCAATGAATGCAGGTGAATGAAGACTGCAAGGATGAATGAGATGATGAAGAGCAGCAGAGTCAACACTCTGGCTGCCCTTGGCAAGTCACTTCATGAAAATCGAGAATAGTAAAAACTTCCCTACATGATGAGCATGCTTCTAGAATGAGAAAGGCAGCCAGCTGGGTGACTTTTAGACAAATCACTTAATAGTCTATATGGATTATGTAAGATATTGTATCAAAGAATTTACCAGAACCAGCACATAATAAATGCTCCAAAAAATTAGCTATTATCACCAAAAATAAAATCAGATCATGGATAGGAATTTTTTTATTTTTTGGCAGCAATGTGGCATGCATAAGTTCCCAGGCTAAGGACTGAACCCTCAACACAGCAGTAATCAGAGCCACAGCAATGCAGAGTCCCAAAACGGCTGAGCCATCAGGGAACTCCACGGATAGGAATTTTTAAAAAGCTCTTGTTTGTGCACCATTACAAAGCTCCTGTAAAACAAAAAGCAGTTCTGACCTGGCTTCAGTATAACTTTAGATGGGTCTTTACAAGCTCAAACTGAACTCACCTGAAAACCATACTCTTTGGGAAGGTCAAGTGTGCATGCCGGCGTTTCCACTGCTAAAGTCCACTTCCAGATGCAAACTTTCTGCAAGTGATAGCAGGCAGGGGAGAATGAGAAGGTTTCTGAAGGCTGATGAAGTAACCTACACATTTTGTGGTAACCCAGAATCTTCCATGAACTCAGCAAAGCACAGTGAACTAGGCCATAAGCAGGGAACACCCTCCACCCAGAGAATCACAGATGCCACACAGCCTGAGCAGAGCTGCTCACAGGGGACAGCCCTGCCAGGTTGGCCAGCCAGCTGAGGCTGCCCCAGAGGGTTTCAGGGTTTATCTTTTGGGGCAAAGAAAGTATTTTGGTACCTGGATTTCAGCATCTGAGATCGTTGCCAGGTACTTGGCGTCGCGAGTGATAGCCATGGCTCTGATGCCATTACCTTCTGGGCAGCTGTCAAATATCGTGTGCACAGGGATGCTGCAAAAGAGGGCAAGAGGACACCCGCTTCAAAAACATAACCACTGTGGGAGTTCCCTTCGTGGCTCAGTGGTTAACGAATCTAAGAACCATGAGGTTGCGGGTTCGATCCCTGGCCTTGCTCAGTGAGTTAAGGATCCGGCATTGCCGTGAGCTGTGGTGTAGGTCGCAGACGTGGCTTGGATCCCGCGTTGCTGTGGCTGTGGTGAAGGCCAGCAGCTACAGCTCCTGTTAGACCCCAAGCCTGGGAACCTCCATATGCCGTGGGTGCGGCTCTACATAAAGGCAAAAAGACAAAAAAAAAAAAAAAAACATAACCACTGTGGGAGTTCCCACTGTGGCACAGTGAGTTAAGGATCTGGCAGCTGTGGCTCAGATGCAATCCCTGGCCCAGGAACTTCCATACGCCACAAGTGCAGCAACACAACAAAACACATAACTGTGCACAAACAAATATGGTCCATCCACGCAATGGAATATGACTCGGCCATAAAAAGGAGTGAAGCACTGACACAGGCTACAATGTGGATGAACCCTGAAAACCTAATGCTGAGTGAGAAGCCAAATACAAAAGGCTACATATTTTATGAATTCATTTGTATCAAATTACAAAATAGGCAAATCCATAGAGACAGAGAGCAGATGAGTGCTTTTTGGGGCCGAGGGGATGGGGAGGGAACGGGATGTGACTGCTAATGGTTTTAGGGTTTTCTTTTGGGGCGAAGGAAGTATTTTGGAGATAGATAGAGGTGGTGGTTGCACAAAATTTGAATATACTAAATGCTACTGTAATGTAAGCTTTAAAATGGTTACTTCTATTTTATGAGAACTTTACCTCAATATAAAACAACAACAACAACAAACTCAGGGCAGCATATAAACATGCTATTTGTTTTCCTCCTGAGCTCTAGTCTCTCCTTCATTATTAAGTGCTGATTCTGTGCCAGGCATGAAGGATGAGAATGTGAAAAAAGATGCCTAGGGGAGTTCCCACTGTGGCGCAGTGGTTAACGAATCCGACTAGGAATGATGAGGTTGCTGATTCGATCCCTGGCTCACTGGGTTAACGATCCAGCGTTGCTGTGAGCTGTGGTGTAGGTCGCAGACGCAGCTGGGATCCTGCGTTGCTGTGGCTGTGGCGTCGGCCGGTGGCTACAGCTCTGATTAGACCTCTAATCTGGGGGATTGGATTAAGATGGCGGAATAGAAGGACTGGAGCTCAACTTCTCTCACAAATAACAGCAAAAATACAACCAAATGCCAAGCAACCTTCAACCAAATGGACTGTAAACTTCCAAAAAAAGATACTCTCCTCCAGAAGACACAGCGGAGACCACATCAAGAGGTAGGAGGGGCGATTACATGATAGAAGCAACCCCATACCTCCCGGGTGGGAAGCCCCACAGACTGGAAAGTAATTGCATCACAGAGACTCAGCTACAGGACTGAGAGTTCTGAGCCTCACGTCAAAACCCCACGCCTGGGGATCGGGCACAGGGAGAAAGAGCCCCCAGAGCATCTGGCATTGAAGGCCAGCGGGGCTTTTGTGCAGGAGCTCCACAGGACTGGGGGAAACAGAGACCCCACTCTTGAAAGGTACACACAGACTTTCACATGCACTGGGTCCCAGGGCAAAGCAGTCTCCAGAGGAATCTGGGTGGAACCTGACTGCAATTCCTGGAGGATCTCCTGGGAAAACAGGGGTGACTGTGGCTTGTTGTGGGGGAAGGACATTGGAAGTGAAGCTCTCGGGGACATTCAGCAGCCTGCATTTCTCTGGAGGTGGCCATTTCTGGGAAAATCTGGTCCCTCCCATCAGCGCTGAGAAGCCCCAGGCCAAACAACAATTCAGGTGGGATCTCAGCCCCACCCATCAGTAAACAGGCTGCCTAAAGACCCCTCAGACACACAGCCAGCCTCTAATCTCATCCTGGGACAAAGCCCCATCCATCAGAGGGAGAGGAATCAACCCCACCTACCAGTGAGCAGGTATCACTCCCTCCCATCAGGAAGCCTACAGCAAGCCCCCTCCATACCAACTTTAGCCACAGGGGAGGCAAACACCTGAACTAAGAGAGGCTACAACTCTATTGTCGACACAAATGTCACCACACCAAAAACCTACAAAAATGA
>PVHT021183555.1:21021385-21049021 GCA_004024745.2 Catagonus wagneri | reverse complement strand
GAAACTAAAAAGACACAATGAACCTTCTTACAGAACAGACAATGACTCACAGACTTTGGAAAACCTTGGTTTTTCAAATAAGACAATCTGGGGGGGTGGGGGGATGCACTGTGGGTTTGGGATACAAAATCTGTAAAATTGACTTGTGATGATTTATGTACACCTATAATTGAAATAAAATCCATTAAGAGAAAAAAAACAAAAATAAAATTATTCATGCCATTTGTGTGAAAAAAAAAAAAAAAGACCTCTAATCTGGGAACCTCCATATACCGCGGGTGTAGCCCTGAAAAGACAAAAAAAAAAAAGGAAAGATGCCTAGGACACCATCCTAGCTCTCGGGAAAACTGACATTCTCCTCCATAAAGAGGAATATAAACAAGCACAGGCTTTTTCCAAGGCAACATAGCTATATCTATCAAAATCTTAAATGTATACCCTATGACCCAAGTCCACTTATACAACTCTTTCCCTAGAAAAACAATAGCAAAAGTAACAGAATAAATGCCAACTCATGCTCATTGTGGCACTGCTTTAACAGCAAAACAATCTGGAAACACAAATGTCTATTAACACAGGAATTGTTTTAAAAATATCATGGTATAGCCATATAATGAAAAAGTATGCCACCTTCAAAAAGAATGAGGTGGGAACCTAAAAAAAAAATAACAACAACAAAAAAAAAAAAAACGAAAAGACACCCTAGGGAGTAGGAGAAAATAGTTGCAAATGATCCAGCCAACAAGGGTTTAATCTCCAAAATATACAAGCACTTCATACAACTCAATAGAAGAAAACAAACAACCCAATCAAAAAATGGACAGAAGACCTAAATAGACATTTCTCTAAAGACATACAAATGGCCAAGAGGCACATGAAAAAATGTTCAACATCACTAATTATTAGAGAAATGCAAGTCAAAACTACAATGAGGGTGAGTTCCCATCACCACTCAGCAGTTAATGAACCTGACTAGTATCCATGAGGATGCGGGTTCGATCCCTGGCCATGCTCAATGGGTTAAGGATCCGGCGTTGCCTTGAGTATGGTACAGGCCACAGATGTGGCTCGGATCCTACACTGCTGTGGCTGTGGTGTTGGACGGTGGCTATAGTTCCAACTGGACCTGGACCCCAGCCTGGGAACCTCCACATGCTTCAGATGCGCCTCTAAAAAGACAAAAAACAAAAACAAAAAACCTGCAATGAGGTACCACCTCACACCGGTCAGAATGGCCATCAACAAGTCAATAACAAATGTTGGAGAGGGTATAGAGAAAAGGGAACCCTACTACACTGTTGGTGGGAATGTAAATCGGTACAACCACTATGGAGAACAGTATGGAGGTACCTCAGAAACTAAATATAGAACAACCACATGATCCAGCAATCCCACTCCTGGGCATATATCTGGACAAAACTTTCATTCAAAAAGATACATGCACCCCTATACTCATAACAGCACTGTTCACAACAGCCAAGACATAAATGTCTGTCAACAAATGAATGGATTAAGAAGATGTCCATATACACAATTAATACTACTTAGCCATATAAAAGAACAAAATAATGCCATTTGCAGCAACATGAATGGAACTAGAGATTCCTACACTAAGTGAAGTAAATCAGAAAGAGAAAGACAAATAGCATATGATATCACTTATACGTGGAATCTAAAATATGGCACAAATTTGGAGTTCCCTTTGTGGCTCAGCAGTTAACAAATCTGACTAGGATCCATGAGGATGCGGGTTCAATCCCTGGCCTGCTCAGTGGGTTAAGGACCCAGCATGGTGGTGAGCAGTGGTCTAAGTCGCAGACACGGCTCAGATCCCGTGTTGCTGTGGCTGTGGTGCAGGCCAGCAGCTGGGGCTCCTATGTGACCCTAGCCTGGGAACCTCTATGTGCCACAGGAGCGGTGCTAAAAAAAAATAGTAATAATAAAATAAAACAAAATATGGCATAAATGAACCTATCTACAAAACAGAAACAGACTCACAGACATTGAGAACAGGCTTGTGGTTACCAAGGGGGAGGGGGGAAGGAGTGGGATGGACTGAGAGTTTGGGGTTAATAGATTCAACTATTACATTTAGAATGGACAAGGAATGAGGTCCTACTGTACAGCACAGGGAATTATATCCAGTAACTTGTGATAGAACATGATAGGATATGAGAAAAAGAACGTACACGTATATATGACTGGGTCACTTTGCTGTACAGCAGAAATCAACAGAACATTGTAAATCAACTATAATATATATTTTTTTGTCTTTTGTCTTTTTAGGGCCACACTGTGGCATATGGAGGTTCCCAGGATAGGGGCCTAATAGGAGTTACATCTGCCAGCCTATGCCATAGCCACACAAAACGCCAGATCCGAGCCATGTCTGTGACCTACACCACAGCTCACGGCAACACAGGATCCTTAACCCACTGAGCGAGGCCAGGGATCAAACCCACAACCTCATGGTTCCTAGTTGGAGTCATTTCTTCTGTGCCACAATGGGAACTCCTATTTTTTTTAAAAAATGAGTGAGGTAGATTTGGGAAGGTGACCAAAATTTTTTGAAAAAAAGCAATTGCAAAACAGTATACTTAGCATCATCCTGAAAAAGAGAGCAAGAGTGTGTGTGTGTTTATAAGTAAATAAAAAAGTCTGGAGGAATGAACTCCAAACTACACAGTAACTCTGGATACAGGTCTGCGTGAAGAGGCACTTTCATTTTTTTATTTTTTTTCCATTGCTTAATGAATTTTATTACAATTATAAGTGTATAAAAATCATCACAACTCAATTTGATCACTTCCTTTTTTTTTAATTTCTGTTTTTAAGTGGCTTCACCAACAGCATATGGAAGTTCCCAGGCCGGAGAGAGAATGTGAGCTGCAGCTGCAGCAATGACAGATTCTTTAACCCATTGCACTGGGCCAGGGATCAAACCCTTGCCACCCAAGCAACCTGAGCCACTGCAATCGGATTCTTAACCAACTGCACCACAGCAGGAGCTCCACTTTAAAAAATTTCTACACATCTGTGCTTTGTCATTGGCAAGACTTTAAAACTGTAAAACGTAGACAAAGTCTTAACACATGGAGAATTTAATAAGATATCTGCATATCTGAGAGAGCCAAAGAAACACTAGAAACAATGGCAGTGATTCTAGAAGTAATCAGTAATGCTGGGGGGTCCCTGATTTCCACTGGAAAAGTGAGTGGTAGGGAGACTTAACCTAGACTTAGGCTAAGTGGCTCCCTGGGTGTTTGCTCTTGCTTTATTACGGAGACCTTGTTACAGCAAATATAAACAGGCCTCAGTATGTCACATTGGTGTCCTAAATGGCTGGAACCAAGTCTGTGTCCCAGCTAGTTCTCTATCACTTGAGAAATTTTATCCCACTGAGAAACAGCTCCCAAAATTCCCCAAGGAAGGCAGTCTTAATTTTGTTGGGAATGACATAATGGTATCCTTTGTGAGAGAATGTGTCTGATCCCTGAGGGGGCTATTTGGGTTTAAAAGTACAGAAGATGAAGTCACTTGAACTTGTACTATGTATTTATTTATTTGCTTTTTAGGGCTGCACTCATGGCATATGGAGGTTCCCAAGCTAGGGGTCTAATCAGAGCTACAGCCACAGCAACGTAGGATCTGAGCCTCGTCTGCGACCTACACCATAGCTCACGGCAACACCGGATCCTTAACTCAATGAGCGACGCCAGGGATCGAACCCGAAACCTCGTGGTTCCTAGTCGGATTCATTTCTGCTGCGCCACAACGGGAACACCACTATTTTTTTTTTAATGAGGGCCTGGGATTGAATCTGAACTGCAGCTACAGCAACGCCAGACCCTTTAACTTACTGTGCCAGGCTGGGAATCAAACCTGCATGTCCACAGCAACTTGAGCTGCCGCCAACAGATTCTTAACCCACTGAGCCATGGCGGAAACTCACAGTTGAACCTGTACTATTAACATATTTGTGATAACAGAATTTGTTTATTTTTTTTTAGGAATGAGGTTTAAGAGAAATTAACATATCAGAGTCTCTAACAGATTAGATTTGTGATTCTAATTTAAAATCTGTAGTTGATTTAGACTTGTGATTTTAAATTCAAATGTATTAGGCTTATAAACAATATTGGAACACTTAAGAGAACTTAAGATTTGACATATTTATGTCTACTTTATTAGATTTACAAGAATTACTTAAATACTAGTGAAGGATTTATTTGTCAATCAGACTGCTAAAGAACTTAAAGATGAAATAGAATACATTCAATTTCTGAATTCAGTTTAAAATGTTTAAAAGGAGATAATAATAAAATCTGTAAGTGGGACCAAACATTAATCAAAGCCCCCTTACAGGCAACTGAAAAAAATATGTTAGATTTATAGAAGAAGATTTACATTGAACTAGTATCTTTTTTCTTTCGTCTTTTCTTTTTTGAACTAGTATCTTAAAAAGTACAATTTATCACTTTAACAAGTGACTATTAATTCTAAAACCAAATAATCCTTCCTGGGTTCCCAAAGTCATCATTTGCAATATCATAAAACTCATATTGACATATCATTTGAATTGTTAACTACAGATATGCTTAACTTTGTAATTTTAAAAAATTACTATTAGAGTCGCCCCCAGTCTAGTGGGGAAGACGGCTTTATCAAACAAGAAAAAAGCAAAGGATAAACACTGTTTGAAAGGGGGCCAGCTCTGCCTGGGGCAAAGGACTGTAAGCAAGGGCATAAGAGAAGAGACCCACCCGCAGGACCCACCATTCCTGCCTTAGGACTTCCTGATGCAGGAGGTACCTTGCCCCATGTGTCAGCTGGATGTCCCATTACTTGCAGCCCTTGTGAGGGCTAGAGATGCTTGCCGCGCATGCAGATGGGGCCCTTCATTTGTGGGGGATGTGTCTGCATGACTCTGATACAAGGTATGGACTCCCTGTAACAAGCGCTGAGCTGGCAATGGGCAGACTCCAGAGAGTTTTAAGCATGGGAGCAACACAAGAGAGTCTTGGCAGATGTAATTGGTTAGGATGAGGTCATACTGGCTTAGGGTGGACCCTAAACCTAGCAACTGCTGTCCTTATAGAAGACATTACAGAGACACACAGAGATAAAACGCCACAGGAAGATGGAAGCAGAGGCTGGAGTGACAGGTCTATGGGTCAAGGACCACCGAGGGTGCACGCAACTGGGCGGGGAGCGTGGGACAGGTTCTCTCTCAGGGCCCCAGGAGCTCCCTGCAAACACTCCGATTTCAGACTTCTGGCCTTGTGAACTGTGAGAGAATAAGTTTCTGTGATTTTTGAGCCACCCAGTTTGGGGTAATGTCCTATAGCAGCCTTAGGAAACAAGGCTCATGAATATGATTAGTCTTTTCCTTTTTTTTTTTTTTTTTCCAGCTGATGAAAGTCACGTGGCATCTCTGGGCCTCCCGGCTTGGTGACTGTGACTTGACTGGCCTCAGCCCTGTGCACCCAGGGGGCCACCAACAAACCCAGTTTCTGGGCTTGAAGGGCCAAGAATTGTACATGGAAGGTTCACCCAAGTAAGGTCACTCCCACAGGCCTCCAGGCAGTAAGATGACCTCCCGGGCAGCCTCTCCCGACACCCCGCATCCCACCACCAGCATCACTCCTCTCTGCTGGTCACGGCGGGCAGCAGAGATGCGGGACAGAGGGCACTGCAAGCTTACCCCGTGAAGGAGTCCCATATGATTATCAGGCAGTCAGGCCCTTTGTCAGCCGTGGCGACCCACCGCCGGTCCTCGCTGACGCAGAGGCAGGAGATCACATTGGGGTGGCCCTAGAGACCCAGAGAGAAGCAGCTCTGAGATGGCAAGATGGGGCCCCAGAGAACATCTGGGCTCCTCCTACCCACCTCCCCTCAAAACAGTGACAGGATAAGCCACACTCGCCACAGGAACAGGGGCTTCCTAGGGGTCTAGGCATGTCCCGACTCTGAGTCAAGGTTGAAAATAAATCTCTGGGTGCCCCCACCTCAACCCTGGCCCCTTGAACCTCCCTGCTGCCTCATCTCCCTAAAACTGTGTTCACACAGGTCACCGAGCAGCCTTGGGGCCCAAGCCTCCTCAAGGCCTCTGCTTTCCCTACAGTCTCCCCCACATAAGAGGATCACCGACAGGATAAGAGCCAGGAAAGAGCCCCTGTCTCCCTCTTTCCACATCACCCCTTGCTCACTCTGGCCTCCTCTCTGGGCTCCACACACGAGGCCTGAAAATTTGGAGCTCTTTCTCTGTCTAGGATATTCTTCCCCCTAAACTGTCCCCAGACGGCTCTTTCTTAGTCTTCAAGTCTCAGCATAAACAGCACAGTTTTTACTCCCTGCCCAACCGATCCAGAAGTCTCCCCTCACCCTGTTTCCTGTCTTTTCAAACTTCCTTTCAATTATATATTTATGTGTCTTTTTTTTTTTTAGGGCCGCACCCATGGCATATGGAAGTTCCCAGGCTAGAAGTCAAATCAGAGCTGCAGGTGCTGGCCTACGTCACAGCCACAGCAACGCCAGATCCGAGCCACATCTGCAACCTACACCACAGCTCAGGGCAACACTGGATCGTTAAACCACCAAGCAAGGCCAGGGATCAAACCCGCATCTTCATGGATACTAGCAGCATGTGGACGTTCCCAGGCCAGGGATCAAACCCCAACCACCATAGTGACCCAAGCAGCTTCACTGACAACACCAGATCCTTAACCTGCTACGCCACAAGTGTACTCCAATTTTTTTTCCTTTTTTTTTTTTTAATTTGTTTAATATCTGGCTCTCCCCCAGACTGTAAGCTTAAAGTGGGGGAGAGGTGGGGGTTAGATCTGCTTTGTTCATGACTACAGACTGGTCATCTGAAACACAGCAGTCACAATAAATACACGTGGAATGGATGGATGAATGAATGGCCAAGGCCATTCCCAGCCACCCAACTGTGGGGAGGCTGGACCCCGTCTGCCTGACCCTCTCCTGACCTGAGCCTGCCCCCACACAGTGTTCCTCTCCCCCTGCCATTACCGCCTGCTCAGTGCTACACATTCACCTCAGCTCCAAGGAGGGCTGCTTGCTGACTGTATTTCTGGACTTCTAGAACGCAAATCCCTTAAAGCTGCACCCACGTGTCTTGGGTCCCTGGAATGATGCCGAGTATTAGCTGAGCTCTTGGCAAATACCTGGTGAAGTTTTTGATCTAGGCATTGACTGAGGAAGGTCCTTATTAAAATACATGTCAATTGAAATGGGTTACCGTGGAACTGTTTACCAGACTAACTAGTGGAAAGGCAGACAGCAGGAAAACGTGACAGGTGGACAGGAAAATGATGAAAATGAAAAGGGTCAAAAATGTGCAGAACAGAGGAAGCAGAGCAGTGTAGGGAGGACAGGCATACAGGACATTCAGGGAGGCACAGAGCGTGGTGTAAAGACAGAGAGAGGGGACAACTGTCCTATTTAATACTTTGAAGTGAGGAGACTTGGATTTAAGACCTGGCTTCACCATCTACTGGTGCAGCCCTGGGCAAGTTAGCTCAACCTCTCTGAGCCTCAGTTTCCTCTACTGTGAAATGGGGATGTTAACACCCACTCCTCAGCATGACTAGGAGGATCAAAGCCCTGGAAGGGAGTCTAAGTGTTAATTAGTTCAGAATTCCCATTGAAGAGCTGTCCTTTGTCTTTTACTGCAGTTCTGTGGAGACGTGGTTCTCTCCTGATCACATTTTTACGGAAATGTGAATACAGACGTTTTGGATTCTAGTTACCATAAAATTCAAGTCTGCTGCTATGTAAATTGATTCTAACTAGAATCAGAGAGACAACACACAATAAAATGTATTTCTAAGGACAGAATCTGCTATGTTCAGAAGGGAGGTAGGAAAACAGGACTGCGATAGAATAAAGTCGGCCCCTGACATGAAAACCAAAGTGCTGTCAGAGTCCTCGTTGTGGCGCAGTGGAAACAAATCTGACTACGAACCATGAGGTTGTGGGTTCGATCCCTGGCCTCACTCAGTGAGCCGTGGTGGAGGTTGCAGATGTGGCTCGGATCCTGCATTGCTGCAGCTGTGGTGTAGGCTGGCAGGTGTAGCTCTGATTGGACCCCTAGCCTGGGAACCTCCATATGCCACGGGTATGGCTCTAAAAAGCAAAAACAAAACAAAAATGCTGTATTTGAGGTAAATGCAACCTCCCCCGCTTGAAGTAAGAAACCCCTGTAGACCTGGAGATGGTGCTGGTTATTTTTGAACACGTTGTAGATGACCGCAGTGTGAGCACTGGCATAGAGAAGAACTCTCTGGTTTTCGTCTCGAATGTAGTACACGGGAAGGGAACTATTCCATCCGAATGTCCAGGTCATGGTCTGGAAGACAAAGGTAAAACCAGCAAGACGCGACAGTGAGCAGCCCGGAGCTGGGACACCGGGGCGCTCGTGGCATGAGTCCTGGAGAAGGATTCACATCATCAGCCAATAAAGAGGAGTGACCCTGAGGGGGCCTTGACACATGTGGACAACCCTGAAAACTCGTGCTAAGTGAGAGGGGCCGGCTGCAAAGGACCACATGTACGACCCCGTCTACGCCGGCTGCAAAGGACCACATGTACGACCCCGTCTACGTGAAATGTCCAGAAGAGGCAAATGCGCGGAGACGGAAAATAGAGCAGTGGTTGCCCTGGGCTGAGGGCAGACGGAGCAGGGAGTGACTGCGGGTGAGTTTCTTCTGGGGGTGATGTTCTGGCATTAGATAGTGGCCAGAGTTGCTTAACCTTGTCAACAGGCTAAAAACCAAACAATTATACATTTTCAAAGGGCAAATTTGGGGAGTTCCTTTGTGGCGCAGTGGGTTAAGGATCCAGTGCTGTCACTGCAACAGTTTGGGTCACTGCTATGGCACAGGTTCAACCCCTGGCCCGGGAACCTGCTATAGGCGTGGCCAAAAAAATAAAAAAAGAGAAAATTTCACAGACATAGAAAACAAACTTATGGTTAAAAAAGGGGAGGGGGGAAGGATGGTGAGAGGGATAAATTAGGAGGCTGGGATTGATATATACACACTGCTATCTATAAAAGAGATAACCAGCAAGGACCTACTGTATCACACAGGGAACTCTACTCAATATCTTGTAATAACCTATAAAGGAAAAGAATTTAAAAAAGAATACACACACATATATACGATGGAATCACTTTGCTGTACACCTGAAACTAACACAACTGTAGATCAACTATACTTCAATGAAAATAAATGTAAAAAATGTTTAACTTTAAGGGTAAATTTTGTGAAGCTGTGGAGAAACTGGGACTCGTGCATTATTAGCGGGAACATGAAATGGTGCTGCTGCTGCTGTGGAAGACAGTGTGAACGTTCCTCAGAAAACTGAAAATACCATTACCATATAAATCCAGCAATTACATGTCTGGCTACATACCCAAAAGAACTGAAAACAGGGTCTCAAAGAGATATTTGTACACCCATGTTCACAGCAGAATTATGCACAATAGTCAAAAGGTGGAGCAAGCCGAGTGCCCATCAGCAAGGAACGGATAAACAGAATGTGAATGTTATTCAGCCCCCAAAGAGAAAAGCGATTCTGACACATGTTCCTACATGCATGAACCTTAAGGACATTATGAAAGTAAAACATACCAGTCACAAAAAGGCAAGTATGAACTGAATGGCTCCATTTAAAGAGGTCCCTGAGCAGTCAGATTCCCAGAGACAGAAAATAGGAGGGTGGCAGCCGAGGACTGGGGTCGGGAAATGGATCTGTAGGTACAGTGAGTGTCGTACAGGATGAAAAGAGTTACGGGAATGGATGATGATGACAGCTGCACAACAGTGTGAATGTATTTAATACCGCTGAATTTTCATAGGTAAAAATGGTTAAGATAGTAAGTTTTCTGTTATGTGCCTTTTACCACAATTTTTAAAAACATTTAAGAGGGTGACTTTTATGGTATGTGGATTACATCTCCATTAAAAAAGAAAAGCAAAGCTGTTTGGTGCTTACACAAATGTGTTTACTATGTAAGAACTCAATGAATCAACAGAGGAGTGGATAGGGAAGATATGGTACATACACACAATGGAACGTTACTCAGCCATTGAAAGGAACGAATTACCAATATTTGTAGCAACATGGATGGACTTAGAAATTATCATGCGAAGTGAAACCAGTCAGACAATTAGACAGCAACATCCAATGCTACCACTTACATATGGAAACTAAAAAGACACAATGAACTTCTATGCAGAACAGACAATGACTCACAGACTTTGGAAAACCTTGGTTTTTCAAATAAGACAATCTGGGGGGTGGGGGGATGCACTGTGGGTTTGGGATACAAAATCTGTAAAATTGACTTGTGATGATTTATGTACACCTGTAATTGAAATAAAATCCATTAAGAAAAAAAAAAAGAACTCAATGAGTTCTACACTTGTGTGTGCATACTCTGTTAATATATTTCAATAAAAATATTTCCTTAAAAACAAAAGAGTTCCCTCATGTCTCAGTGGGTTAGGATCCGGCATTGTCACCACAGTGGCTTTGGTTACAGCTGTGATGCAGGTTTGATCCCCGGCCCAGGAATTTTCACATGTGTGGGTGCAGCCCCCAACCTCCCTAAAAAAGAAAAGGACAGTTTTCCATAGCAAATGGAAACAACTTCCTATTCATCCACTCCCTAGCCTGGACCCAGCTCAGGACCAGACACACAGTGAGCATTTAATGCTGTGAAATTCAATTTCTTTAATGAGAGTATACAGAATGGACAAGTTATAATAAAATCACTAGGTAACTTTATAAGAAAGGCGATTACTCAGCCTGAGTATTTGTTCCTTATACACCATTTTCCCTGGCAGGATAAAGTATAAAGAGACAAAATTCCCTTCGGAGGATTAAAAAATTCCACATTGGTAGTTCCTGTCGTGGTGCAGCAGAAACAAATCCAACTAGGAACCATGAGGTTGCGGGTTCAATCCCTGGCCTTGCTCAGTGGGTTAAGGATCCAGTGTTGCTGTGAGCTGTGGTGCAGGTCGCAGACGTGGCTCGGATTTTGGTTGCTGTGGCTGTAGGCTGGTGGCTGTAGCTCCAATTTGACCCCTAGACTGGGAACCTCCATATGCTGTGGGTGCCGCCCTACAAAGACAAAAAAAAAGACCAAAAAAAAAAAAAAATTCCACATTGCCAGGAACAAATATAAAACAAAAATTTCATGAAATGAACAATAGGTACTATAAATCTACTACTGCTTTCAATTCAATAGTAGTTTGTTTATGCAATTTTTGTATTCAATGTCTTTTACACAAATTACAGGTAAACTGTGGTACCGTCATACAATGGAATACTATTCAGCAATAAAAAGAAGTGAGCTAGCAAGCCATGAAGAGACATGGAGAAACCTTAGAGGCATATTGCTAAGTGAAAGAAGCCAGCCTGAGGAGTTCCCTTTGTGGCCCCAGCAACAAGACACAGGCTTGACCGCTGGCCTGGCACAGTGGTTAAAGGATCTAGCATTGCGTCAGCTGCATCATAGGTCACAACTGGAGCTGGGATCTGATCCCCTAGCTTAGGAACTTACTTTCAAAAAGGAAAAAAAAAAAAAAAGGAAAGAAGAAGCCAGCTTGAAGAGACTACATACTGTATGGTTCCAACTACAAGACATTCTGGAAAAGGCAAAACTATGAAGATAATAAAATTAATGGTTGCCAGGGGTTAAGGAGGGTGGGAAAGGCGGGGTAGATAAACAGATGGGGCACAGGGGATTTTTAGGGCAGTGAACCTACTCTATATGAAACAACCCAGAGAAGGTACGACACAAAGAGTGAACACTAGGGTAACCCATGGGCTTTCGGCAATACTGATACATCCATATTGGCTCACTAACAGTGGCAGATGTACCTTCCTAATGCATGGCATCAGCAAGGGAGGAGACCAGGGAGTTCCCTAGTGGCTCATCAGGTTAAGGATCCGGCATTATCACTGTAGCAGCTCAAGTTGCTACTCGTGGGTTTGATCCCTGGCCCTAGGAAATTCCTCATGCCACGGTGCAGCCAAGAAGAAAAGAGAGAGGAGACCGCAGCGGAGAAGGCACAAGGGAACACATGGGAACTATGTACTTTTCACTCAATTTTTCTGTAAACCAAAAACTGCCCCCCCAAAATAAAGTCTATTTTAAAAATTAAGTAAGGGTCATTTGGTACAGTTTTTTAAGTAATGGCTAAGTGATTAGTTGCTAAAAAAAATCAGTGAATTATATTGGAACAGAGAAATGAAATCTGGTGAATTTCTTTTCTGATCCTTGAACAGTACTTAAGGTTAAATTCATATTCCATATATTTCTCCCGAGACAGACACAGTGGGCAATGGCCAACTTCTCTCTCCTACACATTTCATTCCCCATTCTCTCCTGTTTCCATCTGCTCATTCTCTGTAATTTATATTTATATTTAGGCCTTTTCATTGCGTGGTCGTGAGCGGTAGGATTATGGAATCATAATTGTCTCAAGCTGCAACTTCTAGGAACGGAACTGTGTGATATTTAGCTGGTTCTTAAAAGCCAATTTTTTCAAATGGGATGGTTCTTCAGGAAACCTGCTCATTCTAAAAGGCATTATAGCCATCCTGGAAATTTATTTTGTAATTTAACAAAAGAAGAAACATTCTTTTTTCTTTCTTTTTTGGCTGTACCCACAGCATGCAAAAGTTCCCAGGCCAGGAAATGAACCTGTACCACAGAAGTGACAACACTGGATCCTTAACCCACTGAGCCACCAAGGAAATTTGTAAAAGAAAACACTCTTCTTTTTTTTTCTTTTTTAGGGCCTCGCCCACAGCATATGGAGGTTCCCAAGCTAGGGGTCTAATCGGAGCAACAGTCGCCGGCCTACACCACAGCCACAACAATGCCAGATCCGAGCCATGTCTGCAGCCTACACCACAGCTCACGGCAACGCCAGATCCTTAACCCACTGAGGCCAGGGACCGAACCCGTAACCTCATGGTTCCTAGTTGGATTTGTTTCCGCTGCGCCACAACGGGAACTCCAATAAAACATTCTTAACCAGACTCCTGCCTCCAGGTAAAACAACTCTTTCAAGGGCAAATTCAGCTGACCTTACTCAGTAGGAACAGAACTTCCTTACTCAAGCTGCGCTCATATCAAATGAAATCATGAAGTACTAACAATCATCACATTTTGCACTGGTTTTAACATTGATAATGAGTTATCATGAAAACGGCCACCCCTTACATCAACCTTTTTCTAAAACATGGTGATCCAGAAAACCAAACTTTATCAAAACCTGATTTCACCATATTTTATGACCACATGTTTCCTTCTCATAAACCTGTGGTACCTTGTCTCTTGACTGGAGACGGTAGCCATGGTTATGATTATCCACCATGAGCACAGGGAGTTATCATGCGGGCCTCTGGGATAAGGCAGGGGACCCCAAAGGAAAAGGAGGACGCTGCAGGCCCAGAGACAGAGAGGCTCACTCACTGAGGCGCCTTCAGTGAAGCCAAGAAATTAGAAACAGCACAAACAGCCATCAACAGAGAAACAGCTGACCTTTTTTTTCCTTTTTCTTTCTTTTTTTTTTAAGGGCCACACCTGTCGCATATGGAGGTTCCCAGGCTGGGGGTCTAATTGGAGCTACAGCTGCCAGCCTTCGCCACAGCCGCAGCAACGCCAGATCTGAGCCACATCTGTGACCTACACCACAGTTCATGGCAATACTGAATCCTTAACTCACTGAGCGAGGCCCGAGGTCGAACCTGCAAACTCATGGTTCCTAGTCAGATTCGTTTCTGCTATGCCACGACGGAAACTCTTGAATTGTTTTTGTTTTTAGGGCCACACCTGTAGCATATGGAAGTTCCCAGGCTAAGGGTCTAACTGGAGCTGCAGCTGCTGGCCAACACCACAGCCTCAGGCACACAAGAGCTGCATCTGTAACCTGCACCACAGCTCACGGCAACGCCGGATCCTTAACCCACTGAGCAAGGCCAAGGATTGAACCTGCATCCTCATGGATACTAGTCAGGTTCTTAACCCATTGAGCCACAACAGAAACTCCCTCAATATCATTTTTTTATCACACTTAGCAGCTAGAAGGAATCCACTCATGTCCAACTACTCTACTTACATCACCCTAAATTAACCTTCATCCTCTGTCCTAAGAACATTTACATTATAAAAGCCATCACTTTCTTGGATACTGGTGCCCAGATAATGTGCCCAGATACATGCTTGTATATGCACAGAAAAGGTCTAGAAAGATACACAGTTAAACCAAACTGCAACTGCAGTCACCTCAGGGAAACGGAGCGGGGCTGGGCATGTTCCAGAAGGGATATCTTTGCCTGTGTGTAATTTTTTCTTTTTTATAACAAGCACTTACTCATTTTAACAAAAAGAAGAAACAATAAAGGAAAAAGGAAAGGAAAAAGGCGAAGAGCTAAACAAACCTGCAAAGGGAGATGGCCCAGGAAAAGCTGGGTTCTGCAGGGGAGCCCAAGGCTGACGGGGGCCCAGACCTGGGCAGCAGCTCTCGTCATGTCCAGGTAGCAAGGGGCAGGGGCCCTGACACAAAGATCATGCTCTCACTAGTGACATTACTTGATCTCTGTCTAGCTGGATAAACGATGTCTTCGTGGGCTCTGAAACTCCATTATTCTTTCTCTTAGACTGAGCAACCACAAGCTCCAACCTTTAACTCCGGGGCTCAAAACAGGCCAGATCCACAGAAAGGAGGCTGTCAGTTATCACCATTTCCCCGAGGCATCTTTCCATCACCACCACCAGCAGCAGAGCCATCATCACCACCTAGTTGCTAACACCTGTCAAGGGCTCAATCTGCACTGGGAAACACATTAAGCGCACACGATCACTTACAAATCCTCCAAAGGCATGAATTTACAGTGGGGGGGGGGGCGAATCCTAGGAAACAGTTTTCAGAAAGTAGCAGATGGAGGGAAGAGGGGGAAAAAATCCTTCTCTTTCTTCTCTTGGCAAAGGATAATATTTTTATTTTTCGCAGATGGTACCTCCCTGGAATACTGTCAGCGGCAGCAGACGCAGATTCCTTTGGATTGCCTGGTGCTTTTCCCAGCAGCTCACTTTTTCCAGACCTTTCACTTACTGACCCATCTTGGGATAGGCAGTTTTAGGTATCGGTCGTGGTTTAGGAGTTTGTCAAGGGATCAAGCCAATGAAGGCACAGGAGGTGAGGAGAGGAGGAAAAGGGAAGGAATTGGTAGAATTGAGGAGGAGTATTACAATGAGAGAGAGAGAGATGGCGCGAGAAGGGAAAGAGAGAGAGAGAGAGAGGTGGAGAGGCGGGGGAGGGGGAAGAGGAGGGATGGTTTTGAGTCTCCCACAAGAACACAGCACCCTCTGCAACAGATAAACCACGTGCAGCGTTTCCTGCCTGCTGGGCATCACAACCAGATGCAGCCTTAGTGTCCACATTCTGTCACATATGTCCAGCCAGAGCTCTGAACTGAACTTTAAAAAGACGCAAGCCCATTATTAGCTTAAAAAGCATCTTCCTGATGGTATTTTTCTCCCCATATGCATAAAATTCCCATTTTACAACACTCTCAAAGCACAGGGAAAAGTTAAAACACCTGTAACACTTACCAAGGGGTACACATTGGCACTGTCATCTTTTTGGAACAAAACGTCCTCGGTGGCGGTGGACACCAATGAGTCCTTCGGGGTCCTTCCTTTGGGCTGGAATGCCTTTCCGCTTTTCTCATTTATGTAGGACACTCTTTTATCTCCTCGGCTTTCTCTCTTTTCCGGCTCTGAGTCTCTCCTTTCTTGTTCCGGTTCATCTTGGGGCATCTGGTCGGTTTGCTCCCCAAGCTCAGCTGAGGGCTGCCTTTCAGAGGAACTAATCTGTTGTTCCCCATAAGTGCTTAGATCCAAGTCAAGAAATTCTGATTGTGAGCTCAGGTCTCTTCGAGGCTCAAATGGTTCGGAAAGCTCTGATTGTAATGACTGCTTTGACTTGCTACTACTAGAGGTTTTCTTTAAAAAAAAGGTTGGGAAGGGAATAAAAAGGAAATTGTCATTTCAAATACAGTACAGGCAGCTACATGTACTCATTTCATTTCCTTTATATTCCTGGTCAGCCAGTCTTAGTGTTGGCCTCATATCAAATTTATGAAGCGCCTGGAGTTCCCATTGTGGCTTAGCAGGTTAAGAACCTGACTAGTATCCATGAAAATGTGGGTTCCCTCCCTGGCCTCGCTCAGTGGGTTAAGGATCCAGCACTGTCATGAGTGCTGCTGTAGGTCATAGATGCAGTTCGAATCCAGTGTTGCTGTGGCTGTGGTTTGGGCTGTCAGCTGCAGCTCTGATTCGACCCCTAGCCTGGGAACTTCAATATGCTTCAAGGGTGGCCCTAAAAAGCAAAAGAAAAGAAATCATAAAGCACTTTAACAAGGAGCCCGGGACATTTTATACTCAAATAACATGCATCACGGGTGTGTCAGGTTTATTCCTGGCCCCCTAGCAGACCCACAACTGTAAAATCATTCTGCTAAGTGGCACGGGTGGCCTCCAAAACCACCACAGAGTCACAGCGTCACTTCTCCTTGGACCAGAGCTAAGTTCTACAGGCTGAGTCTGTTTAGACAAGTACACTCCAGCTAACCCCTGCCCTTTAAGTCAGTACTTGTCCAAGCTCCACCTCCTGACCATCCTCCAAGCTGTGTCAGGTTGGCCTTTACATACCTATATCTCTCCTATGTGTCTCTCAGTCACTGCACTGAGTTTTACAATGTTTGGTGTTTGGTTATGGGTCTGCCTCCCAACACACCCTAAAGCTCCTTAAGGGAATGCAGTGTGTCTTATTTGGTTTTATATCCCCATAGCCTGGCAGGTAAGTGGAGGGTGAGCATTCAATTAGGAATGAATGACTGAATTACAATTACTACTTACTGGGAGTGTTCCTAATAAGACTGACTGGGAATCAGTCAGTGTAAGTCTATCCAAATCGATCCCGGGCTTGGTGGCTTCTTGGGGCTTTACTGCAGTTTCCTCCTGGGCTCCTGCAGCCTCTTCCTCCACTTCTTCCCCGAGAGTCTCCTCCTCCTTCCCAACTTCTTCTTCGTCTTCTTCCTCCCCCACTCTCTTCTCTTCCCCTTCTTTCTCCGCTTCTCCCTTTTCCTCCTCCAACCCCTTTTCCTTCTCCCCCTCCTCTCCTTCCCCCATCTCCTCGCCCTCTTCTCCTTCCTCCCCCTCCTCCTCCTGAGACTCTCTCCAGGCTAATGTGTTATCTTCTTTTGATTCCTCTTGCATATTTTCTAGCTCTTTATAATATAGATCATCTTCTCCTCCTTCTTCCTCTTCTTCCATTTCTATTTCTCCATATTCTTCTATTTCCACCAGTGGGTTTTCCTCTGCATCTGACATTCTTCTCTGCAGAGTATCTAGAGAAAATTTGAGAATAATCAGCAAGGCCCTCTGTTTCCCATTTAGATTCCCTGGTGCACAAACCTATCAATGAAACATACAACACCAGCTCTGTTCCTTTCCACAGGAATAAAAAGAATGCCACAGTCCTGGGAAAACCTTTCCCAAATCTTTCAACATACTGACCCCAGGGAATTCCTGCTGTGGCACAGTGGATTAAGAATTGGACTTCTGAGGAGTACCCGTCGTGGTGCAGCAGAAATGAATCCGACTGGGAACCATAAGGTTTCGGGTTCGATCCCTGGACTCGCTCAGTGGGTTAAGGATCCAGCGTTGCCGTGAGCTGTGGTGTAGATTGCAGACATGGCTCAGATCTGGTGTTGCTGTGGCTATGGCGTGGGCCGGCAGCAACAGCTCCGATTAGACCCTTAGCCTGGGAACCTCTACATGCCGCCCGTGTGGCTTAAAAGGACAAAAGACACACACACATGTACACACAAAAAGAATTAGACTGCTGCAGAGACACAGGCTCAATCCCAGGCCAGGTGCAGTGGGTTAAGGACTCGGTGTTGCCACAGCTGAGGCTCAGATTCAATCCCTGACCCAGGAGCTTCCATATACCATGTGTAAGGCCATTAAAAAAAAAAAATGCCAGGGCCTCATCATTCTAGGAACAACTTTAAAACCCTCTAAATCATTTTAAATATATTCATATTTCCACAAGCAGCAAAATGATAACCCAGGCATTAGTAACAACCCTAATACTATGAATAAGGGAAGAAGCAGGTAACTTAGGGGGTAAAAGTGTGGGCTTTCCAGTCAGCCTCTCCTAGCACTGAATCCCAGCTCCACCATTCAGCTGCTCTGTGACCTCAGGCAAGTCACTTTAGCCCTCAGAATCTCAATTTTCTCACGGGAAAAATAAAAACTATAACCCTGAGTTCTGGGGTTGCTCTGAAGATGAGACGAGATGACGTGCGAAATGCTCAACACCGTTGCAGCACAGAGTGCTGAAGAAACGCTGGCAATAGCTTAGAAAGTTTAAAAGACTTCTAACACATTTCTGTTTACTTCTTACAGCAAACTTGAGTCAGGCTCTGAGAAATGAAGTGACTTACCCAAGATCAAACAGCTATAAGAAACAGACCTCTCCCACGCTCAGTTCCTCCATTTGAAAAATTACTGCTATGATTTCAAGTCCAGGGATCTTACCACAGACTCTTTCAACTGTCAAACTCTGCCACTGACTCTTGCTGAAGGAGTGGCGGAGGCGGCAGAGGGGTGTGGGTCGGTAGGAGGGGGGCGCAAAGCCCCAGTGCGGCCTCTTTCTCCAGCTCAACTCTCCCTGAAAATGCCTCAGGCCCGGCCCAGGTCGGGTGAGAGCCCCCCGCGCCGTACCCCCACCGAAGAACCCGGCACCGCCTTGACCGGGCCCCCGCCTTAGACTCACCAAGCGCGCCCACCCTGTTCCTCAAAAACCGGAGTCTTCCGCCCCCTGGACCACTAATCCACCTCCCCGCCCTCAGCTGCAGCGGCTTTCTACTCCACCTGCTCCCTAGTTACGGTTGCCACCCAAGCCCCGTCCCCATGGTGACCGTCGCCGCCGCCGCGGGCGACGGGCCGTAAAGCGAGAGGGCTGGACCGTGGTCACGTGTCCAGAAAGCGGCGAGGGCGGGTCCGCACGCCCCCTGCCGGTCCCGGCGGAGAGAGGCGCCGCTGCGACTTAGGCGTGAAAATTGGCTTCCTCTTATCTGCCTTTCCTACCCTCCCATTCGCCCGACTTTTTCCCGTGGTGCCCTCTCCTCGGACGCTGCAGCGGCCAATCCCAGCAATTCTGCCTTTCTGAAGGCTTGACAAAATTAAGTGAAGAAGTACGAACTATTTGGTAGAATTCTGTCAAAAGCAAACTAAATTTCCCGGTCTCATAGACGCAACACCCATCTGTCCAACACCTCCTCACCCGGGGGAACTACATGCTGTGTAGAAAATTTCAGTTGGCTGCGATTAAATATTACACAGGTTACATTGGCTTATCACCAAATGTTTCCGCCAAACTAGTGTGGTTATATTAGGATGATTCCACTGTAAAGTGACGCCACTAGAATCTCACAAAGTCAGCCCACCTGCTTAGCCATTCTGTGATTTCCGAAAGGAGACTTGCAGGAAACCAGCTAAAAGCACTGACGCAAAAGACTGTGCTGCTAGTATCTTACGAGGATATGAATGATTCTCCTCGCCACCCCCCCTCCTCCCCGCCCGAACCCTGTACCCCAGTGCTGGGTTGATTCATTTGCATACATCTCAAAAAGTAAAAAGGATTACTGGATAAGACAAGTTGTGTTTATTATATAGTCTAGGGCTTAGAAAAAGAGGTTTGAAATCACTTGGAATTAGAATAACTTAAACAGCAAACATTGGTGAACGCAGCACGTCTATGGCTACAAGGGGGGCATAGACACGGATGTTTGGCTGGAGTACCAGCTGGGAGGAAGACACTCAACAGGAAGGCGTTCCAGCAGTTGAGCATGAGTACCCATGGCGAGAAGTACAGCCCAGTGCTGACTCCTGTCAGGGTAAGCTGGTATCTGTGTCCAACCCAAGCAAATCCAGTCCCAAGGAACCCAGGCATGCCTCAGCAGAATAGGCCAGGTGTCCTCTGAAAACAGAAAGTGATCTGCAAGAATTGTGGGAATAAACACTGTGACACAGTGAAGAGAGAAAGTAAGACATGGGGTCACTAGGAATCACGGAAACTCATTTTGCCACATTAAAGAGAGAAAATAAAAGGAAGGAGTAATAAGAGTTTTCAAGAAGACTGGTCAGCACGCACTGCTGGTTCCTATCAGCAGTGTCACAGTGGACCTTAGCAGTCTACAAAACAGTGCTGAGCTGAGGGTGTGGCCAGGAGGTTCAAGTACAGAAAGTCAAATTAGAAGTAAATTTGCCTGGTCTTTTATTCAGAACTGAAGGGAGTTTGCTGCCCTCTGGTGGGTTACAGAAGAGGAAGCTGACACCATACTGGGCTACCAGGCTTTCCCTATTTTGTGTGTGTGTGGGGGGGGTGCATGCGCGTGAGTGTGTGCACACGCTTTTTAGGGCTTCCTGTAGTATATGGAGGTTCCCAGGCTAGGGGTCCAATCAGAGCTACAGCTGCCGGCCTACACCACAGCCACAGCAATGCAGGATCTGAGCCGCGTCTGCAACCTACACCACAGCTCACAGCGACACTGAATCCTTAACCCACTGAGCAAGGCCAGGGATCGAACCTGCAACTTCATGGTTCCTAGTTGGATTTGTTTCTGCTGTGCCACAATGGGAACTCCTATTTTTTTTTTTTTTTTTTTTTTTTTGCCACAGCAATGACTCAAGCCACAAAAGTGACAACACCAGATGCTTAACCCACTGAACCACATGGGAACTCCTGGCTTTCCCTATTCTTAAAGAGAGCAATTGTGGCCCTGAAGGTCCAACTGCTGAGGATGCCATTTCTGTATCCAGAGCAGCAGTGGCGCAATACAAACTCAGATACAGTGCAGCCTGAGTGTTTGGAAACCCCATTCTCTAAAGGATGATGTTCCTGAGATGCTGTTGGTCAAATCCTGGCTTTAGCACAACTGTTGGTTTGTTCTGTCCAACTTTCTAAGAAGATGATCTAACTCCCATCTGAGCTTTGGCTTGAGAGGTCCATAGACAGTTCAACTGAGGTGATAACATGTCATATCAGCACTGTAAAATGTGTTTATTTGAGGAAAAAAAACAAAAATTTCTACAATAAAATCACATCAGCACCTGCCAGAAAAACTCCCGCCCACTTGCTCACAATCCAGAGGACTCCCATTTAGGGGCATGGCCTGATTTGCAAAAGATGCTAAATACAAATCAAGTTTTTAACAATGCCTTAATCCTGAGAGGTTACACGCGGAGGCCACAGCGTTTCCACCACCTAGTTCGGGCTTCCAGTCTCTTCCAGATCCTTAGGCTTCAGGGAGAGAAGAAAAGGAGGAAAAACCCACTAGACCCAAGTCCTGGGCAAGGGAAGATGCTTTCCTGTTTCTGTTTCCCAAGGACAATCATCTTTGCAAAGGAATAATGTTGCAGCTGGGAGGAAAAAAGAAAAGGAACAGTGGTAAGTTTCATTCTTTTAAAGCAAATGCCCAGTTAACAAAAGAACCGGAGTCACCAGGGCTCCCTCCTCCTCCATACCTGCAGTCTCATTCCCACCACAGCATTTCTCACGATTCCCACAGCCATCTGGAAACTGCTTTCATCTCCCAAAGACCCCACCCCTACCCCATAGCCTTACGTCTAACAAATATTCAGTGGACGCTGCAATGTGAATGAAACGACATGGATACTTTACCCCAGTAGTCCTTTTCCTGCCCAGCGTGTTGGGACGAGTCTAAGCTGGTGTTTCTCCCCTCTACGGATCACTGTCACGTTCAGGGGCTTCTGAAAGGGAAGTAAGCTCATTTTATGTTCCACCTCCTTAGTACTCAAAGATTCAGTCTAGAATGCTGAGATACTGTTTTTGCCCACCAGTTAGTAAGGATGCTAATTTTTTTTTTTTGGTCTTTTTGTCTTTTTAGGGCCTCACCCATGGCATATGGAAGTTCCCAGGCTTGGGGTCCAATCAGAGATGTAGCTGCCAGCCTACGCCACAGCCACAGCAACACTGGATCCAAGCTAAGTCTGCCACCTACACCACAGCTCATGGCAATGCCGGATCCTTAACCCACTGAGCAAGGCCAGGGATCAAACCCACGTCCTCATGGATGCTAGTCGGGTTCATTAACCACTAAGCCACGACAGGAACTCCAGGATGCTCATTTTAAGCTGTAAGTCCTAAAACCTGTCAAGAATGTGGGGGATGTGGCACTCTTGGGCAGCCAGTGGGGCTAGAGATATGCACCATCTTCCTGGAAAAACACATCCCCCCACAACAACAACAACAAATCTTTAAAAGGTGCATACAAGATACATTTTACAAAAGTACAAGATGATATATGAACAAAGCATTCATCTCAGAACTGTTTATAAACTCAAAATCTGAAAACACCCAGAATATCCCTCAGTAAGTTCAATACAATACAGTGAATAAGTAGTTTTAATTAAAATAAAACAAAACAACACAAACCATGAACCCATTTGAATCTATATCCTCAAAGGACATATGTGTTATATATCAACTATACTTCAATTTTAAAAAACAATTTAAAAATAAATAAAAAGAACAAAAACTCTAAAAATTCAATAAATAAATAGCCCATATGTGTTGTTTGGTGCATACAACGTTTTCTGGAAGATAAACTGTTAACAGTGGTCACTTCCAGAAAGATGCACTGGCAGTTTGGAGTAAGAGAAGAACACATTTACTTTTATATCTTTCTGTACTATAAAGTTTTTTTTTTTTACTATGTGTGTGCATTACTTTAACAAAAAAATTAAGGTGCGTACAATATATACCAAAGAAAATTACAAATTAAAACAAGATTCATCAAACATAAAAGCCTTTATACATCAGAGTAAAAAATCGACCCACAGAATAGGGGAAAATATTTGCAAATCATATATCTGATAAGACATTAATATCCAGAATATACAAGGAACTACAGGAGTTCCCTGGTGGTTCAGTGGGTTGAGGATGTGGTGCTGTCACTGCTGTGGCTCAGGTCACTGCTATGGCATGGGTTCGACCCCTGGCCTGGGAACTTCAGCATGCCACAGGCATGGCCAAAAAAAAAAAAAAAGAACTCCTACAACTCAGCAACAACAACAAAAACAACCTGATTTAAAAATGCACAAAGGAAGTTCCCGTTGTGGCTCAGCAGTAACGAATCTGACTGCTGTCCATGAAGATGAGGGTTTGATCCCTGGCCTCAATCAGTGGGTTGGAAATCTGGCATTGCCGTGAGCTGTCATGTATGTTGCAGATGAGGCTCAGATCTGGCATTGCTGTGGTTGTGGCATAGGCCCGTGGCTGAGGCTCTGATTCAACAGCTAGCCTGGAAACTTCCATATGCTGTGGGAGTGACCCTAAAAAGACAAAAAAGAAAAAAAGAAAAAGAAAAAAAAAATTAGCTGGGAGTTCCCTTCGTGGCTCAGTGGTTAACGAATCCGACTAGGAACCATAAGGTTGCGGGTTCGATCCCTGGCCTCGCTCAGTGGGTTAACCATCCGGCGTTGCCGTGAGCTGTGGTGTAGGTTGCAGACGCGGCTCGGATCCTGCGTTGCTGTGGCTGTGGCAAAGGCCGGCAGCTACAGCTCCTGTTAGACCCCTAGCCTGGGAACCTCCATATGCCGCGGGTGCAGCTCTACATACAGGCAAAAAGACAAAAAAAAAGAAAAAAATTAGCAAAGAACTCAGGCATGAGAAGATGGCCCACATCATTCATCGATAAAGAAATGTCAATTCAAACAATATTACCTCACACTCATTAGAATGGCTACAATCAAAACAAACAAAAACAGAAAATAACAAGAATTGGCAAGGATGTGGAGAAAGTATAACCCCTGTACACTATTGGTGGGAACGTAAAATGTTGCAACTACAGTGGAAAACAGTATGACTATTCCTTTAATTTAAAACAGAAAAACTGTGGAGTTCCTGTTGTAGCTCAGCAGTTAACAGGAGTTCCTGTTGTAGCTCAGACTAGCATCCATGAGGACTCAAGTTTGATCCCTGGCCTTGCTCAGTGGGTTAAGGATTCAGCATTGTCGTGAGCTGTGGTGGAAGTTGCATACACAGCTCGGATCCTGTGTGCTGTGGCTGCAGCTCCGACTGGACTCCTAGCCTGGGAACCTCCATATGCCATGGGTACAGCCCTAAAAAGACAGATCGACAGATAAATAAATAAATAAATAAATAAATACAGAAAAACCACATAAACCTTCAATTAAACATCTGGGTATATATCCAAAGAACTGAAAGCTGAGACTTGAACAAATATTTGTACACCCATGTTCACAGCGGCATTATGAGAAGCATCCCAGCCAAGAGGAGGAAGCAACTCAAATGGCCATCAATGGATTAATGGACAAACAAAATGTGGTGTATACACACAACAGAATATTATTCAGCCTTAAAAAGGAAATGCTGACACCTGAATACATCATGAAGACACTATGCTAAGTGAAATTCATCAGCTATTAAAGGACAAATAGTGTACTGAATCCACTTAGAAGGGGTATACAAAGCAGCCACAGTCAAGAGACAGAAAGTGGATTAGTAGTTGCCAGACGCTGGGGGAGATGGGAATGGGCAGATTTTCAGTCTTGGAAGATGAAAAAGTTCTGGCGATGGATGGTAGATGGTTGAAGAACAGTGTGGATATAGTTCATGCCACAGAACTGTACACTTTAAAACGGCTAAAATGGTAAATTCTGTGTTATGTACATTTTACTTCAATTTTTAAAAATTAAGGCAGATCTATCAATGTAGGCTCTGAATCTGAAAAAAATAAAGCACACTGAAACTCCAAAAGGATGCCATTTTTCACCTAGACTGTCACAGAATAAAAGACAGACAATAACACAGGTGGGGAGGGGTCAAGTAACAGGCACTCACACACGGCACTGCCAAGCACGTGAACTAGGGCGAGCCTTTGGGAGGACACCGTCACAACAGCTGGCCAGTCTGCAAATGCGCCTTGCCTTTCTTCAACTCAGTAATTCCACTTCTAGAAATTCCTCACGTAAGACAATAGTCACTACATCACTGTTTGTGAATGCCAAATACTGGAGACAGCCTAAATGTCAGGTACGGGGGACTGCTTAAATGAACAACGGCAAGACAAGCCATGGAATATGGTGAAGGTACATGCAGACATCAATGTGGAAATCCCTTCAAAGGGGGAAGTGTCCAGAAGAGTATGCAGAGTAGGTCCTGTGACTTCTTTTTCAAAAAGCTATCACTCTAGGAGTTCCCACTGTGGCTCAGTGGAAAGGAACCCAACTAGTATCCATGAGGATGGCAGTTCGGTCCCTGGCCTTGCTCAGTGGGTTAAGGATCTGCATTGCCGTGAGCTGTGGTGTAGGTCGCAGATGTGGCTCAGGTCCCACATAGCAGTGGCTATGGCGTAGGCCAGCAGCTGCAGCTCTGATTTGACCCCTGAGAACTTCCATATGCTGCACCCTCAGCCCTAAAAAGCAAAAATTAAAATTAAAATTAAAAAATTTAAAAATAAAAGCTATCACTCTCGACATACACACCCACACCCAAAAACGTGTGAGATCTACACTGATGTTCTGGAAAGGATGGCCCTGGGCAAGCTGGAAACCCAGACATGATCTGTGATATTCAAGCTTATCAATTTCACAGCCTAAATGTCTCTCTGAATTGCCCACATCCTTCCATCTCTAGTCCCCAGCATCTTTTGACCCAGCTGCTAAAATTGTCAGTCCTCCAGTCAGGTCTCTACCTAACATTGGGAAAAATCTTTTCAAGACAGCAAGCTGCTCACATCTGTCTTTCGCCAGCTTGAAGGTATGTAAGGCTCTGTACTACTGCTCAGGAAAAAAGAACAAAATCTCCACCTGGGCCCTGCTGACTCTCGGAGCACCCTCCTCCCCTCTGCCCACTCTCCGCTACTCTGGGCCCAGCCAGCCTTCCCTGATCCTCCCACCTCAGGGCCCTGACCTCAGGGCAAGGCTCCTCTCCCAGCGGGTCTCCCCACCTTGATAAACTTCTGTATGTTTACAGGCCACGTCTTAAGGAACATGCAAGTCTAATCTCAAACTACATCAAAACCCCACTATTTGTATCCTAGCTCCCTTATACTTGTCCTTCATAGCACACAGAGGAGTGTACAATTATGTATCTGTGACTCCTTTTCTTTTTTTTGGCCACAGCCTAGGCATGCAGAAGTTCCCGGGCCAAGGATCGAACCCTTGCCATATCAGTGACCCTCGCCACAGCAGTGATCGTGCCTGATCCTTAACCCAATGAGCTGCCAGGGAACCCCTATGATTTGGTTAATGCTCATCTCCCACCAAAATGCTCCTGAAGACCTTCAGTTTACCTGTTCTGTCCCCTGCTGTAGCACACGCACCTTGCCCAGGACTCAAATTGAGCAGAGAAGGTACTAGGGGATGGAAAGATCCAGGACTTTTATTCTTACTTTAAACGCTTTTAAGCTGTGTGTTTTTCTCACACTGAAAACAGGTTTGTTTGTTTGTTTTTTGCTTTGGGGGGCTGCATCGGCAGCATATGGAGGTTCACAAGCTAAGGGTCCAATCAGAGCTATAGCTGTCAGCCTACACCATAGCCATAGCAACACAGAATCTGAGCCGCATCTGAAACCTACACCACAGCTCACGGCAATGCCGGATCCTCAGTCCACTGAGCGAGGCCAGGGATTAAACCCACAACCTCATGGTTCCTAGTCGGATTCATTTCCACTGCGCCATGATGGGAACTCCAAAAACACGTTATTTTTATCATTGAAATGTAATTCATATACAATAAGATGTGCTACTTTAAAGTATACGATTCAGTGGGTTTTAGTATAATTCAGAGATCTGCACAACCAAACCTCACCACTACCTAATCTCAGAGCATTTCCATCATCCAAAATGCAATCTTGTACCCATCAGTAATCACTCCCCATTCCCTCTTCCCCCAGCCCCTGGCAACCACCCATCTGCTTTCTGTCTTTGGATTGGTCTATTCTAGGCATTTCATGTAAATGGACTTCTAAAATCTGTGGCCCTTTGTGTCTGACTTCTTTCACTTAGTACAAATCCTTTCAAGGTTTGTTAATGTTATAGTGTATCAGTACACCATTCCTTTTTACGGCTGAATAAAATACGCTCTATTGGGGTTTCTGCTGTGACACAGTGGGTAAGAATTCAACTGCAACAGCAACTCCAAAGGGTCACTTCAGAGGTGTGGTTTCAGTCCCTGGCCCGGGAACTTTCATATGCGGCAGGGGCAGCCATTAAAAAAAAATGCATTATTTTTATACTAAAATTTTTGTTTGTTTGTTTTGTTTTTTGTTTTTTTTTCTCTTAATGGATTTTATTTCAATTATAGGTGTACATAAATCATCACAAGTCAATTTTACAGATTTTGTATCCCAAACCCACAGTGCATCCCCCCACCCCCCCAGATTGTCTTATTTGAAAAACCAAGGTTTTCCAAAGTCTGTGAGTCATTGTCTGTTCTGTAAGAAGGTTCATTGTGTCTTTTTAGTTTC
>PVHT021183555.1:20877787-21020385 GCA_004024745.2 Catagonus wagneri | reverse complement strand
GAGGAATCTCCATACTGTTTTCCACAGTGGCTGCACCAATTTGCATTCCCACCAACAGTGTAATAGGGTTCCTTTTTCTCCACACCCTCTCCAGCACTTATTGTTTGTAGACTTTTTGATGATGGCCATTCTGGCTGGTGTAAGGTGGTACCTCATAGTGGTTTTGATTTGCATTTCTCTAATGAGGAGTGATGTTGAAATATACTAAAATTTTTTTAACGTAAGACTTTCTTCTTTTAGGAGTTCCCATTGTGGCTCAGCAGAAATGAATCTAACATCCATGAGGACCCAGGTTCGACCCCCAGCCTCGCTCAGTGGGTTAAGGATCTGACATTGCCATGAGCTGTGGTAGAGGTCACAGATGCGGCTTGGATCCCTCATTGCTGTGGCTGTGGCAAAGGCTGGCAGTTCCAGCTCCAATTTGACCCCTAGCCTGGGAACCTCCATATGCTGAGGATGCGGCCCTAAAAAGACAAAGAAAAAAAAAAAGCCTTTCTTCTTTTAAAATATATGAATTTTAGCCAGAAACTCACCTTTAGAAAGTTATCTAAAGACAAAGAGATTTGTCTACAAGAGTGTTAATTTCTAGGTTTCCATAAAATTGGAAACTACCTAAATGTCTACGAGATTTTTTAAACTTTTTTTTAATTCACAAAGCAGACCATGGAAATCCAAATCCCTGATTCTCAGCCTGGGCTCTGGTTCTAAGAAGACCCAGGACGAGGCCCTGAGGGAGTGAGGTCCCTCCCCCCCACCTCCTCCAGCCCAGCTCAGCAGCTCCAATTTAACCGCTTGATATAATGGAATTCCCCAGGAAATTTCATTTGAAGAAAAGGTTCTGTTGCTAAAAAAATGTTCAACAACTACTTTTGTAAAGGATGACTTATAGAGCTTTTTTTTTCCCCTTTTTACAGCCAAACCTGTGGCATATGGAAGCTCCCAGGTCAGGGATCGAATTAAAGCTGCAGTTTCAGCCTATGCCACAACCACAGCAACACCAGATCCAAGCCACATCTGTGACCTACGCTGCAGCTTGCGGCAATACCGGATCCTTAACCCACCGAGTGAGGCCAGGGATCAAACCCGAATCCTTACAGAGTCCTTAACCCGCTGAGCCACAATGGGAACTCCACTTATACAATATTATTAAGTACAATCACCATCTTGTACATTGTAGTATATAATAATATTCTACTGCATACTTGAAAGTCGCTAAGAGTAAATCTTAAAAGTGCTCATTACACTGGAGTTCCCATCGTGGCACAGCGGAAATGAATCTGACTAGGAACCATGAGCTTGCAGGTTCGATCCCTGGCCTTGCTCAGTGGGTTAAGGATCTGGCACTGCCCTGGGCTGTGGTATTGGTTGCAGACGCGGCTAGGATCCCACGTTGCTGTGGCTGTGACATAGCCCAGCAACTGTAGCTCCGATTAGACCCCTAGTCTGGGAACCTCCACATGCCACAGCTGCAGCCCTAAAATGACAAAAGACAAAAAAACAAAGTGCTCATCACAAGAAAAAATATTTGTAACTTATGTATGGTGACAGATGTTAAATAGATTTATTGTGGCAATCATTTCACAATCTATGCAAATACTGAATAATTATGTGGTATAGCTGAAACTAATATAACGTTATATGTCAATTATATCTCAATTTTTTTAAAAAAGGATTTATAGGTCTATAAAGAGCCTAAGAATCTATTTAACTAGAAAAGACAGCTTAAAAACCAACAGCTATTATGAGTAAGCAACAACTGGAAACAACCTAAATGCCCCTCACTGGTAAACGGATGACCAATCGGGTTCATTACATAGTGGAGGACTACTCAGCAGTGGAAAGGTATAGACTAGAGATGCACGTGACAACATGGAAGGACCTCAGATATATGATGCTGGGTGAAAGAAGTCAGACTTAAAGGGCTTTACACTGTGCTTTTCCACTTATACGATATTCTAGAAAAGGTAAAGCTATAGAAATGGAGCAAAGATCTGTGGTTTCCTAGTGCTGAGGTGCAGGGAGGGGTTAACTACAAAAGAATGAAGCTACGCGGGGTTGTGGAACTGCTCTGTATCTTTGGTGACATTTACACAACTCCATACAGCTGTCAAAATTCACAGTACTGGAGTTCCTGCTGTGGTGCAACGGGATTGGCGGCATCTCTGGAGCGCTAGGACTCAGGCTGGATCCCCGGCCTGGCACAGTGGGTGGAGGATCCAGCACTGTTGCAGCTGTGGCTAGATCACAACTGTGGCTGCGATCTGAGCCCTGCCTTGGGAATTCCATATACCTTGGGGCAGCCAAAAAAGAAAAAACAAACGAAAAATTCAAAGTACTGTACACTGAAAAGGGTGAATTCTGCCATGGGTAACTTATACCTTAACAAAAGCAACCCATAGCTCTGTATGCTGATGTTTGAACAGACGGTCCCTGGAAGGACATGCAATTGGAAAGTAGCTGCTTTTGGAGGAGAGGGGATAAGACTTGGAGGAGAAGGAGATTTTTCATTACATGTTCTTTGGTTCTGTTTTTAACCACGTGTATGTATTGCCTCTTCCAGGAAAAAAGAAAATAAATATTTACAGAACAAGCCAGTAACAATGAGCCCAGACAACTACAAAGTTTAAAAGTATACGCAGCAAGGGAGAGAGGAGCGAAAAATAGAGACTTTGGGAAAACATACCAGAATGAACCTACATCTGCACCACCTCTGGAAACCTCACTAAAACGGTGACTGGACAGTAAAGAGGTAACAAAGGTATAATGCCATAAGGATAAATACATTCTTTTATATTCCTTCCTTCAAGAGTTAAAGCTTAATTCCCCTCCCTCTGAGTGTGGGTTGGACTTCAGTGAGTCACTTCTAACGAAAAGAATGGTGGAAGTGATAGTGTGCATCTTCAGAGACCCCGTCACAGAAAGCGCTGCTGCCTCCTCTCTGCTTGCACTTCAATTATCCACTCTGGGGGAGCCAGCCGCCATGTTGTAAGGACACTCAAGCAGCACTGTGGAGAGGCCCTTGTGATGAGGAAAAGCCTCCTACTGACAGCCATGTAAGTGAGGCATCTTTTTTGTTGTTTGTTTGTTTGTCTTTTTGCCTTTTCTAGGGCCGCACTCACAGCATATGGAGGTTCCCAGGCTAGGGGTCTAATTGGAGCTGTAGCTGCAGGCCTACGCCACAGCCACAGCAATGCGGGATCCGAGCCACATCTGCAACCTACACCACAGCTCATGGCAACACCAGATCCTTAACTCACTGAGCGATGTCAGGGATCAAACCTGCAACCTCATGGTTCCTAGTCAGATTCATTAACCACTGAGCCACGACAGGAACTCCTGAGTGAGGCATCTTGAAGCTGATTTTCTAATCTCAGTCAAGTCCTCAGATGCTGCAGCCTCTGCTAACATCTTGACCACAACCTCATGAGAGACCCTAAGCCAAAACCACCCAGCCACACAACTCCTAGATGCCTGACCTCAGCAACTGTAAGAGAGTAAGTGTTTGATGTTTTAAGCTGCTAAAGTTTGGGAGTGAGTTTTCACTCACAAATAGACAAATAATACACCCTTTATGGCAAGGAGTTAAAGGGAAGCAGAGCCGGAACTAATGGATCTGTTCCAGGGAACCCCAGAAAGGCTCCAAACAAACAGATCAAGGCAAACAATAAAAAAAATCCAACATATAAGAATTTTATAACAGAAGTGGAAATATAAATGAGTGTATAAAGTACTAAATGGCACTGGGACAGCTACTACCCATTTAGGAAAAAAAGAAATAAAGTCTGGTGCCCTATCTTAAATTAGTCACAAAAATCAATTTCAGATAAGCTATGAACTCAAGAGAAATAAAAACTTAAGTCTACATAAAAATTTACATAGAATATTCACAAAAGTACTACTCTATAATAATAGCCAAAAAGTGAAAACAACCCCAATACTCAGCAACAGATGAGTAGACAAATAAAACATGGCATATCCCTACAATGGATTTTTCTTTTTTTGTCATTTTAGGGCCACATCCATGGTATACGGAGGTTCCTAGGCTAGGGGTCCAGTAGGAGCTGTAGCTGCCAGCCTATACCATAGCCACAGCAACGCAGGATTCGAGCTGCATCTGCAACCTACACCACAGCTCACGGCAACACCAGATCCTTAATCCACTGAGTGAGGCCAGGGATCAAACCCGCATCCTCATGGATGCTAGTCGGGTTTGTTAACCACTGAGCCATGATGGGAACTCCCATACAATGTAATATTATTTAGTCATAAAAAGGAATGAAGCAATGACACATGCCACAACATGGATTAACCTTGAAAACACTATGTTAAGTGAAAGTAGTCATAAAATAGTCACATTGTATGAATCCATTTATACAAAACGTACAAAATAAACAAGTCCATAGAGAGAAAAAGCAATTCAGCGGTTGCTGCAGTTGATGTATACAGGGAGAATGGGGAATGACTGCTAACAGGTACAAGCCTTCTTTTTGAAGTGATGAAAATGTTCTAAAATTGATTGTGATAATAGATACACAACTCTATGAATATACTAAAAACTACTGGATTGGGCACTTTAAATGGGTCAGATGTAAGGTATGTGAATTATGCCTAAACAAACTATTATAAAAAAATAATAAAAGAGGAGTTCCATTATGGCTCCCTGGTAAGCAACCTGACTGGTATCCATGAGGACACAGGTTCGATCCCTGGCCCCATTCAGTGAGTTAAAGATCCAGTGTTGCCATGAGCTGTGGTGCAGGTCGCAGACACAGCTCAGATCCCAAGTTGCTCTGGCTGTGGTGTAGGCTGGCAGGTATAGCTGTGATTTGACCCCTAGCCTAGGAACTTCCATATGCCACAGGTGTGGGCCTAAAAAGCAAAAAATAAATAAATAATAACAATAATAATAATAATAATAAAAGATACATTCCAGATGGATTAAAGAAAAGCTAAAGACAAAACAATAAAAGTACTAGAAGAGGGAATTCCCTTCGTGGTGCAGTGGAAACGAATCTGACTAGGAACTACGAGGTGGCAGGTTCGATCCCTGCCCTCGCTCAATGGTTTAAGGATCCGGCGTTGCTGTGAGCTATGGTGTAGGTTGCAGACATGGCTCAGATCTGGCATTGCTGTGGCTCTGGCGCAGGTGGGCAGCAACAGCTCTGATTAGACCTCTAGCCTGGGAACCTCCATATGAAGCAGGTGTGGAACTAAAAAGACAAAAAAAAAAGAAAAGTACTAGAAGAGGAGTTCCCTGGTGGCATAGTGGGTTAAGGATCCAGCATTGTCACTGCTGTGGTTCAGGTCACTGCTGTGGTGTGGGTTCAATTCATGGCCTGGGAATTGCCACACACCATGAGCGTGGGGAAAAAAAAAAATGTTTAAGTACTAAAAGAATTTCTTTAAGCAGACACAAAATGCCAAAGTAATAACACAAAAAACTGATGAATTTGACAAAAATCAAAATTTTAAACTTCCACACCAATGCAAACTTGATGAAGGTTTCGTTCTGTGCAGAAATGAGGGCCTGAGCTCTATCAGGGGTACAGACACCAGCCAAATGTGTCTTGGCCGGAGGCCTGCCTTCTGATGAGTCACACACGGATAAGCAGTGTGGCCAAGCAGGGCTTGAATGGACACAAGACAAACCAGGAACTGTCAGCTGAACTGAAGATTGAATTTAGGAACCAAAAATTTTAGTAATCTCTCTGGACTTTGAGCTCCATGTTTCTCCTGCAAAGTATGGATCTTTGCCAAAAAATAAAGAAAGTTCTGTTGGGGTTACATTACTGAGAAACAATCCGAGATGATTAGGTGGAAATTTTTTTTAATTCTTTTTACAGTTGCACCTGCAGCATATGGAAGTTCCCGGGCTAGGGGCTGAATCAAAGCTGCAGCTGCCGGCCTATACCACAGCCACAGCAAAGCAGGATCGGAACCACATCTGTGACCTACACCACAACTCATGGCAATGCTGGATCCTTAACCCACTGAGCAAGGCCAGGGATCAAACCCACATCCTCACAGACACTGTTAGGTTCTTATCCCACTGAACCACAAAGTGAACTCCAGAAACATTTTGCGGTTTTTTTGTTTGTTTGTTTTTTGCTTATTAGGGCCACACCTGTGGCATATGGAGGTTCCCAGGCTAGGGGTCTAATTGGAGCTACAGCTGCTGGCCTTCAGTCACAGCCACAGCAATGCCAGATTCAAGCCGCGTCTACAACCTACACCACAGTTCAAGGCAAAGCCAGACCCTTAATCCACTGAGCGAGGTCAGGGATTGAACCCGCAGTCCTCATGGATACCAGTTTGGTTCATTACTGCTGAGACATGACAGGAACTCCAGCGCCATATTTCTTTAAATTCTCAGGTATGGTTTTGGCAGCAAAGAACTCTGTAACGTCAATAAATTCAACAAAATGGATATCTAAGTGAATTTTTAAAAAACACTCAAGTAATCAAAGTCACCATAAACAAAGTTAAAAGTAAAAGAGCTAATCAGAAGAAACATGTAACATGCAAACAGGCAAAGGTTTAATATCTAGACTATAAAAAGAGTACCTACAGGGAGTTCCCTTCGTGGCTCAGTGGTTAACGAATCCGACTAAAAACCATGAGGTTGCGGGTTCGATCCCTGGCCTTGCTCAGTGGGTTAAGGATCCGGCATTGCCATGAGCTGTGGTGTAGGTTGCAGACGCGGCTCAGATCCCGCGTTGCTGTGGCTGTGGCGAAAGCCAGCAGCTACAGCTCCTGTTAGACCCCTAGCCTGAAACCTCCATATGCCGCAGGTGCGCCTCTAGATAAAGGCAAAAAGACAAAAAAAAAAAAAAAAAAAAAAACCTAAAAAAAAAATTTTAAAAAAAAAAAAAAAAAAAAAAAAAAAAAAAAAAAAAAAAAAAGAGTACCTACATATCAATTTTTAAAAAGCACAAATAACCCAACAGGAAAAAAAAAGGGAAAAAAGATTAACAGACAATTAATTGAAATGAAAATATGAATATTAATGAACATTAAAAAAAAAGATACTCAACCTCACTGGTTATCAGGAAAATACAAATTAAGATACCATTTTAGCAAACTTATTAAGAGATCAATAATACAGAACACTGTAGATGATGCAATATAAATATACAGTTGACCATTGAACAACACGGGTTTGAACTGCTTGGGTTCACATTACATGTGAATTTTCTTTTCAGTAAATATAGGACTGCATGATCCACAGCTGGTTGAACCCTTGGATGCAGAGCTGTGAGTACCGAGGGCTAAAACCATGGGACCTGAACACCTACAGATTTTGGTTTGTGCACTTGTCCTTGAACCAATCCCCTGTGGATACCAAGGGACGACTGGACTCACATACTGTTGGTCAGGGTGCAAATTCGTGTGACTTTTTCAAATTACCCTATTAAAGCCTTAATTGTGCATTCACTTAGAGCCTGTAATTCTACTTTCCCGTATGCATGGTTGTGAACAAGGATACATGACTGTTCATACTGGCATGAAATCGGAAATGACCAAGTCTACTGACAAGGCAGTGGATGGACAAAATGCCATCCATTCACACCACAGAGGACTATGCAGCAGTACAAAGAGCAAAGTATGTGCCCAAATGAAAAGATCTCCAAGAAATCTTGTTAGATAAAAGCAAGAATAGAAAGGAGGGGGGACCTCAGAGCAGCTGGAAAGGCCTCACTGAGAACTCAGGTGGCATTTCTACAAGAGGAGTGAGGGCAAGAAGGAAGATGAGGGGGTAAGGGAAGAAGATGAAGGAACTAAGGGGGTGGACAAGCATTCTAGGCGAGGGAAAAGGGACTGGGCCTGAGTAACAGCACTCTTGAGGGCAGCAGTCAAAGGTCCCGGAGATTCCAGGGTTACTGGCCAGATGTCACGTAACCTCCAACTCACCCCCTCGCTATGCTGGACCACGCTGCCAATATTCTGCAGTGACTGGAAGTTTTGGGTATTTACAGAGCCAAACTCCACAATCTCGTCATCCACCTGCAGACCCTAAAGAGAGAAACAGAAAACCGCGCTAGAAGTTAAATTAGCTTCTGGTGTTCTTTTACCCTCCCATACACTCCCAATTGAATGTCAAGGTCAAGAGCATGTTCTATGTTGGGAATTTAGATACTCTGAGCAGGAAGGGGCAGTGGATAATGAGACCACCCCTCCTGGGAGGTCCTCCGGGGGCAGATCTAGTAAAAGACGGCCAGGTCCACCCAGTGCCTAATAAAGGCTGGTGGTCATGGAGGCCCTGAGAAAAAAGCTCTCTGGGGTCCTGACCCAGGTCCTGGGGAAAGAGGCAGGCCAGTCTCGCCTGTTTTGTATGGGGGTCAGAACTTTGACGCATTTGCCTTCGAAGGCCCTAAGAAAGCTGCCACGGGCACAGTGCTGACCCAGGACCAGAGGACCCTTTCGTTCTAAGAACACAGATCAGAATCCATTCAGCCCTTCGACAAATATCTGTCATGGGCCAAGACAGCCCTGTGTTAGATGCACTGTATACAGTGGGGAATACAATGGGGCTTATGTGTAATGACAGTCCTGTGATCACTAAAGACAACTAGGTGAGGACCCAGTTTCACCTAGAAGCTACATGTCCTGGCACAGGGTACTTCATGTCTTTGAGGCTTTTCCTCCTGGGTGGAAGGGGTAGGTAAGTACTACCCCAGATGGTGGCTGTGGGATTAAATATTAAACACAGGTCCAGGAGTTCCCGTCGTGGCTCGGTGGTTAATGAATCCGACTAGGAACCATGAGGTTGCGGGTTTGATCCCTGGCCTTGCTCAGTGGGTCAACGATCCAGCGTTGCCATGAGCTATGGTGTAGGTTGCAGATGCGGCTTGGATCTGGCGTTGCTGTGGCTGTGGCGTAGGCCGGCAGCTACAGCTCCAATTAGACCCCTAGCCTGGGAACCTCCATATGGCGCGAGTGCAGCCCTAGAAAAGGCAAAAAGACAATAAATAAATAAATAAATAAATAAATGCAGGTCCACATGAAAATCTGTAGCATTATTCTTAATAGCCAAAAACTGGACAGTGGTGAATGGACAACAAAATGAGGCCTATCCACACAGCACGTTACACTCAGCTGCACAAAGGAGATGGAGAGACACAGGCTCCAACACTGATGACTTTGAAAACATGATACTAAGAGGAAGAAGCTGGACACAGAGGACCACATATTGTATGATTCCATTTCCATATACATGAAATGTCCACAACAGGCAAATTCAGAGAGACAGAAAACAGACCGCTGGGTGCCAAGAGCTGGGGGAGATGAGGGTTTGAGGTGTAACAATTAATGGTACAGGGCTTCCTTTTAGGATAATGAAAATACACTAAAATTTATTGTGAATACATTAAAAGTCACTGAGTCATATATGTAAATTTTTTTTTTAAAGGGCCGCACCTGCAGTATATGGAAGTTCCCAGGCTAGGGGTCGAATCAGAGCTACAGCTGCCGACCTATACCAATCACAGCAACACCAGATTCAAATTGCATCTGCGACCCTACACCACATCTCACGGCAACACCAGATCCTTAACCCACTGAGCAAAGCCAAGGTTGAACCCGTGACTTGATGGATACTAGTTGAGTTCGTGACTGCTGAGCCACATTGGGAACTCCCATATATGTACAGCTTTTTTTTTTCCATTTCTGGTCACCCTCGGCATACTGAGTTCCCAGGCCAGGGATCAGATCCAAACCGCAGCTGCGGCAATACTGTTTCCTCAATCCATTATGCCAGGATGGAGAGCAAACCTGCGTCCCAGTATTGCCAAGACACTGCCGATCCCATCGTGCCACAGCGGGAACGCTGTGGGTAAATGGGTAAAAATTATAGTATATGAATAATACCCCAATAAAGCTGTTAAAACTTTTAAAAACACAGCAGATGAGGTATACAACTCACTTGGCAGGACACGTGGTGCAAAGCAAGGGCTCAGTAAGTGGCAGCTCCTGTTATCACTCTCCTATCCATTATTCAACACTCAGCTATCACCACCCCCAAGAAGAGATCCTCTTTCCCTCCCTTGGGACGTTTATCACCTTCTACCCTGTGTCCCAGGACCTCCCCTGGGGCAGCAGGGGTGACTCCGGATGGTCTGCTGGAGGTTACCCTGTGTCTACCACACAGGAAGTGAAGCCACAGCGTGGAGAGAGGGTGGGTCCCTCTGCCCAAAGTGCCCCACCAAACCCCAAGGTGCCCTCTGGGTGTAGATTTAGGTGGTAGGACCTGGCTTACCGCGATGCTGGCAGGGGAGCCAGGGCTAATGCTGTTCACTTTGGCGAAGGCCTGAGGAAGGCTAAGACCCTGGCTCTGGCCATGGCTCAGGGCCTCCCTGTGGGCCTCGGCCAGGTCCCGGGCCTGCTTCTCCTTGTCTCGGGCATGCAGTTGGTGCAGGGCCTCCTCCACCTGCTTCATCACTGCCTTGTGATCGTTCTGCAAGCCTGGAGGAGAACACCATATCAGGGGCCAAAGAAGACAGCTGAGAACCCACGACCCCCACATTTATTCTCTGAATATTTAACAAGTGCTTATTAGATGCCAGACATTGTGCTAGAGGCTGAGGACCCATCTGAGTACAGGAAGGGGGCTTGCCCTCATGAAGCTTACAGTCTGGCTAGGAAAGCAGCTGCAAGACAAGTCATTACAGTGACACGTGATGACTGTGATGAGGGCCAACACAGCCGGGGGACCTGACCGTGCTAGTCCAGGAAATCAGGGAAAGTTTCCCAGAGGCAGCGCTGTCTCAGCCTAGACCTACCTGAAAGGTGAGCAGAAGGAAGGAGCTGTCCAGCTGAACCACTGGCCACAAACTCACATGCACACAAGGGCAAGTTCAACAACCAGGCGGACAAGTGAAGCAGACTGAGGGACGGAAGTTCACTTTTCTCCTGACACCACTAGAAGAAAACATGATGCCATGTCTACTGACACATGACTGGTGATGCTCAGTCCAGGAGAGGCAACAGGGAGAAAAGCTGGAAATTATATGAGTTTGGGGATGAAATGTTCTGACTTTTTTTCAGTACTGACGGCTCACTCAAAATGTGCTGAACTACAGTGCGGGTAGAGTAAGTCCTCTCTGCAGCCCAGTCCAGCAGAGTGGCTGGGATTTTCACTTTTTTTTTTGGCCACCGACCTAACCTGGCTCCTCCACTCCTGTTGCTTTGGTGAGGCCCTTGGGTATCGGAGGCCTCCTGCACTGAACCCACAGGATCAGGCATGAGAACCTAGATTTGAATAAGTGGAGACATAAACCTAGGCAGGAGACTTAAAATGGTGTCAGTGTATAATACATGTTCACTCTCAGACTAGAAAAGGTCCCCAAGGCAATAAGTTCCATGGGGACCCCTGAGCCTCCAGCAAGGCCTGGCAACAGTAAGTCTCCAGATACAGCTGCTGGGTAAGAGAATGAATGATTTTATTTACCATAAACTGCAATTCTAATCAGAATCCAAAAAACATGGACAAAATGTTTCCAAAGTGCATTTAAAAACACAAACTTGCAGTGGCATGGACTAGGTGCAAACTATTACATTTAGAATGGATAAACAAGGTCTCACTGTACAGCACAGGGAACTATAACCAATCTCCTGAGATAGACTATGACAGAAAAGAATATTAAAAGAAGAAAGTATATAGGAGTTCCCATTGTGGCTCATCAGATATAAATCTGACTAGGATCCATGAGGACACAGGTTTGATCCCTGGCCTCGCTCAGTGGGTTAAGGATCCAGCGTTGCTGAGCTCTGGTATAGACTGCAGATGTGGATAGGATCCCTCACTGCGGTGGCTGTGGCATAGGCTGGCAACTGCAGCTCCAATTTGACCCCTAGCCTGGGAACTTCCATATGCTGTGGGTGCTACCCTAAAAAGAAAAAAAAAAAAATCTAAAAAAACCCAAACTTGTAATGATAACAAATGCAGCATACTAATACAAGATGTTAATAATAGGGGAAACTGGTATAGAATATATGGGGCCTCTCTAGGTTATTTTCCCTAGGTTATTTAGATTTATAGAAAAATCTAAAATTCTTCTTTAAAAATAAAGTCTATTTAGAGTTCCCATCATGGCTCAAAGGTAACGAACCCAACTAGTATCCACGAGGAGGTGGGTTCAGTCCCTGGCCTCAATCAGTGGGTTAAGGATTCGGCATCGCTGTGAGCTGTGGTGTAGGTCGTAGACACAGCCCATATCTGGCACTGCTTGGCTGTGTCGTAGGTCAGCAGCTCTAGCTCTGATTCAACCCCTAGCCTAGGAACTTCCACATGCCACATATGCAACCATAAGAAAAAAAAAAAGTATTTTTTTTTTTTTTAAAGAAAATAGGGGGAGGGAATGGGATGGATTGGGAATTTGGGGTTAACAGATGCAAACTATTGCCTCTGGAATGGATAAGCAATGAGCTCCTGCTGTATAGCACTGGGAACTATATCTAGTCACTTATGATGAATCATGATAAGTGAGAAAAAAGAATGTATACATGTATGTGTGACTGGGTCACCTTGCTGTACAGTAGAAAATTGACAGAACACTGTAAAACAGCTATAATGGAAAAAATAAAAATCATTATAAAATAAAAAAAGAAAAGAAACTTGCAAGAATAGTTTTTCAAAAAAAAGACCTATAAGAAGGGCTCAACCAGACTCTTACGTATGTTAAAGTCACTAAGATGGAGCGATATTAGCACCCCAAAAAGACAGATGCAAAAAGCGCAGAAAGACATGCAAGCACATCTAAAGATTTAATATATAATGCTGGTAGTATTTCAAATTAATAGAGAAAGAACAGACTAATAAATGGTGCTGGAACACCAGGCCAACCATATGGGGAAAAAAATATGTCACTGCCCAGTTTCACACCGAGGGCTACAGCTTCTCAAATTTCCCCCCGAACCCACCTAACTGGGAAGCAAGTGGGCTGCTTCCCTGAGGAATCTAACGGTTTAGCCCAAAGCCCCAAATTTCCCTCCGGTCTAACTGTCCTAACATGGTTTTTCCCTACTCTGTATCTTCCTATTTGTTTTAGTAATAAAGTGGCATGCTTCTTTTCCCAAAACTTTCCAGGAAAAGTGATGCTCAAAGTTCTATGATCGTACTGTAGCTCTGAGGAACCTTTGACATCTTAAGCTGTGTCCCACCCCAGGATTACCTGTACCCCCACTGAGAAGCCTGGTCTTACACCAAAGCACCCTGCATATGGAGCCAAGATTCAAATAGGTAAAACAGGAGTTCCCACTGTGGTGCTACAAGATCGGTGGGATGAAGGTTCAATCCCCAGCCCAGCACAGTGGGCTAAGGATCTGGCACTGCTGCAACTGCTGCATATATTGCAACTGCAGGTCAGATCTGATCCCTGGCCCAGGAACTCCATATGACATGGGGAGGACAAGAGAGACAGAAAAAAAGAGGTAAAACAGAAGTGATTAAGGGGGAAATGTGGATGATAAATTCCATTCTATATGCCTTTGTGGTAGAGCAGCTGGTTGCCCACCTGCGGCAACGTGAAAAATGGCCCTAAAGATGTTCACATCCTAATCCCCAGAACCTGTGAATCTGCTACTTCACATGGCAAAGGGGACTTTGTCGATTGATTAGGTTAAAGGCCATAAGATAGGAAGACTATACTGGATTAACCAGGTTTGGGGGGGGCAGCGCAGTGTAACCACAAGGGTCTTTTTAAGTAAAAGAGGGAGGGAAAGAGATGTGTTGACAGAATCAGAAGTTGGAGAGACCTGACTGCTGACTGTGAAGATGGGAGGGGCTGCAAGCCAAGCAATGTGGGCAGCTTCCAGAAGCTGGAAAAGATAAGGAAACAGGTTCCTCTCTAGAGCTTCCAAAATGGACCCAGCCTGGCCAACATCTTGACCTTAAGCTACTGAGACCCACCTGGACATCTTACCTCCAAAACTGTAAAATGATAAATCTGTGACCTTTTAAGACACTAAGTCTGGAATGATTTGTTACAGCAGAAACAGAAAACTAATATACTACCCAACCTCTACTCTTGATGTCCCTTGACAGTCAATACAGACAGACAGACATATACACATACGGAAATAGGGGATTTTATTTAGGACAGCAACAAGCATCACGGGGTACATTCTCCAACTTTTCTTCCAGGGAGAAGAGCCTATGAAAGGAAAGCAGAAACTATGGCGGGGCGGGGGGGAGACTTGCAGGACAGATCCTTAATGGGGCTGTGGGGGGGCGGGTGCCAGCTGGCCTAGGAGTTTTGTCCTTCCTGCCTGGCACAGGGACATGGTGACCCCACCTTAAGATGGATGACACTTCCTAAGGATGGCAGAGCCTGGGTTTCTGATGACCAGCCCGGCACTGCCGTCCTCCAGATGTCTTTACTGAGGGACTGAACTCCTTTCTGTTTGAGTGGTCATGCTGAGGACAGTGTCATTAACGGCTAAACCTATTTCCTAACTCTAACTGATTTGATTAGGACTGTAAGTGATATTTGACTTGGGTTTCTCTTGTTATTGCGATAAAGTTTCCATAATAAAGTGAAGCTCCTAAAAACAAAATGAAACCACAGACACAGAGCCCTGGCATCTAACCCATTCCCTCAGTCTGCAGGCCCTCGATGGGGGCAGATGAGATCATCCCATCAAGGCGGAAGTGAGGGAAGAGGAGAATATGGAACACTGGTGCTTCCTTGGCATCCCCGGCTATAAGGTGGGAGAAGGTCCCCAGCAAGGGCCACTCACAGACAATGTTGTGCCTTGCGGTTCGGACTTGGTACAGGTCCACGTCCGACCGGGGATAGCCCTCGCAGTCCACCAGCGGCTCGTTCATCCCCACACCTTTTTGCTGGAGAAGAGAAACGAGGTCAGAAAGATTCCCAAGTGTGCAGTCCTCCAGCCCTCTTTCCCCAGACACTCTTCCTCTGCACTCTTAATAAAGGTGACAGTAATGACACTGCCATGTACTGCTCAATTTGTGCAGACGAGGTACGTGTCCACACCCTCTCTCGTCTGCCCTCTGAAGTGGGCACTATTTTTTAACTGACTTCTAATAACACAAGTTATGCATGAAGCCACTCTCCTTTTCTGAAGTTAACAGGTGCAGATAAAACTAAGGACTTCTTTGAGCACCATCCCCAAGGCCAGCCTCTCCTCCACTCCTCCAAATCCTCCTTCCCATGGGCAGCTGACACCCGGCTGGTGGCCTTGGAAGCTACGGGGAGGGGGTGATAACCCCAAAGAACACCCAGCTGAGGCAGGACTTTGGATCTTCTGAAAATAAAAAGAGATCTAAAGGGGACTTCAAACGGGCTTTTCATCCCTGGCAGGCTACACTGATATCATCAGATATCACCATTGCCATCTGGGGAGAGGAACTGGGTGGCTGGGGGACAGGGGAGGGAGAGAGACTTTCCATTTTTATATCCTTTTGTAGACCCTGAATCTTTTTTTCCCCCCTTTTCTTCTTCTTCCTTTTTTTTTTGTCTTTTTGCCTTATCTAGGGCCGCACCCACGGCATATGGAAATTCCCAGGCTAGGGGTCTAACAGGAGCTGTAGCCGCCAGCCTACGCCACAGCCACAGCAACGCGGGATCCGAGCCGTGTCTGCAACCTACACCACAGCTCACAGCTACGCCAGATCCTTAACCCACTGAGCAAGGCCAGGGATCGAACCCGCAACCTCGCGGTTCCTAGTCAGATTCGTTAACCACTGAGCCACGATGGGAACTCCCCCCTTTTCTTTTAGTGGTTGCACCTGAGGCATATGAACTGGTGCTGCCACAAGCTGTGGTGTAGGTCAGACACAGCTTGGATCTGGCGTTGCTGTGGCTGTGGTGTAAGCTGGCAACTGCAGTTCTGATTCAACCCCTAGCCTGTGAACTTCCATATGCTAAGGGGGAGGCCCTAAAAAGGCAAAAAAAAATTTAAAAAGAAAGATAAAGTATCCTTTCTAATTATCTTCAACCCTTCAATAATCAAGGAGAAAGTCCCTATTTGGTGCTTTATATCACCTTCAGATGACCTGTTAACTCTGGGCCTTTCCCCCCCTTTTTTTTTTTTTGGCCATGCCCACAGCATGCAGAAGTTCCCTGGCCAGGGATTGAACCTGAGCCACAGCTGTGACAATGCTAAATCCTTAACCTGCCGAGTCAGCAGGGAACTCCTATTTGTTTTATTGTTGTTGTTTTATTATTTTTTGGCCAACCCACAGCACGTGGAGTTCCTGAGCCAAGGATCAGATCTGAGCCACAGTTGAGACCTATTCCTCAGCTGCAGCAAGGCCAGATCCTTTAATCATTTTGTCTGGCCAGGAATCAAACATAAGCCCCAACACTCAGACACACTGCTGATCTGGTTGCGCCACAGGGGGAACGCCCTCCGTTTTGTTTTTTTTGTTCTTTGGGTTTTTTTTTTTTTTTTTTTTTTGCTTTTTAGGGCCGCACCCAAGGCATATGAAAGCTCCCGGGCTAGGGGTCAAATCAGAGCTACAGCTGCCGGCCTATGCCACAGCCACAGCAAGTCGGGATGAAAGCCAAGTCTGTGACCTACACCACAGCTCACAGCAACGCCGGATCCCCAACCTACCAAGCAAGGCCAGAGACTGAACCTGCATCTTCATGGATACTAGTCGGATTCATTTCCACTACGCCCTCCATTTTGTTTTTAAGGGCTTTATTGAGATGTAATTCACACACCCATACAATGCACCCATTTAAAGTGTACAATTTGGAGTTGCCTGGTGAATCAGCAGGTTAAGGATCTCGCATTGTCACTGTTGTGGTGTGGGTTCAATCCATGGCCAGGCAGCATCACATGCCTCAGACGTGGCCCCAAAAAAAGTGTACAAGTCAATGGTTTTTTAGTATATCCAGAATCATGAAACCATCAAAATTTTATAACATTTCCAAAGAAATCACAAACCCATTAGGGATCATTCTCATTCCCCCTCCCCCTCAGCCCTTAGCAGCCATTAATCAACCTTCTGTCTATGGATTTGCCTATTATGAATATCTCACATAAATGGGATAGGGAGTACCTGTCCTGGCTCAGCGGTAACAAACCCAACTAGTATCCATGAAGATGCAGATTCGATCCCTGGCCTCACTCAGTGGATTAAGGATCAGGTATTTCTGTGAGCTGTGGTGTAGGCTGCAGATGCAGCTGGGACCCCACATTCCAGTGGCTGTGGTGTAGGCTGACTGCTACAGCTCCGAGTCAACCCAAGCCTGGAAACTTCCATACGCCATGGGTGCGGCCCTAAAAAGACAAAAAAAAAAAAAAAGATGGAATCATAGGAATTCCCTGGTGCCCTAGCATGTTTAAGCATCCAGCATTGTCACTGTTGTGGCTCTTATTCCATCCCTGGCCCAGGAACTTGCACATACATGCCTCGGGCATAGTCAATCAATCAATCAATGGAAACACAAAGCATGTGGTCTTTTGTGATGAACTTCTTCCCCTTAGCAAAATATTCAAGGTTCATGCACACTGCAACATGAGTCAGCACTTCATTCATTTTTACTGAATAATATCCCACTGTATGGACAGCCCACATTTTATTTATTTACTCATCAGTTGATAGATATTTGGATGAATCACCTTGATATACACTTTCACCTTATGTTCAAAGGAAGAGACTCTCATTTTTTTATATGCTGTAGAGTTGCAAAAAAATTTTTTTCTTTTTTCGGTCTTTTTAGGGCCGCACCCACGGCATATGGAGGTTCCCAGGCTAGTGGTCAAATCGGAGCTATAGCTGCCAGCCTACACCACAGCCACAGCAACATCGGATCTGAGGTGCATCTGCAACCTACACCACAGCTCATGGCAACGCCTGGATCCTTAACCCACTGAGCGAAGCCAGGAATCGAACCTGCAACCTCATGGTTCCTAGTTGGATTCGTTTCGCTGTGCCACAACAGGAACTCCCAAAAATTTTTCTTAAATAAAATTATTTAAGTAAAAAAGTGGGTCAGGGAGGAGTTCCCATTGTGGCGCAGCGGAAACAAATCCGACTGGGAACCATAAGGTTGTGGGTTTGATCCCTGGCCTTGCTCAGTGGGTTAAGGATCCAGGCGTTGCCATGAGCTGTGGTGTAGGTCGAATGCGCGGCTCGGACCATGCGTTGCTGGGGCTGTGGCGTAGGTCGGAAGCTGTAGCTCTGATTCGACCTCTAGTCTGGGAACTTTCACATGCCTCAGGTGCGGCCTAAAAAAAGCAAAAAGCAAAAAACAAAAATCAAACAAACAAACAAAAAAAAACAAGCAAACATGTCACAATCCGACATATGATCTTAAAAAAAAATAAGTAGGTCAACTTGGAGTTCCTGCTGTGGCACACTCAGGAGTGCCGGGGCACAGGTTCAATCCCAGGCCCGGCACAGTGGAAAGATCCAGCGTGGCCACAGCTGCGATTTAGTTTGCAACTCTGGCTCAGATCTAATCCCTGGCCCGGGAGAGAAAAAAAAGTAGGTCAACTTAAAGAAAATATCAAGGGGATAACAGTACAGAAGGTTTACAGATACAGCATCCTGCCTGCAGCAGAAAAATACCTAAGATGTGAGAAATTGCTTGCACAACACTTAAAAGCATGGATTCTGGATTCAATAGGCATCAGATCTGAATCCCACTTTGTGACCTTGAGCAAGTGACTTCCCCTTTCTGAGCCTAAGGGTAACATACTGATTTCACAGAGTAGCTGAAAGGATTCCATGATGTAACACATAAACCAGAACCCTTCAAGTAAATACTCAGCATACAGTACCCCGGCCTCCAAATGATACTTCATCTTACTCCCATCACCTAAAATGCATTCCATTCGCCCTATATAGGATGTGATTAATTTATTCTTCTTCTGCAAACTGATTTGTGGTTTTACACTAGGTGGCTTTGGAGCCAGAGAGACCTGGGAACTAGTCTCACCACTGCCACTTCCTACATACAAGACCCAAAGCCAGAGTTTGCCCCACTCTAGATCTCAGTTTCCTCCCTATACATTAAGGATAAGGAGACTTTCCTGTCGCTCAAAGCTCTGTCATTAGGCCAGCGCTGTTAGCATCACTGGGAATTTGCTAAAAATGCATAGCTGCTTCCACACACCCTCTCCCCATCAGAATCTGAATTTTAACGAGATCTCCAGGTGATTCTCATACACAATAAAGTTTAAGAAGCTCCAACATAAAGTAGTTAGAAAAAGCTCGGTCCATCTGGGAACCATTCAACAAGGGCTGATAGAGGTGAATATCATCCTGCCTCTGCAAAATAATTAGCTCTGTAACCTGAGGCATGTTTCCCCAACCCTAAAGTGGAGGAAATAACAGAACACATTTCAAAGGGTCGTTGGGAGGATTAAACGAGTTAACCCATGTTAAGCGCTTAACACAACACCCAGAACCCAGCAAGGGCTCCATAAATGCTTGCTAAACCATCAATTCTAATTGTCCCAGTTACATTATTTGCCTCACTGCCTGCTGCCGACAGAGGCCGCACTTGCGGCGCTTTGAGCCTCTCAAGCAGGACCAGATTCACAGATTAGAGCTCAAGCAGGGGCCGCCCGGACCTCCCAGGCCTCCCGGGGCCCGGGGCTGCGTCAGGAGGCCTTGGGGCGCCTCCCACGCCGTCCCGGGAGCCCCGTGCCCACACTCACGCTCTCCAGCACATCATAGTTGGCTTTGATCTGCGCCTCGATCTCCTCCTTGCGCCGTATCAGCTCTTGAAGGTCGCTGACAGTCACCCCGCTGGCCTCCGGGGAGCCTCCGCTCTGCCTAGCTTCCTTCTCCGACATCGTGTACCTCGGCCCGGGATCCTGGACAGCCGGTTTTCCGGCTGCGGACGCCCGAGGAGACTGTTGCTACGGCTCCTCGGGCGGACCAAAACACCACGACCATTCGCGGGCGCCAGGGAGAGAGGGGCGTGGTTTGTCGGAGGGCGGGGCCACCGGAAAGCCACACCCTGCTGGAATACTTGGTCCTGCGGTGACTAGTGATGCGTGGGTACAAGTGGTGGCTGTGGCATACGCCAGCAGCTACAGTTCCTTTTCAGCTCCTAGCCCTGGGACTTAGAGATGCTGCAGGTGCTACAATAAAAATAATAATAATAGTAATTTATCAAATACTTATAACGCATCACACACTGTCCACGTATATTAATCAACAACCTCATAAAACCAGGATTTTTATTACCCTCATTTGACAGCTGAGAAAACTATCTCAATAACCCACTTGCCCAAGTAGCCAAATAAGCAGCTCGAATTCAAACCCAGCCTAACCAAACGGTGACATCTTAACACGTGCCCCCCCTGAAAAGGACACAGCATCACTGTGTAGCAGTCAAACATGTTTACCTTGAATCCAATCATGAAAAGCAAACAGACAAACCCAATCTGAGGGACATTCTTTGAAACAACTGACCTAAGCTCTTCAAAAAGGTCGTTATTGTGAAATTTCCACACAGAATTTAGGCAATCACCTAGATTAAAGACTAAAGAGGACTTCCCTGGTGGCTCAGTGGGTTAAGGATCCAGTGTTGTCACCGCTGTAGCTCGGGTTTGATCCCTGGCCCAGGAACTTCTGAATGCTATCCTACAGCAAAAAAACAAAAGACTAAAGAGACATAACAATTAACTAATTAAATCCAACATGTGCTCCTTGATTGGATCCTGGTTCCCTTAAAAAAAACAAACTATAAAAGACATCTTTGGGACAAGTGGGGAAATTTGAATATGAATGATTTAGTACCAAAGTTAAATTTCCTGGAGTTCCCCTTGTGGCACAGCAGAAACGAATCCAACTAGGAACCATGAGGTTGCAGGTTCGATCCCTGGCCTTGTTCAGCGGGTTAAGGATCCGGCATTGCCATAAGCTGTAGGTCGCAGATGCAGCTCGAATCTGGCATTGCTGTGGCTGTGGCGTAGGCTGGCAGCTGTAGTTCCAACTGGACCCCTAGCCTGGGAACCTCCATATATGCCATGGGTGCAGCCCTAAAAAAAAAAAAAGGTAAATTTCCTGATTTTGATACTTATTTAAGATGATGTCCTTAGAAAATGCATTCTGTAGCATTTAGGGGCAAAAGAAGCAACTTTCGAATGGTTCAGAAAAAAATCCATACATATATTTGTAGACAGGAGAATGAAAAGGTAAATGTGATAGTGTAAATAATTGGTGACTTTGGGAGAAACATAGGAACATACATCGTACTATCATTGCAACTTTTCTGTAAGTTTGAAATTATCATGCTAAGTGAAGTCAGTCAGACAATGAAACACCAACATCAAATTCTCTTACTTATATGTGGAATCTAAAAAAAGGACACGATGAACTTCTTTGCAGAACAGATACTGACTCACAGACTTTGAAAACTTATGGTTTCCAAAGGAGACAGGTTGGGGGGTGGAGGGATGCACTGAGAGTTTGGGATGGAAAAGCTATAAAATTTGGTTGTGATGATCGTTGTACAGCTATAAATGTAATAAAATTCATTAGCAATTAAAAAACAGAATTATAAAAAAAAATTTTAAATAAAATAAAAAGTTGCTAAAATAATCTTTACATAGAAAAAATAGAACTGATTACATTAGGCTTCGTATTTTGTTCGGTTACCTCTTTTATATAAACTAAAATTTCTAACATTCACACCAAAAAAAGAAACAAAAAGACACAATAACTAAATGCAATGCATGATCCTTGATGGAATTTTTAATAAAAAGTATCAGCTTTAGGAGTTCCCTGGTGGCCTAGCAGTTAAGGATCAGGTTCCATCCCTGGCCTGGGAACTTCTGCATGACACAGGCAAGGCCAAAAAAGGGGAAAAAAGTAGCAGCTTTAAAAGACATTATGGGAGTTCCCATTGTGGCTCAGTGGTTAACGAATCGGACTAGGAACCATGAGGTTGCCGGTTCGATCCCTGGCATCGCTAAATGTGTTAAGGATCTGGCGTTGCCGTGAGCTGTGGTGTAGGTCACAGACGCGGCTCGGATCCCACGTTGCTGTGGCTGTGGTGAAGGCCAGCGGCTACAGCTCCTGTTAGACCCCTAGCCTGGGAACCTCCATATGCCGTGAGTGCAGCCCTAGAAAAGGCAAAAAGACAAAAAAAAAAAAAAAAAAGACATTATAGGGGGAGCTCCTGTCATGGCACAACAGTTAACAAATTTGACTAGGAACCATGAGGCTGCGGGTTCGATCCCTGGCCTCGCTTAGTGGGTTGAGGATCCGACATTGCCATGAGCTGTGGTATAGGTTGCAGACACGGCTCAGATCCTACATTGCTATGGCTGTGGTGGAGGCCAGCAGCTACAGCTCCAATTCGACCCCTAGCCTGGGAACCTCCATATGCTGCAGGTGCGGCCCTAGAAAAAGAGAAAAAAAAAGACATTATGGGGACAAGTGGTAAAAGTTTGAATATGGACTTTTTATTATAGCGTATCTACGTTAACTTTCCTCAGTATAGTATTATGATTATATAAGAAAAACTCCTTATTCAAAGAAGATAAATGCTGAAGTGTGTAGAGCTGCAATGTCAGGATTTATGAAACAAATTTGCAAGCAGTTCAGGAAAAAAGCTATACAACCTAAAAAGGAGAGGGAGAAAAAGAAAGAAGCAAAATATAACAACAGACAAATCTCAGAGAGGGTGTATGGGTGCTCATGGAAACTATATTGCAGCACTTTTGAGGTTTGAAATTTTTCCATATATAGAGAGAAGATTCATTTTCCAGATTAAAAAAACATTCTCACTTATACAGTCAGAAACCAGAGCTATTGTCACTAGATTATGTTGTTATTGTCAATGTTATTATTATGATGAACCTAGATCCTGTCCCTTCTACTGCCTTCATAGCGCTCAAAGCCACTTCATCACCTCCACCTCTACTCTTACCCCACCAGACTTGAGAGGCCTCAGAACTTGTCTTAGCTCTTAGCTGCCCCTTATCCATTCTCCACACAGCAGCCAGAATAACCTACCCAAAGACTAACATTCTCGCTTTGCTGCTTAAAAGCTTACAATGGAACCTTCCAGCACATTCTCTCTCTCTCTCTCTCCCACCCTCTCTCTCTCCTTTTTAGGGCTACACCTGCAGCATATGTAAGTTCCCCCAGCTAGGGGTCAAATCAGAGCTGCAGCTATAGGCCTATGCCACAGCCACAGCAATGCCGGATCCAAGCCACATCTGTGACCTACACTGCAACTTGCAGCAAAGCTGGATCCTTAACCCACTGAGTGAGGCCAGGGATCAAACCCGATTCCTCACAGAGTCCTTAACCCGCTTAGCCACAATGGGAACTCCCAGTACCTTCTCTTATCCTTCAAGACTCTTCTGATCCCTGCTTGCCTTTTGAGTCCCCGCCCCCAACAAATGCACATCATTTCCATCCACAATGAATTTCTAGCAGTTTCTGGCAATGGGTCTTAGCATACCTGCTTATCTCTTCTCTAGGACACCAACTCAGGCCGGGCTGATTTTAGCGCCTCCTTCAAGATCTGCCCAGTACAAACATTACCTTCCTGAGAGTTATTCTCTGACCTGTCCCAAAGCTGGACTGTCCGCTGCCCTTTTCATCTGGGATCCTAAATGCATCCGTGTGTCCCACACACTGAGGGCTCAGAGGATGTGGACTGAGGCTCAGCTTCAGATGTTTGACTAGGTGAGTGTTTAATCAAAGACTCTAAGGGGGAGTTCCCATTGTGGCTCAGCGGTAATGAACCCGACTAGTATCCATGAAGACTCGGGTTCAATCCCTGGCCTTGCTCAGTGGGTTAAGGACCCGGCGTTGGGGCTCAGATCTGGCATAGCTGTGGCTGCGGCGCAGACTGGCAGCTGCAGCTCCGATTCAACCCCTAGCCTGGGAACTTAAAAAAAAAGAGAGAGAGAACAGAATAATCTGTGCCTTCCCCATTCCAGTTGCTCTGGTTCATTTTACCTGCAGTGACCACAGGCAGCCAACACAGCTGCCAAGACCTAGAAGAGTTTACATTGTTTGCCTCTTCCTCAACATCCAAGTATTTCTCATTTTCACTTGGAACAAGAGGCCAGGAGAGAAGGAACTGGAAAGCAGGGCCTGGGGCAAGAGCTCCCTGCAAGACCTGAGTGATCACTATCACACCGCTGGTCTCCAGGATGCTGCAAAATTTCCACATCCCCTCTGCCCTGGCATCCTAGGAGATGGACAAACTGGGAACCTGCATCTATAAACCAAGAGGCTGTCCTCCAAGGTCTAAATTGGTGCCAGGTTTTGTATGAGTTGGTTCACTGAGAGTTTTTAGAATGTTAAATTAGTTCCGGTGTCCATCACAAAACAGCTGACCTGCTCAGAAGGCTACTTAAGGACGTCTAATGAAAGGGCTATTTTACACAGTCATGGGCACATTTAAGGGAGTAAATAAGGGATAATGAAATCATCTAGGACTGGCAACCATGGGGGTCAAATATCAGCCCAGATGTAAAGGGGCAAGGGGACGGAGCAGTTGGGGATCCTAGAGAGGGTAGTAGTCACCCACAGGACCCACAGGACTATGGCCTTGTAGAGGAACACAGCTGCTGCTAAAGCAACATCTGGCAGAGGGGAGCCCCCTCTCTCTCCTCTCACCTCTTGTGGCATAGAGTAGGACAGAGAGGAAGAGTGTTGGGAGGACACACAGGCTGTCCAGCACAGCTGCTATTATTTAATATTTGGACAAGTAAGATGCAGACAGCCACAAAGTGTATGCTACTTTTTTTCAGTTTTTAGGGCCCTATCTGTGGCATATGGAAGTTCCCAGGTTAGGAATCCAATGGGAGCTGCAGCTGCCAGCCTACACCACAGCTACAGCAAAGCCAGATCCTTAACCCACTGAGCAGGGCCACGGATAGAACTTCATGGACACTGGTCAGGTTTGTCTCCACTGAGCCATACAGGAACTCCAAAATTTTTTTTTTTTTTTGTCTTTTTGTCCTTTTATGGCCGCACCCATGGCATATGGAGGTTCCCAGGCTAGGGGTCTAATCAGAGCTGTAGCTGCCGGTCTACGCCACAGCCATAGCAACCTGGGATCCGAGCTGCGTCTGCAACCTGCACCACAGCTCACGGCAACGCCAGGTCCTTAACCCACTGAGCAAGGCCAGGGATCGAACCTGCAACCTCATGGTTCCTAGTCGGATTCGTTTCTGCTGCGCCACAAAAGGAACGCAAAAACTAACCTTTTTTTTTTAAGATTTATTTATTTATTTTTATTTTTTTGTCTTTTTGCCTTTTCTAGGGGCGCACTCGCGGCATATGGAGGTTCTCAGGCTAGCGGTCTAATCAAAGCTGTAGCCGCCAGCCTGTGCCATAGCTCATGGCAACGCTGGATCCTTAACCCACTGAGCAAGGCCAAGGATCAAACCCGCAACCTCACGGTCCTAGTCAGATTCGTTAACCACTGAGCCACGACAGGAACTCCAAAAATTAACCATTTTTAAGTGAATGGTTCATTCAGTACATTCACAATGTTGTGTAAGCACCACCTCTACCTAGATCTAAAACATTTTCATCAGCCCAAAAGGAAACCGTATACCTACTAGAACTCACTCCCATTCCTCCCTCCTCTCAGCCTGGTTATTTCCTATTAATGGTATTAAAAACATTTTTTTTTATTTTTCAAACTTTTTATTACAGTTGATTTACAATGTTCTGTCAACTTCCAAGGTCTAACAGAGTGACCTAGTTTTATATATATATACATACATTCCTTTTCTCATATTATCTTCCATCATGTTCCATCACAAATGATTGGATATAGTTCCTTGTGCTATACAGCAGGACCCAAAACAAATTTTAAGTCAATGGATTTCACATAAAAATTCATATTTCCAGCTTCTCTTGAACAAAATCTGGCCACACTAGGCTCACATCTCACGGGCGATAACTGTTTGGAGCTGACTAATCATGGCCCTTGACCAAGCATGAGCGTAGAACTCCACAATCCTACCCAGCTCTTCTCTATTCCACGTCACTCTCCTGGCTTCTGGGGCATTTAGGTTTCAAGTTCCAGGACTAATGACTTCTCAGACCCCTTTTTTTTTTTTTTGCCTTTTTATCATTTTAGGGCCGCACCTGCGGCATATGGAGGTTCCCAGGCTAGGGGTCTAATCGGAGCTGTAGCCACCGGCCTTCGCCACAGTCACAGCAACGCGGGATCCGAGCCGCGTCTGTGACCTACACCACAACTCACAGCAACGCCGGATCGTTAACCCACTGAGCAAGGCCAGGGCTCGAACCCGCAACCTCATGGTTCCTAGTCGGATTTGTTAACCACTGCGCCACAATGGGAACTCCTCAGACCCCTTTCATTTGTAAAAATCTTGAAGATCTCCAGAGTCAGGGAGACACACCAACAAAAAATGAGAAACTTGGACCCAGAGTAGGGGGAATGAGTCTAAGCTCCACCACTTACTAGTATGAACCACTCATACTTCTCCAAGCCTCAGTTTTCTTAACTGTAAAATGGGTACAACAATAGCACCTACCTCCCAAGGCTGTTATATTAAATGGAAAGCATTGAACACATCATCACTCTTACCTCTGTAGGTACCAGAGTACTCATAATATCTCTCCCTAATATTCAGATGTGGAAAAAAGAGGTTCAGAGAGGTTAAGCATTGTGTGGAAGGCAACACAGCAAATCAGAGGCCAAAGCTAACTCCCCTGTCGCCCTTGTGAAGAATGAACATCAGCGCTCCAAACTGAAGGGTGGCAGATGTTTGAAAGTTTAGGGACTTTGGTGGGGATGCAGGTTCAGCCTGGAAGGGGTCAATGGCTGATCTTGAGTAACCTCATCCTCAGCTTATGCAAGTAACGGAGCCACTGACGCCACTGACACGATAGCAGTTTGGCCTGGGAGGAAACAGAAAAACCCCTTTGATGTGCCCAGGCCTTGACATCATAGCAGCTGCTCCTCCTCCAGGGTCACTCATCTCCTCTGCCCAGTCCCCATGGTGGGGGGCCTCCCACCCCCCACCCTCAGGTAACCAGCAGTGGAGTAATCCCTACAGGCTAGGAGAGCCCTTTGTGACTTCTTCTGGAAGTCTGTGAACTGTTTTTTGTTTTGTTTTGTTTTAAATACCAGGTTACTTAAATTATGCATATTTGAAATTATATTTAAAAAGCAGCAAAAAATAATGTACATTTAAAACTAAGTAAGCTATAACAAAAACCAAGGAGACAAATGCTCAAATCTCGCCACATCCTAATTATTTTATTGCACTTTAGTCCTACCTATCGGTGTATGTTACTGCATGTACCAGTCTCAACCCCAAGCTCAGTGACGTTATGATGGGCATTTTGAAATCAGTCTTAGGGAGTATTTATACCACAGAATTCAGCAATTGCTACAAACTAAGGCTTAATTGTTTTATCGATTGTCTGGTGCGGGGTGGACAAACTATGGGCCTTTGATCCAAATACAGATGCTTATCTCTTTTTTTTCTCACCACCCATTTTTGCAAATAGTTTTTGTAAATAAAGTTTTACTGGCACACAACCATGCACAGAGTTGGCTGCTTTTATACTCACAATTGCAGAGTTGAGTAGTTTCAGCAGAGGCCATATGCCTCAAAGCCTGAAATATTTATTATCTAGCTCTTTACAGAAAATGCTGACCAGGACCTTTTTTAGACTTGAAATGGCAAAGTTCAGGGAGTTCCCGTTGTGGCTCAGTGGATCATGAACACAACTAGTATATATGAGGATGTGGGTTTGATCCCTACCCTCTCTCAGTGGGTTGAGGATCCGGTGTTGCCTGGAGCTGTGGTGTAGGTCGCAGAAGCGGTTCGGATCTGGCATTGCTGTGGCTGTGGTGTAGGCTGGCAGCTGCAGCGCTGAGTCCACCCTAGCCTGGGAACCTCCATATGCAGCAGGTGCGGCCCTAAAAAGGAAAAAAAAAAAAAAAAGTAAAGTTCAGATCACAGCCTTCACATACATGTTCCCCACATACATGCTAAGCTCTTTGAAAGCTTGAAAAAAAGGATTGGTTTTATGTTTGGACAGCAGTAAAAAGTTATATATATGTGGTCTGGATCCATGTTCTGGTTCAGCATTTTGTTTCATTTTGTTTGTTTTTGTTTTTAGGGCCTCACCTGTAGCATATGGAGGTTCCCAGCATAGGGGTCGAATTGGAGCTTATAGCTACCGGCCTACACCACAGCCACAGCAATGCTGGATCCAAGCAGCATCTATGACCTACGCTGCAGCTTGCAGCAACACTGGATCCTTAACCCACTGAGTGATGCAGGGATCAAGCCTGCATCCTCATGGATACTGGACTCTTAACCTGCTGAGCCACAATGGAGACTCCCTGGTTCAGCATTTTCTAACCACAGTGGAAATTTTTTGTTTAAGCAAGTCTTCATCTTCCCAAGTCTGTTTCCTCAACTGTAAAATGGGAGAAATACTAGTGGGTTGAGCAGATAAAACAGGCGCAGTGCAGGGGAGTGGCACAGCAAGTGGGGAGAGGCAAGGGGTGCTGTCCAGCCCAGGGGCAGGTGGTAAGGACTGCCACGGAATGGGTAATCCAGAAGCAGAGGCTGGCACAGAGCTTGGGATTCAAGATGTTTTTAAGGCTCCGCATCAGTGAAATGAAGGAGAGAAGGGGCAGCCAGTGATGGAAGCCCAGTGGGTCTTGGCCAACCCCAACCAGGGGCTCTGAAGACAAACTTGCAGGTCAGAGTTGTCCCCCACTGGGCTGAAATGGCCACCCTTCCACCCCGTCATGCTCAGCCACCACGTGGGGACTGCCTCAGGAAGAGGCAGCCTCGGGCCAAGTCTGTGCACCCAGGCGAGCCCACAGGAGCAGCCACTCAGCCACTGCCTGCCCGCCCCATTCCCCCCACACCTGGGCAGCAAGACTTCCTTGAAGGGAAATGAGCAGCATACCTCCATGCCCACCACAAAGAATTGTCAAATAATAGCAAAAACTGCCTCAAGCCTATCGACTTTATCATTTTGTGCCAGCAAATGTAAACGGTGTCAATGCCACTTGCTGAACAGACAACACCCACTGCCCAACAGTGAATAAGTGCGCACAGAGACTGTTGTTGTTGCTGCTGCTGTTATTCTTATTCTCTTCGTGTTACGATTAGCGGTTGTAAATACCAGTAACCCAATTCAACTTTAGCTTTAAGCAAAAGAGGGGAAATTTTGGCTCACCCAGAAGCATGCCGGGAAGAGGCCACTCAGATACCAGGAATCTGTCTCCTTCTCTCATCACTGCTTTCTCTGTGCTGGCTTTGCCTCACACACAGGCACATCTGCCCTCCGTGGATCGCACGTGGGCACCGCAGCACCATTCAGTCGGCTCAGCAAACCCAGAGCTCTGAGAGGCTCTTGCTCAAGCAAGAGTCCCAGGGCAAACCCGCACTGGCCAGCTCTGGTCAGGCACCCAAACTCGAACCAATCACAGGGATTCTCATCAGCCAGTCCTGCCTCGCATGCCCCCAAACCACAGGGACAGAGAAGGAAGGGGAAGGGGTGGTTCCCAAGAGAAAAAGTAAGGTGCTGTGGTTAGAAGAGGAATGGATGCTGGAGAGGCAAAACCGACAAAATCCAGGACACTCCTCGATGCCCCGAAGCCAGGCACAGAGGACAGCCTTCTGTCCTGGACACAAGGATCCTGGGCACCCACTGCTTATACAGTTTGGGACACGGAGACTCAGAGAGGAGCTGGAAGTGGCCTAAGATCACATAGTCTCCAGAGCCCAGGGCTCCTGTATCGCAGCCATCAACTTTCTGGATTACCGCCCCCCCAGGCCATCACTGATGCCTGGTGATACAGCTGCCTGTCACCCAAAAGCTCAGGCCCATGGGCTCTGTACCCTAGGAGATAAAGACCAGTCCCACCCAGCTGGCCCTGCCCAGCTGCACTAGCCCTGATAATAGCTGGAAACCCTGGCAGCCCTCATACCCTGTGTTCCCCAACTGCTATTTCCACCCTTGCTGGGGGATCTGTAGGGCCTGGCAGAGGATGGGAAGTACTGTCCATGGACTTACACCTGCGAATCCTCATTAGTTCTGTCTGATTGAGGGTCTGAAGTTGCAGGTGTTAGGAAGCAAGGCACAGGACTGGTTGATGGTTTTGGAGTCCAATCTTAAAATAAAATGAAAGCACCTTGGTTTATTTACTATTATTTCCCAAATATAATACTATGTTCCCCAAATATAATAAAGAATCACATGGAGTTCCCATCGTGGCACAGCAGAAACGAATCTGACTAGGAACGATGAGGTTGCGGGTTCGATCCCTGGCCTTGCTCAGTGGGTTAACAATTCGGCATTGCCGTGAGCTGAGGTGTAGGTTGCAGACGTGGCTAGGATCCTGCGCTGCTGTGGCTGTGGCTAGGCAGGCAGCAACAGCTCCGATTAGACCCCTAGCCTGGGAACCTCCATATGCTGCAGATGAGGGCCTAAAAAAAAAAAAGAAATCACAGAGGCCACTAGCCATTCCAACCCCAGCACGGCAGCTATCGACAGGTAGGTTTCCTGGCTGAGATTTCCCCCATGTTGACCTTGAGCAGAGAAGCCTTTTAAGTCCTGATAATGTTGCAACTCTGCTACAAAACCTTCAGCAACTCCCCACTGCTTCAAAGGCAAAGTCCAAACCCCCTAACCTGAAATTCAAGGCCTTCCCACATTCCTTATAATAAAGAGCACAGGGCAGTTCTCGTCATGGCTTAGTGGTTAGCGAATTTGACTAGCATTCATGAGTCTGAAGATTTGATCCCTGCCCTTGCTCAGTGGGTTAAGGATCCAGCATTACTGTGAGCTGTGGTGTAGGTTGCAGATGCGGCCCAGATCCTGCATTGCTGTGGCTGTGGTGTAGGCCAGCAGCTACAGCTCAGCTTCGACCCCTAACCTGGGAACCTCCAAATGCCACGAGTGCTGCCCTAAAAGGGAAAAAAAAAATTCAATAAAGAGCATAGGGGTTCCTGTTGTGGCACAGAGGGTTAAGGATCTGGCATTGCTGCAGCTGTGGTATAGGTCGAAGCTGCAGCTCAGATTTGATCCCTGGCCCAGGAATTTCCATATGCCGAGGGTGCCAAAAAAGAAAAAAAGAGCATAATCAGTAACAACTGAGTCCAGCATGTGCCAGGCATCAAGAAAGGCACTCTACAGATGATCCTCATAATAACCCGATGAGAGAGGTACTACTGAAATTCCCATTTTTACAGACGAGGAAATTGAGGCTCAGAGAGGGGAAGTGACTTGCTCAAGGCTGCTCAGGAGGAGTATCACCCCCCACCCCCCAACTACCCAAGGGCTTTGCTCCTCGCTAGCTCATCCAAAGAGAGCCCCCTGCATTCCTGCAAAGTTCCTGCCTCCCTCCTTTGCCCGCTGGGCATCCCTGCCAAGCCAGCCCTTCCCACTCAGTCACTGGCCACAGGAAGAAGAAGATTCTCCAGAGTCTTAGTGAGAAAGTCAGGGGCTGGTTTTCTCCTGCTGCTTGAAAATGGGCTCGGAGGTCATTTCCAAAGCATTTTCCAAAACTGATGGAAGTGGCTAGCACACAGATTTTGGAGAGAGCTGGCTTGGTTTCAGTTCTCAGTTCTGTCACTTCTCAGCTGTGTTCTCTGGACGCCCCTCTAAGCCTCCATTTTCCAACCTGTAAAACGGATGATAGCACCTCATAGGATTGTTCAAAGATTTAATCATTAAAGGCTGAGTTCCCGCTAACATGCAAAGGGATCAGTGGCATCTTGGGAGCACTGGGACACAGGTTCGATTCTAGTCCCAGCACAGTGGGTTAAGGATCCAGCGTGGCCACAGCTGCAGCTTAGGTCACAACTTCGGCTTGGATCTGATCACTGGCCCGGGAATTTCACATGCTGTGGGGCAGCCAAAAAAGAAAAGGAAAAAGAAAAAAGAAAGGCATAGGATCTAGTGTGTTTAGCACAATGCCTGACACACAAAGTGACCAGAAAATCCGTTTTACTGTTGTTGTTGCCATTATTATTATTATTATTTTGAAAAAGCACTTTGCCTCCAAATCACACTCCTCCAGCTGAAGATTTTTTAAGTTAAAAAATCAGCCCCCCTTTTTAGATACAACACCAAAAGCATAAATGACAAAAGACAAAACAGCTAAGCTGGACTTCATCAAAATCTAAAAATTTTGGGAGTTCCTGTCACAGCACAGCGGTTAACAAATCCGACTAGGAACCATGAGGTTGCAGGTTCGATCCCTGGCATCACTCAGTGAGTTAATGATCCAGCATTGCCGTGAGCTGTGGTATAGGTTGCAGACACAGCTTGGCTCTGGCGTTGCTGTGGCTGTGGCACAGCCCAGCAGCTACAGCTCTGATTCAATTCCTAGCCTGGGAACCTCCATATGCCACGGGTGCGGCCCTAAAAAAACAAAAAGAAAAAAAATTTAACAATTTTGTGCTCCCCACAACACCATACATAAAGTGAGAAGACTACTTGGAGTTCCCTTCGTGGCTCAGTCGTTAACGAATCCGACTAAGAACCATGAGGCTGCGGGTTCGATCCCTGGCCTTGCTCGGTGGGTTAAGGATCTGGCGTTGCTGTGAGCTGTGGTGAAGGTTGCAGACGCGGCTCGGATCCCACATTGCTGTGGCTGTGGCAAAGCCCGGTGGCTACAGCTCCTGTTAGACCCCTAGCCTGGGAACCTCCATATGCTGCGGGTGCGGCTCTACATAAAGGCAAAAAGACAAAAAAAAAAAAAAAAGACTACCCACAGAATGGGAAAAAAATATTTGCAACTCACATATCTAATAAGGGACATGATTCCTGATAAGGAACTATATGAAGAACCACTACAGCTCAAACATAAAATGACAAATAATACAATTAAAGTGTAGGCAGAGGATATGAATAGATATTTCTCCAAAGATATGCACACTGACAATAAGTGCATAAAAATTAACTTCACTGGCCATTAGGGAAATGCAAATCAAACCCACAATGACCTATCATGGCAATAAGAGATGAGATGGCTAGAATAAAAAAGAGAGATGACAGGCATTCCTTGGTGGCTCAGCAGGTTAAGGATCCTGCACTGTCACTGCAGCAACTTGGGTCACTGCTGTGGCATGGGTTCATTTCCTAGCCCTGGCCCAGGAACTTCCATTATGTGTACTGCACTACAATAAATTAAAATAAACGATTTTTTATTGAACGATTTCATCCATTCTGAAAGTACACACATCTCAATGAATTTTCACAAAGTGAATATACTTTTTTTTTTTTGTCTTTTTTAGGGCCACACCTGTGGCATACGGAGGTCCCCAGGCTAGGGGTAGAATCAGAGCTGCAGCTGCCAGCCACAGCAATGCGGGATCCTTAACCCACTGAGCGAGGCCAGAGATTGAACCCACATCCTCAAGTATGCTAGTCGGGTTCATAACCTGCTGAGCCACAAAGGGAACTCCACTTCCACAAAGTGAATACACGGCATACTGAAAATTACCAGCACCCCAGAAACCCACACTGCGACCCTTGTGATCACTGTTCTCTAAACGGATTTTAAGAACTAGGAATAGCCTTCCTCCCCACTTCCATTAACCCCCTTCCTCTTCTTAGAGAACACACCATTTGGGACTTTCTCATTTTGCTAGACTTACCTACTCACTAGCAATTCATTATGAAGAAGAAAGACTTTTTTTTAAAACCCACTGCACCACCAGGGAACTCCAAAGAATTTTTTTTAAAGAAAAAGGATTTTGTCACACCAGCTTTGCCCCTTTCCACTCCCTGCTTCCACACAGCTTATTTTAGTTAATTTTGATTGCTTTTCTTTATTGCTTTAAATACAATTCTAAAACTTTTCTTTTTTTTTTTTTTTGCCTGAGGCATATGCAGGTTCCCAAGCTAGGGGTCAAATTGGAGCTATAGTTGCCAGTCTGTGCCACAGCCACAGCAACGCAGCAGCACCCGAGCTGCATCTGTGACCTATACCACAGCTCACAGCAACACCCTATCCTTATAACCCACTGAGTGAGGCCAGGGATTGAACCTGCATCCTTGTGGATACTAGTCAGGTTCACTTCCACTGAGCCACAATGGGAACTCCCTTTTATTTATTTATTTATTTATTTTTTTTTGTCTTTTCTAGGGCCGCACCCACGACATACGGAGGTTCCCAGGCTAGGGGTCTAACAGGAGCTGTAGCCGCCGGCCAACACCACAACCACAGCAACTCAGGATCCAAGCCGCGTCTGCAACCTACACCACAGCTCACGGCAACGCCGGATCCCCAACCCAGGGAGCAAGGCAGGGATCGAACCCACAACCTCATGGTTCCTAGTCGGATTCATTTCTGCTGCGCCACTACGGGACCTCCTCAATCAGCTGATTTTAAAGAGTAAATTAAGAAGTGTTAACAAACTCTGGTAGACAAATGCCGTGAAACTTCTCAGCAATGAAGAGCAACACAGGAGTTCCCTTCGTGGCTCAGCAGTTAACCAACCCAGCTAGCATCCATGAGGAATGCGGGTTCAATCCCTGGCCTCACTCAGCAGGTTAAGGATTTGGCGTTGCCGTGAGCTATGATGTAGGTCACAGATGCAGCTCAGATCCAGCGTTGTTGTGGCTATTGTGTAGGCTGGCAGCTGTAGCTCTGATTCTACCCCTAGCCTGGGAACCTCCATTGCTGCAGGTGCGGTCATAAAAAGAAAAAAAAAGGCAGCACAGTCCATATACAGGCACCAATATGGGAGACCTTTGAATGCATTATACTGAGTGAAAGAAGCCAGAGTCACAAGGTTGTATACTGCCTGATTCATTTATACCATGTGTCAGAAAGGCAAAACTATATGGACAGAAAATAGATCAATGGTGGGGAGGGACTGATTACAAAGGTACACAGTGGCAGATGAGTGGATGGGTGGGTATGTTTTTGGATAACGGAAATTGTTTTAGGGAGTTCTCACTGTGGCTCAGGGGTTAAGAACCTGACATAGTGTTCCTGAGGATGTGGGTTTAACCCCTGGCCTCACTCAGTGGGTTAAGGATCACAAGTTGCCACAAGTTGCTGCGTAGCTCGCAGATGTGGCTCGGATCCGGTGTTGCGTGGCTGTGGCATAGACCTCGGCTGCAGCTCCACTTCGACTCCTAGCCTAGGAAATACCATATGCCACAGGTGGGGCTGTAAAAAGAAAAAAAATTGTTTTATATCCTGATTGTGGTGATAGTTACATGACTGTACTTGGTTTCAAAACTCATAGAACTGGGAGTTCCCGTCGTGGTGCAGTGGTTAACGTATCCGACTAGGAACCATGAGGTTGCGGGTTCGATCCCTGCCCTTGCTCAGTGGGTTAACGAACCGGCGTTGCCGTGAGCTGTGGTGTAGACGCGGCTCGGATCCTGCGTTGCTGTGGCTGCGGCGCAGGCCAGTTACCACAGCTCCGATTAGACCCCTAGCCTGGGAACCTCCACATGCCGTGGGTGCAGCCATAAACCCGCGGCCATAAAATGACAAAAGGCAAAAAAAAAAAAAAAAACTCATAGAACTGGATGCTGAAAGGGGTGAATATCACTCTATATAAACTACACTTCGGTGACACTCAAAAAGCTCTATTTACAAATTTTCAAATTGCGTAAATCATGCAAATTTTGTTTGCTGCAGAACCAGAAGGGCAATTTGACAGGAAAATAAGGAAATAAACTCTTTGGTCGCTATAGCCTGGGGTGCTCCCAAAAGGAGATTTCAAATGGCAAGGCTGAGGTGGTTCTCATTAAACTCCACTCAGTAGCTGACAACCAATGGCATGTTCTGCACTGTGGAAAATTCAAATACATTCTGCAAACTTATTTCAAAACTGCAAAAACAAAATTTTAAAAGATCCGTTAACAGTTTTTTATTTAATTATTTTTTTTTATGGCTGCACCCGGGGCATATGAAAGTTCCTGGGCCAGGGACTGAATCCAAGCTGCAGCGGAGACATGAACTGATCCTTTAACCCACTGTGTTGGGCTGGGGATTGAACCCTAGCCTTCACAGCAACCCAAGCTGCTGCAGTTGGATTCTTAACCCACTGCATGCACCACAGCAGGAACTCCTATTAACAGTAAATTTTTTTTTTTTGGCTTTTTAGGGTCGCAACCACGGCATATGGAGGTTCCCAGGCTAGGGGTCTAATCAGAGCTGTAGCCGCCGGCCTACACCACAGCCACAGAAACGCCAGATCCGAGCCTCGTCTGCGACCTACACCACAGCTCACAGCAACGGTGGATCCTCAACCCACCGAGCGATGCCAGGGATCGAACTCGCAACCTCATGGTTCCTAGTCAGATTCACTAACTACTGTGCCACTAAGGGAACTCCATTTTTTTTTTTAATTTTTTTTGGCTTTTTCTTTTTTTTAAACTTACAGTGTGTCTTGGAGCTCTTTCCCCATCACCAGATAGAGAGTTTCTTCATTCTTTTGAATAGTTATTTACTGTTTCCTTGTATCTAACCAATCCCCTGCTGATGGACATTTTAGGTTGTTTACAGTATTTTCTACCACGGTAGATGTACCAAGACAAATGAACAGCCTTCTCTAAATGAAGGTGGGGATTCACATGGGTATTATCTATAGCATGAGTTTTTGTTGTTGTTTTTTTTTTGTCTTTTGTCGTTTTAGGGCCGCACCCATGGCATGTGGAGGTTCCCAGGCTAGGGGTCTAATAGGAGCTGTAGCCACAGCCACAGGAACGCGGGATCCGAGCCGTGTCTGCAACCTATACCACAGCTCACGGCAACGCCAGATCCCTAACCCACTGAGCGATGCCAGGGATCAAAACCTCAACCTCATCGTTCCTAGTCAGATTCGTTAACCACTGAGCCACAACGGGAACTCCTATAGCATGAGATCTTAAGCTTTTTTTTTCCTTTTTTTTCTTTTCTCATGGACATCTTTAGAAGTCCTGTGACGTCTCTGCCTTGTACCAAAATTTCAGACTCCCAGAGGAAAGCAGGTGATCTCAACATCGTACAGTTGAGACCTGATGAGCTTCTCTTACCAGTAATTTGTCAATTACTCTTCAATAAGGCTGAGGGGGGGTGCACCCCCCACCCCATAGACAGCAGCTTCTCTCCTGCTGCAGTCAAGCCAGATTAGCCATATCCCAAGTTCAAGAGACAACCGGGAAGTCAGAGAATGAAAAACATCATATGAGATCACTAATACATGGAATCTAATAGAAATGATACAATAGAACTCACAAAACAGAAACAGACTCAAAGATTTCAAAACCGAGTTCCTGTTGTGGCTCATGGGGTTAAGAACCCAACTAGTATCTGTGAGGATTCGAGGTCAATCCCTGGCCTTGCTCAGTGGGTTAAGGATCCAGCCACAAGCTGTGGTGTAGGCAGACAGCTGAAGCCCTGATTCGACCCCCTGGCCCTAGAACTTTCTGGAACTTCCATACACCACAGGCGGGGCCCTAATGGGTCTTTCTGTCATATTGGTCTTAGAAAACAAGCTGAGTCCCTCAAAACTATGCAAGTCATAGTAAATCATCTCTAAGAGTCTGACAGGTAATTTCACAGGAGCCCATTAGCAAAAGCATCTCTCCATTTAGAGATTGCCTTTTTCCCGTGGTCTCCTTTTTTTCCCAGAAAGATCCAATAGTCAAAAATCATAGTAAGAACTGTTCTGTTTTCAGTACTCAGAGAACTCAAATTCCAAGCCACCCATATGCAAAATTCAAGAAAGTTGTGTCCCAGTGATGCTGATGCTTTTTTTCTCTTCTTTTTCCAGGTCTCCCTAACTGTCACATTCCCTCTCATACTTACGGCATTACAAGTATATGACATTTTACATATGATTAATCATATATCTGTATGTAATAGCTACAAAATACAAAACCATTAAAAAATTCCTCCCCCTTTATTTTCATCACAAATTTAAATCTCAACAGTTAAAAATTTTTAATAAAAAATAAATAAAAATAAGGAGTTTCTACTGTGGTGCAGTAGAATCAGCAGCATCTCTGCAGCGCTGGGACACAGGTTTGATCCCCAGCCTGGTGCAGTGGGTTAAAGGATCGGGCATAGCTGCAGCTGTGGCTTACGTCGCAACATGGTTCAGATCCCTGGCCCTGGAAACTCCAAATGTTGAGGGGTGACCAAAAAATAAAATAAAATAATAAAATAAAATAAATAAAAATAAACCCCTAGCAGTACATTCAATATTGACAGTGGCAGCAGGGCTGGTGGGAGGTGGGGAGGCTCTAACACAGCAGCAGCTAGGGCACCCCCTGATCATTTTTCCTCTCTGGTTTATCTAAAGGCTTTTCTCCATCTCTGGGAACAGATTTAACTTTTCTTCCCACTGAGAGGAAAGAATAATGCAAACGCAACATCTGGGGGCCACCTAAGGCTCACCTTTGGAAATGCCTGGGCTTCTTCCTCCCACCTTGAGAAGAGAACAAAAAACCAAAGGCAGCGTCCACATTGCACTCCAGAAACCCTGGGGGTACAGTTGTCAAATCCCAGCAGTAGTTTTCACCTCTCACAACAGGCTCAGTTGCAGCTAAGATGCTTGCTGTCTCACACCAGTGCTAACTCCACAGCCACCCAGGCATCAAAGGTTGGCTGACCATTCCAGGAGGCCAGGGAGGCCACCCCAAGATTCCCAGGCAAGGTACTGAGTGGTCAGCAAGGTCCTCAGAAAGGAGCTCAGGGCCAAGGTCAATTGGGTCATGGTCATAAGGAAGAAGATGGCCAGTGTTTATACAGTAAGGAGTCTGATATTCACATCTTAGTTGTTCTAGTTTTTTTGGTTTTTGTTTTGTTTTGTTTGGCCATGCCCAAAGCATGCAAAAGTTCCCGGACCAGGGATTGAGCCCACTCCACAAAAGTGACAACACCATATCCTTAACCCAATGCACTACCAGGGAACTCCCTCATTCTCATCTTAGGAAGGTCACCCTTTGCCAGTCCATCCTTCTTCCCCCAAGCAATGTTTCTATCACCTTTCAGTGACTCAGGGTCCATCAGGTAAATCCCCACCATAGCCGCCCTTGTGTCAGAAGTTCCCAAGACCACCTCCAGGTCTGATGATGTGCTAGGAGGACTCACAGGATCCAGCATATAGTCATATGCATGCTTAAGATGCATCACAGCTCCATTTAGCATGGATAAGCAATGAGGTCCCTGATCTACAACAGCACAGGGAACTATATCCAGTCTCCTGGGATAGACCATGACGGGAGATAGTATAAGAAAGGGAATGTATATATTCCCAAGTTCCAGAGACAACTGGGAAGTCAGAGAATGAAAAGCATCATGTGAGATCTCTATATGATCTTTCGCACACACCAGGGCACGGTGGAGGGCGGGTCCTATGAGCCCACCTGAAGAGAGGGCTTCTTTTTTTTTTTGTCTTTTTGCCTTATCTTAGGGCCGCACCCGCGGCATATGGAGGTTCCCAGGCTAGTGGGTCTAACAGGAGCTGTAGCTGCCGGCCTTCGCCACAGCCACACCAACGCGGGATCCGAGCCGCGTCTGCGACCTACACCACAGCTCATGGCAACGCCGGATCCTTAACCCACTGAGCAAGGCCAGGGATCGAACCCGCAACCTCATGGTTCTTAGTCGCATTGGTTAACCACTGAGCCACGAAGGGAACTCCTGAAGAGGGGGCTTCTTGAGCAAGGCCTCTGGAACCCAGCCCTTAGCAGAGGGTGGACACTAACTGGCCACTCAGGAACAGAGAGCTGAGACAGCCACCCCTGGCCGGGGAGGGAGCATCTGGGGGGGAGGGGGGACACAAGGGCTCCAAAGACTCGGTCCTGAGGGTCCCCCTTCCCCAGTCTCTGCCCGCAGGTGGGAGAGGCGGCTAAGGAAGTATCTGGAGTGTGACTGAGACCCACTGCGTTTCTAGAAGCAAAGTCCAGCAGGTGGGGGGGACGAAGACACCAGCCCTGGCCAGATGAGTCACACACTTGCTTTGGCCCACAAGGCTGCTGCTGACATGCTTCCTTGATTCAGCAAACATTGACTTTGTGCCCAGGACACAAGCCAGGCCGGGTTCCGGGAGTGGGGGTTTGCATTGGCCACTGCAAGCGAGGAGACCAAGTGTTCCACCTCACCTGGGGGATGGAGGGCTGCACTGAGCCCTGGAACCTTCCACCCTCTGTGTTCCACTCCCGTTTCTGAGTTGGAAACCTAGACCCAGGGGACCAAGGGGGACATGGAGGGAGGACTGGCCCAGCGGGGACCAAATAAGGGGGGGCCACCGAGCCTGCCTCCAGGTTTGCCCAGAAAACAGAGAAAAGAAGGAAAAATGTGTGTGGACTGGTGGAAGGGGATCCAGCTTCAGAAGCAAAGAGGTCCGAGGTCGGAGCTCTGTTCTCACCAGCTCTGAAAACTTCGGGACACACGTGCCCTCTCCGAGTCTCAGTCTCCCCCCCTGTCTGGCGGGGATACCACTATCTCCTATTCATCGAGAAGGCAACACAGCCACGAAAAGGGGGGGGCTCCAGACTTAAAAGAACCTGGTTCATGTTCCAGTGCTACCTGGCCACTTGCTAACTAGAGAGCTTGGGAAAATTCACAGTTTATCCCAGGCCCCTCCCCTGGGGTTGTTGACTAAAGCTGCCCCCACGGTGGCCACGCAGCTGGACATCCGACCTGGGGCTGGAACATTTCAAGAAAGTTTCCTGGAGGAGATGGAGACTTGAGAGTGGCCTAGGTACTTGGCAGGTTTTGCTGAGGGAGGTGGGGGGTGGGCAGGGGGAGAACCCTTCCCTGGTGAAAGCTGCTCTCTGCTCCCTGGTGGGGAGGGAAAGACATGGAGTGAGGGGGGAAACCAACTGGAGAGGAGCATCAGGTACCTTCTGGCTGTTTGTCAGTTTTCCCATCTGAGAAATGGAAATGTTAGACTGAATGATGATGCCTGCAGTTATAATTTGCCAAGATTATCTGTTTTTCTGTCTTAAAAAAAAAAAAAGGCAGGAGTTCCCATTGTGGCTCAGCAGTAATAAACCTGACTAGTATCCATGAGGATGTGGGTTCCATCCCTGGCCTCACTCAGTGTGTTAAGGATCCTGTGTTGCTTCAAGCTGGGGTGTAGGTCACAGACACGGCTTGGATCCTATATTGCTGTGGCTGTGGTGTGGGTCGGAAGCTGCAGCTCTGATTTGACTCCTAGCCTGGGAAGTTCCATATGCCGCGGGTTTGGCTCTAAAATGAAAAAAAAAAAAAAAAGGTTCCTGACACCAAAAAGCAAAAATATACAAGAGGAACGACATCAAACTAAAAAGCTTCTGAATAGCAAAGGAAACCATCAACAAAGTAAAAAGGCAACCTGCTGAGTGGGAAGGAGTATCTACACAACATCTGATAAGAATGTCTAAAATATATAAAGAAAAAAGCAAGTAAATAAAATATATAAAGAACCCACACAACTCACTAGCAAAATAATAATAATAATAATAATAATGTGATTGAAAAATGGGCAGAAGAGCTAGACATTTTTCTAAAGAAGACACACATACAGATGGCAAACAGGTACACAAAAAGATGCAGACCATCACTAATCATCAGGAAAATGCAAATCAAAACCACACTGAGCTACCCCACACCTGTCTGTATGGCTATTATCAAAAAGACAAGAACTTAAGTGTTGACAGGGATTGTGGAGAAAAGGGAACCCTTGCGCACTGCTGGTGGGAATGTGAATCAGTACAGCCACTATGGAAAACAATACGGAGATTCCTCAAAAAATTAACAAGAGAGCTACAATCCAGCAATTCTACTTCTAGGCAGATATCTGACGAAAATGAAAACACTAACTCAAAAAGACATCTGCACCCCCATGTTCACGGCAGCGTTATTTACAATAGCCAAGGGATGGCAACAACCTAAGTGCCCACGGATGAGTGAACGGACAAAGAAAACGCAGTACGTTTACAATGGAATATCAATCAGCCATAAAAGGGAATACAAAGTTTGCCATTTGCGCCAACTTGGATGGACATTAAAAGCATTATGCAAAGTGAAATACATCAGAGAAAGACAAGTACTGTACGATCTCTCTTGCATGTAGAATCTTAAAAACAAAACACACCACACACGAAGCTCATGGATACAGAGAACTGACCCATGGCTGCCAGAGGTGGGGGGTGGGGAGCGAGAGAAAATAGTAAACCTTTTTTTTTTTTTTTTAGTTTAAATAAATTGGGGGAAAAACTATAAATTATGTATCATTGGGACAAAAGAAATATCACTTTCAAAAGCCAACAACAACCAAACAGGCTGCTGTGGGACATATAAGGAGCCAAAATGCAAGAAGGTGGGGGGAGTAACAGAGTCCCGGCTGGGACTGCCAATGTCAGGGGCTGGAAAGTATTTCCAGGCAACGAGGATAGTGGATAAAGTCAGTTCCCCAGGAAGATGGCTCAACGACGGAGTTTCTGGTGGAGCCAGAGACAGGAGGTAAATGCCAGAGCTGGCCAGTAACCAGCACTCCACCTTTCAGGGAAGCAAGCCTTGCGGAGTCAGGTGAGAGGGTGCTGGGGAGAGCCCAGGCCTTCCTCTCCCAAAGCTCTTAGGTCTACCTTCCACCACTCTGGCCAGGGGTAGGGCCATAACCTCTTCTCCAATATTCAGGCTCTAGCAATACCAAGGCCCCCATATTCTCCATCAGCCCCCGCAAACCCCAAAGAAACAAAGAATACTAACCAGCATTAAGAGAGACCTTACTGTGTGCCAGTATGGCACGGAAACTCACAGAATCCCCCTGCCCCCTACTACTGCTCCCATTCTACAGATGAGGAGACTTAGAGAAATATGTAACTTTCCCCAGTCACATAGAACACAGCAGTTCCAGGATTTAAACCCCCATACCCACACCTCTAACCACTATGGTACACAGTTTTATTGCCTGAACATAAACCACATATTCGTTCTGCAAACAGGGTTTCAAGACCAGTCCCTAATTAATCCCTCTTTGAATTCTCCCTAAATATGAATTCTGGAGCCATCCCTGCACCCAAAGCTGGCCTTGGCCTTCTAAGCTTCAGATTCTGGAGGGCAGAGATCGCGGGCCCAGTCCCGGGTCTTGGAGAGAATGTGCCCTTGGCTTCTGGCCCCGGCTCTGCCCCCCACTGGCTAGTGGCCTTGGGTGAGTCATTCCCCTTCTCTGGGCCTGACAGCACCACCTTGTCCAGTGAGGCCACAGCTGGATCAGAGGCTTCCGGGCCAGGAGCTCCCAGGTCAGCCCCCACCCCCAGGCAGCCCAGGAGGCCGGGGGCGGGACCTGCTGGGTGTTAAATATTTCTGATCAGCACTCCGCTCTGGGCCTCTCATCTCAGCCTCACCAGCAGGAAGTGTGACCAAGATCAGTCATGGTAAGCGCCTGCCTGGGGCCATGGCAACCTCCCCTGGTGGCACAGATTGGCCGTGAGATTTCCAGAAGCACCTTGGATCCAAGCTTCCAGGTCTTACTGTCCTTTTCTTTCTCCTTAGACGACTTACAATGACAAAGGAGAGAAGGTAAATGAAAGGGGAAATGTGGGGTCAGGGCCCCAGGAAACCGGGATGTCAGAAAAGAGCAGAAGAGAAAGAGGTACAGAGGGTTGGTAACGTCCAGCATGCAGATTCAAGTTCATCTCGGCTCCCCGTGCCACGTCTAGACTGAGCTGGACTCAGCCTTGCCCTTCTAAGAGACAAGTTTACTCCTTTGAGTCCTGCCAACCTCTTAATCCTGTCTGGAAGTCCTTTCTAAGCTCTAACTTAAATCTGTATTGCTATATCATAAGGCTGTTTCCCCCTTGAAAGCCGGACAGGCCTCCTGAGGGGGCTGATTAGTCAGGAGACTACAGAAACTCAGTCCTACAAGCCTGAGTAGCAATACTCCTAGCAGAAGCTCAGTTTCTATATGAGAAACCTCTTTTGAGGCTTGGCAAGGCTTCAGCGCAGGGGGTGCAGTGGGTTGGTTTCTCAGTTCTGGGACTGAGGCTGGAACAAGGGAGGTGGCTAGGGGACCCCCTCTCCACCTACACTTTTCTAGACCTACCTCCAGGGACTCAGCCTCACCCCTTCTCTCCTTCTGCAGCCCGAGAGAGGCCGATTTCTCCACTTCCACTCCGTAACCTTCTGGGTTGGCAATGCCAAACAGGTAGAAGCCGGGGCGAGGTCCTGGGAGGGGGCAGAGGGCAGGCCTCCAGCCAGGTCTGTGATTGGCCCCTGCAAGGGGAGGGTCAGGGCAGGTGTTGGGACTGTCCCAGGAAAGACGGTCACTCTTTGGATCCTAAATTACACAACTGGGGCCTTGGACCCCAGCGGGAAACGTGCCTGAGCTCAGATGCGCCGGGGAGCAACCTTTCTTCTCAGGAGGGACTCTGCACCTGGGGCAACAGGGGGGACAGGGGGCTCTCAGCAGGGGGGCCCCCTCCACCGCCACCCCCGAGCCTCACGGCCCCACTGTGACTGTGATCCAGGCTGCGTCGTACTACTGCAGCAAGCTAGGCTTCGAGCCCCTAGCCTACAAGGGCCTGGAGACAGGCTCCCGGGAGGTGGTCAGTCATGTGATCAAGCAAGATAAGGTGAGTCCCCACCCCAGAAACCCCCACTCACCCTGGGGGCCCCTGCTGTTCTCTGAGCTCCCTGATGGCTCTGGCCCCTCTGGGTGCAGGAGACCATGAGGCCCTCCCTCCAGGCAGCTCCAACCTCTTCCAAGTGGCCTGGGGTGGCTGGGGAAGCATGTCCTGAGTTCAGCCCCCACCCGGCCCTCTGCCAGCACCTTGTATGACATGCAACAGAGAACTTCTTAGTTTGGTCTCCTTCTCTGCCTGGCCCAACGCTGGCCTCACAGATGTTCAGGAAAAGTTAGCAAAGGCCTCAGACATTAAAGCTGGAAGTCTCAGAGTTTTCTGGCGGCTCATGGGTTAAGGATCCGGCATGTCACTGCAGCAGCTCAGGTCACTGCAGTGGCGTGAGTTTGATCCGTGGCCTGGGAACTTCCATATGCCACTGGCATGACCTAAAAAGAAAAAAAAAATAGCTGGAGGTCTGAGCAGCATCTGGTACATGGATCCCTGGAGCTCTCCCTGGCGGAGAGGCCAACCAGCGGCTCATCCCAGGACCCCAGGGGGGGTCTGACCTGGAAGCAGCCCCCATGCCTCAGGACCAGGTGGGAAGCTGAGGCAGAGAAGGGACAGTAACCCGGCATCAAGAGTCCAGCCTGGCTGGGAGGGGGGATCTGGTCCTAACACCCCACCAGGGGTCTCTCACTGTGGGCAGTGAGGAGGGGCTAGGGTTCACCTCCACACGCTCACCTGGGCCACCAGCCACGCCTCTCTTCTCCTCTGCCTCTTAGATTGTGTTTGTCTTCTCCTCTGCCCTCAACCCCTGGAACAAAGGTGAGGGGGCCCTGGAGGATGGGTGGAGACATGGTATCGTGGGTGGAGTCAGGGACATGGGGGAGGGGGTCAGCATTCTGGGAGGGGGTCTCGGCCCAGAAGGGGATGGAGCCCAGGAGGCTGAGGGTCCAGGTGAGGGGCCATGGCGCCAGCGCCACCCGCCTCCCCTGCTGGCCACAGAGATGGGCGATCACCTGGTGAAACACGGTGACGGAGTGAAGGACATCGCGTTTGAGGTGGAAGATTGTGACTACATCGTGCAGGTGAGACCACACCTGGGCTGGCGCAGAGACAAAGCAATAAGGGTCGGCCTGCCCTCCCTGTCCGCCACAGGGACCCCCATCCGTCAGGGCCAGAGGACACTGCCATGCAGGAGTAATGCACCCAGATGTTGGTGTGACACACACCTGAGTTCCAGTGACACTCTGTCCCTTCGTCACCAGGCCTCCTTCTCTCTGACCCTCAGTTTCCACATCCGTAAAATGGGGATGACCGCCTACCTCCCTGCGTTGTTACAAAGAGGAAACACGATCATCATTACCATTCCTTGAGCACGACTCTGTACCAGACAGAGTATTTGAGAGGCGGTTTAGAGGTTCAGAGTGTAGATTCCAGAGGCAGACTTCTGGGCCCAAATCTGCTGTGTGACTTCAGGCAGATGACTTAACTTCTCTGTGCCTCAATTTCCTCATCTATAAAAAAGAGACAATGACAATGCCTTTCATGTAATGTTGCTGTGAGGACTGAGACGTTAATATTTACAACAGTGCCTGACAGGTGATAAGCACAGACATGCGGTAAGTAACAAGGTTTGGCTAATACATGAATCACATGTGAGGCACTTGGCAGAGGGTGTGACATACATTAGGTGCTCAGTAAAGCCAGCCTGTACTTGTCTTATCCAAGCACCCTTTCACAGATGGAGAAACCGAGGATTGGAAAGGGAGAAAAGCCACAGAATGAGCTAGCACAGGGATAGGCAAGAAAGACCCTTACCCCCACCTGGTTAGTCTCTGGGCCCAGACCTCAGTTTCTCTACCTGCCAAAAGGGCACGAGGCATGGGTGTCAAGGGCAACAGCTAAAGCTGGCTGCGGTTCCTGCCTGGGGCTGGAACAGCCGGAGGAGACCATGGCAGGACCTCATAGAGCTGAATCAGCCACGGGGAGGCAAAGGGCTCCGGGAGGGTCCATCGCTTACCAGCCCCCCACCCCACCTCCTCTGCAGAAAGCCCGGGAACGGGGTGCCGTAATCGTGCGGGAGCCCTGGATAGAGCAAGACAAGTTTGGGAAGGTGAAGTTTGCTGTGCTGCAGACGGTGAGTTAACTTCACGGCCCCCTTCCCTCCCACTGTCAGTGCCCGCCGAGATGCCAGGACCCCCACCCCACCCTTGTGCCTCAAAACACAGACAGAGCCCCTCGAGCCGGACCTCCTGGATGCCTGGCTGGTGTGTAGAGGCTGATGAGGGCTACCGTCACCCTCAGGGCTACCCTTCCTCCCCAGCAAGGGATGCAAGCTGCAGGCAGGGGTTCTGAAGGAAGGAGACGGGAGGGAAGCCCCACCCCACTCCAGCTGTGTGACTTTGGGCAACTCACTTCACCTCTCTGTGCCTCTTAACATCTCCATGACTCAACTTTGCTGTAAATGAGCAAAGACCACCTCTGTGGTCCACCTGTGTGCCCTGCCCCACGTCACCTAACCATTCTGAGCCTGTTTCTTCAGCCATAACCCCTCCCGCAGTCATTTTAAGGATCAAAATGAGACCATTCATGCACAGCACTTGGAACAGCAGCACCTGGCATATCAGAGACACTTAGCAAAGATGACCAAGGCTGGAGTTCCCTTGTGGCTCAGTGGGCTAAGGACCTGGCACTGTCACTGATGTGGCTCTGCCTACAGCTGTGGCACGGGTTTGATCCCTGGCCTGGGAACTTCTGCATGCTGTGGGTGCAGCCAAAAAAAAAAAAAAGGAATAACAAGGAGTTCCCCCTGTGGCTCAGGGATAACAAACCTGACTAGTCTCCATAAGGATGTGGGTTTGATCCCTGGCCTTGCTCAGTGGGTTAAGGATCCAGCATTGCCATGAGCTGTGGTACAGATCACAGACAAACCTCGGATCTGGCATTGCTGTGGCTGTGACATAGGCCAGAAGCTTAGCTCCAATTCGATCTCTAGCCTGGGAACTTCCATATTCAGTGGGTGCAGTCCTAAAAAGACAAAAAAAAAAAAAAGAAGAAGAAGAAGGCAATCATAGGTCCTTCTTTCTTAAGATTAAACAACTTAAAGATTGTTAAAGTGGAGTTCCCATTGCGGTGCAGCAGAAATGAATCCGACTAGGACCATGTGGTTGTGGGTTCAATGCCTAGCCTCACTCAGTGGGTTAAGGATCTGGCATTGCCATGAGCTGTGGTGTGGGTCACAAACGCAGGTCAGACTCCACATTGCTGTAGCTGTGGCGTAGACCGGTGGCTGTAGCTCCAACTGGATCCCTAGCCTGGGAACCTCCATATTCCACCAAGCCACCACAGTGAGCAAAACAGCATCCCCATCCCCACAAAGCTTCTGGTCCTATGGGGCAGAGAGACCATCAAAGAAATTCCCCAATGACAGATTGCAATTCATTCTGAAATGGAGAAGTGACTTGCCTAAGATCACACAAGGTCTGGGTTGGAACTCAAGGCAGTGCTGGCACCATGGAATGTGGCCTGGCCTCAGCGGGGCTGGGAGCTCATGCCGTTTGCCACCCACAGTACGGGGACACCACACACACGCTGGTGGAGAAGATGAACTACACTGGCCAGTTTCTGCCTGGATTCAAGGCCCCAAGCTTCATGGATCCCCAACTTTCCAAGCTGTGAGTGCCCCCTTAGGGCAGGGGTAGGGTGGCAAGCAATGCCCTGTCCTCTGTGCAGCCTGGGTTGCTCTGAGAGGGCAGAGCATCTAGTAACCTGCTGCGGAGCCCTTCAGGGTACCCAGTGATGGCTGGACGAGGCAGCATAAAGACGGAGAGTATGGGCTCTGGAAACCGGCTGCTTTGGTTCAAAGTCCAGCTCTGCTACTTCCTAGTTATTTAACCTGGGCAGGTTACTGTATTTTTCTGAGCCTCAGTTTCCTCATCTGTCAAATGGGCCAGCAACAGCATGTGAGTTAATGCAAACAAAGTGTCCACAGCAAGCGCCGTGGAAGAGCAAGCAGTCATTGTCACTGAGGGGCGGGGGAAGGACGCGGTGTAGGGAGTAGCCTTCTCCGCAGCCCCTCACTGCTTCCCTCTCCCAGGCCCAAATGCAGTCTCAAGATAATCGATCACATTGTGGGCAACCAGCCTGATCAGGAGATGGAGTCTGCCTCCGAATGGTGAGTCCCTGTCCACGGCCCTCCTACATGGGTGACAGGCCCTTGCAGGGGACAGGCCTACTATCTAGCCTTGTCGGGAAAGAGAACACAAGGTGAGAGGAGGTTAGCCTGAGGTCACAGATTCATCTGCACCATGGAGACCAGAGGATTTAAGGCCCGAAGTGACCCACGGGTCCTCTTTCTGAGGAACCTGGGGGAATTGGCACAGGGGGTGGCACGGTCCAGGGAGGCCTGGAGGAAAGCTGTCACCACCCAAAGAGCACCCCTGTGCAAATTAGAAGCAGGTGCCCCTTCTCGAAAGCACCTCCCTCTCTTGGCGCATTGCCACATGTATCGATATCTTGTTATCCGGTGCTTTACTTCCACCCAAAGGAAAACCATCACAGTACAAATCTAGGAGTTCCCATTGTGGCTCAGAGGTAACAAGCCTGACTAGTACCCAGGAGGCCACGGGTTTGATCCCTGGCCTCGCTCAGTGGGTTATGGACCCAGAGTGGCCGTGAGCTGTGGTGTAGGTCACAGACGTGGCTCGGACCCCGTGTGGCTGTCGCTGTGGTGTAGGCCAGCAGCTACACCTGCGATTCAACCCCTAGCCTGGGAACCTCCATATGCTGCGGGTGTGGTCATAAAAAGATCAAAAAAAAAAAAAAAGGCACCAATCTGTGATGGGTGTGATGTGAAAGTGGTTCCTTTTTGGAGGCTGCTGCTTTTTTCTTTTTTTGATTTTTGGCCACCCGGCTGCATATGGAGTTCCGGGGCCAGGGATAAGATCCAAGCCACAGTCACAACCTAAGCTGAAGGTGTGGTGCCGGATCCTTAACCCACTGTGCCAGGCCAGGGGTCAAACTCAAATCCCAGAGCTCCCAAGACACCAACAATCCCGTTGCACCACAGCAGGAACTCCTTTGCAGCCTGCTTAGGGGAAAATTCTGGAAGGCGCAGTAGGGGTAGGGAGCAGGGCAGTCCCCGGCCAGCCCACAGAGCCAGCGTGCACTTCTGGCCACACCTGCAGGTACATGAGGAACCTGCAGTTCCACCGGTTCTGGTCCGTGGATGACAAGCAGGTACACACAGAGTACAGTGCTCTGAGGTCCATTGTGGTGGCCAATTACGAGGAGTCCATCAAGATGCCCATTAATGAGCCAGCGCTGGGCAAGAAGAAGTCCCAGATCCAGGTGGGCCTGCCCTGGGCTCCCGGGGCCCTGGCTGGGAGGAGGGAGGCGGGGGGGAGGCTGGAGGGCTCTCAACGGGGAAGGGGTGGGGGTGAAGACGGTTTCCTTGCTTCCCTCCCGCAGGAATATGTGGACTATAACGGGGGCGCTGGGGTCCAGCACATCGCTCTCAAGACCCAGGACATCATCACAGCGGTGAGAAGCCTGTTCCTAGGCCTAAGCCACCTCCCATTTAGCTCCGGAGCCAAACTACAAAATGGAGTCATGGGCCAGGGGTGGGAGTGGTGAGTGGCAGTCTCGGGTCCCCTTTACTGGCCCAGTTGGCCGACAGGCTGACTGGCTCCTGCCACACTCATGCAGGCATATTCCCATCCCAGAAAGTTCAGTCTCTCTGGCAGTAGCAGGGAGCCTGGGTTCTAGACCCGTTCTGCCAGTGACTTTGCTGTGTGTCTCTGGGGAATTCGATCTCCTCTCTGGGCTTCAGTTGCCTCACCTTGGAATTGAGGACATTAAGCCACAAGATCCATTAGGTCCTTCCAGCCAAACTAAATGTCCTGAGTCTCCAGCTCCAGCCCTTGGGGAGGCTGGATCCTTGATGTGGCCGTGTGACAGTGTGGCCAAGAGCCTGGGCGGTCCCATTCAATCCGGGCCCAACCAAGAATTCACCACATGACCGTGGCAACTTCATTCATTCATTCACTCAACAGACATTTTCTGAGCACCTACTGTGTGCAAGGCACTGTTTTAGGTACTTGAGATACATCAGCCAACAAGACAAGAGTTCCCACCCTTAAGGGGGCAGAAAACAAAATTAGTAAAATACCTATGTTAGACGGCAGTGAGGGTTCTGGAGGAAACCAGAGCAGGGCCATGGGCGAGTGAGAGTGAAGGACTTCGTATATTCAAAGTGGGCAGTCACCAAAGGCCTGGCTCAGAAGGAGACACCCCAGGCAGAGGGAAGGAAGGAGGCTGGAAAATCTGCCCCGCCCCCCATCTCCCCGTCCCCCCGCCCCCCGGGGGCAGAAGGGACAGCCAGGGCAGAGGAAGGGTAAAGGAATGGCTGGAAGAGAGTGAATGAGGAAGAGGCGGCAGGAGACAAGGTCAGAAGGAAGGAGTGGGGCCAGAGGGTGAGGACTTTGAATTTGACTCTGAGACACCACCATGGGGTAAGCCAAGGAGTGACATAATGTAACTTGTATCTTTAAAAAGATACAAGTTCCCTCTGGCTACCCTATTAAGAATAGACAATCTGAGTTCCCATTGCGGCTCAGCGGAAACAAATCCGACTAGGAACCATGAGGTTGCAGGTTTGATCCCTGGCCTTGCTCAGTGGGTTAAGGATCCGGTGTTGCTGTGAGCTGTGGTGTAGGTTGCAGACGCAGCTCAGATCTGGCATTGCTGTGGCTGTGACAGAGGCTGGCAGCTGCAGCTACAGCTCTGATTAGACCCCTAGCCTGGGAACCTCCACATGCTGCGGCTGTGCCCCTAAAACAATAAAAAGACCAAAAATAAAAAAAAGAAGAATAGACAATCTGAGCTCCCGTCATAGCTCAGTAGAAACAAATCCAACTAGTAACCATGAGGATGCGGGTTCGATCCCCAGCCTCATTCAGTGGGTTAAGGATCCAGCGTTGCTGTGAACTGTGTGGTGTAGGTTGCAGATGCGGCTGAGATCTGGTGTTGCTGTGGCTGTGGTGTAGGCCAGCAGCTGTAGCTCCAATTTGACCCCTAGCCTGGGAACTTCCATATGCCTTGGGTGCGGCCCTAAAAAGCGAAAAAAAAAAAAAATCCCTCAGTGCCTCAGTTTTCCCAGCTATGAAATGGGGAGAATGATCATCCAAATGTCTCAAAAGATTACCACATGGACAACAACACAGTACATAGAAGGCACATGAGACAGGCACGTAGTGAGGTTCCCTAAATGTTAGCGATTGTCACTCTTCTAAGAGGACCCACAAAACCCAGAGGAGGAAGGAGATAAGGTCACAGCGCATCCTGGCAGTTGCGGGAGGGGGGCTGTGACAGGGGCCCCGCCTTCTCCCGGCCCAGCACTTCCACCTGGCTGGGGGTGTTGAGCCCGGAGGGAGAAGGAAGCTGACCGAGACCCTGCTCTGGGACAGATTCGCAACTTGAAAGCGAGAGGCGTGGAGTTCTTGGCTGTTCCGTCCACCTACTACAAACAACTGCGAGAGAAGCTCAAGACGGCCAAGATCCGGGTAAAGGAGAGCATCGATGTCCTAGAGGTGAGGCCCAGAGCAAGACCCTTGGTCGGCCGAGGAGAGGGAGCCCTGGGTTTCATCTCGCCTCACAAATGTCTACACCTCACGTTGGGCACTGGGACAGAGCGGGGAGAGCAGACTGGGTTCCAGCCATCACGGGACCTGCATTCTAGTGAGGAGACAGATGACAAACAAATAAGTAACACAAACACCATCAGAGAGAGTTAGTGCCATGCAGAAACTTAGGTGATGACAGAGAGTGACCCGGAGCTACCACACAGGAGGCAGTCAGGGAAGGCCTCTCTGAGGAGGTGACATTTCAATGAAATCTGGGTAATGAGAAGGGCTTGTCTGTGTGAAGAGCTAGGGAAAGAGCAGTCCTGGCAGAGGGAACAGAAAATGCAAATGTCGTGGGGCAGAAGCAAGCCCTGAGGATCTGAGAAACAGAAAGAAGGCCAGAGTGGATGAAAGGAAGCACTGAGGAGCAGCCCAGGTCACAGAGGCAGAGGCCACAGTGGACTCCTCTGGGAGGCTATTTAGGAGTTCTGATTTTGTTCTTCTATGGCCAGAAACTGTTGGAAGGTTTTTTTGGTTTTGTTTGGTTTAGTCTTTTGCTGTGCCGATGGCATGTGGAAGTTCCCCGGCCAGGGGACTGAACCCACACCTCAGGTGTGGCCTGCTCCACAACGATAGCAACACCATATTCTTAACCGGCTGCACCACAAGGGAACATCCTTGGTTTTGGTTTTAGCAGCTTTATTGATATATGAGTCACATAACATATGTCACTATTTAAAATACTCAATTCAGTGGTTTTGGGCTATTCACTATATTAGGCAACCGTCATCAAAATCAATTTTAGAACATTTTCATCACTCTCAAAGAAACCTCACACCTCTTAACCATCACCTTCCAATCACTCTCTTTTCTACCCCTAGCCCCCAGCCCTATGCAACCAATCATCTTCTGTTTCTACAGAGCTGCTTTTTTCTGAACATGTCATATAAATAGAATCATACAATACGTAATCTTTTGTGAGTGGCATCTTTCCCTTAGCATAACTGTCTTCAAGGCCCATCCATGTCGTAGCACGTGTCAGTACTTTCTTCCTCCATTTTTTTTTTTTTTGCCCTTGTCTTTTGTTTTTTTAGGACCACACCCGGGAGATATGGAAATTTCCAGGCTAGGGGTCCAATCAGAGCTGCAGCTGCCAGCTTAAACCACAGGAACAGCAACGCAGGATCCGAGCCACGTCTGCCACCTATACCACTGTAGGCTTCTTAACCCATGGAGCAAGGCCAGGGATCAAACCCGGGTCCTCACGAATACGACTTGAGTTCATTACCGCTGAACCACGACAGGAACTCCCACTTTGTTCCTTTTCATGGTGGAATAATATTCCATTGGATAGATGGATAGACTACATTTTGTTTACCCGTTCACCAGTTGATGGACATCTGAGTTGTTTCTACTTTCTGGCTATTACAAATAATGCTGCTATGATGATTCGGGTGCAAGTTTTTCTGTGGACATACATTTTAATTCCCTTGGGTAGATATCTAGGAGTGGAATTGCTAGATCATATTATAACTCTACATTTAAGCTTCTGAGGAACCATCAGCCTGTTTTCCACAGCAGCTGCACCATTCTACATTCCCACCAGCCGCATACGCGGGTTCTGGTTTCCACTGGAGGGTTTGAAACAGGGGAGTGAGATGAGGTGATTTTTGAAAGGTCCCTTTCCGGGGGGTGGGGGGGAGATGCGTTACTGAAAGGAGGCAAACGCAGAAGCAGGGAGAGCTGAGTGGAAGCTGCCGGGGCTGCCCAGGACAGCCTTGGGTGGCTGACACAGGGGCTGTGGCAGAGGGGTGGTAACAGGACAATCTGGGAACAGAGCTACCTGGAGGTCCCTGGAACTGCTAGAGGAAAGGGTCTTTTCTTGGCTTTGGGGGTTTAGGAGCCCCGACGGGCTTTTCTAAGGACCTCGCCGTTCCAGGCTAGAGGGACCGGCCAGCCTCCCCCTTACCCGGTCCCTGTCTCCCTCCCACCTAGGAGCTGAAAATCCTGGTGGACTACGACGAGAAAGGCTACCTCCTGCAGATTTTCACGAAGCCCATGCAGGACCGACCCACGCTCTTCCTGGAAGTCATTCAGCGCCACAACCATGAGGTACCACAAAGGACCGCCTGTCCCCAGTGGTTGGCTTTCTGTGCCCGCAGCTCACCTCCTTTCTCCCACTGCAGGGTTTTGGAGCCGGCAACTTCAACTCACTGTTCAAGGCCTTCGAGGAGGAGCAAGAACTTCGGGGCAACCTCACGGACACCGACCCCAACGGGATCTCGTTCCGCATGTAGGCCCGGCTGACCCCGCCTGACCCGCCGAAGCCCCTCCCACCTGCGGCGTACGGGGGGCCACGCCCCCTCGCCCTGGAGCACGCCCACTCCCCCCACCCTAAGACTCCGCCCCCCCCTCAGTTGGGTCGCTCCCTTTCCTGCCCTTTGGAATAAAGCAGACCCGGGTCCAAAGCGGTGTCCAAGGGTTTGTGCTGGAGCAGTGACGTCCTTTGGCCGCCAGGGGGAGCTCAGGGCGGCAGCGCTGTTTGAGGCGTCCGCGTTAGGGGTTCAGAGAAGGCGCAGAGCGCAAGCCCTGTGCCAAGTAGGACCGCGCGGGTCGGGGGGCAGTGCTGGAACCAAGAGGCGCAGAGGCCTGACACTCTAGAGGGAGAGATATACAATATCGTTTTATAGAGTGGTAAGTGCTATTAAGAGAAATTAAAGCAGGTAATGAGCTTGTGTTGAGGTGAAGGTGAGAGGGAAGACTAATTTCCAGGGAGGGAAGGCCCTTGAGAGGTGACTTTTGGAAGCCAGCCCTGGGCAAGTCTGGGGAGAGAGCATCCCTGGAAGAGGGTATGTAAAGGCCCTAAGATGGCACAGAGTTTGGCAGCATCCTATCCGATGTTGTTATGATCTCTTAGGATGAGCTGTTCCCACCATTGCTGCCCTCAGCCCAAACTTCAGGACATAGTAGAGGGGAAGGTGTCAGCCTGGGAACTTGGTGGCATCTTCCTTGCTCAGCACCCCTTGGGCGTGGTTCTTGGTCTGAGGGCTGGTGGAAGGAATCTGAGCCCCTCAGCTTCTGTCCTCTACCCTCACTCAGCATGGCAGACACTGCCCTGTACCCCATCAGCTCCATTCCCACCGGCTGTGCGCCTGGCCCTGGTGTAGCCTCCACTTGGAAAGAGGCTAGTTCATACTCAAGTGTAAGTGGCCCTTGAAAAAGAATGACGTTTGGGAAAGGAGCTACCAGTCCTAAAACACTTGGAAGGAAAATTTTCTTCCAAACCAGAGAAAAGGAGTTCCCACTGTGGCATCTCGGCCGCGATGGGACACAGGTTTGATCCTCAGCCCCAGACAGTGGATTAAGGATCTGGAATTGCCACAGCTGCAGCTGGGATCTGATCACTGGCTCCATATGCTGAGGGGCAGCCAAAAAGAAAGGAGAGGAGAAGAAAAGAAAAAAAGAGGTGGGGCAAATAGGATCTCATTCCTTCGGCTGCTGAAGCTTGTCAGCCCTCCCTGAGGAGGAATCAACTCAGAACTAGGAGCAGGTGGAGTTCAGTGTAAGAAAAAGTCTTGAGTTGGTATAATGGAGAAATTGGCAAAGTTTTCTTTTTTTTCTTTTTTTCTTGGCCACCTGGTGGGTGGCATATGGCCTTAGGGATCAGATCTGAGCTGCGGTTGTGACCTAAGTTGCAGCAGCAGCAGCAGCAGTGCCGGATCCCTAACCCACTGTGTCAGGTTGGGGATCAAACCTGTGTCCCAGGGCTCCAAAGACGCCACCGATCTCATTGCACGACAGTGGGAACTCCTGGATATGCGTTTCCTTTGTGAGCTGTGGGCTGGACCCCCCAGTTTGCCCCTGTGCTGCCCTGCAAGGGCCTGCAGCATCTGCCTCCCCGACTCCCTCACCGGGTACCTCTCAGGCCTCATTTCCTTCACTCCCCTCCTTGGTCACTCAGCGGCAGTCCCACGGGCCTCCTCAGAATACACCAGGCAGGCTCCTGCCACAGCACTTTGCACTCACTGTTCCTTCTGCCTGGAATACCCTTCACCCAGGTCTCCAAGGGGCTGACTTCCCCATCCTCTTTGACATGTTCACATGTCAGTTAAGTGGGCTTCCCTTATCCAGCCTATTTAAAATTTCACCTCCCTCCCACTGACCTCTTCTCGTGGCTATTTTTCTCCTTATTATAGCATTTATTCCTTTTTTTTCTTTTTCTTTTTTAAGGCCACACCCATGGCATGTGGAATTTCCCAGGCTGGGGGTTGAATCGGAGCTACAGCTGCAGACCTATGCCACAGCCACAGCAATGCCAGTTCTGAGCCATGTCTGCGACCTACACCACAGCTCATGGCAATGCCAGACCCCTGACCCACTGAACAAGGCCAGGGATTGAACCCAAATCCTCATGGATACTAGTCAGATTCGTTTCTGCTGGGCCACAGCGGGAACTCCCATAGCATTTATTCTTCATGTTGGCCTGGCTCACCCACAGGGACACAATCACCATGAGGAAAGGAAGTGTGTTTTCTCCATTCCTGTAACCCTAGTGCCTAGAGGAGTAGCTGGCACATAGTAGGTGCTCAATAAGTATTAGTTGAATGGAGTTTCCTGGTGGCCTAGTGGCTTAAGGATCTGGCATTGTTGCTGCTGTGGCTCGGGTACTGCCATGGCGCAGGTTCAGTCCCTGGCCTGGGAACTTCCACAATGGTACAGGTGCAGCAAAAGAAAAAAAAATGGAGTTCCTGTTATGGTACAGAGGAAAACAAATCCAACTATTATCCATGAGGATGCAGATTCGATCCCTGGCCTCACTCAGTGGGTTAAGGATCGATATTGCTGTGAGCTGTTGTGTATATAGGTCACAGACATGACATGGCTTCCGAGTTGCTGTGGCTGTGGTGTAGGCTGACAGCTGTAGCTCCGATTTGACCCCTAGCCTGGGAGCTTCCATATGCCTTGAGTGTGGCCCTAAAAAAAAAAAAAATGGTTCAATGAGGGAGTCAGTGGCCATCAGCTGCCCCTACCTTCTCTTTCTTGGCACTGTCTGTCAACTCTTTTTCTGTTCCCATTGATCTAATTCCAGTGGTGTCCACCTGTTTGGAGCCCACCTCTCACTGACACTTACCTTGCATTCATTTCTTTTCTCACTGGTGAGGCTGCAAAGAACATCTTGTACATATTTTTGCTTGCTTGTGGCTCTCAGGCTCAATTCCTGACAGCAGGACATTTGCGCCAAGAGTTGATGTGCATTTTATTTATTTATTTTGATTTTTTTTTTAGGGCCGCACCTGCAGCACATGGAGGTTCCCAGGCTAGGGATCGAATCGGAGCTGTAGCCACTGCTGCTACCAAAGCCACAGTAACACGGGTGATCCAAGCTGTATCTGTGACCTACACCACAGCTCACCGCAACGCCAGATCCTTAACCCACTGATTGAGGCCAGGGATCAAACCCGCAACCTCATTGTTCCTAGTCAGATTTGTTAACCACTGTGCCAGACAAAAACTCCGATGTGCATTTTATTTTTATTTTTATGTTTTTTAGTCTTTTTGCCTTATCTAGGGCTGCACCCGCGACATATGGAGGTTCCCAGGCTAGGAGTCTACAGGAGCTGTAGCTGCTGGCCTTCGCCACAGCCACAGCAAGGCGAGATCCGAGCCACGTCTGCAACCTACACCACAGCTCATGGCAACGCCAGATCCTTAACCCACTGAGCAAGGCCAGGGATTGAATCCGCAACCTCATGGTTCTTAGTTGGATTCGTTAACCACTGAGCCACAACGGGAACTCCCCCCATGTGCGTTTTAAATATTAGACATTGACATCTAATTTTTCCTGCTAAAGTTTGCAATGCTTCCACTAGTGGTGGTGAGTGCGCCCCACCCCATGCTCACCAACGTTGGTGTCTGCCACTTGACAGGGGAAATGGCATCATGGTATAATCTGCATTTCTCCAGTAAGAAGTGAGCATCTTTTCAATCATGCAGCTTTTTGCTGAGATTTTGGGACTGTCCTTCTCAGGGGTAATGGTCTAATCAACAAACCCTCTGCAGGCCCCTCAGTTACCAGACCGCTGGATCAGGCAGAGTTGAGACCTACAAAGCACATAATCTGGGGAATACTGCCTCACTACTTATATCTAATTATTCTCAACTTGTGACCGTTTTATCAGCCCCCTCTGTCAAACACAGACCAAGGTGATATCTCCTTAGTGTTAATCATTTCTGGGGTACCACCTTTCTAGACCCTCTAGTAATAGCAATAGGATATTTGATCTGGTTTCCTTTAACTGCAGGAAATTGCAATTAAATTGCATTAGCAGTGCTCGATATTTAAGGGTTTTTGTTTTTTTCTTTTTGTCTTTTTGCCTTTATGTAGAGCCGCACCCGCAGCATATGGAGGTTCCCAGGCTAGGGGTCTAACAGGAGCTGGAGCTGCCAGCCTTCGCCACAGCCACAGCAACGTGGGATCCGAGCCGCGTCTGCAACCTACGCCACAGCTCACGGCAACGCCAGATCCTTAACCCACTGAGCCAGGCCAGGGATCGAACCTGCAACCTCATGTTTCTTAGTCGAATTCGTTAACCACTGAGCCATGAAGGGAATTCCTAGATATCTAAATTTTTGTTTGGTTTTTTAATCTTTTTAGGGCCACATCCACAGAATATGGAAATTTCCAGGCTGGGGGTCGAATCAGAGCTGTAGCTGCTGGCCTATGCCACCGCCACAGCCATGAAGGATCCAAGCAGCGTCTGCAACCTATGCTATAGCTCATGGCAACGCCGGATCCTTTAACCCACTGAGCGAGGCCAGAGATTGAACCCACATCCTCGTGGATATTAGTTGGATTCTTAACCTGCTGAGCCACAACAGGAACTCCTGATATCTAAGCTTTTAAGAAGAGTTCTCAACGGAAAACTTAAAAGCTGTGGAAGGTCTATTCTGACTATAACTTGTCCTGGTTCACAGAATCCACCGACAGGCTGAGTTTAAGAACAGCTGGTCTTACAGTGCTTGTAATGTCAATTATACTCTGTAAAACTGGAAGAAATAAGAAAACGTTTAAAAAGAACAGATGGTCTGAGTGGACCACACCGCAAACCACTCCTTCCACCCCACCCCTGACTACGGGAGCCCAGCCAGCACTCCCTCCTGGAGAGCAGGGTGTGCCCCCAGCAGAAGGAAAGGAGTGAGAGAGAGGAGAGCAAGAGAGACGGCGTATCTGTAAGAAAAGTCAGTATATTTATGGTTCGCTTTATAAAAGTTACTATAATACAATGGTACATAGTATTGAATTCACAAAAATATGAACAAATATTTACAGCAAGACACACCCACAACGGAAACACTTCTCTTCAAAACAAGTTACATACGATGAGTTTATATGCACAAACATCCCTAAAAACTTATGGGTTCTCTTCTTCGCTGGAGAAGGGAGGCAGGGAGGGAGGGACAAGAAAAAGCAAAAGCAGAAACCCCCAACTCTTCCAAAGCAAAGATTTGTTCAGTGAAAATGAAGGCATTGAAAGAAAAATGAGTTGACACCTTTCTGGCTATTGCAAGCCATGTTGGGGTAGGGCGGGGGTTCCTGGGGGCAGGGAGGGCCCAGGCCCTCGTTTGCCCTTCGTGAAGGCTGGTTGGGCAAAGTGAGGCCGGGGAAGGGGTGAGGCTGGGCCCTGGACCCTGGTTTCCTCACATCCCCCCTCTGCTTCTTTTAGGGAGGAGGGGACAGATTGAAGACAGCCCCTTGGGGGCTGAAGAAGTAACTTAAATCAGCCATCTCTACAAACTACATATTTCCCCATGTGAAAAATAAATATTTCCTCGGTTGCACAATGAGGCAGAAAACTGCAAAAGGAAGAGAAGGTTGCCGCTGTGCCCAGGTCCCCCTCTGTGTCTTAATGCCCCCGATTTCATCGACCTTGAAACTGGCGGGCACATTCTCAAACAGAGAGGGCATGGGGTGAAGAAATAATAAAAAAAGAAAGAAAAACACAACAAAACCACCAACGACAAAAAAAGAGAAAAATAACAATTCTTTGTACAGAATTTACATGATAACAAGCTTGACACAAGCTGAGATACCAGAGGCTCTGCCACAGGGTGGGGTGGGCCCACCGGGAGCTCTCCCGCCTTGGTGAGGATGACTCCTGGTCACAACAGTCACTTTCCATAAATTATTTACATGCCTGTTTTGCTTTCTGGGGTGCAGGGGACTTGCTTGTGTGTGTGTGTGTGTGTGTGTTTGTGGAAGTACAAAGAAATAAGCAAAAAAGTCTTCCCACATGTTTCTACAAGAAACAATGTTCCCAAGAAAAAGTCCTTTACGGCAGCCTATGTACAGAAGTTGGTTCTGAACTTCAAAAAGTTATTTTTTCCCTTCGTTTTGATTTTATACACGCAGAAAAAAAAAATCCATGGAAAGAAACTCTGAAGAGGATGATGCAAAGGGTTAAAAAAAAACTGTCAGACTTAGATCTGAGTTTTTAAATCTTTTCCAAGATTTTCCTTTCTCTGGGAGAAATAATCTTCTCACTCCGAAAATAAATATGCTCTTGACTTCTTGGGGCGAGGGGGCTGCTGGCAGGGTGAGTCAGGGTATGAGGCTGAGGGCAAGCGGGTGAAGCTTATATGCAAACAAATAAAAAAAATGCCACACGGTTCGGTCAGACACCCGTAGTAGCGGGACTGGGGGACCCGCCTGCCCTGGGAGGTGCTTCTCTCTCCGGGGTGAAGGTGAGGGCAGGAGAGAGTAAACACAACCCTTCCAGGGCCCCCTGCCCGCACTGGGGCCTCCTGGAGGCTCCCTCGTTGCTGGCATTCGAATGAGAAAGTAAACATTGAACCCAGGATTTTGGGGGTGGCGGGGTGTGGGGTGGCAGGGAAAGCCTGGAGGGGAAACTCCTGCCCGGGACCAGCTTGGCTCCACCAGGGCCTGCGGGGTAGGGGAGGGCGCCCCCAGGCTGCTGGGGAAGGAACAGACTGGAGGGCGTCAGGGAGAGGGGGTCTTCTCCTCGCTGAGTCCGCAGGCAGAGAGGGGGGCCCTCCGTAGTGTTCTCAAGTCAAAGCCGCCTGGCCTGACTCCCCCTCTCCACAGCACCTGGCCCCATGCCCGGGCCGGAGGGTTCCAGAATGTGGGCTGACGCACCATCAAACTGAGGCTTCTGCAGCCCCCGCCAGGGGTCCCCGCGCTCTGGTTCTGCCTTCACATTTCAATGGTTAAAATGTCTTTTCTTAGGACGAGGAAGAAAAGAAAGAGAAGACAAACACGACGTAGCAGCAATTCATGGGAAGAGGCTGAAGGTAAAGACAGGAAAGAGAAAACACAGACAGCGCGGGACAGAGAGAAAGAGGAGGGGAGGGGAGGGGCGGCGGGGCGGGGTGGGGACTGGGGGCGACAGAGACACGTTTATCCCGGAGTTAAACAAAAATCCCGCAAGGAGCATTTTTAAAAAAACAAAAGAGACGTGGGCTGAGAGACGGAGAAGCCCTTTCCCACTGAGGGGCCGGAGCTGCGGTGGGTCCTGGGGGTAGTGTTGGGGGCGCCAGGCCCTGGCACGGCCGCTGGGTAGAGGGACAGCACCTGAAATGGGGGTGGGAGGTGGGGCCAGGCCCCGGGCCGAGGGGCCTGTGCTCGCTGGGCAGCGGGAGCTTGGGGCGCTGACATCCCGCCGGGCCTAGTTGAGGGTCCCCCGGCAGTTCTCGGAGCCGCAGAGGCAGGGGATCTTGACGTCCTCGATGGGGAACTTGTAGTCATAGGTGATCTCCTCGTTGACGTTGATGTGCTGCTTCGAGTAGATGACAATCTTCTTCTGCGACTCCACCGTGATGACCTTGGCGTAGCAGTTGGGCTGTGGACGGGAGGGGAGGGTGAGCCCACCCCCCTGGGACCCCACCCAGACCCTTCCCTACTGCAAAACCCCAAACCTGATCAGGCCCCGTGCTCAAGGCCTGACTTACTGGCCCCATGACCCTGGTGCCCACTGGCCACATGCTCTAGCCTCAGCTTCCTCATCTGGTAGATAAGGACCCCTTGCCTCTGTTATTTTTGTTTTGTTTTGTTTTTGTCTTTTTGTCTTTTTAGAGCAATGCCTGCGGCATATGGAAGTTCCCAGGCTAGGGGTCAAATTGGAGCTACACAGGCTGGCCTACACCACAGCCACAGCAACTCGGGACCCAAGCCAAGTCTGCGACTTACACCATAGTTCACGGTGATGCTAGATCCTTAACCTACTGAGCGAGGCCAGGGATTGAACTGGGTTCTTAACCTACTGAGCCACAACAGGAACCACCCCTTGCCTCTGATAGCAAATAAGAATGATGATTGTAATAATAAACAAATTATTTCCCAGGAAAACATTCGATTTTCATTTACACTGCAGGTGATTCCCAAATTTGTATTTCTAGCTCAGGCCCTACTTCTGAGCTCCAGATAAGGAGTTGGCAAACTCCAGACCCCAGCTGCCAATTTTTTCTTTTTTCTTTTTAGGACCGCACTCCCAGCATATGGAGGTTCCCAGGCTAGTGGTCGAATCAGGGCTACAGCTGCCAGCCTACACCACAGCCACAGCAACACCAGGTCTGAGCCGTGTCTGCGACCTTCACACCACAGCTCACGGCAACGCCAGATCCTTAAGCCACTGAGCGAGGCCAGGGATCAAACCCGCAACCTCATGGTTCCTAGTGGGATTCGTTTCCACTGCACCACGATGGGAATTCCCCAGCTGCCTATTCTTGCAAATAAGGTTTTCTTGGCACACAGCTACACTTATTCATTCCATAGCATACTGTTACATTTCGTCTGCAGCTGCCTTGGTTACAATGGCAGTTAAGTAGTTGCTGAGAGAGCCTGGGCCACAAAGCCAAAAATACTTCTTTACTATCTGGTCCTTTATAGAAAAATACTTCTTTACTATCTGGTCCTTTATAGAAAAATACTTCTTTACTATCTGGTCCTTTATAGAAAAATACTTCTTTACTATCTGGTCCTTTACTATCTGCTCCTACTCTAAGCCCCCAGATCCAATTGCCCCCTGGATAGCCACCTTTGGCAGCTCCAGGAGACCTCTTTGACTCGTAAGCTCAAGCTTAGGGAGTGGCCATTACAGGCATCCAGGCCTCCCATGCCTACACCACACCCGGTGGGCTCTAGCTCTGAAGGGCCTCTAGTCCTGCATCACTTGCCTGGACTGCCATGGCTCCCGCTACCTCCCTGTCCTCTGAGTAACTCTGCTCCTGACCCAGCTGCCAGGGCAGTCTTTCCAAAAGGACAGCAAATCCTGTCACCCCAGGCTCAAAACCCAATAACCTGCCCCGGCTTTTAGAGAAACTTCTCAGCTCTGCCCACAAGGCCGAGCGACCTAGCCACCATCAACCATGCCAGCCTCATCCTCTTGCCCCCTACTCCATCCCCCTACCCCCGAACAGGCCTTCTCCCTCCCTGCCCCGGGGCCTTTGAACAGGTGCTCACCTCACTCACTACTTCACGTAGGGAATTTCCTTTTATCCCTCAGATCTCACAGCAGACTTCACAGCAAAGTCCCTACTGGCCCCGGGGAATGATCAAGTCACAGTCCTGTGAGCTGGCACATTCTGTGAGCGCGCTCAAAGGGCCTGCACTCAGTAACCCATCTGATCCTCTCAACAACCTACACGGAGGCATTGTTATCATCCCCCCTTACAGATAAGAAAGCTGGGGCACCAAGACATGAAGTAACATGCCCGTGGTCACTTATTACATAGCAATGCCAAGGCCTTAACCCACAGTCAGGGGTATTCACCTTGGGACTGGCCCACCTCCCATCTGAAGCCCTTTGTGGTCGTCTTCAGGGGAGGACCCCCCGCTCCAGACCTGTGCCATGTCGGCTGTCACCAGCCCTAATTAACTAATTTAAAAACTGAGCTCCTCAGTCACACTGGCCACATTTCAAGTGCTCAGTACCACAGGTAGCTAGTACTACATCAGTGGACAGCACAGAAGCACAGCCCTCCCTCCACTGCAGAAAGTTCTATTGGTCAGCACTGCCCTAGAAAGCAAGCTCTCTGAGGGCTGGGCCCAACGCACCGAGGCACAGAAAGAGCCCAGCATGGAGAAGGACTCCACAAGGGTCCCTATGGGCCACGTCTTGAGCACCTCAAGTCTCATCGCCCCCATTTTACGGATGAGAAAACCGAAGCCCAGAGAACAGCTCCTCAGTCAGGCCTCGCACACCTGCCTCCCTCCCCATCACCCCGGTCGACCCCGAGCACGGGAAGGAGGCTGCCGGTTCCTGGCCTGCAGCTGCTGGGTCCTCCCGGCACAGCGGCAGGGGGCCCGGGCCGGGCACTCACATTGCAGCTGTGGTTGATGAAACGCGCAAAGTTGCCACACTTGGTGGCATCGATGATGGTGTCGTGGTCCACCCGGAACATGTAGCTGCTCCCGATGCCCTCGTCCTCATAACGCTTCTCCCGCATGTCGGCGATCACCTGGCCGGGAAGAGGCCTCAGTCAGGTCGGGGCTGGCCTGGCCCGGCCCGGCCCCAGTCCTGCCCGGCAGTGCTTACCTGGCGAATGTTCTGGCCCACGTACTCGATGACCATCTCGTCGGCTGCAATGGGCTCCATGGCGAACAGGCCCCAGTCGTGAATGTGACTCTTGCAGAATTTGAGCTTCTTCTTCCGGAACTGGGGGAGGGAAGGAGAGGGGGAATGAGAGCCCCGGTCTTGGTTTGGTCCCCCTGCTGCCCTGGGGGAGGGGGGGGCCCAGCCTCACCTTGAGCTGGTTGAACTTGAGCAGGTCGCTGTCACAGCTGCCGGTGAAGGAGGACAACAGGCGGCGTTGCTCGGAACGGCGCTCAGAGCCTGCCCGCGTGGAGGCGTGAGGCTGTGCGGGGATACTCATGCCCTGCAGGGGCAGGGCAGCGGGGACAGGTCAGAGGGGCACGGCCACCTGGGGGAGCTGGCCCCACGGCATCCCCGCACCCCCAGCGACCTACCCTGAGCTCTGCAGCCCCCACTTCCCAGCTTCCCTGCTCCATGCTCCAGGCGTGTCTGTGCCTGGCTTGTCCTAATCCCGCCTCTCTTCTGCCCGGGGTCCTCCTGACAGCAACGTGGCATTCTCGTCACTCTTTCCATCTTTCCCCTTCTCAGCCGGACATGAAAGCATCTCCGCTTCTTGGACAGGAGGTGGTGGGGCCTCTCTACCCCGCCCCTCCCCCCCCAGGCTCCTTCCTAAACCCCCTGGCATCCTTCCCTCTCTTGCCCTCTGTCCCCGCCATTAACACCCTGGGACGCTCTCCTGGATTGACCATCTCTGCTATGGTTCTTGGTTAAGGTTTCCATCCAGCTCTACACTGGACCTGGGGATCTGAGCGCCAGACCTCATGACCTAGACATTCCACAGACCCCAAAACTCAAGCTGTCCCCAAGTGAGGGCCCCAGCTACCTTCTCACCCCAGTGCCTGGCATCCAGCTACCACCCCCAGGCCGGGCAGCATCTCACCCCACTCTCCTGCTTCTTGTACCTAATCAGGCCCCCGGTCCCGTCCTTTGACTAATTTTCTAATATTCCTGATAGTCTTTTAAATGCAACTGCTTTGGAGTTCCTGTTGTGGCTCAGTGATTAATGAATCCAACTGGGAACCATGAGGTTGCGGGTTCGATCCCTAGCCTTGCTAATCCGGCGTTGCCGTGAACTGTGGTGTAGGTTGCAGTCGCAACTTGGATCCCGCGTTGCTGTGACTGTGGCGAAGGCCAGCAGCTACAGCTCTTGTTAGACCCCTAGCCTGGGAACCTCCATATGCCATGCGTGCAGCCCTAGATAAGGCAAAAAGACAAAAAATAAATAAATAAATGCAACTGCTTTTTACCACACAGCCCCCCATGTCCAACCTACCCAATTTATCTGCTGAATTTAAAAAATGAAGGACATTTCTGGAAATGGGATTTCAACTCTGCTCACATCCCCGATTAAAACCCTTTGGAGGCTCTCTCCTGCCCACCTTCCCTCACCTCTCACACCCGAGCACCCAGGAAAGTGAGCACCCTACGTGCACCTGCCTCTCTGGCTCTGCAATGACTCATGTTCCCTGGAGCCCCTTCCAGGGGGACCTCCACACCCACTGCCCAGCCCAGGAGGCTCCAGCATGACCAGGTGCCCGACGGCAGTACCTGGGTGTCCGTGGGGGGCTCATCGGTGCTGGCACGGCTGCTGTTGAGGTATCTGAGCTTGTCCTTCTTATCGATGGTGTAGAAGCCCTCGCTGCGGGCACAGCCCGTCACATGCTCCCGGATGCCATCGTCCCGCTTCTTTTTCTTAGCTGAAGAGAGGCTGGTGGGTGGGCGTGGGTCAAGGGCCACATGGACATTCTTGGAGAGCCCCTCCCAGTCCTTCTGGAGACCTGTCCTATCAAGCCTGGCCTCTCCACCCTCAGACCAATCTCCAGGAGACTAACGAAGCCCAGCTCCACTGCCCTCACCCACGCCACCTCCTTGCAGCTGCCCACAAGCCAGCTCCACTGATGGTCAGATTTCTGTCGGGTTCCTGGTTGCATGGTGGTCTTTCTTAACTAAATTTTCTGCCTCAGCTTCCCCATATACAGACGAGTAATTACGATGCCCTATGAAGGATTACAGTTACTTAGGCTACTTGGCAGAGTTCTTAACAGAGAGTAAATGCTCCACAAATTATTTTGGTGCAACAGGAATAATGATAGCACCAACCTCACATGGTTGTGGCATCATGGTTAAGAGCCCAAATCCTGGAGCCAGATATGCCTGGGTTCAAATCTCCACTCTGCTACTTTATAGCTGTGTGACTTTGGGCAGGTAACTTTACCTCTCTGTGTCAAATGGCAGTAATAGCCCCTAGCTCATCAGGCTGTTGAGATTAAATTAGGTGACTAGGGGGCGGGAAGAGTGAGCCCTCAGTGTCTCTGCTTCTGCTACTTTATACAATTGAATTGCTACATTTAGCCCTGAGACATGGTCACTATTGTTATTACTATTACTTTTTTTAGGGCGGCACCCACGGCATATGGAGATTCCCAGGCCAGGAGTCTAATCAGAGCTGCAGCTGCCAGTCTAATCACAGTCACAGCAACACCAGATCCGAGCTGTGTCTGCGACCTACACCACAGCTCACGGCAATGCCGGATGCTTAACCTTAGCTGAGTGAGGCCTGGGATTGAACCCGCATCCTTATGGATACTACTCGGGTTCGTAACCACTGAGCCACCACGTGAACTCCGAGACCTGCTCATTTTGGCACAGAGGGCAGAATTTAAAAGTGTCATGTTGACTTCATACAGAGCCTAGCACGGTGCCAGCACTCAGACACTGCTCCAGAAGTGACGCTGCCTTGTGCTATGGTGAGAGATGCAGCCCAGAGAGGGGGGGGACCCCTGAGTCCTGGGAGGTGTGGCTCTCCCACTCCGCCTGGCAGGATATAGGGATGGTAGACCCAGAGCGTGTCATTGAGCCAGTCCATGCCATTGTCCTGCTGCAGCAGCCGCTCGTAGGTGACACACAGGAAGCGGATGTCCTCTTCATCGATGCCACCATTCCAGATGTCATACAGGATGGTCATCTCCTCAAACTCTGTGCGGGGCCGGAAGAGGGGCTGCGGCGGCGAGAGCTCGGGCGAGGCTGAGGCCACCAGGTCCTCGTGGCGCTTCTTGGGCGGCCGGCGCCAGGGCCCCCGCACCTTGTGCAGGTCCATGAACTCCTGGGTGACCTCGTCCCGCCCACGGGGACCTGAAAGGATGGCCTCGGAGGGCCACTGGTTCTCCAGCTCCTTAAAGGGCAGCTTGGTGGGCTCAACAGGTGGTGGAGGTGGGGGCGGAGGAGGCTGGGGGGGCAAGGGCGGTGGGGGGGCCGGGATCCCCGCGTTCCGGAAGTCCAGGGTCACAGTCCGGGGGTCATGGGTGCTAGGGAAGACAGGGGTCTGTGGCTGGCCCGGCAGAAGCAGGAGGTCCCTGCCCAAGGTGGCCCCTCCTGGCGGCCGGACCAAGGGCCCATCCAAGGAGAGCACAGCTGGCGGGGAACGCCGGGGCCGGCCCGGCTTCCTCTTGATAGGGGGCGGGCAGGGGGCCAGCGGGGCAGGCAGCAGGGGTGGCAGCTGGGTGGGGGCCCGAGTCGGGGCCCGCAGGACGGGTACAGGCAATGCCAAAGGCAAGGGCAAGGGCAAGGGCAGAGGGAGCGGCAGGCCCGTCTCCAGGAGCACCGGGGAAGCCAGGGGGCCAGACCGCTCATCGCGCCGGCCAGCTGGGAGGGGACAGACAGGTAGGAGCAGGGGCCCGCCAGGCTCAGGGAAGGTGGGTGTGAAGCTGAAGTCCCGGCCAGGTGTCCTGGGGAGGCCCCCACTGCTCAAGCCAGGAGACGGGGATGGGTAGGAGAAGGGGCTGCCTGGCAGCTGCGGGGAGCTCAGGGGCAGGCTGCTGCCGCCCCCCAGCGGCAGGGGCTCCCCACTTGGCGTGGCCGGCACCGCCTCTGCACTCTGTGACTTGGCCAGGCTGCCACAGAGGCTCGGAGTACGCGGGGGCTGGTCCTCGTGGGGAGGCTCCGGAGGGACCGCTGGGTGTGGGAGCTCTGTGGTCTGAGGCTCTGGTGGTGGGCTGGGTGGCCGGGGGAGCCGAGGGGGCGGCAATGGTGGCTGCAGGGGTAAGGACAGCAGCGTCGGGGGCGCAGATTCCACTTCCAGCTTGTCCTCTGCAGGTAGGTGGGTGAAAACCAGACCTTGTTACGTGATTCAGATGTCTCTGAGTGCCCTACTTATGCTGCCCTACTAGGCTCCTGATAGCTCTCTGGCTGTGCACACATACCCTCCGAGCCCCTAGGGGTTCTGTGAGTATGCGGACGGTCCTCCTGCAGCTAAGTCACTCAAGGGCTGCTCAGCCCCCAGCCCAGTGTCTGTTTGATAAAAGTTGGTGGGAGTAAATCCAAGATGCAGGAGACGAGGTTGCAGCCCTTGACGCTGTCTTTAGAATACGAGTCTCTTTTCTGTAGGACTTGTCAGAGCCTGTAGGACTTCTCCTAGCATCGATCTCCATTGTCTCATTTTCTAACAATCTGCTGTCGTCTATCACCCTGCCCCAGAGTGTAAGCTCCAAGAGGCCCATTGTTGTATTACCAATTACTAAAACAGTGCAGGGGACACAATCAAAGCTTAATAAATACGTTTAACAATATTCACGGAGTTCCTGTCATGGCTCAGTGGTTAACGAATCCGACTAGGAACCATGAGGTTGCGGGTTCGATCCCTGGCCTTGTTCAGTGGGTTAAGGATCCGGTGTTGCTGTGAGCTGTGGTGTAGGTCGCAGACGCAGCTCGGATCCCGCATTGCTGTGGCGAAGGCCGGCAGGTACAGCTCCTGTTAGACCCCTAGTCTGGGAACCTCCATATGCCGCGGGTGCGGCCCTAGATAAGGCAAAAAGACAAAAAATAAAAACCCAAAAACAAAAAAAAAACAATATTCAAAGACCTGGGGTTCTATAGCCAAACAACACAGAATTAAACAAAATACAAGAGGTTTCTTTCCTTAGCGACTATCAGAGGTACAAACAAACCACACGTGGCTAAGGAGGTTTATATTAATTAAAGTTAAATAACGTCACAAATTCTGTTCCACAGTAGCACTCTCCACATTTCAAGCGCTCTTAACGACACTGTGTCTAGTGATTACAGTATTGGATAGGAAACAGAGAGAACATTCCTATCACTGCAGAAAGTTCTATTGGACAGTGTTGTTAGAGCCCTTAACATGCTTTGTGCAGCTTATCACGGTGTGGAGAGTGTGGTGCCCATGGCCCCTCTCAACGGGCCCTGCACCCCGAGGCCTCCTCTGCCTGCCTGTCACTAAAACGGCCACACACACCCCCACTCCCAATCCTGGGAGCATCTCATGGGACTAACGGTCTGAGGACTAAAGCATGACACTGGGGAGTGGTGACAAGAGCAGACTCCTCTGGGGACCTAACAGATGCCAAGCTCTGTGCTGGCACGCTACATGTCACCTCATGCTAACCTCCCTTATGACCTCACAGGGGAAGCACAATCTGTTGATCCCATTTTACAGACATGGAAACTGACCTGGAAAGGTTAAGAGATGAACACAAAGGAACCTGGGCTCATCCCGATGGAGAGAAAACCCTGCTTCCATCCCTACCGCCCTCCCAGGGGCTATAAGCATTACCTCGCGTGGCCTCCGGGGATGGCAGGGGCCGGGCCTCCATCTCTCCCGCGGTGGGTTCTGGAGAGGGCAATCCAGCCCCTTGCTCGTTCAGGCCTGGATCCTCGGGGGGCTCCTCGCAGCCAGCCAGCTCCTCGACCCCCACAGGCAAGGAAGGCTCTTCCAGCATGGGAGCCCGCTCCTTGGGGGCTTCATCCTCAGCCTCGATGTCCACCTCCTCTTCCGGGCCCACTGCGGCCGCCCCCACGGCCATATCTTCCTCAAAGTCCTCGTCAGGAATGGCAGGAGCCATGCTCTCATCTGCGGCTGCCTCCTCCTCCTCCTCCTCCTCGTCTTCGTCTTCCTCCTGCCCTGCGTCCTCCTCCCCTGCTGTCAGCTCTTCTTCATCCTCTGAGGATGACGATGAGGACTCAGAGCTTGATTCGAAGTCAGAAGACTCAGAACTCCCACTGGAGGACTCAGCTCCAGGCTTCGAGGTGGCGATGCTCACTGTCTCCTCTGGGCAGGGGACACAGGTAAGGCCCTCTCATTACGTGCTGTGCCCTGGCCAGGAGCTTCACCAAAAGCTTCACAGCTGGCGGTGCAAGGTGAACGGGGCCCTCGGGCGTGCGTGTGTGCGTGTGTGTGTGTGTGTACTAGTCACCACCATTAAACAGAGGTGAAATCCATGTAACATAAAATTAACCCCCTTAAAGTAAATAATACAGTGGCATTTAGTACATTTATCATATGGACAACTAGCACTTCTCTCTGGTTGCAAAATATTTTCACCAGCTTGAGGCCCCTTCCCTTTCCTTACAACCCCTCCATCCTCCACCCCCTTACTCCAGTAACCATGAGGCTGCTTTCTGTCTCCATGGATTGGCCTATTCTGGACATTTCAGGAAAAGAAAAAAAAAAAAAAAGCAATCACGTGGTATGCCATATTTGTGCTTCAATGAGTTCACACTTCAAAGTCAATAAACTTTGCCCCCAAAGTGTTGCTGAATGACTGATGCTCAGGCTCTGCCCTTTGCAGAGGGACCTGGGCTGGGCCAGACGCCACCACCTGCTCCACTCACCTCCATCTGAGTCCCCTTCTTCCTTCTCACTCGCCTCCGACAGGGCTGTGTCCTCGTCATCATTGTCAGACTCATCCCCATCATCGCTGTCCTCATCGTCTTCATCCTGGGACAGGGATGGGGAACAGATGAGCTGAAGGGCCCCCTCGCCTGGCCCGGCACCCCAGGACTCTCCCACCCAAATGGCACCTTATCTGACGTGGATGAGGTTGAGGAGGAAGAGACCTGGCTCCTGGGTCCCTCGCCCTCCTCCTCCTCCTCTCCCTCCTCTTCCTCCTCCTCCTCCTCGGTGCTTTCTCGATCCTCCTTGTCAGAGGCTGAGGATGAGGGCGAGCTTGTTGAGGACCCAGAAGATGAGGACGCCGATGACGATGAAGACACTGACAGCGACTCCTTCTCGTCCTCCTCCCCACCACTGTCCAGCTCCAGTGGCCGGGCTGGCCGTCGCCGCACACCCACAGCCTTAGGGTCTCGCTTGGGGAGCTCGCAAGGGGCGTCCGGCATGTCCCGGTCCCGTTCACGCTCAGACTCTGCAGGGAGGGAGGGGGGTCAGAGCTGGGCGGGGCTGGGGCTCAGGAGGTGGCGGAGACACCGGCACCCGCAGGGGGAGAGTCACACACCTTCATCTTCCTCATCCACGGAGGTCGAGGGTCGCAACCGCTTCTGGTCACCTGACGACGCTGTGTCTGGCGGCTCCTTCCTCTTGACCTTGAAGGAGGGCAGGCGGATGGCCCCACGCAGCCCGATGCCCAGGCCCAGGCCCTCGTAGCCCAGGCCCTCGCCCTTGCCCCATGACTCCAGCAGGCACGAGGCGATGCGGTCCTTGGGCTTCGGCCTGTCCTCATCCTTGTGCTCGCCTGACTTGACCGGGGTCAGCGAGGCCTGGGGTGTGAGACAGGGGAGGACGACCACCATGGTTACGACACTGTGGCGACCACTCGCGACGCTCCCCGTGCCCCTCTCTGCCCCACTGACCCTCAGCTTCCTCACCCGCACAGCGCCTACTACAGCTAGCTGCAGCAGAGCAGGGGCTTTCGTGCTTTAGAGACTGAACTCCAAAAGAAACGTGTAGTAAGTACACACCTGTGTCATCGACACACCAGTTTCACAAAATAACACTCACACCATCCTGTTTTGAGGGTCTGGGTGGTGGTGTTTCAAGTAATTCGCCTGGGGAAGCAAGAGGCTGCCTAGTGGGGCCCCTGTCTCTGGCCCACCCCCTCCCCACCTGCGTGGCTATGCCGCCCACCCACCTTGGCCATCCGCTCCTTCTTGTCCCACCACTCATCGAATGCCCGGAAGGCCACCACCTCCACCATCTTGCGGTTCAGGTCCCGCTTCATGATGGCCTTGAGCTCTTTGAGAACCACCAGCAGGACGCCATCCACAGTGGCCTTGTGTGGGTCCTCCTGGCGTGGCACATAGCCTGGTGGCGGCACCGATGGGTCGAATTTAGGCAGGGGTGGCCAGGGCTGCCCGCGGCCAGGGCCAGTGTTGCTCAGAGAGAAGGGGCCCCGGTAGGGCGGCAGGTTGACAAACTGCAGCCCAGCCGAGGCGGCTGCGGCTGCAGCAGCCATGAAGGGCGGGTAGGGACAAGCGCCCTGGCCCGTCATCAGGCGGCTCAGCATCTGCGTTTGCATCTGGAAGGACATGGGCATGCCGCCCCACTGGCCACCCAGCACGTGGCTCATGTCCACCTGCATCACAGGAAACAGCCCTGGTGGGAAGGGCGGCAGCGGTGGCAGAATGGGTGGGGGTGGGACCCCAGGCGGTGGTGCCGGCAGGGGCGGTGGGGGCACTGTCACAGCCGGATGGGCCGGGGGTGGGGGAGGCGGTGGGGGCGGCAGAGGTGGGGGCATGGGGAAGCCGGGCTGGGGTGGAGGTGGCGGTGGGGGAGGGGGCAGTGGTGGGAAGCCAGGAGGCGGAGGCAGTGGCAGGGTAGGGGCCAGCACGGAGGGAGCTGCCACAGCCCCCGCCCCTGGGGTCACCACCATGGGCTTGGGGCAGTCAGCGCTGGTGATGGGGGCCGAGGGCATCTCGTCGTCTGAGATCTCCATGTCCTCCCCCGAGGACTGCTGCCCCTGCAGGGAGCACAAGCAGAGAGGGGCAAGGGTAAGACTCAGAGGCCAAGCCAGTTCCCAGACCCCCTTTCTCAACACCAGGTCAGAAAAGTCAGCAACATGGCTTCTGTAGTTCTGACCCTGGTCCTCTCCCTTCCCGGCCACTTGAACAACTCATGTAACCTAAGTCTCAGTTCCCCGCCTCCATTTTTTTTTTTTTTTGGTCTTTTTGCCTTATGTAGGGCCGCACCCGTGGCATATGGAGGTTCCCAGGCTAGGGGTCTAACAGGAGCTGGAGCTGCCGGCCTACGCCACAGCCACAGCAACGCGGGATCCAAGCCGCATCTGCAACCTACACCACAGCTCACGGCAACGCCGGGTCCTTAACCCACTGAGCAAGGCCAGGGATCGAACCCGCAAGCTCATGGTTCCTAGTCGGATTCATTAACCACTGAGCCACGACGGACACTCCTCAGTCCCCCCTTTTGCATGACCGGTATCACAGCACTTGCCTCCCAAGGTTATCATGCAGACAAGTTCATTCACTCAACATTTACTCAGCACCTGCTGTGTACCTGGCACTGTTCCAGGTGCTGGGGACATAGTGGTGAACATGACAGACAAAATTCTTACTCTCTAGGAGCTGAACTTCTAGAGACAAGGCAAAGAATAACCAGGATGAATACGTGAAATATACAGTCCTTGGTGGAGAAAAAGAAAGCAGGAAGAGAGGTGAGGCATTAAGAGGGAAATAGACTTGTATTCAGAGACTTAAACACATCTATAGCATTTCCTACACATCAGGCACCTTTCTAAGCACTTCACCTATGTTAACTCAGTTAATCCTCAGAACAACCCTGCAAATTAGGTGTGTTACCACCAATTCTACTGATAAAGAAATTGGAACACAGAGAGCTTCAGTAACTTGCCCAAGGCCGCATAGCCATCAAGAGGTGGAGCCAGGATTCAAACCTGAAAGTGGCTCACCAGCCTTTGTTCCCAGCTGGCCTGCTGCCTTCACAGAAGGTAACAGTTGAGCAGGGGGGTGCTTAGCATGGGCCAAGGTGGGGTTGAGTGCTGTGGGCACATAATGTCTCCGATTTCTTATCTGCACTGTATCGTCATAAGATAAGGCTCTATTCCAATCCCTTTTTGACAGGTGAGGAAACACATTCATAGAGCCAAGAGGCACAGCCAGTCAGAACGCACTCTGGGACTCAAGTCCAGGATGCCTGCTGAGCACAGGGCAAGGATGCTGTTGTCGGAAGCCAGGACCATGATACCAGGTCAACGGGAGGAGTCCAGCATGACCCGGCTCTGAAATCGGGAAGGGCCTCTTCACATTCAGACAAGGGGCTTCCAGGAGTTGGATGCACAAGTCTGGAGGTGGAGGGAGACAGGGGACCCACGTGGTGGGGGAGGAGCAAGAAGGCAGAGCCGGGGTGGGGAGAGGAGGACAGAGGCCACCCTCAGGCTCTTGCTTCAGGACAGGAGGCAAGAAGATGGCTCCGGCTCTGTCCTGGATGAATGTGTCTGAGGAAATAAGAGGCCAGAAACACGATGTTTGAAGGTTGAAAGGGAAAGGTCTATGTAGGCTGCAAGGTCAGCGGTCAGATCTAAAGGTGAAGGAGAGGTGGGAAGATGAGGAAAACCAAACCAAAGGCAGCGGAAGGAAACTCTGGACTTTGTTATGTCACACACACACTCTCGCTCTCCCTCTCAGGGCCTCACATGCTTGCCGAGGGAGGGACTGGTGGGCTCAGCCCGATACTCAGATACTGCGCCAGATCAGTCCTGGACAGCGCCCAGCAAGACAGGCGCAGCACGCAGAGGGTTAAAGGCCTGCGCTACCGCCAGCCAATCACGCGGCGGCCCGGAGCCGCACTCCGCCCGCGGCCCTGCCCCTCTCTCTGCCCCTCCCGCGGTCCGGGCCGAGAACCGGCAGTGGCAGCGGGAACTAGCGGCTGAGGGCTCAGCCTCAGCCCCAGTGGTGACTGAAGCGTCCCAAGTGGGACGCCACTCAAACCAAAACAGTGTGAGGCAGGCACTGTCACCCTCCCATTTCACAGACGACGAAACTGAGACTCAGAGAGGGAAAGTGACTTCCCCAAGGTCACATAATCAGTAAGTGACAGAAATGGGACTCCAGGCTTAAGGCCTAGAGCCGGAACTTTTAACCACCAGCCTCTGTGACGAAAGGGAGTGTCCTCCCCACCACTCCCCAGTGGTCCACCCTGCGCTGCTCTCCCGCGTGGTCCGCCTAGGCGGGGGTTCCCAGGGTTCAGTTCCTTGGCGCCCGGGAGCTGCTCTCCCGGCTGCCAGCAGGGGGCTCCCGAGGGCCATCTTGGAGGCTGTCGGCACTACCGGGCTTCCCTGGGCTGAAGTCTGGACATCCCCGACTCTAGCAATCAGGGCCTCAGTTTCCCCTTTCCTACGGTGACACGTGGGAAAGCCCATCCCCTCCATCTACTCTGGGCCTCCCAGCCCTAGACCAGCCGGTAAGCATCGCAAATATATCCGCTAACCCCAGGCAGCGGAGGGGTGGGAAAGAAGGGAAGATGGCAAGGCCAGCTGGCCCCACCTTTGCACACCTGTCAACTCTCCCTGCCTAGACCCCTTAACGCCAAAAACCACTTCCCCAGAATAGCCTGGAGGCCCCCAAGGAGCCCCAGCCACCTGCAGTCTCCTCCGGGGTAAGTCAAGTTCCTCTCTGTTCCTCCCTGAGGCAGCCAAATCGGCCTAATCAAAAGACCTGGGAAGGGGGGACCCTCCACCCAGCCGCCCACAGGGGCACACAGCCCTGTCTATGCTCCTGGCTGCTCATGCGTGCCCGGCCCACAGGTTCCAAAGCAGGTCTCCAGGACAGTCAGGGCAGGTGTCTGGACCCGGAGGGGGCAGGAGCAGAGCCAAGGAGGATGACCTAATCCTCCCCCAAGGAAATGTGGCACACAGCACCCCCTACTCAGGCCCTGAGGTTGGAGTTTGGACATTGAGACCCAAGTGAGGATCTACGGGTGAGCAGAGGGTGGGGGGGAGTGGCCAACTTTGCCTGTTCCGGCTGTGGCCCTCCCCCTGGCCTAGCCCTTAACTCCTTCACTCCCGAGCCAGGGGGAGAGAGAAGGAAAATTTCCATGCCCTCCTTGCCCATCATGGTCTCCCATCTCTTCAGAAGGCACCAGGGTCTAGGAAACAGTGCTCCAGAGCTCCCACCTGACCTAGCTCAGCAGAACAGCCTGGCTAATCCCTCTCCCCAAATCTGCCTGAGCATCAGGACCAGGCTTGATCAGGCCCCAGCCACCTAACAGAGAAAGGGACCCCAAACCATCACCACAGTCCGTACTTTCTTGGATCTTGGCAAATTCCAACCAAAGAAGCTCAAGTCAGAATTTATACTTAGGAAAAGTCTTGACTTCCCATACCTAACAAGGACAGCAACAGATCTAGGTCATGTTTCCCTTTTCTCCACAGCTGCTGGGGAACTCAGAGCCAAACCAGCTGCTGTCACAGCCCCTGGTGCTTTTTTGTATCTTCTTTTTATTCTCTTTATTTCTGATCCTATCTTGGCTGCCCTAGCCCTGTTGCTTACGTGTCTTAGCCAGTTATCCTAAGGGGATGTTTTAGGGAAAAAGGGAGCCACAAGACAGATAAGACCAATCCCAGACAGAGATGGACAGACATGGTGGTACCTCATCCATCTTCTCTGAGGTTGGAGTCCTGTCTCCAGCCAGGTCCAAGGCCACCTCAGTTGTCTGACCCAGAAGACCGGTAGGGTCTGGGGGACCTGGCTCTGGTGGGGGCCGGGGTCCCAGGCCCAAGTCAAGCTCATCATCCTCATCCGAGTCGGGTAGTGGCGTGGGACTGATATCCTCCAGGCCAGTGCTGGAGGGGCGTGAGGAGGGTGGCGTGGGGCCTCGGAAGCCAGGCTGAGAGTTAGTGCCAAAGGGGGCCAGTGGAGAGAGCTGGGAGGAGGAGGAGGAGATAGGGCTGCCCTCCATCTGCAGCTCCGTGTCCGAGTCCTGCTCCCGAAGGAAGGGCAGCTTGGTGCGCTGCTCCTTCAGCAGCATCTCGATGCGTGAGTCCAGGCTGTCGTGGGGCTTCTCCGGCCCTGCAGGTGACGATTCCAGTGTGGGCGTTCCGGGACTGTCACAGGGCTCAGGACTCCAGCCGAAGGTGGGCCGGCCGCCCAGCTCCATGCTGTTGGCGTCAGGGGGCGGGGGGCCGGGTGGCGTGCCTGGCTTCTCCTTGGTCAGGGGCTCGGTGGGCGGTGGGGGTGGGGGCGCAGGTGCTCTCCGGAACTCCCCGCTGTCACGGGCCCCAAAGGGGGTGGTGGCGGCGGGCTCCTCAGGGGGTGGGGGGAAAGGGGGCACGGGCGTCTGATAGGGAGAGAAAGCCGACTTGAATGCGACTCCAGGAGTGGGGGTGGCTTGGGTCGGTGGTGGAGTGTGGGCAAACGTGGCTGAATCCTGTGGCTGGGCCTTGAATGGAGGGCCCCCACTGCCCCCGCTGCCGCCAACTGCCCCAAACGGAAGGTCCACTGAGCCCCTGAAGGTGGCTGTGGCCCCTGCCACTGCAGGGACTGCGGAAGAGTTGTGGACATAATGGTGTTCGTGGCGGCGGTTGTAGGCATCTGTGAACTTGCTCTCGTGGCGCCGGGCCTTGAAGGTTGCAGTGGGGTCCTGGCTGAAGAGGTAGGAGGGTGTGGGCTGGCGGCTGGAGTAGCTGGAGTCCTGCGAGAAGGGGGTTCCCAGGCGCGGCGTGAGTGGCGTGCCCTGTCCGTAGGAGTTGGGTGTATCCAGGCGGCAGCTAGAATAAGCAGTGTCCTGGGAGAAGGGGGTCCCACCACTATTGGGGGTGACAGAGGATGAGCCAGAGCCACAGCCTGTAGACAGGCCACCATCTTTGAGGCGCTTCAGAGCATCTGATAGCTAGAGAGAGAGAGAGAGGTCTGAGGTCACTGGAGGTGTGGGGTGGGGGAACATGCAATAGAATGAGGCTGTTTTCCCCTCTCACTCCGGCTGCTGGGGAGCTCAGAGCCAAACTGGTCACTCTAAAACTGCAGCATGGCGAAAAGAAAGAGGGGGAGATTAAAGAGGAGTGTCTGGGAGTTCCCGTCGTGGCTCAGTGGTTAACGAATCTGACTAGGAACCATGAGGTTGCGGGTTTGATCCCTGGCCTTGCTCAGTGGGTTAAAGATCCGGCGTTGCCGTGACCTGTGGTGTAGATTGCAGACGTGGCTCGGATCCCATGTGGCTGTGGCTGTGGCGAAGGCCGGCGGCTACAGCTCCCATTAGACCCCTAGCCTGGGAACCTCCATATGCCGTGGGTGCGGCCCTACATAAGGCAATAAATAAATAAATAAAATAAAATAGAGGAGTGTCTGCATGGGCCCGCTAATCTTGGGGTAGCCAATTATCCTCAGAAAACCTTGAGGGTTTTTCCTAATCCCTGAAACAGAAAAAAGATAAGATCCTGACATCTTGGTTTGAACCGGGATTTCCTTCCTGCCTCAGGCTGTCAGAAATCAAAGACTTTCCAATGATCTTAGGAGTGACGTGTGGCCAAGGGCCTTGTCCCCCCAGCCTCTTCATGTTTGAGGCTTTAAATAGTGTGACATGGTAAGGTGCCTCATAAACAACCCAGCAGACCAGCAAGTAAGCAGACTTTTCACTCTGGAAAAGCTGCTCCTGAGAGTGGCTGGACTAATGCTGGGGAAGGAGCTGGGATGAGAACCTCCCCGTGAGACGTGGTCCAGGTGAGAGGTCTAGGTGAGCGTCTAGGAAGGCAGGATGGGGAAGGGATCAGTCTTGCCCTGGAAGGAGGGACTTGAACTCTGCTTCCTAGGGGTGGGATAGAGGGGTGCATGGGACACCAGACACTAGGGCCCTGGATGCAGCAGTGTTTGAGCATCAGTGTGGAGAGCACGTGGGCTCTGGTTTTGTGGGGATCCCAGCAGGTGTGGGGAGAAGGCTGGGGGCTGTGCCAGAGGAGAGCTTGGTGAACCGGGCTTTTAGACCCCTGCTGGAATCTGTGGTGGGCATAGCCAGGCTCCTTTCTCTCCTAGGCCCTGATGTCTAAAAAAAGTGGGGTGAAGTGGGGTGGGGGGGCACTTCAGAGAGCGGGGTGGGGGGTAGGGAGTGAGGGAAAAACTGACAGCCATGAACCCACCTGCAGGGTCTCATTTACGATTGGAGAGACAGCGTCCAGCTCGCCCACTGGGAGCGTTTGGGGTGTGTATCGGCCTGTGACCAACAGTTCGTAGAACCGCATGCGGGTTTCCCCTGTGAGAAGACGAGGGAGGACTCAGTGAGGCTCCAGGATGGGGGAGCCCCCACAGGTGGACACCCTTGTGCCTGGGACCCCAAGCCTGGGGAAGTGGTGGGACCCTGACTAAGTTCCTATTTCTCTCTCTCACTCAGGAGTCATGTCTGAATCAGCTTCAATGAAGCTGCCAAACTATATGATTTTCCTGATCCCGACATTCAGAATGTCATGCCTTGTGGGGCTGGGGCTCCCCTAAATACAGAAATGCCACCCTCAACACAAAGCCCCTTCCTGTCACCTGGGCCATGCCACCCAAAGAGTCAGGTAATCCCCATCCTCTGGCCTTCCCACTTAACAGCCAGGGCCTTGTAGCAAGGAGAGAGAGGACCCAATGACACAGAGGGGACAGTTTGTTAACTCTCTCAGGTGACCAGCCCAGTCTGTAAAATACACTCTAGCAGGGCAGCTACTGGGCACTCCACAGGGCTCCTCTGGCCCACGGAGCCGGCTGGGTACCCTCCCCACCCACACACCCCAGCAGAGAGAGGCCTCAATAGACCAGGGGGCCTAGGATCATATTTATAGAGCCCTCTGAGGCAGCTGCTTACATATGCAAAGGAGACACATTCCTTGAGCTACTCTTTACGGGCTCTTTCTTGAAATACAAACTTAGTGGCAGTCTCTAAGGGCCTTTTTTTTTTTTTTTGCAGAAATGAAATCTTGAGGTGAGGGCAGGCTGCTCCTTAAAATGTGCATGTGATGATGTGATGGTGGAGGGGGCTCCACATTTGATTCTCAGGGAGAAATTGGCCTGCAGCCACCAAAGGACTGCCCCCCAACAGAGACAGAGTAACTACAGAAGGGGAGTGAGGGGGTCTGTGGCTTGGACAGGAACCTGGCTTGTGCCCTCTGGAGGCTCAGGACTAGGGACAGATTTGGCAAGAGTTTGCAGGCTGACTGCGCCCACCCCGGAGCAGCATCCCTCCACAAGCCCCAGCGAGGTCTCAGCCCCTAACCCTCGTGCTCACAAAACCCCTGGAAGCCATCCACCTAACCCTCGCAGGCAGGGTTTCTCAGGAGACCCCTCCAGGGGCTCTGGACCCAAAACTGTCTGCTCAGTCACAAGGCTGGCTGGACCTCAGAGCACCTGGCACCTTCCTCTATATCCACGGGAACTTTTCCAGAGAGCCCCCCAGCACAGAGGAGGAGCCTCCCAGGACCCTGAGGGTGGGAGGTATGGCTTCTCCAGCCCGGCTCTCCCAGCAGCTGCTCGCAGGCTCCGAGTGAGCACAGAGCGGGATTCCGATGCATGAGAGATGGTGCTGTCTCTTTAAGAGAGAGGAGGGAAGACACCGTGTCAACCCTTGAACACCCAGAGCAGCCGGCCCAGCTCTATCGGGAACATTATCAATGAAACCACACTCTAGGCCCAGATTGGTTCCCAGTTCTTGGGGGAAGGGGCAGCATGTGGGGGAGGGGCACCCTGGATCCCTGGAGGACTCCCCTTTCAATGATGGGACCAATTCTTTGCGTATTTGAAGGCATCCTAGTAGCTCTTTCACAGCTCCCCACAAATAAACAAACCCTGCCTCCTCTTCTAATACAGACAGCAACACTGGGGACTGCCTACACCCAGGCCACCAGAGCTCTTAGAGGAACCCATGGGGGTGTCAGCAGTGGGGAAGCCTCCGGGTGGTCCCTAGGGCTGCAGAGGCCAAGGACTGGGCACATTTGGTAAATTATAGCTTGTCTCCTAGCAACAGACAACACATTTAGCTCCACGTGACTCTACCCTCAAGAGGGGGGCAAAAGAAAAATAGGGTTGCAAGGGGCCCCTAAGGAAGAGTGAGGGGCTCCCGAACACTGCCAACGGGGTTCTGGGAGGGAAAGGGTCACACTGACAGGTCTTGCAGTTCCTCCGAAGTGGCCGCCTTGAGCGGACCTCAGAGCTCCACTCACCTTTGGTGTCCAGCTCCACGTGGATGATGTTGCCCATGACTGAAGTGCTATGCAAGTGCTGAACCGCTTCCTTGGCTCCCCTGACCGTGGCAAAGACCACTTTGGCAATGCCCAAGTGCTTCTTGGTCTTGGGGTTGTATAAAATCTCCACCTCCTCCACCTCCCCATACTTCTTGCACATGTCCCTCAGGAAGTTTTCGCGGATGTTATCATTCAGCTTGGCAAATGTCACCTGCTTCGGAGGCACTGGGCCCACGTAGAATTCATCGATCTGACAGGGGACGAGGGGGAAGGGAGTTTGGAGAGCATTGAAACCGAAGGGAAAACACCACATTCCCCACTCGGCTGCCCTTTGAAAACAATGAAGGGTAGAAAAATAATTTTTTGGGGGGGGGGAATGCACGCGGGCGGGCCCGGGAAGCAGAGGATTAAATCGTTTGGAACGTGGAAGTCCTCTGGGTTCCAAAGGAAAGGGGAAAAAGAAACAGTTTCTCTTTCCCCACCCCCCATTCTGGCCTGCTCTGCCAGCTGCCTGGGCAGGGGCGACCCTTTGGGCTAGGAAGTTGTCCCCCTAAAGCCACAAGGCTGGGAAGGGGGGCGGGTCCCCGGGGCCGAGTCCCTGGGCTGGTAGGAGCCAGGTGGGGACCGGGAGCCCCCAGCTGGGCAGGCAGGACACTGTATCAGCGCCTAGATTACAGTTTCACCGAGTGTTACTATGTTAACAGCAGCCGAGAAGGGACACCCCTCTGGCTGCAATCTCCCCCTCCCCTCCAAAACTTCCCCGGCCCCGGGCGGCGGGAACTCAGAATCAGGCTGGCCTCGTCAGGGCTGGCGTTATTTTCGAACTCGGGGAGTAGGGAGGCGGGGGAGGGGACGCGGGGCAAAGGGGAGGGGTGCTACCTTGAATTTAGGCACCGAAAGCTCCAGCTCCTTGTTTTTGGTCCAAATACCGACAACCCGGGGATCTTCGACAATTTCCACCGGGCGGTTGCTGGACATCTGTGGGGAGGAAGAAGGGGGCGGAATGGGTGGGCTGGTCCCACTCCCCAGGGACAGACCCCCCCCCTTTCCAAGCACTTGTCAAACTCCAGGACTGGGGACCTGGCTGACAGTTGGCGGGTGGTCAGGAAGGGGGGGGGGTCCCCGGGCCGCTCGGACCCCTCTGCCCCCACCCTCCCCGGCACGGCTCGCGGGTGGGTGAGGGCGGCGGGGAGGCGCGCCGGCCACTCACCGCCAGGCTGAAATGCTGCCCATCGTAGCGGTACAGTTTATGATGCCCCTTTTTCAAAGCCGGGTCAATCATCAACTTGTAACTTCTCCAATGGTGGTTCCTCCTCTCGCCCGAAGGGCCGGGCTGCGGCGGGGGCTGCTGGTGGTGGTGGTGGTGGGGGTGACTGTTCTCCATGCCGTTAACCCAACCTGAAAACGAGCAAGTTGTTGTCGTCTCCGCCGCGGCGGCGGCGGCGGCCGCTTCTACACACACGCGAAAGAATCAAATCGTCCAGCCCCCACCCCCTCCCACCTTACCAGCGCGCCCCAAAAGGAGCTGTCTCGCTGGCTCCCCCCAAAATAAGAATGGAGCGAGAGAATAACCCTTCCGGAGAATTAGGCGCCCGCCCGCTCGGCCACCGTCTCGGGGCGGCTGCGAGGGGCTCCTGGGGCCCCTTGGTGCGGGCTGGAGGGGCCCGGGGCACCCGGAGGACGCGGGCTCCGGCCCATGGTGCTCTCCTGGCCGCCCGGCGTGGCGCTAGCTCGCTCGCTCGGCCCGGCTCGGGCGCGGGGCTCGCGGCAGGCCTGGCGCCGCCCGCCCGCCCGCCCTCCCGCTCGGCCGGAGCGGGGGCCGGGGCCGGGGCCGGGGCTGGGGGCTCGGGCCGCCTGGCTGCCGGCCGCGGCCTCTCCCTCCCCGAGCCGTGCTTACATCCCCGCCGGGCGCCGGCCTCCCTGCGCCGCCAGCCAGTACATGGTGTCCCCCGCGGGAGCCGAGGCCGGGGCGGCCGGACGGGGGGCCGGGAGGGGGGAGCGCCGCCGCCGCCGCCGCCGCGGCTGCCGGGCCCGGAGCTGCTGCCGCCGCCGCCGCCGCTGCTGCTGCTGCTGCTGCTGCTGCCCGGGAGGCGGCTGGCGGCGGAGGCTCGGCTCCCAGTAGCCGCACATCCCACAATACACCGCTAAGGAGCCCGACCCGAGCGCTCACCCTCCTCCTCTTCCTCCTCCTCCTCTTCCTCCTCCCCTCTCCTTCCTCGCCGCTTCCCCAGGCACTCTCCCGGCGGCGGCAGCTGCGCCGCCAAAGCCCCGGGCCCCAGCGGCCCCCCACCCCTCACTCGCGCGCTCCCACACTGCCTCCCCCCTCCCCGGGGGAAGGCCTTTTAATTTATTTATTCTGCTGGGACTTAGGTGGGGGGCTTGGCTGGCGGGGGAGGGGGTCTCCCTGGGCTCTACCTCCCGCGGCTGGGGCTACCCTCCGAGCCGCGGCCGCCTCGGCGTGCGCCTCGGACCTCCAAAACTGTTTCCAAACTGCCAAGACCGGAGGTGGGAGCTCAGGGGAAAGGGCTGGGTTTTGGGGTGTGTGTGTGTGATTGTGTGTTTGGACGCTGGGAGCCGTGAGGAGAGGCAAGGCGGCTCCAAGACGAGTTGCAATCGAGGTATCTCGGCTCTGGCTTCCTCTTCTGCCCCGCGACCCCCTCCCCCCGGAGCTGAGCTGGGGAGGGGAAACCAGGATTTTAACCAAATTAGCATTCACATTCCTGGGAGGATGCAGCCCTTGCCTGGACCTGGGTGATAGAAGCTTTTTTCTCTGTTTTTATTTTTGGAGAGGAGCGCCCTGTAATTGTCGTGAACACATGCTTCTCTCCCCGCGCCACCCCCCTTCCTCTAGCCACCAGCAGAGGAGAGAGTCCCCCTTTTTTACATTTAGCTTTCCTTCCCCTTTCTTTATTAAAGGTCCGGGAGTGGCGGCGGCCAATCAGCGTGCGGCTTCCATTTTGTGAGTTCAACTCCTAGGCTCCCGGGCTTCTCGAGGACGCTTTTGCAGCCCCCTCTGCCTCTCCTTTCGGGCGGCCGAGGCAGGGGAACCGCCTCGCTGGGGCTTCGTGGTGGTGTATTTCATATTGGGGCTCTTTTCGGGTTTGTAATTTGGCAGTGGGTAGGTAATTGGCTAGAGCAGGGCGGCAGGGCGCGGCAGCCAATCAGCGCGCGGCTTCTATAGGGCTTGAGTTATTAGACGCTGATCTCAAAACATCCTTCATCAGACACCAAGGAGAGGCCAACAGATGAGGGGAGCCATTTTTCTGCAATGGAATTAAATGGCCAAGTGGGTTTTTCCTTTGTTGCAAATGGGGAATGTTTTTCCTTTGACTCCACCATCCAGTACAGGACGCCTCAGTGTTGTGTTTAACATTTGTCAACAGGCTAAAGGACTCACAATTGGAAGAATGAAGAAGACTTTTTAAAAAGATCTGGATTTTTCCTTATGACTTGGAATCCATCTTTGTCTTGTATAACTAGGTCATAGCACACCATTAATATCAGCAGTTAACAATTTTGAATTCCAAAAAACCTAAGTAAATGACATATTTTAATTTTTTTCCTCTTTTTTTCTTGGGCGGGTGGGGGGAGCTTGGAGCTGTCTTAATCTGTATTCTCTTTAACTGAACAATAAATTTATATATATAGTTTCCTCTATTAAACACTTAAACCTGGCCATCTTATTAACTCCTTCTGCTCTCTTTAACAAGGTAATGTTTTAAATGTATAGTTTTAGGACTAGCGAAATGGCAGCAAAAAAAAAAAAATCGTGAGCAGTTGTTACTCTTTTAAGTTTTTAAAAACCTTTTACCTTGTAAGTACCCAATCCATTCTGTCCTTACGCAGTGCAGTTTTCATGTTAATGTTGCTGAGATGTCCTTAATTTTCTGAACCTTCATCTGCATGTCTGTCTGTGTTGCTCTTGTCTAACATAAGCCAGTTAAAATGCTTTTAGACGTTTCTGTTTTTATAAAGCTAGGGTTCTAGCTTTAAGCTTTTGAAAATGTTTACAGCAATAAATGCTAGTCAGCTTTCTTCCCAGTAACATGTACACTTTCTTTGAAAGTCGATCTATTTGAAGAAAAACAGCTCTGTTTTTCTCGTCTTGGTAGGGGGGTGGGTGAGGGAAAGGAAGACCTCTTTGTGTAAAGAGACTAAAGCCGTCACAGGAAACTAGATTAAAACTGGAAAACAAGTCCTAGCTGGTTCAAGCCAAACACCATCGTTAACTCGGGGCTATTTTCTATGGTGGTTGGGATGGCCGGTGCGTCTTTTGCCTTTTGTTTGATTTGACTGTGTATTTTCGCCTTTTGTCTCTTAATGACGGTCACACCATTGCTATATCCAGAGCAGTAAACAGTCCTCACCGAAGCCGCCTTTTGCCAACCCAACCCTGGAAAGTTTGCAGAAGTGGAAGGAGCAGAAAATGCCATGAGAGTGTAACTTTAAAAAGGTAACAATAACAAAAAAAGACACCACCATTCCCCCAAATATTCCCAACTAAACAATCCCCCTAAAAGATATTTTTTACAATAACACCTCCAAAACCGCCGCCCAGCTTGATCTTCCTGACTCCTTGGCACCGGGCTGAGCGGGTAAGTAAAAAAAAAAAAAGGTGCCTTTTGCCCCTTCGAGGAAATGTTTTGTTTTTTTTTTTCGAGCAGGCCATGGACTGCAAATATTCGGGAACTGAGGGAGGAGGTTTCTGGAGCTTCATGTTTGGCAGCCGGATCGGGGTGGGTGGGGGCGCGGGGGGACGAGGAAGGAGGTCTTTCAGACCCTTTTTGCCCCTTCTGCCCTGGAGGCGAGAGGAAAGTCTGCCCAACGACCTGGGACATCCGTGGAGCCGTCTGTGCTCGTTCCCCTCGCTTTTTAGGTCTGAGCCTTGGTGGGGAAAAGAAATTAAAGTGCTTTGGGGGGGGGGGTCAAAGCCGAGGAAAACTCTCTTTCCGGGCCTAGGGTTTCTTTCCCTTTCGATTGTGGGAGTCTCGGCCTCCGAAGCCGGCTTTTCGGGGCTCCGGGGCGCGCCTGCGCTTCCTGAGCAAAAAAAAGGACAAAAGGCCGGCGTCCATGTTGGCACCATGACGCAGCATCTCCTGCAACCCGAACGCTGCATGTCCTCTCGGTTGCGCTCGCTCCTCCCTCCCAAACACGAGTTTTATTTTCAGGTTCAGAGCAGAACCGCCGGCTGGGCTGGGTTGGGCTGGGGCCAGGGCCGAGGCTGAGGCCAGGGCCGGGCTGCGGGTGGCTAATGGCGGCCGCTCTCTTTCTTCCTCCTTCCCCAGTTGTCGTTGGGAACCCGGAGCTGGCGTAGTCCCTCGGCCCCGCGAGCCCCCAAGGCACTGCAGCCGGGGCCAGGGGCTGTTCGCGGAGCCCGTTTCGTGGACCGCGGACCTGCGGGCGTCGCGAGCCGCGGCTCCTGCGCTCTCCTCTCCGCCAAGCGAGGCGGCCAGACGGGCGCCATTTCGCGCGCCGCCCGCGGCTCGGGCGGTGGCTGCTGCCGCGCGCCTGGCGGGAGGAGGGAAGGAGGCGGCGGCCGGGGGGAGGGGAGGCCGCCGCCGCCGCCTGCGGGACGCCCCTGGCTTGGGGAGGCCTCGACGACGGGCTCGGGCTCCGCAGCCACCTCGGACCCGGCGCCCGACTCAGGGGCCCTCGCGGGCACGAGGGCCGCGGTGCTTTTCCTCCTCCCTTCCGCTCGGGAGCCAGTAGCGAAGGGCCGCGGGGCCGGTAGGGGCCTCGAAGCCGCCCCCTGACCCCGACCGGCTCCTCCAGAGGCCTCGAAATTCTTCCCTGCGGCCGGGCCCGGACCCCAGGCCGTCCCCGCTGCCTATCCGGGCCTCGGCGCCCACGTCTGGCTCCCAACCTCCCTTAATAGCCGAGGGGTGGGGTGGTGCCCCCTTTGTCCCCACTTTGGGCGTGAGGCCCTCACGGAGGCTACCGACGTCGCGGCTGTCCGGGCACCGCGGCAACCGGGGGCTCGAGAGCCTGGGGTGGGGGTGGGGACCTGGGAACGCCTAGCGGACCTTCCCGGGATCCCCCGAGGCGGAGGGCGCTGGGGTAAACCCTCACTTCTCCGGCCCTACCTGGGGGAGGGGATGCGGACGGGGCGGGCCTTTGGAAATGCAGATGAGTCGCCTCCTGCTGCTCGGCGCCCGGGCTGAACCTTCGTGACTCCTTCACCCTCCCCCACGCCCCAATTCTTTCTACTCTAAGGGCTGCCTAGCAGCTGGGAAGGGGGGAGGCGGCATTTGTAAGTCTTCCCTTCCCTCTAGGGACCCTGTCCCGCTTGTGGTCATCGACTCCCTGAAACACTGTGATTTTCTTCTCCTCTAGGGTTATGACCGGAGTAAAGGTATCCCCAACGTTGACCGTTGTTTTTCGGACAGCGGAAGCAGGTCCAATTTGACTCTGACAGTCCTCCCACTGAGGTAGGTGTGAGCCTTTTCCCGGCCTGAGAGGGAGATTTGGGGGCTTTGGCCGGGATCCCAGGGAGGGCGGGCATCCTAAACCCGCTTGTCTGGTTCTGCAGCCCCTCCCCCCCACGCAGATGTGTGGGACCGTGTGTGTGTGTGCGCCCGCGTGTGTGAAATCGGCTGCCTGCTGGGCCTGCTTGGTCCATCCATCCCCGCCTGTCAGCTTCTGTTGTCAGGAGTCTGGGGCATGCAATTCTCTGCCGTATTTAGCAGCATAGGAGAGGCTGCACTTGCAAGTATTTCCCAGTTGTGCGTTTTGTGGTGGGGGGAGGGCCCTGGATGCCTCTTCTGAAAGGCACAGTCGGCTGCCAGGAAACCCGGCTGAGCGCTGGCCCTCCCTTCCGGCCCCCAGTGGGGCGTGTGGGGTGACTGTATGAGCTGGCCTCTTCTCTGATGTCTGGCTGCTAGGGAGGTGAAGAACAGAAGAACCTGAGATCTGGGCCAGCTTCCTTTAAGAAAGAGTCCTCGTGATCCTTCCTTTTCCAGGGAATTCCCACAATTCTACTTCATCCCCCCTGCCTCCCAAAAAAGCCCTGTTTCTAGAATTGGACAAACCCAAATTTGAAACCTGGCTAGCCGTTTTACCTGCTATGACCTCGCATAAGCTACATAGTCTGAGCCCAGGTTTCCCTATTTGCACAAGTGGGTTAGTGATTCTCAAAGTTGAGTGTGCATTGGATTCATTAGAATTAGCTCCGAGGCCCAGTCCCCAAGTTTTTGATTCAATAGGTGTGATCTGAGAACTTACATTTCTAGTAAGTTCCCAGGTGATGCTGATGCTACCCCGTGGAGACATGTTTTGAGGATCTTTGGGCTCGGTAAGACCTGAGTGTTGTGAGGAGCCGAGTTCTTGCACTTGAAGCCCCGAGCTCATTGTTTGGTGCAGAGTCGTCTGCTTTGTAGTAACAGTAACCACCTCCTTATTCTCCTAACACAAGCCGACTGTGCAGTTTTCTATCCTCTTTAGCTCCAGGAAGCTCCACAGCTGGAGATAGTATGGCCCTTGATCTCTGACCCCTCCCCCCTGTGATTACTTTGGTGAACCATTTGGGTCCAGGTGCTGCCGATTACACTGCCTCCCTCATTTGGGCCCAGGCTTGGCTTCCGGGTCTGATCAGCCCTGCTCACTTTAACCCCATCCCTCAGTGTGGGGGCTAAACCGAGGAGGGGGAGCCATAGGGCTAGATGTGGAGATTCCGTTGGGGGTTGTCTTTGTGCTTAATGAAGGGAGGCTCTAGGTCGGGCAGCTGTGGGCTTGACTTTCTGCTGTGCTGGTGACCTTGGGCGAGTCCCCTGTGTAAAGTGATGATAATGAAGCCTGTTGTAAAGTGTGGAGGGAGGATTAAGTGCGATTAAGGGAGCTGGCCTCACGTTCAGGCTTCACACTAGTTGGCTTCCATTCAGTGTGGCTGGTGGGGGCTGGACTTCTTGCAAGCTCCTCCCTGACCTGCCCACTCCAAGCACGTGGCAAAGCCTCAAGGCAAAGGGGAAGACTTGACTTTACAGACTGGTAGCCAGCCCTGTTTTTCCTCCAGTTTCTGATTTGAGAAGCTGGCCTTTCCCAATTTTCACAGGCTGTTCCATGATGGGTCATGATTTGGGGTCCCCCCCCCCGACCCGGAGAGTAGAAGTGACTCACCCAAGGCCACGAGGCCACCACTGGCAGGCAGCCAGGATGGGGTTCCAGGTGTCTTGACTTCCAGCCCAGTGCCTGTGTCCATGGTCCCGCTCGCCCCAGCTGTCTTAAGTTATTTTGGGCTCCCTCTCATGCCAGCTGTCTGCTGGCATCACTGCCCGGGGGCTGGAAAAGCTGTCTGGTTGAAAGTAACCAGCGTGGTGCTTTTGGCTCCTTCTTGCAGGCCATGCCTTGGCTCCATGAAGGTCTCCAGTCCTAGATAAGCTGAGTTTGGTATCCTGTCCTTTGCTGGCAGGAAAAAGGTACAGCCCACCAGACTGCTGTCTTCCTACCAAGTGTGAGCACTTTGTAAAAGCTGGTGAGGCTCACATTATTAATATCCCATGAGCCTATTCCCTCCTTCCACACTTGCCTCAATCCTGCGGTTTAACTTCTGCTGTGCCATTGATGAGTTCATTCAACCCACTGGATCTGCCCCCCCCCCCCCCGTGACTTCTGCCACCTGAGGGTGTCTTGAATCCCCTCCGATAGTATCTTCAGGGCTCTGTAGGGTAGGAGTCTTTGCCTACCCCGGGCTTTGGATAGTTAAGTGATTGATTTAGACCTTTCCCTCCCAGCAGCAGCCTGGAGGGCTACAGCCAGTTCCTCCACTCCTGCCCTCAGACCAATTAGGGAGCAATTAGGTGCTCAGCTGTGGTCTGGGTGTTTCCTGGAAGGGAGCGGTGTCCCCACAACCTGGGAGAATTGTGCCACCTCCCTGCTTCCTTTCCTCTTTCACCCCCTCTTTTCTGATTTCTTTGTCCCACACGCCAGTATCACCTCTGTGAAGGGAGGGGCGGGGCAGCCTATCTGTCCTCTCTGCCCCGAGGGTGGCTCCGCCCTGATCACCCAGTGAGCTCAGGGCGGGGCTGCTCCTGGCGTCCAGCCGGTGGAGCCTGCCCAGAGAGGGCCACGCCAGCGGAAGGGCTTGGGGAGGTGGCTGGACCTGCCTTACGACTGGCCGCCTGGGTCCCGCCCCTTCCGGCCCATCTGCAGTGGCCTGGAATCCGACCTTTTGGACCCCATGTGTGGAGACTCTGCCTCTGCCTGGACTGTGGAGATTGGGCAGCCCGCTATCTCAGAGGTCGCCTCGGTCCAGTGTTGTCTCCAGCTGGCCAGAGATTTAGGCAGGTTCCCTCCCCTCCAGGAGTCGTGGTCTCCCTCGTGTTAGCCAGGAAGAGGGAGTTGCTGGATAACCTTTTAGCTGTTTCCCAGTCTGGCTTTGTGCAGGCAGCTTTTTGTACTCCAGCAGTGACTCCACGACCCCACCACCAAGTGCTGAGGCCTGAAGAGAATCTTGGAATAGGGCTAGACAACCTTGACAGCACTCCTCCCCGCCAAGGCCACGCAGGGCCACCTCCCATCTCTGGGACCTCAGAGGAGGGTCCGTTTCTGTCTCACATGATGAGGTGGATGATCTCCCAGAATGTTCTGAAACTCCAGGGAAGTGGAAGCCTCAAGCATTGATGCTGACTCTCCATCCTAACTTGTACTGCCCAGACTTTGCCCTGACAAGACAAAAGTGGACCTGACCCTATTAGTGCCCAGGCCTAAATTTATTTGTTCTCACAAATGTCACCTGCCAGCTCTCTTAGGCTTCTGTGTCTAAATAGCTCTGTGGCAAGCTCCAATTTAAAGATGCTTTCTTACCCTCTAAATCTCTCCAGGAATTCCTGGTGAATAGAGGAATGACACCGGTCCTCAGAACATCTCACAGGTAAGAGAACAGGGTTTCCAGGGTGTGTGGGTGTTCTCAGTGCCTCAGCTGGCCTGCCTGTTCCAGTGCCTCTGTGGAAGCTCTGAGCAGTTGGCCTGGCTGCCGGGTATTTTTAGCTACAGATCCAGCCCCTACACCACCATAGGAGCCAGGTCCAAATCCAACACACTCCAGGCCGGGTGGGGTTGGGGCTCTGCCAGCCTCTTGGCCAGGCAGGGGTGGGTGGGTAGGCTGGGGCCAGCATCAGCTGTCCTGCCTGGACCAGGGCCGGGCTGGGAAGCCTCACTTTTCCTCTTCCTTCATCTCTTGGTTTTGTGTAAGTCATTTGTTCTGTCATAAGTTGAAATCCATTTCTCAGACGGGAAAAGTGGAAACTGAGATCTGAGGATTTTGAAGACAGTCAAGAGCCTTCCCCTCCCCTGACAGGCTGGAGTGAATGACACAGTTTGCTTGGAGTGGGGTGACCCTTCTAACTGAAATCTCCCAAGGCTTCTCCAGGTGAGGCAATCTTACTCTCCCAGCCCCTCCCGGAGAGCTTCAGGGTCCCTGATGTGGGGCAGACCTGAGGCAGCCAAAGGGAAGAGGCTTGTGCCTAGCTCAAAGGTAAGTGGTACCCCCCTTCCTCCAAGCCCTCTTCCATCCTCCCCCTCCCCCAGTGGTCCTGAGGAATCTCGCTTCTGACATGTATCTGGACCTGGTTTCCTCCTCTCTTACTAGCCTCCGGCTGCCACTGTGCTCACCAGCCAGTCACAGTTCCTCCTTGGTCATGGGAAGAGCTTTGTCTGGGCTCCTCTCCTGTTCAGAGCTTCTGTCCAGCACCCCTCTTAAGCCTGGCAGCCATGCCTCCATGATCTAACCCTGGTTAGCTTGACAAACATGTCTGGCCTCCCTCCCGCTCCCCAGCCACTGCCAAACCTGATATGGTGTCTAGCCACCGTACACTTACCCAGGCTGGGTACGCATCCTACTTCTGCTGGTCTTTCCTGCCAGCACTGTCAAGCTTATTAGTTCATGTGCTGCCTGCCTCTCAACCTTCTCTGAACCCCAGAGGCCCTGGTGTCTCAATTGTTCACATCTCTCAGACTGCTTCCCCCAGGACTGAGTTCCTCAAAGGCAGGAACACAATTACCTCTCAATAAACTTGCGCTGCAAAAAAGAAATGAATGGATGGCTGTTAATTTGTCTAGGAGTGCTTGACCCAGCAAATGTCCTCTGGGCCAGGGACAGGAAAGGGCTTTCCACTTAACCACCTTGAGCTGGCCCTTCTCTTCCCTGCTCTGGGCTCTCTGGGGACTTCCAGGGGCGGTCGCTGCTGCCATCTGGTGATGAGATCGTGCCTTGCAGCTGTTGAAAACCTTGATCTGGCATTTATGGAACTGCCAGGTTGGCATTTCCTCTCCAAAATAAAGTTTACCTGATCCTTGTTGAGAACTTGAAAATTGGGAATCTTCCAGGTGAGATGGGGGCAAGGAAATCCTGAGTGTTGCCAGCCCTTCTCTGAGGAAACTGCTAGCGGTCCTTCCCAGCTAGGAAAGACCTGCTTTCTCATCTAGCCATGTCAGGGCACTTACTTGGCATGCACTTGCTCCAGGGGTTCCCTCTGCCACCCCTGATCTCTGGGCAAAAGACAGCCGAAGGTCGCAAGGAGGGAAGGGTTGAAAGGCAGGTGTGATTTCAGCCAGCCACCCTGAGAGTACCTGTCCAGAATCAAGGCTCAATAAATAGCTTTGGTGAGGAGTGGGGAGGGTAGGAGAGAGAGCTGGGATGAAGGATGTGTGTAGCTGCTGGCTGGAGAACACACATTTCTTGGTGGGAGAGGGGTTGTTAGTCTCCAAAGTGGACGGAACAGGACCCGGCTGATCTCAACTAGATCCACCCTCGCCTTCCCCGTCCCTTCCTCGGCGGTATCTTGCTTGGTTCACGGCTCTGGGCCTTGTTAGAAAGAGGCTCCCGCTTGCGTGGTTTGGGGCCAACCCTCGAAAGGGTATTCTGGGACCGTTCACCTGTTTCCAAGTTCGCCGCGCCGAGGCGATCGCCCGGCAGAGGGAGCCAGACCTCCACCTTTGGGAGGTGGGGTGATAGGTTCCCCGGACACAAACGGGCATCAGGCGGGCAGACGACCCCCCATGCCATGATTTTCCCTGGCACCGCCCGGCCCTGCCTCGTGGGGGAAAGAGGTCAGAGCGGACTTCCCCTAGGCCACTTAGTTGGGGCGGGGCAAAGCTGGGAGGCTTTTCCCATAGTTTGAGATCTAGGCTCCTCGAACCCGCGGGCCGGGAGACAACCTGCCAATCAAAGGGCCCCTGTAGGATGGAGGAGGCCGAGTCGGCCAATCAGGGTCCCTGCCCTAAGGCATTCTGCCAATCAAAGGTGCGGGGTAGGGAGGGTTGGATCTTGCAGGTGGGGGGCGCGCCGTGACGCTCGGGGGAGGAAAGAGAAGCTGCTCTTGCGGCTGAGCACTCGGTGTTTCAGTTGCCTCAGCTTCCCTAGGAATGAAAAGTGAAGACTGGGCTGAGACCCTAGCAGGAAGGAGAAAGGCTGGGAGGTCGACCCTGTTGGCTGCCTGGCGGGGGCAATGTCTTTTCCCGAGGGCGGGGCTCATTTTAGCCCCGCCTCCGGACCCGCCCCCTCCTCGATCGCTTACCCCAGCGCTCTGCCCCGCGCGCCGCCGCCAGTGCTGCCGGCTGCCGGCTATGGACACCCCTGGGGCCCCGACCGCCGCCCCAGGCCTGGGCCGGAAGGAGCTGAAGATTGTGGTCGTGGGCGATGGCGGCTGCGGCAAGACTTCGTTGCTCATGGTGTACAGCCAGGGCGCCTTCCCCGAGGTGAGGCCCGCCGGGGGGGCTGGAGACAGGTAGGCTAGGGGAGGCGGGGATGGACTTGGGACCACTGGGGACGAGGGACGGTCCTCAGCTTGCGCCGCGGGTCCAGGTCCCCGGCATCCTGCACACGGAGAAGCGGCTGTCAGCCCGGGGCGCCCTCTTGGGAATTCTAGAGCCTAACAGACAGATCTGGGCCCAGCAGAATGAGAGGATGAAGGTGGAGGGTGGGGGCTCCAGCTGGGCCCTGGGCTCCCGCCGCACCCCTTAAGAACCACAACCCGACTCCTTCTTCGATAGCACTATGCCCCATCCGTGTTCGAGAAGTACACGACCAGCGTGACGGTGGGGAGCAAGGAGGTGACCCTGAACCTTTACGACACCGCCGGTGAGTGCGCCTGCGCGGCCGGGGTCCTAGGGTCTGCTGGATGGGTTTCCCCTGATGGGCATCCCCCGCGGAACTTACCCACCCGCCAGCCTCTCTGGGGCCCTGACATCCCGTCGCTCCCGGAGGCCGCTGAGAGGCGCTGGCTGGGAGTCAGTTGACCACTGCCTGGCTGGGTGGTGCTGGAGGCTGAGTATTTGGAGGAGGTGAGCTCCCGGGCCACCTCCTAGCGCTGATGTGCTGAGAGCTCATTGCTTCGTTCATCTCCTGTGGTTCTAGAAAGCCGTGGGCTTTGCTTTTGCTTACCAAGGTTTTAGGATTTTGTGTGTTACATGCTGTGATTTCTTAATATTACGTGGGCCTCAGATTTGAGTCCCCTGGTGCCATGATTCAGTGGGCTGCATTTCTGGGTCCTATATTCCAGAATACTCTGTGACTCCAGGATTCTGTGGCCAGCAGTCCTGAGGCTCCAGGGCCCCTTGGATATAAATTCTGAATCTCATATTTCTGGGATTCCATGGGCTATGGTGCAGGGATCTGAAACTGTAATCTACAGTTTTGAGTCTGTGATTCTAGAATTCTATGGCTGCAGTTCTGTTTCTTCTTGGTTCCCTGGGAGGGAATCAGGCCCTGAAGAAGGAACAGAGTTCTAGGGAGGGTAGGTCCAAAGTAAGGCTCTCTCTGCCACCTGCAGCTCCTAAGGCAAGTGTATTTATGCTAACTGCAGCACAGTCATTATCATTCCTATTGTTGGGGGATGGGTGGGAGGAGCATGGCCAATAGAGGGATTTGGGTACCCAGTACCCTGAGGGAGATTCCATCCTGCCTGACTCCCCTCTGGGCTGAATCAACACTAGGGAGCAAAGGTCAGGATCCCCAGCTGGTGCCTCACCCAGCCTCTGTGACTCAGTGTTCAGTGACCTGCATGGAGCCATGTCATCAGGTGCCCCTTCCCATTAGCCAAGCCTTGTATGTTTGAGGTGAAGTCTTCTGACTGGCCTTGGATGGGGCTAAAATCCAGGACCACTCCCCCCACCCCACCCCCACAAAGATGCCAATAATATCTCTCATTCCATCCCAGAGATGTTGGGGAAAGGGCTCCCCCTGCCCCTCCTCCATTCCTGACTTTGTAGGGGGTGTGTCCCCCCTACAACGGCCTCTAAGGACCCTCTCTTGTTGGAGGAGGGCCCTGCAGGGCTGGCCCCAGAACAGGGCCATGCCTCCAGCCCCATGGACTGGGAAAGCCAAAGGCTTCTGAGGAATTCTCAGGGCGTGACCACAAGAGCAGTAAAAATTGTGGCATCTGGAACACTTTTAGTTTCACATGTTCCCTGTCCCAGAGCCAGGTAGGGGCAGGTTCATTCACCCCACTTTGTGGGTGGAGTGCTGGTACAGCAGGGAGAGTCCGAGCGAAGCTTTGTCGTCTCTCCTCCATCCTCTGCCCTCGGATCCCCAGAGTTCACTGTTCGCTGCAGCCTTCCTGGTCAGACCCAGTGCATGGACCCCTTCTGGTCTTTCTGGCCTCACTCGGAGAAAGACACTCAACTCATCAGGGTAGACTGCCCTGCGGAGGTTCTGGGAAGGGTTTTCACTAAGAGCTACAGTGGGAGGGATAGAGGGAGGTCCTTCCCAAGTCATCGGAAGCAGAGACCACCGGGGGCCATGATGACCCTGCCTACAACTTCCTGCCCTGTGCTTCGGAGTCAGACCTGGGCTTTGATGCGGGCCCCCTTGGCTGTGTGTCACTGGGGATACCTGGGCCTCAGTCTCCTCCTCTGTAATCAGGGTTAAAATAATTGTGAGGATTAAATCAGATCCATGTGAGGTACAGCACTTAGTTCAGGGCCTGGCTCTTGGAAGGAACTCACTAAGTGCCATCACTGTGATTTTTTTAACTGCCGCCCGCCACTGCCATTCAGGCCCAGGCCCGAGCCCACGCCTGTTCTTCTGAACCCTGGCCTGCCGAGCTCTGTGCCGGCGCTCACCCCCTGCTTTCCCAGCAGGACTGTTCCAGGCAGCAGAAAAACAGAGCTGGGGTTTGAACCTCTCAGTGGAGTCAGTCCCAGAGGGAGCAGACCAGCCTCACAGTCAGCAGGACAGCTCAGGAGGGATGCTCTGAGGGGGGAGACATGGCTGCTCTGTCGGGGGTGTCCGGCTGGGCTGGGAAACCCTCACTGTCGGGAGGAGCTAAAGGAAAGCCTGGGTCCTTCTTCTTCCACCCGCCAGTGCCAGCACAGCTGGTCCCAGAGCGAGGCTTGTGGGATGAGTGTGTCAAGAAGAGACCTGGGTGCAGAGACACCCCTGGAAAAGGTCCTTTGTGATAAAGATGATGAGTCTCATCTCTCCCTCTGGGGTGGACAGATACCATGAGACAGTGGCAGAAAGGATGGCCAGGTGACCATCTAGAGAAAAAGACAGAGACTAAGAGGGTGAAGGCAGAGGCCAAGGTGGAGGTAAGCCTAGTAACGGTTGTTGTAGAAGGCACCAAAACCTGAGGGCCCCTGTGAGGAGGGGGGCGAGGCAGGGGCAGGGGAGCAACCCTCCAGCCAACCGGTGAGGCCCAGGGCTGCCAGGATGCTGAATTTCTCCACACCCAGGACCTTGGCCGCAGGGGTCTGTGTGGGAGGACAGTCTGGCCACTCGTCTCCATCCTGCGGAAGCAGTTACAGACACCGCAGTGGTGGCGGGAGGGTGGAGAGAGGGGTGACGGAGCTCTTGGTGCTCAAAGGTGAAGAGGGGCAGGGGCTGTGAGCACCCATCACCCTAGCAGCTCATCTGCCGGCAGGAAGCTGCGGTGAGGTCTGACGTTTCCTGGGCAGAGAGGGGGAGGCGGGATGTGAAGACACCAACCAGAGACAGAGCTGTTGGGCCCTGGGGTGGGGCCAAGGGTTGGGGCCTTGCAGGATGGGGTGGGGTTGTGCTGGGAGGTAGCGAGCTGGGGTCCCCTTCCCAGCCTGAGGTGGGAACAGTAGGACAAGTGGGGGGCAAAGCAGTTGCTAAGACAGGGATCAGGGACAAGAAGGGTGTCTAGGAGCCAGGAGCCGTGGGGTTGGGGAGCTGAGGCTGCCGGTCTGTCAGAGCCGGGCTGCCCCAGCCCCGGCTACTCCCATCTCCAGGGAGGAAATGCAGGTGGGTGGGCCCCAGTAGCACTAGTAAAAGTGGGTTCCCCTTCTGGCAGCTTCCCTTTCTCACACCGCCTGCACCCCTCCCCTAACCAATATCCCTGCTGGAGCTGTGAACAATGTGCCCTGTGGATGTCCCCCGGCAGATTTAGGGACCACTGTGGCCTGAGGACACCCTCCCCTCCACCCTGTTCCAGGCCTTAGAGACCCTGCCCCCAGAACGACGGCTGCCCTGGCAGAGTTTCCCACAAGGGAAATACCCTCGCATGAGGCAGGGCCTCACTTCCTCCCGCCCCACAGCACCACCAGCCCCAGGAAGATGGTCAGCTTCGAGGGGAGCCACACCCCAGAAGGCTTTCCTCGCCAGAAGCAGTGCATCCTTTTGCACATAACTCAGGAGTCTTTTTAACCTCTGGAGCCCACCTGCAGGGGCCAGAGCGAGACCCTTGTTCACCTCTGGGCAGATGACTTGCCCCTTTAAACCTTGGCATCACTGTGGGTAAATGACGGTAATCTTATCACCTTGTGGCTGGCAGGCTGTTAAACCTTGTGGGTCCAAAGATGTGCGGTTAGAATTCCCCCCTCGCCCCCAGGACCCTGCCCCTTGGGAGTTTCTATTTCAGTGGTAACCACGGGCCCTCACCTTTGCCCAGCATTGCTCAGCCGCAAGGTCCTTTACTTTCGGTATCAAGAGCAGGGTTATCAGCTCCTTTTCCAGATAAGGAAACTGAAGCCCAGAGAGGGAAGGAGCAGGATCGTGGAACGTGAGTCTGAGTGGAGCCCGGCTGTCCTGGGCTCACAGGGGAGGGGTGACTAGGACACCAGGCGCCCCTCTAGGAGACAGGGAGCTTGGCAGCACCGGGAAGTCCGTCTCCTGCAGGCCTGCTCCGTGTGGCGGCTCATCCTGGATCCTGGGGAAAACTGAGCCAGGCACAGTCAAGCTAAGAAGGCAGCCCGGAGGAGGAGCTGGGGTCTGAGCTGGCTCCCCATCCTCTCCCAGAGTCCCTCTGTCTCTTAAGATTCCCGTCTTGGCAGCCTTTTCCTCACCAGGTCAGGGCTGGGGCTTGCAGGGTGAGAACAGCTCCCTGCCCTCTGGGGTGACCGAGAGAAGAGCACCCCAGCAGTCCTACCTATTGTCCTCTGTGCTTGAGGAAGCTTCCCTTTGGCTGTGTGCACTGGGCAAGTCACTTCGCCTCTCTGTGCTTCAGTTTCTGTGTCTGTAAACTGGGGATGACAATAGTCATTAGTGAGGAATCATTCCAAGGAGGAGTCTGTGCAGGCAAAGGACTTCAGTGGGGCCTGCGATGTGATGAGCGAGCACTGCCGAGAAATATCATTGATGTTAACTGTTTTCATTATTATTATCATTGTTATTTGGCTGTGGCCATGGCATGCAGAAGTTCCAAGGCCAGGATTCAAATCCACAGCCACAGCAGTGACAACGCCAGATCCTTAACCTGCTGAGCCAGCAGGGAACTCTTTATTATTATTATTAAGGCTCAACTGCTTCTCACATATCCATTTCACAGGTGAGGAAACTGAGGCCTAGAGGTTAATTCCCAATTGGGCAGGCTTCCTGAGAGGACTGGCACTTTTAGAGTGGCTGGGCAGGCAGCTGACCTTGGAACTGGGGACAGAGCTGGTGCTTCAGCTCCCAGGGTGCCTGTCTATGACCTTGAAAAACCCTCAGCCACGTGGGTTCCTAACAGGAAGAACTTGCCCCGCCCAGCTTCCCTCCAAGGGCTGCTGCTTAAATCAGGTGGACGTGAACTGCCTTTGCAAACCTGCAAGCCAGAGAGATGATTGCTAACTTTATTCACCCACTAATTTGTTCATTGGTTCCCCAAATGTTTATGAAGCTTGCAGTTGTCCCCGGCGATGTAACAATGACCACTACAAAGATGGCCCCTGTCCTCAGGGTCTTAGGTGTCCCTGGGGAAACACCAAAAATACATGTACATATAGTGATGTCAGGTAGTGACACTAGCTAGGAAGAAAAATAAAGCCACAGTTGGTCATGGGACAGACTGCAGAGGAGGCTCTTGTTTCAGTGCAGTCAGGAAAGTTCTCTCGGAAGAGGGGACATTTCTGCAGAGACTTGAAGGGAAGAAGGGAGTGAGCCATGTTTTTACCTGGAAAGAGCCTTCTAGAAGAGGGACCAGCAAGGGAGAGGCCCTGGGCAGGGAGCAGGCTTGGTCTGACTTCCTCCTTCAGCTGCAGCCTGACTTCTGCCTCCGTCAGCCCTGCTGCAGTCATCACAGGCCCTGACTGCTAGTGGCACATCTTAGCCCTCATCTCTGTTGTATCTGTCAGGAGCTGAACAACTTCAAAACAGCCCACCAGCCAATAGTGACTGGATGCCTACCGGCTGCCAGGAATGACTTTTGTCTTTTTTTCTTTTTAGGGCCACACCCACAGCATATGGAAGTTCCCAGGCTATAGGTTGAATTGGAGCTGTAGTTGCCACAGCCACAGCCATGCCATATTCGAGCCAGGTCTGTGACCTATGCCACAGCTCATGGAAACATCAGATTCTTAACCCACTGAGTGAGACCAGGATTGAACCCACATCCTCATGGATACTAGTCAGGCTCATTACTGCAGAGCCACGACGGGAACTCCAGGAATGATTTTTTTTGGGGGGGTCTTTTTAGGGCTGCACCTGTGGCATATGGAGGTTCCCAGGCTAGGGGTCTAATCGGAGCTGTAGCCACTGGCCTACACCAGAGCCACAGCAATGCCAGATCTGAGCTGCATCTGCAACTTACACCACAGCTCACAGTAACACCAGATCATTAACCCACGAAGCGATGCCAGGGATCAAACGCACAACCTCATGGTTCCTAGTTGGATTCGTTTCCACTATGCCACAACGGGAACTCCACCAGGAATGATTTTTAAGGACAGACATGGACCCTGCCCTCAGCATGCTTACAGTCCCTGGGCAGACAGGCAATGAACACGCAGCTGTGTGAGTACAGATTAGGGGACAAACAGGGGGCAGACTTGGCGTGGCGAGGGAAGACCTCTCTGAGGAATCAGCCAGCAAGACGACGGAAGACATCAGAGTGCAATAGCCCCACTTTACAACCGCTTGTCATCTCCTGTCATGTTTCTACAAGGGAATCAGAATGGACGTTAGACCAGAATTATAAGCTGCATCATTACATCCTAGACCCCCGGTGAGGGAGGGGGAAGGAGCGAGGGAGATGAAGTCAAGGTTGGTGGGCGCCAGGGTCCTGTGGAACATGGGGACGTGCTTGGATCTTCCACAAAGGGCGGTAGGGAGCCATTGAAGGTGTTTCAGTTGAGGGGAGAGCAACATGATTTTACTTGTGTTTTAGTATCCATCCAGCTGCCAGGATTGAGGGGCAGCAGGAGACCAATGGTGGCTTGGGTGAGGATGGTGCACTGCCGTCCAAGAGAACTTTCTGCAAAGATGGAAATGTTCTGCACCTGCAGCGCCCATTACGGTGGCCCGTGTGACAGTCAGTCACTTCAGTGTAGCCAGTGCAAGGGAGAACCTGGATTTTTAATGTCAATTAATTTAAACAGTCACATGGGGCTAAGTGGTAACCCTATCAGACAGCCCAGGTCTGGAAAGATGTGGACAAAGGTTAGGAGAAGGGACAGTTTGGGGACGTGTGGTGAGGGGAGGAGATAGGCTGAAGTAGCATGTAGGGCCGGTTCTCCACCGTCTGAAGGATTTCTCCAGCTTTGCAGGAGGGCCCGAGTCTGCTGGGCCCCCCTTCTCCAGGGTGGAGGGGACTTTGGTTAAATGACAGCACATCACTGCACACTCTCAGGAGTCCCTGGGTTGAAGGGGAGCAGGTACAAAAGGAGGTGGTGGCAGGGGTCAAGGAGCAGGACGTGCCACCTGTCTTTTTTTTTTGTCTTTTTAGAGCCGCACTTGCGCAGCGTGTGGAAGTTCCCAGTCTAGGGGCAGATGGGAGCTACAGCTGTTGGCCTACACCACAGCCACAGCAATGTAGGATCCTTAACTCACTGAGCAAGGCCAGGGATCAAGCTCTCGTCCTCATGGATACTAGTTGGGTTTGTTAACTACTGAGCCATGACGGGAACTCCGAACTTTCTTGAGAAGCCTTGGGCAGGAAGAGGTAGAGGACAGGCTGGCACCACCCTGGCACCCACAGGCTAGACGGAGGCCTGGGGATTCTTGGGCTCCATGTTCCCTGGAAGAAAGCCTAAGCCTTTCTGTGGAGGTAGCTGGGGTTCTTCTGTGGGAGTTTTTCAGAAATACTGGGGCATGGTGACCACGTGCAGTGCATAATCCTGAGCCTGATTCTGGACTGGGGCAAAGATAGTCCAGGCCATTATTAGTGAAATCTGAATACAGCCTTTATGGGGTTGGACTCGAATACAGCAGTGTCAGTGCTGGTTTCTGAGTTTGATACTTGGACTGAGGTAGGTGAGAAGACATCCTTGTTCTTAGAAAAACCACAGGGGAACTCCCCCCGGGGGTTTAAGAAGTAGCTCTGCAATTACTTCTCACATGGTCCCAAGTGTTTACATACAGATAAAGCAAGTGGGCAAAACTTAAAGCCTTGGTGAACCTGAATAAGGGAGTTCTTTGTACTCTTCTTTGCTATTTTTCTGTAGATTTGAAATTGTCAATAAAAATTTACGAAGAACATTTGGAAAAAAAAAAAAAAAGACCCACCGTTGCCCACACCCAGCCCTGGGTTCTGATTCAGTTGGTGCTGGGCGGGGCCGAGTATCAGAATTGTTCATTTCTCCCCGGTGAGGCTGACGTGCAGTGTGTGGACCTGGGCGGGCATATGCTTGTCGCCTCCAGCCAGCCCCCCACCCTTCTGGGGCAGAACGGCAGGAGTTCAGCCAGACGCGTTACCCCCCTCAGTCCAGGTTCAGGGGGCACCCTCCACAGTTAACTGCAGAGTCATGGGCCCACCCAGCCCTTCTTGTCTGAATCTTTGGGGAGGGAGGGATTTGGCTTCAGAATCTGAGCTTTTATCCTGAGCTCCAGGGCACAGATGGGAGGGCGGGGGTCATCACAGCCACGATTGGTAGTGGTTTTCCCAGCACTTACCCTGCAGTCCGTCCCTTCTCTGAGCTCCACGTGGCTTTTATCTCGTGTAATGTCTGCTACCACCCAGGACTGTAGGCTTCCACCTCTGTGTTACAGATGAGGAAACTGAGGCCTAGAGACACAGTGGCTTGCCCAGGAGACCCCAACCCCTCCCTCGCTCCTCTGAGCTCAGACAGAGGACTCAGGCGGTCAGAGGTACCTCCCTGACCGCCCTCCCCACCCCCGCTGTCTGGTTTCAGGGCAGGAAGATTATGACCGGCTGCGGCCCCTGTCCTACCAGAACACCCACCTCGTGCTCATCTGCTATGATGTCATGAACCCCACCAGCTATGACAACGTTCTCATCAAGGTGAGGCCCACCTCCCAGCCCACCTGCCTCTGGAAATGGGGCCACAGATGGGGCCCCAGCCCTGATGCCCACCCTCTCCTTCCACAGTGGTTCCCTGAGGTCACACATTTCTGCCGTGGGATCCCCATGGTGCTCATCGGCTGCAAAACAGACCTGAGGAAGGACAAGGAGCAGCTGCGCAAGCTCCGGGCAGCCCAACTGGAGCCCATCACCTACATGCAGGTGGGCCAGGGGCCCCTCCTCCACCCGACCCCACTGCCAGGAGCCCAGGTACCTGGGCACGGCTATGGCCAAAAAGCCTCCCAGGCCTTTGGCCTCTGCATCTGGTGTTCCTTAATGGCCCTTGGGGACCTGAAGCCAACGGGATTCTAAGAATAATAATTTTTAAATATTAATATTGCTAGCCCACTTGTCTGAACACTTTACTTGTTTAATCCTTATAACCTTGAGGCAAGTACGGTTAGCTTCCTTTACAGAGAAAAGACTGAGACTCAGAGAGGTTAAGTAGTTTGCCTAGGGTCACAAAGCTAACCTTAAGTGGGTCCAGGATCCCGTCCTAGTCACTCTAGCTGCAGAGCCTGGGCCCTTAACCACCATCCTGTCCCATCCCCCAGGGGCCTGAAGAGGCAGGCCCGTGTTGGAAAACAGGCATCCTTTCGTGGGCCTGACCAAACCCTGTAGCCTTCTGGGTGAGGCCTGGGAGAATAAAGAACACAACGGAAAAATAGTAAGTTTAATAAAAAGGAATAGGCATTAATAAATGTGTTAGAAGTTTTTTTTTTTTTTTTTTTTTTGATAACTCTAATAGCTCAGGTACCTAAATTGTGCTTTTGAGAAGAGCAGGGAGAGAGGCATGTAGGAATTGTCTCAAGGACTTCAGCTGTCCTCACAGGCCTGGCAGACACAACAGACCAACCCAGTTCTCGGCTCTGCCCGAGGTTGGGGGAGAGTGAGAGCCTGGGCTGGGGGCCGGGATGGGCTTCTCCCAGCAGCTGCAGCCTGTGGTCGACACCAAACTGGCCCTTATGTTCCATCTGCACACACAGAGGGGGTGGAGCTGGCCCTGGGGTGGTGAGGGAGGCCCCACCCCAAGGCCTCCACCCCCAGAAAGCCCCTAAATCCCTGAGCAGGGCTCTCAGGAGGCGCCCCATGCTCCAGGCCCCTCTTCTAATCCTGGCCCCTCCCCCACCCAGGGCCAGAGCGCCTGTGAGCAGATCCGAGCTGCCCTCTACCTGGAATGTTCTGCCAAGTTTCGAGAGAACGTGGAGGACGTCTTCCGAGAGGCTGCCAAGGTTGCCCTCAGTGCTCTGAAGAAAGCACAGCGACAGAAACAACACCGGCTGTGCCTGCTGCTTTGACACATCCTGGCGGGGCACAGGGCCCTCAGGACAGAACTGACAGGGCCCGGGTCCCCAGGCCCAGACTGTTCCCCAGACTCTGCTCCCTTCCCAGCTCTTGAAGGGAATGTGGAGTTGGATGTCTCCAAGGCCTGGTGTCTGGAGCCTGTGGTTAGGTTCTTAGAACATTCTGGAACTTTCTCCTTTCCTAGCTGGGGCTCTGACCGTGAGCCCCACTCCGGACTCATGGGAGCTGTGGCCTGTGTGGTGGTGATGGGTGAGGGGACTAGACTCCGTATCCCTCTGTGCCAGGGAATCAGCACTTGTCCCCAGCACTCAAGAGTGCCCTCATCACAACCTCCCCCAAGCTGTGTGTCCCCCTCTGCACACCCGGTAGGTCCCCAATGCTATGCCTAAAGTGAAAAACGACGTCTGGTATGTGGGTAAATGAGGACTTGGCAGCATTCCACACAGCCCCCAAGTGCTTTCCCAAGTCACCTGCCTCCCTGGACTCCCGAGATAGGCATGGCTGCATCCTCCAGCTTCTGACTTCGTTCTCCCAGGAACTCAGGCCACCACCACAACAGGGCTGGGGCCTATCAGGAGAACACAGGCACCGGCCCCCTCCCGCCTCCCCCCCGCAACCGCCGCCAGAAGATTTCGGTCTCAGCCTTTGGCTTGGCTGCCACCTCTCCAGAGCTGGGCATACACGGAGGGGAGAAGAACTTCTCAAAGGGCAAAAAGTATTTACTGGACCATCCACATGATCCCTGCTCAGTGTCTCCTCACCTGCACCCCTCTCCTCCAACTACTTGCCAGATGAAAAGGGACATAAGCTCCGAGTGATCTTGGGCAAGTCAGGCTAAGGACCGTTTCCCTATCTGCAGTAGGAAGCCACTGGCTCGTTAACTAGTCATCAAGTTCTGCTCTGTCCCTCACAGGCTCCACTCTGTCAAGACGGGGAGATCTGGAACCAAGGCCATCCTGGCGCCCTGCGAGAACAGACTTGATCAACCTCCAGCACAGATTCTCTGAAAATTCCTGGGCCCCTCTCAGGGGGTTCGAACAAGTGCCCCAGGTGATCCTGATGCCCCGGAGATTGAGGGCTGGTGGCTGCCGAGTTAGCCCGGGAATCAGTGCTAAGAGGAGATACCAGCTTCAGGTGGCTCCTGTCTCGGCCCCTCCTTTGCCCAGTGCTTTGGCCGCACTGGGCCTGAGAAAGACTTCCGAAGTCCAGCCCACCCCACCTAGGTTCCCCAAAGCCCTGCCATGCCCTGAGGAGTCAACAGAGCATTCAGTCCAAGGTCTTGTGGACAAACAATGGTCTGGGACAGAGGTCCACAAATTCCATGGGCCAAATCTGGCCACCACCTATTTTTGTAAATAAAGTTTTATTGAAACACAGCCACGCCCATTCATTCATGCGTTGGCTGCTTTTGCCCTACACCTGCAGATTAGAGTAGTGTGACAGACCATCTGGCCCTTTACAGAAAAAGTTTGCCAATTCATAGTCCAGGGCAAACTCAAGTGCCTAAAGGGCCAGATGGGAGACCCAAATGAGTGAAAGAGGGCAGGGGTAAAAGGGAGTGGTGGGGCCTGTGGCAAGACAGAAGCAAGCACCCCATCCTGGACAAGGCAGCTCAGCCCAGCCAAATGCTGCCCTAGGGGAATGTTGCTAGATCTTTCCATTTCTCTAGGGAAAGAAGAAATGTGGACTTTTCATATGGAATCTTACGGGGGGGAAATTTCATATTTAAAAAATGTAAGCCCCTTTCAGGGCGAAAGCATGACTGTGGATGCCATCTGTGAACGCTGGTCAAAGGAGATTTCTAGGGAAGTCATTAAGGGCAGCTGAGGCCCACATGAGAAGAAACAGAAAGTGCAACCAAACCTGTTGGTGTCTTCACCCTCCTCACGAATACAGAACCTAACATGAGGTGACCAGCAGACCTGCCCAGGCCTTCAGGGTGTGGCCTCCTCCAAGTGAGCCTGCTCTGACTCCCCCCACATTCCAGAACCTCTGAGGTGAAGGGAGGGAGCCAGAGCATGGGTAATTTACACACTAGCTGAATCCTAACCAGTGCTGAGGGTCTTGGTCCCGCTCATGAGGATTCACTGCAAGAATTTGGGCTGAGAAGCAGGGGTCAGAAAACCCTACAAGTGTCTTTGCGGGCAGGGGTGGGCGGTGGGACCCGCCCTCAAACCAGCCGTACGATGGTGCTAGCGCGCCCTCTGGTGGTGACGCTCAACCCTCCCGCCTCGGGCCAAACCCGGGGAGGCGGCCGGTTTCCCCAGGAGGCCAGCGGGAGGCTCTGGGAGCACAAAGAGCACGAGGCACAGACTCACACTGGTCCTCTGAGAACCTAAATGTCCAGTCTGCAGAGGAATGCCAGCAGCTTACAGCAGAAGCGGTTCACCCCAGGGAGGGAGGCTCCACAGGCCACTGAGGGGCCTCCTCTCCCCACCTCCCCCCATGGTGGGCCCGTAAGTAGCAAGTCAGCAGAGAACCAGCCCCAGCCCCGGCAAGGCACGTCCAGTGCCCAACCTGAGGCTCAAATGACAGGATGGGGGACACAGGGGCTCCCTGAGGCTTAGCCTCACCCCCCACGCCCCAGGAAGACTGACCCAGTCTCTCGGAGCAGCGGGGAAGGAAGGCCGCATATTCTAGGGAAGGGGGGGCCGATATTAAATATGTCATAAATAGGGGGGCTGGGGGGGCTAATACTGCGCCCATAGGCCGGGGTCACATCCCTCTCATTCAGCCGGGGACCAGGGCCTCGGCCTTGCTCCCAGTGACGCCCCTGGCCCCTGAGGTCACTGCTGCCAGTGGTGACTGGCACTGTTGGGGAGGATAGCAGCAGCAAGGGTGCCGCCTGGGAGCCCCCCCCCACAGTCTCAAAGTCCGGGGCACGAGGGGCAGCCCCATGGCTCATGGCTTCTTGGCCTTGCTTCTGTTCTCCTGGAGTTTGGTGTGCACGACTTTGAGTGTGGTCAGGAAATTGCCGAGGAAGAGGGTGAGGAACGTGAGCGCCAAGACGAACACCTGGGTGGGGGGGCGTGCAGAGAAGGGAGCGCCCAGGGCGGGAGGGGAAGGGGAGGCAGGGAGCAGAAGGGAGAGAAGGAAAAGGCCCTGCTGGCTCTGATCAGTTCTCCTTGCTGAAATGCCCACTGTGGCCCCTTGGGACGTCAGAACCCTATTAGCACAAGGTCCTTTGCCAGCAGAAGGCAGAGACCTGGGGAAACTGAGTGGAGCATGTGAGTCCTCGGAGTCAGGCGGTGTCCTGGGGGCTCCTCCCTCCGCCCCCTTCAAGCTCAAACCTCCTTGAGTTTCTCAGACTCCTAAGAGGCTCCCTGGCCTCCCTATTTCCCTCCCCATGGTCCCTCAGGCCCCACTAGCAGCAAACTCTGGACAGCAGGGCCCCACGGAAAGGGGTGGAGGGGCGGTGGATGAGGCAGGAATTCTCCCCCAGTGTCCCCAACCTTCCCCGGGACCTCCCCCATCCCAACAGTAACACACCACCCACACCACACAGGCCCATATACCTGCCATTCTCTGCATTCCTCGTGACTGGAGAGCTCAAATAACGTGACGGCATTGTAAAGCTGCCAGAACTGGAGAGAGGGGAGGCAGGTACTGCTCACTCTGCGCGACTCCCCTGGAAACCCATGTGGGAAAGCCCAGGGAGAGGGGCCAAGCCCCCAGCTTCTGTTTCCATCTGCCCTGAGACACTGACAACCCCCCAGATGAACCTGCAGCACCCTAGGCCGGAGCAGCCTGAGGCCCTGGGGATGGGCATGACTGGCCGAGGGCCAGTTCTGGTTCCTGCCTGGGGCATCCCTGAACCCAGGGGCCATCCTGGTCCCAGGACCCTGGGGGGCCCAGCTCCGGGGTGGCTGCCAAGACAAGGAGAGGCCTGAAGAACTGTTACCGGGAGGTCGGCCCAGTCCAGGGACACCCACAAACTCCAAGGGGACTCACGTGGCCACAGAACAGGAAGGGCAGAAGGAAGGTGAGGCCTCGCCACATCCAGGACTGGAATCCTTCTGTGGAGAGGAAGGAGGGAGCGAAGGGCCCATGGGAGGTGGCCCAGTCACGCCTGTCACTATCACCCTGAGATCAGTCAGGTTCAAGCACACACGGGCGGGGGGAGGGGCACAGCCCTCCCCTCCTCCAGGTGGGTGAGGACTCACCAGGAAAATAACCCAGGGAACATGCCCAACACCTGCCACCAGGCCCGACCACTCCACGCCTCAAGTCGCCATGAGCTGACTGAGCTGACGACTCTCATAGAAGAACGCTGATGTGCCAGGCACTAAGTTTTTAGTAATTTCTTTAATTTGCATGGGACTCTGCATTTTATAATTAGCTTCTGCATGCATCATTTCAATAGAGTCTTGTCAAAAGAGGACCTCTTCTGCAGAAGAATTTGATGTAAATGAGCACCTCAAAAAATAGAGAATGATTTTTTTTTTTTTTTTACTTTTTAGGGCCGCATCTGCAGCATATGGAAGTTCCCAGGCTGGGGGTCTAATAGGAGCTGCAGCTGCCAGCCTACACCACAGTGACGCCAGATCCTTAACCCACTGAATGAGGCCAGGGCTCAAACCCACAAACGATGTTTATTAAAAACATTTCCTGGAGTTCCCGTTGTGGCACAACAGAAACGAATCCAACTAGGAATCGTGAGCTTGCAGGTTCGTTCCCTGGCATCATTCAGAGGGTTAACAATCCGGTGTTGCCATGAGCTGTGGTGTAGGTTGCAGACGCGGCTTGGATCTGGCGTTGCTGTGGCTCTGGCGTAGGCCGGCAGCAACAGCTCTGATTAGACCCCCTAGCCTGGGAACCTCCATATGCCACAGATGTGGTCCTAAAAAGGTAAAATAAATAAATAAAAATAAATAAAAACATTTCCCCCTGGGAGTTCCTATTGTGGCTCAGCAGTTACAAACCCAACTAGTATCCATAAGGATGTGGGTTCGAGACCTGGCCTCACTCAGTGGGTTAAGGATTCAGCATTGCCATGAGCTGTGGTGAAGGTGGAAGATGTGGCTCGAATCCTGCGTGGCTGTGGCTGTGGCGTAGGCAAGGGGTCTCTGAATTTCTCTGATGGGTATCCACTCTATGAGTTAAAGTTAGGCACCCATTCCCAACGTGTACAATACACATGTATACACGTATTGGCTTATATATATTTATGTAGATATACATAAATGGCATAAGTGCAAAAACACTAGTGTACATGTCACTAGGCTAACATGTACATCATAACAAAGAATAGACAATTAAATAGGATAAGTTAGGAGTTCTCTTGAGGCACAGCCAGTTGAGGATCCGGCGTTGTCACTGCAGTGGCTTGGGTCACACTGTGGCACAGGTTTGATCCCTGGCGCGGGAACTTCTACATGCGTGGGCATGGCCAAAAAAACTTTTTTTTAATTAAAATTGATTTACAATTTTTAAAAAGTTAAACTTAAAAAAAAAAAAAGAAGGATAAGCTAGAGGTCAGCATCAAGGGCCTGGCACACAGCTGGCCTGGCGCTTGTGAACTGAAATGGTATCCACAATGAATTATGAAAAGCAACTGAGGTGAGGTCGGCAAGCCTGGCTTTGCGTGTGGCAGGTCTTGTTAGGTTCTTACTGGCACCCGCTCCCAGTGAGGCACGTGAGGGACGAGGTCCTGGGGAGCAGGGAGGGCTAGTGCTTGTCCCTCCACCCGCCCCAAGCCAGGCTACTCACCCACTGTGAGGTCCAAGTGATTCCTCTCCCCTAGCGCCCGCAGCCGGTAAAGGCAGCCCCTCTGGTAATAATACTGCAGGAACTGGACACAGCCTGCAGGGGGAGCACAGTGCCCGCCTCAGGAACTGGAGCACCCAGCGAAACCTCCATTGCAGGACCGTTTGTCTTCACTGCCCAAGGTCAGGGGTAGGGGGCCCGTGCCTGGGTACACCCCCCCACCCCCCCTCACATGTCTGAACCAGCTTTATCCCTTATCCAGAACACAGAGACAGCTCAAGTTATCTGAGACTCCAACTAGGCCCCAACTAGGCTAGAAACTTCTGGAGTCTTCCTAGACATGCAGTAGGCACTTAATGGATACTTGCTGGAATGGGTACACCATGCTGGGAGCTGTGTGCAATGCTGAGGCATGAAAGAGACAGTTCTACACAGTGGGCTACTTTGTAGTCATTAAAAATAAGAAGGTAGAATTCTGTGTGTTGACACGGAAAAATACCCACGATAATTGTTAAAATAATATAAACTAGGTTATAAACAAAGCTATGTAGAAGGACCCGGTGTTTAAAGACCATGCACAATGCAGCATATGGGTATATAAGTATTTATGAATAAAAATGTTTGAAAGGACATAGATCTATGAACACTCTAAGGGTGGGACTACCCATAATTTTCCATCTTGGCTTACAAGTTTGTAAGCAGAGTTTTATTTAAAAATTAAATTGTATTTTTTTGAATATTTAAAGGGGCCAAACAGGTACTCGGTGAAAAGTAAATCTCTCTCTCCCATGTCCTCAACCATCCAGTCTCTGCTTCCCAGAGGTGACCCCTTATTGTATACAAATCCGGAGCAATTAATTCTTTTTTTTAATTTTTTAGGGCCGCACCCGCAGCATATGGAGGTTCCCAGGCTAGGGGTCTAACAGGAGCTGTAGCCGCCGGCCTACGCCATAGACACAGCAACGCAGGATCCAAGCCGCATTTGCAACCTACACCACAGTTCATGGCAACGCCGGATCCTTAACCCACTGAGCAAGGCCAGGGATCAAACCCACAACCTCATGGTTCCTAGTCAGATTTGTTAACCGCTGCACCACGACTGGAACTCCCGGAGCAATTAATTCTTAAAGGAGAAAAATGACATAAATTTCCATTTTGAGGAAAACAAAATTAATGCTCTCAGCACCACTCAGTCCCTAAAGGGTGCGACTGGGCTGGTTCTGATCTCAGTCCCTAAAGGGTGCAATGGGGGAAGAAAAAGGCAGTGACCAGGGCTCCAAGGAGTGGCGGTGGATCAGACCATTCCTCTCCTGGGGCTGGGGGTGGGTGGGAGGATGGAGTTGGTGGGGTGGGGGTGGGGCGATGGCTCTTTCTGGATTTCTGGGACCCTCCCCTGGCCGACCAGGGACCTCCCCCAGGCTCACGTGCCACACAGAACACACCCTTCGCCCAACAGCCTCTGTCAGTGAAAGCCATCAGTGCCCCCTCCCCCAAGTCTGAGCAAGAGACACTCACTCTGAAAGATGGAGAAGGCTAAAAACTGATTGCGAAACTTCTGATAAATTAGTCCGTTAGGCCTGCGGAGAAGTGGGGGAAGAGTAAAGCTGAGCCCTGCTGTGAAATCATTCTGTCACCCCATCCTGTCTCTGTTTCAACTAAGAGAGAAAAAAAGATGTTTCACCCAATTTCGACCTTCTTTATCATCACGTCTCGGGCTGGGCCCAGTGATTTCCATCATTGCCTTAATCAATTTTAGAACCAGGAGACCTCGTATAGGCATTTTAAAGCCTAAAATCCCACTGATTCCCCCCACCAGCCCAGCAGTCACAGACCTGTGCCTATTCTGTCCAGACTTGTTCCCTGTCACCTCTGCTCCACCAGCAGGCAAACAGGACATTCCTTGGAAAACTCCCAGCTGGCCTGGGGTGTCCCTGCAGCTCCACTGTAAGTTCACACTTTCCTTCTTGGTCCAAAAGTCAGTCCCCAAGGCCCTGGAATCTGGGCCTCCTTGCCCACCACCAGTCCCCATTCACGGGCTCCCTAGAAGGGTGAGCAGAGGCTCTGGGGCCCAGCAGGAGACACTCACCAGGTCAACATCACTCCAGACAGGAACGTGGACACGTAGTGGTGAGACACCCACCAGCCTTTGATTCTTGAGAGAAGAGAAAGAAAAGAGCTCAAGCGGGGAGAGAAACGCAGGCATCCCCCTGCCTGCCAGCCTGTGCCTATGGCGGATGCTCTGTGGCCCAGAGACAGCTTCTTGGAGCAAGAAAGACACCCAAGCCATGACTCTGTCCTACCAGACGCACAATCACACAGAGACCCAGAGAGGCACTCTGGCCTCCAGCAGCTTCTCACTACCCTCAAAACACATCGCCAACCTCACAGTGAGTCCAGGTCCCTCCCTGTACCTGTGCCTTGCCTGATGCCTAAGAGGCTCCTGGCATCCTTTTTCTTGAATCCACCAAGTCCATTGCCACCTCAGGGCCTGTTATGGGCTGAAATGTGTCCCCTAAATTCCGATGTTGAAGTCCTAACACTAGTACCTTAAAATGTGACTGTATTTGGAGACAGAGCCTTTGAAGAGGTAAAGTTTAAATAAGCCCCTGAGGGTGGGGCCTTAATCCGACAGGGCTGGAGTTCTGAAAAGAGACACCAGGGGTGTGCAGGCTCACAGGGAAAAGGCCATGTGAAGTGTGCATGTGCAGTGGCCGTCTGCAGGCCAAGGACCGGCCTCAGGAGAAACCAACCCTGCTGGCACCTTGATCTTGGACTTCTAGCCTCCAGAATTCTGAGAAAATAAATTTGTTTTTCAAGTCCCCTAGTCTGTGGTATTTTTGTCACTGTAACCTGAGCAGATTAACAGGACCTTCGAACTTGCTGCTGTCTCTGCTCCAAGGCCTAGGCCTGCCTGGTTCCTGGACCAAATTCATGTTTTGGACTAACTGTTGTTTCCTCCAAGAGGCCTTCCCTGAGCACCTTGTCTAAAACAACCAGACAGCCCCACTGTGGCTCACATTACGCTGCTTCTTCACCATGCTCACCACTACCTGAAACTATTTTTTTTTTCCTCATTTGTTTCCTGAACCCTCTTCCTCACTCAAAAGAGCAGGGATTGTCTGTTCATTGATGTATCTGTGACACCTGGCTCAGAGCAGATGTTCAACAAGCGTGTTGAAGCAACACAGAACACATACACACACATGTACGTGTGTGTGACATGTGTGTCACCCCACCCAGAGGCAGAGACACAACAGACTGCACGCAGCGTCTGGCACCGTCGCAGATGCGGCATCTCTCTGGGAGCCCCAGGCCCTGGGCTGCTCCTCTACAGCACACCCTCGCCCAGCCCTGGACTCACTGGTCCAGTCCGAAGCTGTGGGACCTTGTTGTCAGAATGCAGCGCTTCCCTAGCTCAGGGCCCTTCCTCCACAGTGGATCAGGGAGCTTGGCGGTCACCCACTCCCCAGTGTCACCAGAAGTCTTTATTCTTCAGTCACTGAGCCTGTCTCCAGCCTCTGCTGGCCTCCCCCATCCCTCTCCGGGAACTAAGTTATCAGAATGTGACGATCTGCTTTGCCAAATGCCCCCTGGGAGCAGCCAGACTCCTTCCTCCAAGGGACTGAGCAGTAGGGACTGGGATGCCCAAGGCACCCACGTGGGAGAAGCAGTCAACCTTCGTCTTTCCAGAACTCTCTCTTGGGAGAAAACTAGAGTGGGGGCCAAGAGGGGAGATGGGGTCCAGGACTCTATCCAAATGGAGGAAGCTGAGAAACTGCTGGTTATGGAGATGGGCTGCTGGATTACTTTCTTTTTAACTAAAATCATCCTGCAACTTGCTTTCTTGTCTTGACCCCCAAGCCAGTATCTACAGCCCTGTCACTGACTTCTTAAATGCAACATGACATTTCAGGATGTGGCTCTGCCATCGTCTTGGCCATTCCTGAACTGTCACCATCATCCCCCATGCTGTCACCACACGTTGTGGAAGTCCCCGTGTGACGATGCAGAGGACGGGCAGAGGGCACGTGCGTTGTTACTTCTCAAATTACCCTCCAAAACAGCTATTCCAATTTACACTCCCATCAGCAGTAGAGGAGACTATCAAGTTCCCAAACCCTCACTAATGCTGGATACCAAACTTTAAAATTTCTGCCAGTCTTTCCATGTGAAAGTTGGTGTGTCATTGGGGTGTGAATTTGCATTGGATTTGAGCTGTCTTAAAACCTTTCAGCCAGAACACAGATGTCCTAAGAGCAGGGACAGCACCTGACTCCCCTCTCCTCCTTGCAGCCCTACAGTACTTTCGGCCATAAAGCAGGTGTCAAGGCAGTGGCTTGTGGATGCTTGAGGGGTTATGGTGAAGAACAAGGTTTTATTTTTTTATTTTTTGTCTTTTTTAGAGCCACACCCGCGGCATGTGGAAGTTCCCAGGCTAGGAGTTGAATCAGAGCTGCAGCTGCCAGCCTACACCACAGCTCAGGGCAACGCTGGATCCTTAACCCACTGAGCAGGGCCAGGGATCAAACCCGGGCCCTCATAGATACTAGTTGGGTTCATTACTGCTGAGCCACGACGGGAACTCCAGGAAGAAGGTTTCAGGTGGCTTCTTTATTCCTAGCACTAAAGCATCTAGTAAACGGTAGGCCCTCAATAAATGTTGAAATGAAAAAAGTGATGTCTGGGAGGTGTGGCTGGTGAAAGCAGCAGCTGGTCTAGATGCCACCAGCACAGAGGTGACAGGAGACTGATGCAGGTGCCACATGAGCTGACAGGACAGGATGAGACATCCAAACTTCTCTGGTCCCAGTCTCCCCCTCCCCATTCCCCCATCTCGCCTGTCAGAGTCTACGAGGCCCCCTAGCTCTCATTTTCTGTCAGAAAATACAGCTGGCACTCTCCTTAGACTTTCAGCTTGAAGAGCAACCAAGAAGTCCCTGCAAGCCCTGGAGTCCTGGTGAATCTCATTCTCCTTTGTCTAACCTCCAAAGCTCCCCTGAGAAATGCCCTTTCTCTGGAGCGGCTGGAGCCAGACACGGGCTCTGGGCAATAAGCTTGGCTGAGCAGCAGCTTTTAATTTCACAGCTCGCCATGCCCAGAGCAGAACTCTTAATTTCACAGCTCACTGTGTCCAAAGCCCAGCATTGACAGATGCCACCAATAAACACAGCTCAGCGGCACTGGGAGAGGCTAAAAATGGCCTCTTCCCAGCACGCGTTCACCAGCCCCGTCGTGCATCTGCACACCCCAGGGCTCTGGTTTTGTGCACGTGTGTGTGTTTATATAACTGCTTTATTGTGATGTCATCTAGACACTATACAAGTCACCCATTTAAAGCACACAAGTCAGTGGTATTCAGTATATTTAAAAAGTTGTGCAAACATGACCACAATCAGTTTTAGGATGTTTTTCTCACCCCAGAAAGAAACGTTTACACATTAACAGTCACTCTCTGGGCCTGTTCTGTCACAGAAATGAAGCCTGAGGAACTTGTGGGCTTTTTTAATGAGCAGACAGTAGATGCCCCAGGGAGGGTGGTACATGCCTGGCAAGAATGTAGGGACAGCATTTCCTGGTCCCTGGGAATTGTGACTGGAGAATTCCTCACCCTTCCTTCAAGACACCTTAGCCATGTTTGCATGTGTGCTTAAGTTACCTGCACCAGTCACTATTCAACCCCAGGCAGCTTCTGGCTTTGCGCTTCAAGGTCAGCTGGGGGAATGGCTTCTACACTGAGGCGCCCTCTCTCCCCTGCCACCCCTACACCTCTGTATCCTAAGAAGGGCCCTTATAAAGACTGATTAGAGCCAGATATCGGTATGCTGGCTTGCCAGAAAAGTCGGTATTATTCCTCATTCATTATTTGTTCTGGCCCAGAACTACTGTAGAAGACACCTGCTGTTTTGCCTGTCAATCACTCCCCATTCTGGTTTTCAGTCTTGTCTTTCTTCCTGAACCACCTCACTCCCACACTCAGTCTGGGGCTGTGGGGGGGAGGCCTGGAGTAGAGTTGAGGACAATAACTGGGCACATGACTCAGAGCCAGCCAATCAGGGCTCTGTATCCCTCCAGGCACAGTGATTGGTTCGTGGATAAGCATGTTACCTGTGCCTAACCAATCAGAAGTCTGTCTCAAGATTGCACCTTGACCAGTAGAGAAAAGGTGTTCTCTCCTCTGGGATTGCTAATCTGGGGGGCTGCTGGGAGCCAGTGCAGGGGTCAACAGAATACTGGGAAGGAGGGGAACTGTAAACATTGTTTGAGCCCTTTTGACTTCTTTGAACTATTTCTATACTCCGAACAAATGCCCCTTCATGTTATTCTTATCAGGTAGCTTTCCCTCATTTGCAAAAATTGCAAGGGAAGCTGACTTGCTTATTACATTAACTGAGGTAATGAGCTCACAGTAGAGGCATCAGACACAAACCAAGGGTGGCTCCATCCCATGATGGGGGCGTCCCCTACATTCCCACTCTGTAGTCATACCTTCCCCAACACACCCCTAATTCAGGTCTCCGATGCAACTGGGAACAGGACAAAAGAGGCTCAGATCAAAACTGCTGCAGCGAGCCTCCAAGAAGCCCATATAGCTCCAGTCCAGCTGTCTTTCAAACACCAGTATGGCAATGACCTCCCTTCACTGGAGAACTTGGGTTCAATTCATAGACCATGAGGTGTCTACTGGGTACAATCTGTAAACTCCTGAGCTAGCCCTGGGGTGCTTCAGAGATGAGAAAGGTAGCATTCATCCCAATCTGGACCCTTCCCTCCTCCTCACTGTGCTTTCTTGAAATGGTTTCTTAGCTGTTCCTTAATAAGGGCCAAGTGTGAGGGGAACCTCACAGGCATCTCCCTCGCTTTCCCCCAGGAAAGAAATCAGCTCTGAGAAAGAGCTGGGGGAGGATGGAGGCTAAATATCCAACAGATGTTGAGGATGAGTCACAAGTTTAATCACCCAAATTCAGTCCACCTGCCATGCCTCCCTCCCCCACAAATTGCCCACAACTCCCACAGTCATTCCAGAAGATGAGACACCTTTACTGGCCCACTCCACTCACGGCACACTCCCCACCACCTTCTGAATCTGTGTCCAAAGCCAGAGTGGGGAGACAGACCCAATGAAATGGTGCCATTACAACTTGAGATTCCTGAAGTAAATTTGCCACAAACAGTCTTTTTAAAAATCTCAATGAGTGCTTCCCAAAGGCTCAGAGTGTATGCTATCTTGGAGTTCCTAGCTCAGTGTCTGGCCCTTAGAAAATGCTCAATAAATGTGTGATGAATGGCAGGTCGGGGGCAGAACGGACCACACACAAAGCTTTCCATTACAAGTTCAAAGCCCCTTCCTATTGTCCCATCAGAGCACAAGCCCTAGGGAGGCCCCAGAAAAGATGCCACTAAAGTGTCAGGCAAGTGAGGTGTCTTTGGCACTCCACTCTCTTCCTTCAGTCCTGCTCCCTGTTTTCCAGGTGTGCCCCACAGGTGCAGAGACCTCCACTCATTCCTGCTCCCTTCTCTCAGGGAACCACCCATCCAGAGCTTGTCACACCAGAAAAGAGACCAGAGTAACTCTTACTAAAATGTTAGTGGCCGTTAGAGATGTGACATGCCCGGAACACTCTTAATATGAATCCATCAGAAGGAGGAAATCCCAAGTCTAACAGCAAGCCCAGGGGTGCAGAGAGAGAATTAGTAACAAGATAGCCTTGCTCACCGCCCTGGGCCCATTTCCCCACTGGGTTCTACCCTGGCTCCCTTCCAACCACAACCCAAAGCAGAAAGATACTAGTCACTGAAATGAAGGAAAACTACAAATGTTATTTATTTGGTAAGATTTTCTACTTCAGTGTTTCCCAAAGCATGAGGCAGGTACCACCATGTTTAAGATGATATGCAAGTGTAACATTTTTTTCTTTTTAGGGTCATAACTGTGGCATATGGAGGTTCCCATACTAGGGTAATATCAGAGCTGTAGCTGCTGGCCTACGCCACAGCCACAGCAATGCCAGATCCGAGCCGTGTCTGCGATCTACACCATAGCTCATAGCAATGCCGGACCCTTAACCCACTGAGCAAAGCCGGGGATTGAACATGCATCCTCTAAGTGTAACTTTTAGATGATATTTAAGTGTAACTCTAGATGATACTGAATCACCTGGTGAGAAGTCATCTTTTCTGTTCTTTCCATTCTCCTGATTAAGTCAAGGAGAGAACCTTAAATGCTAGGACATTTTTAATGCCACTCAAGATCTGCTGATCTCTCTTTTTACACACGCTTAAGAGAAATAGCAGGCCTCGGGCTCAGAGCCTTTAGAAAACAAGAATGATTGACTTCAATAAATTAAACAATGAAAATGAAAATCTATTTTTACACTATTTCCTCTTTCCTGCAATTGATGCTGGTTTTCCACGTATGGTGGTGAAATAAAGTTTCCTTTTAAAATAAGTTAATATTTATGTAAGTTTAAAAAAAAGAGGGTGGATTTAAAATGTGAGAAAATTATCATCCAGGTGATATATGGACAAGGTAAAAAACACTGTGCATGGGATAAGAATGAATGCAGTTTGAGAAACACTGACCTTTTCTAAAGGGCTACATGCTACAGGGCTGGGTACCTAAGAATTGCTGTTCCCTGGTCCTTACCTCTTGGTTCTACATTCAGGGTAGGGCCCGGCAGGGCAGGGATATGCCATAAGAGATCACTGGGCAGAGAAGTGAGAAGGTAGCACATTATTTGGGGGTTTAGCAAACATCCCAATCTTAAATACACAGCTCCTGGCCATTCTTTAGCAGCCCCCAGGAAGGAGGAAGTGGAGAGGGTTGAAAGGTTGTTACTTTCTGTTTAAGGAAAAACAGGGACAAGAATGGTGTGCCAGGGTCAAATGGACACCCTAAAAAGGCATCAGACCTGCAGAAAATGAGTCCTGCAAGTGGCAAATCATGGATCTTAATTTAGTTCCTAAACTCTCATCTCCCTGTGGGGGACCATCCGCTTTTCTCCCCAGAATCCATTCATCTTTCTGGTGACAGTACCCTAACTTTCCTCTGGGGAACCATTCCTCTCCTGACACTCAGCTTCTAGACTTCCAGTGACAGGCCCTGGGAGTGGGTTCCAAAGGTTCACAACTGGCCAATCACAGCAGTGCATTCTCTGACCACAGTGTCTGGTTCAGAGACTGGCACACGATCACTGGGTGCCAACAGGACCTAGTGAAGAGAGGACTGTGCCCTATTTTACTGGGAATGCTAGACATAAGGATGTGAACCTGGAGCTGCTGGGTGTTCCCACTTGGAACCGAAGAATAAAGACAACACAGTAGAAAGCATAGGTAAAGAGACAGAAACTGGGTCCTGATGACATTGAACACCTGAATTAAGCCTTACCTGAGGTCAATTCCAATGGACCCATTCCTTGATATGAGAAAATTAATGTCCTACTGTGTTAAGCCCATCTGAGTTAAGGCTTCTTGAAAGCAAGAAACTGACCATAGCCAGTGACGTTGCATCAGCAGCAGATGCCATTTTCCTCCTCCCTGGGTCTGAATAGTCAAGAATACCCCCCCATCCCCACCCTCACAAGGAGGAAGGGAGGCTGAAGGTGACAGCCCTCACCTCCATGACAGATTTCCCTTTGGCTCCCCCATATCCCCCACATAACTGGGCCCCCCATTACCTTGAGCCGTTGCAGATAAGAATACTCTCTCGAATCGTCAGGGTGCAGTAATACCATACCAGCAGAAAGTTAAAGATTTCGTCCGTCACCCTGGTGTAGAGAGACAGCCCCGGGGAGGGCGGCAGGCATGAGAACCAGGGACGGCTCTCCCACCCCTGCCACAACAGAACAGCAAAGCAGGACGAGTACTGCCCACACAGGGGTGCCTCCCTAAACCCCCCAGTGGCCCCCACAAGGTCCTTTCTCCACCTGGAATGCCCATCCCCCTCCTCACCTTTCTACCCGAATCCTGCTAGCCCTTAAGGCTCTAGACAAGGTTTTTCCTCCTTCCCTGACCACTCAGCCCACCACAACCTGTCTCCCTTCTAAATTCGTACTGTCTGATGTGAAATCCCTGGTGGGGTGACAACAGAAGGACTTTAAGCAGGAAACCTAATATGCAATTTTAAGCTCCCTGCAGTGTTAACTCCAGCGCAAACTCCCCTTATCCCCTTAAACCGTCTGTAAACTCTGGTGCACATACAAAAAGATGAATTTAAGAACTCCCTGCTTCCTCTGAGTGACCACAGCCCTGCGCTGGGCAGAACAGGTAGGACGTGGCAGCTGGGGTCCTGCTGTGTCCTGGTCAGAGGGGAGAGCCACAGACATGCCGTGCGTGACCTTGTCAGAGGCCTGACTGGCCTCAGCTTTGCCATCTGCAAAATGGGAAGGCTGGCTCCCTCCGTAAGCACTCCTGGGTGAAGAGTCCTGGGAAAGAGCCAGCAACAGACAGCCCCTCAGAGGGCTCTCTTGCCAAAGATTCTCTCCAACCGGGCCTCGATGAAGACTCTCTGACTCCAAGAGAAGCACCTCTGTATCTCCTGGTGTCATACAGATCCATTCCGTGTGGGAATGGAGGTGACTACGGAGGGGAGGGAGGTCACCATCCTCTCCATGTCCATCCCCGAACTAGGAGATCCTTCCCCCAACTATAAAGGCCTTGGGAGGGAAATGGGAGAATACTGCAGTTACATTTTTTTTTTTTTTTAGGGCCACACAGCATAGCCACTGCAATACCGGATCAAGCCGCATCTGCAAGCTACACCACAGCTCATAGTGACACCAGATCCTTAACCCACTGAGCGAGGCCAGGGATTGAACCCGCATTCTTGTGGATCCTGGTTGGGTTCACTACTGCTGAACCATGACGGGAACTCCTGTAACAATTATAATAAGAGACCTGAGGGAGAGTTTGGGAGAATGAAGGTGATAGATTCCTACTTAGTTAAGTGTGTAAAATCCCCAGAGAAGGGATGACATTTGAGTGGGGCCTTGAAGGTTAAATATATGGAAGTATACCTTCATTAGTATTGATTATAACTAAATTTGACCTGCTGACATGCATAAATGTATATATTATGCTCATTTTTTTGGCCACGCCCATGACACACAAAAGTCCCAGGGCCAGGGATCAAACCAGGGCCACAGCAGTGACTGGAGCAGTGACAATGCTGGATCCTTAATCCGCTGAGCCACAGGGGAACTCCCTACGTTCACTTACACTGTTCCACTTTTTGTTTTGTTAAAAAAATGATAGCATCCCGTTGTGGTTCAGTGATTAACGAACCCAACTAGCATCCATGAGGACACGGGTTCGATCCCTGGCCTTGCTCAGTGGGTTAAGGATCCGACGTTGCCATGGTGTAGGTCACAGATGCAGCTCGGATCCTGCATTGCTATGGCTCTGGTGAAGTCCTGTGGCTACCGCTAGCTTTCTCCAATTTGACCATCCATATGCCCTCCTAGAAAGACAAAAAAAAAAAAAAGGAATATTAAGAGAGGAGTGAAAACAGAGTTGTATGCCCTGGCACGTTAGGGAGTTGCTTATCGGTGTGCTCTGCCAAGGTGTACCAGCTTCCTGTTGCTGCTACAACAAATGAGCACATACTTAATAGCTTAAAGGAATACACGTTTCTTTTTTTTTTTTTTTACAGTTTCTTTTTACAGTCCTGGAGGTCAGAGTCTGAAATAGGTCAGCTGAACAGTGTTCCTTCTTGAGGTTCTAGGAGAGAATCCACTTCTTTGCCTTTTCTAGCTTCCAGAGGCCACTTGCAGTCCCTGTCTCACACCACTCCGACCTCTGCTTCTGTCATCACATCTCCTCTGACTCTGACCCCCCCTACCTCCCTCTTATGAGGACCTGTGTGATCACACTGGGCACACCAGATAATCCAGGATCATCTCCTCACCTCAAGACTTTTTTTTTTTTTTTGCTTTATATGGCTGCACTCAAGGCATATGGAGGTTCCCAGGCTAGGGGTCTAATCGAAGCTACAGCTGCCAGCCTATGCCACAGCCACACCAGATCCAAGATGCATTTGCAACCTACACCATAGCTCATGGCAACACCAGATCTTTAACCCACTGAGCGAGGCCGGGGATCAAACCCGCAACCTCATGGTTCCTAGTTGGAATCATTTCCACTGCACCACGACGGGAACTCCCAAGACTCTTAATCATCTGCATAGACTTTTTGCCGCATAGGGCCACACATTTGCAGGTTCTGGATACTGGAACAAGCATATCCTTTCTTTTCTTTTTTTTTTTTTTTTTTGTCTTTTGTCATTTTTAGGGCTGCACTCATGGCATGTGGAGGTTCCTAGGCTAGGGGTCTAATTGGAGCTGTAACTGCCAGCCTACGCCAGTCACAGCAACGCCAGATCTGAGCTGCATCTGTGACCTACACCACAGCTCACAGCAACGCCAGATAGTTAACCTACTGAGCGATGCCAGGGAACGAACTCGCAACCTCACGGTTCCTAGTCGGATTCGTTAACCACTGTGCCACAACAGGAACTCCCTGGAACAATCATATCTTTGGGGACCATTATTCAGCCTGCCCTGCCAGGCAAGCACTATCTATCAGGAACTTGCAACATTGCAGGCATTTTATGCAGATGGTCTCTCTGGATCCCTGAAGAACCCCACAGGGCTGGCCTTGTGCAAGTGCACTTACCCAATCTGTGCTGGTCTGCATGGCTTTCAACAGCCAGTATCTGCAACTCCTGGTGCACTCCTGGGGTTTTTCTCAGGCCACCAGAGCTCACCCTTCTGGTGCCAGAGGCAGATCAGGAAGGCAAGGGGACCAAGACTCTCTGGGAGGTGATCCTCCCTGACTGACAGCAGCTGGATGATGAACTGCTAGCTCCCTTGCCCTTCAGGCGGGATAACTGAGGCATGCTCTGTGCTGTCCCCCATCAGCACTGAACTCCAGGTGCCCACAGGATGACCCTTCCTTGCCTCACTTCCATTCCCCTACCAGTGTTTCCTGGGAGCACTTCCTGAATAAACTACTGGCACCAAAATGCTTGTCTTGGCGGTCTCTTGAGGGGGGAACCCAAACTAAGACAGTACTACTTCCCATTTCACAGACAAGGAAACTGAGGCTCAGAGATGAGCTGCTCATCCAGCCCTTCTTTTAGCCATGCCTGGGATACATGGAAATTCCAAGGCCAGAGATCAAACCGTGCCATAGCAGTGATGACACCAGATCCTTAACTGCTAGGCCATAAGTGAACTCCTCCCTTGCCCTAATTTTAACCCATAAAAGATGCAGTGGGTTGGACAGTGTTCCCCCATCCCCCACCCCATGAAATTCATATTCACCCAGGACCTCAGAATATGACCTTATTTGGAAATGGGGTCTATGTAAATGTAATTAGTTAAGATGAGGTCACACTGGGTTACAGTGGGCCCTAAATCCAATTACTGTGTCCTCATAAGAAGACCATGAGAGAGAAAAAGTGACATACAGGGAAGGAGGCCATGTGATCACAGAGGCAGACTAGAATGAAACAGCATTTTTTTTCTTTGACTGTTTTTCTTTTTGAGTTTGGAATTCCCAATGTATTTTTTTTTAATTAAAGTGTAGTTAATTTATGGAGTTCCCGTCGTGGTGCAGCGGTTAACGAATCCAACTAGGAACCATGAGGTTGCGGGTTCGATACCTGGCCTTGCTCAGTGGGTTAATGATCCAGCGTTGCCATGAGCTGTGGTGTAGGCGGCAGATGCAACTTGGATCTGGTGTTGCTATGGCGTAGGCCGGCAGCTATAGCTCCGATTTGACCCCTAGCCTGGAAACCTCCATATGCCGCGGGTGCAGCCCTAAAATGACAAGACAAAAAAAAAAAAAAAGTGTAGTTGATTTACAATATTGTGCTAATTTCTGCTGTACAGCAAAGCGGCCCAGTCATACATATATATATACATTCTCCTTCTTATCTTCCATCCTGGTCTATCCCAAGAGACTGGATATAGTTCCCTGTGCTACAGAGTAGGATCTTATTGCTGATCCACCCTAAATGAGTTAGTTTGCATCTACTAACTCAAATTCCCAGTCCATCCCACTCCCTCATCCCTCCCCCCTGGCAACCATAACTCTGTCCTCTAGGTCTGTGAGTCTGAAACAGCTTTAAACCAAGGGTACACCAACAATTGCCGGCTACCACCAGAAGCTGGGAGAGGCAAGGAAGGATTTCCCCCAACCCCTGAGAGCCTTCAGAGCGAGCCTGGCCCTGCCAACCGTTATTTCAACCTTGATTTCAGACTTCTAGCCTCCAGAACTGTGAGAAAATATATTTCTATTGTTTTAAGCCATCCGGCTTGTGATGCCTTGTTACGACAGCCCCAGGAAATGAAGAGGGGACTGGGAGACATGGAAATGCTAGGCCCTCAGCCAGCCTTAGAACTCAACAACACACCACAGGTTTGTCCACCAAGGGCCCTAGACATCCCAGCACAAGGAAATCTGGTTCCACCTCAAGAACTTTTACGCCTTCCAGGGAGATGCGTGAGCAGGCATTACTGACATGAGCAGCCTCTGCCCTCCAGGGAAACAGGTCAGGCCTGAGGCAGCAGGCAGCATGGGGCCCAGGGCTTGAAAGAGCCTTTCTTTGGACACTCAAGTGGGCAGACCAGCAACTAGACTCCCAGCCAAGCGCCTGCCAGGAAATAAACCCTTGGCACGTGGGTCAAATGCCCAAGCCATACTTGGCTGCCTCCCCTCAGGGCAGAAAACGCAGGGCCAGAGGGAGAAACAAAACCCCCTCAGGCAGCTTGGCTTCAGCTCACTGGCCTCATTCTACTCAGGGCAGCTGCTGCTCTCAACCATAGCCCTGGGTACCAGGCCAGAGCCACGTACAGTGTTAAGACAGTGAATTGTCACAACAACCCAGTGAGGCAAGGCCTATGGTTTTACAGATAGGGAGACTGAGACACCCAGAATGAACCTGCCCATGGCAACAGCCAGTAATTCTCAAAGCCAGGATTCAAATCCAGGCAGTCTGTGGTCTGTCTCTTTCTTTTCTTCCTTTCCTTTTATTTCCTTCTTTCCTTTCTTTTTTTCTCCCTCCCCCTGCCAGCACCTTCCTTTTTGTAACTGAGATATAATTCACGTAATAAAATTCATCTTTTTTTTTTTTTTTGGTCTTTTTAGGGCTGCACATGCGGCATATGGAAGTTCCCAGGCTAGGAGTTGAATCACAGCTACAAGCTGTCAGCCTACGCCACAGCCACAGCAACGTGTGGTCTAAGCTCATGGCAACGCCTGATCCTTAACCCTCTGAGCAAGGCCAGGGATCGAACCCGCATCCTCATGGATACTAGTTGGGTGTGTTACCACTGAGCCACAACAGGAACTCCCAAAATTCACCCTTTTAAAGCCTACAACTCAGTGGTTTTTAGTAGATTTCCAGAATTGTGCACCCGTCACCACTATCTAATTCCAGAATACTTTCAACACTCCAAAAAAAAAAAAAAAAGCCCTTCCAGCCCTTGGCAGTCACTCCCTATTTCCCCTCCCCCCCAGCCCTTGGCAACCACGGATCTGTTTTCTGTCTCTATGGTATCTGCATTTTCTGGACATTTCATATGAATGGGGTCATACAGTGAGTGACCCTTTGCATCTCGCTGCTTTCACTCAGCATCATGTTTTCAGGGGTCATTCATGTTATAGCCTGTCAATACTTCATTCCTTTTTGTCGCCAAATAATATTCCATTGTGTGGATGGACCACACTGGGCTCTTTCTTTCTTTTCTTTCTTTTTAGGGCTGTACCTGCGGCATATAGAAGTTCCCTGGGTCGAATCAGAACTGCAGCTGCTGGCCTACACCACAGTCATGGCAATGTCAGATCCAAGCAGCATCTGTGATCTGTGCCACAGTTTGTGTTAATGCCGAATCCCTAACCCACTGAGCAAGGTCAGGGATTGAACCCTCATGGATACTAGTCAGGTTCTTAACCTGCTGAGCCACAGTGAGGGCTCTTTCTTAATTACCATGTTACAAGGCCTTCAGTAGATATTTGCTGAGAGCTGTATGTCAGACAACTACTGCTTCCCATAAGAAATGGTCCTTCTCTTCCCTATATCTTATCACGCCAAAAGCAGGAGATGCAAGAGAGGCCCTGAAGGGCTCTCCCACGACCCTCCTCAGCCCCGTGTGCCCATGCATGCACCACCACACCCCGTCACCTGTAGTGAAGGACAAATCGACAAGCCACAGCACCCAGGAGCAGGATGATCGTCAGATAGAGCTTGAACTTCTCATACTCGTCCTTGTAGGCAAATCTGCAGGGAGATATGCCCAGGAAAGGTCACATACGTACTTAGAGCCCATCTGGGGGCAGGACCCTCATTCCATCAGATTCTTGACCTACTGTCCACAATAAAGGAGAGTCTTTGAATTAATGGTGATGATCAATTTGGGAAAGAGAGCCAATGGGCAAAGCTTCCTATGTCCTTGAACTCCTGGTTTAAGGTTCTAAGCCTGTGATGGGCAGGAAGCAGAGACAGGCTCTCCTTCCACAACCAGCAACTGCACCTGAAAAGCCCTGGCTCCATTTCTCCTGGAAACTGATAGGCTGGGGTGGACAGGACTGCCTACCCCCCAGGGGAAATGTATGTGTTAGGGTGTGCAGTGGAGCAGGGGCCATTTATCACAGGAAACTGGCAGTCCTGTCCATCCAATGATTTGACTCCACGAAAGGAAGGAAGGAAACATCTCCCAGGAGGTCTACCCACTGAGGAAGAGACCATCAGAAAAAACAAAAGCCAGAGTCCCAACTGGGAACATTTTTTTTTTAATTTATGCAAAAATACTGGCTTGGGGATGACACAGTTTTGAGGGCATTAGCTCACTGTGACTCCCTTTGCCTGGCAAAGCAATAACTTTCTTTTCTACTTCACCCCCCAACCAACAACAACAAAAATACTAGTTTGGTTCCACTTCTCCTGAGTTGAAAGAACACAATGCCTGGACTCTGTAAAGCCAAGTGGAGGGCTGTCTGGCATACTTACTTGGCCTGTTTGCTGAGAAGGGTTACGTTCACATTGCCGAGGACCAGATTTAAGTAGAGCCTGGAAGGAAAGACCTGTGAGGGCCACCACATTAACAGCCCCAGGAGTGGGGACCAAACAAAAATACTCAAACTTAATAAGCACAGCACTGAGCACTGTATATTAGAAAGCAGGGTGCTAAGCTCAGCGGTAAAGGCTTCACATCGAGTGAGAATGAAAACGATTAACTAGAGAACATGACAACTGCGATATGACTGTTATGATTAACCCATCGCTCCCCATTTTAACTGGCTTAGAGATTGTTTTTCCCAGCCTTCCTTGCAGCTAACGTGAGCATGTGACTAAGGTCCAGCCAATGAGGCAAAGGCATGTGTACAATCTCAAGGTCAGTTTAAACAGGGCTCTTCCAGAGTTCCCTTATGGTGCAGTGGGCTAAGGATCCGGCATTGAAGAATAGTGCAGTACACAAAGTAGATGCTCATAATACTTGTTGACTAAATCAATAAATGTATGTAAAAAAATGAATTATACAGGAGTTCCCACTAAAGCGCAACAGGAAGCACTGGGACGCAGGTTCCATCCCCAGCCCAGCATAGTGGGTTAAGGATTCCAAGTTGCTGCATCTGCAGCCCATGAAAGTTCCTGGGCCAGGGACTGAAGGGCTTGAATCTGAGCCGCAGCTGCGACTTATGTGGAAGCTGCGGTGATGCTGCATCTTTTTTTTTTTTTTTTTTTTAATGCTGCATCTTTTAACCCACTGAGCTGGGCCAGGGATCCAACCCACCCCTCTGCAGAGACGGGAGCTGCTGTGGTTGGATTCTTAATCCACTGTGCCACAGCAGGAACTCCTAGCTATAAGTAAATTCTAGGGACATTTCCAGTCTGCTGTACCTGCAGCAGAGCTGTGAAGAGGCCACAGGGTCCTCCCACCTGGCATGCAGTCCCATCTTCCTGAAAGGGCAGAACAATTTTCCTTCCAAGAATCACTTTCTCCCCTAGGCCTTAGGGAAGGCATATGACTCAGGTTCAGCCAATCAAAGTGGTGCAACCTCCTGATTGGGTCAATAATGATAATGTGACACAATCTATGCCAATGAGATTTTGTAACGGGACTTTTCCCAGAACTACTAAAGAACAAAGAAGCTTTCTCTACTGAATTTGCTAAGCCAGTAGGATGTAAACCCAGAGCTGCTGGGGCCAGCTTGTAGAGAATGTCTGCCTAAGAATATAATTCATACCCTGGAAAAGAGAGTAAAAAGAAAGCTAAACGAGGGCCACAGCCTAACGGTATCATTTGAGCAGTAGGATACAGCCCTAGAGCTATACCTAAACTTTTTAGTTACATGAGCCGAAAAATCCCCTATTTTCTTATTTATTTATTTTTCTCTTTAGGGCTGCACCTGCAGCATATGGAAGTGCCCAGGATGGAGGTCAAATCAAAGCTGCAGCTGCTGGCCTACACCACAGCCACAGCTACACTGGATCCAAGCTGCATCCGTGACCTACACCACAGCTTGCAGCAACACCAGATTCTTAACCCACCAAGTGAGGCCAGGGATTGAACCCACATCCTCATGGACTGTATTGGGTTCTTAACCCACTGAGCTACAATGGACAATCCTAAATCCCCTATTTTCAATTCAGTAACTTTGAGTTGGGTTTTCTGTCTTTTGTAATCCAAGGATTCCTAATGTAAGATGCACAGAAGACTAGGGAGACTGGAACTGGGAAAGTGGATTTCAGTCACACTATAAAAGGTCAAGCTGTTTCATTCTGTAGAAAATTATCACCACCCAAAACATGGAGTTTTTAATCAAATACAGCAAAAACAGCGAAGACAAGAGGAATGTCTCTGGCAGAAGGCTCTGACTCAGTGCTAGGCCAAACCTGGGAAAAACGTCAGGGTGAAGTGACGGGACATGCTTTTAGCGCCACTGAAAGGATCTCTCTAGAGGGTGGCAGTGACATCACTTGAGGAAGGAAGATGAGACTCCTCTGAAAGAGGAAGATGGAAAGAACATAAGCTCTGGAGTCAGAATGTCTAGTGTTCACAGCCTGGCTCAGTTGAGCCGGGCTGAGCCACCTGGGCAAGACAGTCCCTAATGTCTCTGAACCTTGTAGGATGGAGACTCCTGGATCTGACTCGCCAGGTTGTGGAGGATGAAATGAGCCCCTGGGGCAATGCCGGGCATACAGCAGACCCTCAATAAGTGTTTGCTTTCTTTTTACATTTTTTTTTTAGGGCCATAGCATATGGAATTCCTGGGCTAGGGGTTGAATCAGAGATGTAGCTGCCACAGCAACGCCAGATCTGAGCCAAGTCTGCGACCTACACCCCAGCTCATGGCATAAGCTTAAGGATCCTCAAAACCCACTGAGTGAGGCCATGGAACGAACCCGCATCCTTGTAGAACCCGCTGAGCCACAATGGGAACTCCCAAACACTTCCTCTTGACCCTAGGTGGCATCAGGCACCTGGCAGATGCTAGGAACCAGATTTTTCAACTTGTTCCTTGAAAAAATCCTTCCAGGAATGACGGGAGGGGCAGAGGTTCCCTCCTGGGTTCGTGGAGAGATGCGTAGAGAAGCTTCCTTCTCTTTCCTGCCCTTGCTTCCTCCTTTTCGTCTCAAGTTCAAGCCCACAAAGGACATAGGGGTCACGCAGACTAGATGCTCCAGACCTGGGCGTCTGCCCAGAGCGCTGGGTGTAGGGGGCAGTTCCCAGCTCCTACCCGTTTTTCTTGGGCAGGTAGGCCTCCATGTCAAAGAAGACATTCTGCCGCTCCTTGATGTTGGCGCCCAACTGCTGAATGAGCTCTGCTTCCTCCCGACTGGCATGGCGCTTGTACCTGTGGGCAGATGTGTGGGCACAGGATAAACCCGGGCGTTACTCAGACTGGAAGAATCTGGAAGCTCTGGGCAACACCCTCTCATCTTTCCATCTTGACGCTTCTTGCAAACTCAGTTCTATCTGTACTCCCTGCTAGCCTTGTGACCTTGGGACTGTCCTTTAACCTCTGCCTTGTTTTCCATACCTCAAAAACAGGGGTAACATCAGTCCTACCCTGTAGACAGTATCATTGTGAGGATAAAGTGAGTAAAGCATCTCAAATACTTGGCACACAGAGAAGGCTCGATGGATATCTATTGGCAATATTCTTCTCCATGCTCATCTATAGGAATAACCTGAGAAGATTACTAAGAGTACAGACAAGAAGTTTTTAATCAAACACACTAAAAACGGAGAAGACAAGAGGAATGGCTCTGGCAGAAGGTCTCATCTGTGACCTACACCACAGCTCACGGCAAGAAGGTACTTTGAAAAGTATAAGCATGGGATGGTAGGGGGGTCTGGGGTTAATAACTGTAGATTGTTGCCTCTGGGCTGGAAAAGCAAGAAGATACCACTGTATAGCACTGGGAACTATGTCTAACCACTTGTGATGTGTAACCCTGTCACCACACTGTACAGCTGGGTATAATGTAAAAAAAATAAAATAAAAACAAATATAATGAAACTGAAAAAAAAAAGAAAAAGTATAAGCAGTACCAATCAAGGTCTGACTGCTATTCTTTGGTGATATTTATTTATTTATTTTATTTTTTTGTCTTTTGTCATTTTAGGGCCACACCTGCGGCATGTGGAGGTTCCCAGGCTAGGGGTCTAATTGGAGCTGTAGCTGCCAGTCTATGCCAGAGCCACAGCAACACCAGACCTGAGCTGCGTCTGTGACCTACACCACAGCTCACGGCAACACCAGATCATTAACCCACTGAACAAGTCCAGGGATCAAACCCACAACCTCATGGTTCCTAGTCGGATTCGTTAACCGCTGTGCCACGACGGGAAATCCCCTCGATTGGTGATATTTAATCACAAAACTAGAAAAACAAGTCAGAGACTCTCTCTCTCATGGCTGAACCTTTTAACCTAGTAGTTCTCAATTAGGGAAACCTGGCGCTGTTTGGGAACATTTTGGTTGTCGAGACATGGGTGCAAGTTTCCCTCGTGACGCAGCAGAAGTGAATCCGACTAGGAACCATGAGGATGCGGATTTGATCCCTGGCCTCGTTCAGTGGGTTAAGGATCCGGTGTTGCCATGAGCTGTGGTGTAGTTCACAGATGTGGCTCAGATCTGGTGTTGCTGTAGCTGTGGTGTAGGCCAGCAGCTGTAGCTCCAATTCGACCCCTAGCCTAGGAACCTCCATATGCCAAGGGTGCGGCCCAAAAAGGAAAAAAAAAAAGACAAGGGTGGATGGAGGGTTCTACTGGCATCTTGTGGGTAGAGGCCAGGGATGCTGCTAAACACCCGACAATGCACAGGACAGCCCCTAGCAGCAAAGAATTATCAATAATGCCAAGAATGAAAAACCCTAGCCAGACAAGAGTTCTGCCATTAGTGAGATGTGTTTTTCCAGGGGTTATGAAGTCACTACATGGAATCTACACCATGACTAATGGGTCTCCATTTCCAAAACTGTCAGTCAAGGTTAGGGGTATAATCAGTAACCGTCCCAAAAACTGTCCACCAGGGAAGGGAAGAATTGACCAGCAGTTATAAACTCTAGAACAGAGGCCCAGCTAAGTGGATCCGGGACAAGTCACTCAGAGACTGTTTCCCTGCCACCCTAGGGTCACAGCACCCACCTTCCCCTGTTGGGGATAAGCATACTTGCCAAACCATGAGGACATGGGATTTGGAACTGAACAGGTGATCCTGGCCTCAGGAAATGAACCAAGTCATGAGCTCAAGTATATCCCAACCAGCGGCATTGGACTTCTTACCCTCTGCTCCAGGGACCCAGGTCGGGTGAGCCCCAAACCCATGAGAAGGACACTTGATACCAATCTATCCAGTAGGACTTCTTTTTCTTTCTTTCTTTTCTTTTCTTTTTTTCTTTCTTTCTTTCTTTTTTTTTTTTTTTTTTTTTTTTTTTTTTTTTTTTTTTTTTTTTTTTTTTTTTTTTTTTTTTTTGTCTTTTTAGGGACGCACCCATGGCATATGGAAATTCCCAGCCTAGGGGCTGAATAGGAGCTGCAGCTGCCGGCCTATACCACAGCCACAGCAATGCAGGATCTGAGCCGTGTCTGTGACCTACACCACAGTTCACGGCAACACCAGATCCTTAATGCACTCAGCCAGGCCAGGGGTCAAACCCATGTCCTCATGGATACTAGTCAGGTTCGTTAACTGCTGAGCCATGACGGGAACTCCCAGTAGGACTTCTTATAACAACTGTCCTCTGGGGAACTACATCTCATCCTTTCCCCCCTCCCATATGGCTCAAGTAGGGTTGTCCCATCCCCCAGGTCCATAAAATGAGCATATAACTGAGTCTTGTCTAACCAGAGTCTCGTTGATTGGTTCACAGATGGGCCCATGACCAATTCCAGCCAATGAAGATCTCTCCCAGAACTTCTGCTGAAAGACAAGTTCTCATTTTGTTGGGGAATCCAAGCCAGTAGGAAGAAAAGCTGGAGGATAAAGGCCTAGCACTGTTGGCGACCATCTCTGTGACCATCTCAACCAGACCGTGAAGCTGATCTACAGGAAGGTAGAATTTAGAGGAAAAAAATCCAGATTCCTAAAAACATCCTTTGACCCCCTGGATCCAGCGATGCCTGAAGCCACTCCTGATTTTTTTCCATTAAAATTTCCATTCTCTGCTCAAACCAGCTTTGAGTTGGGATTCTGTCCCTTAAAATCAGGGGAGCCTTTGAGCTGCAGCCCGCCTACCTCTGGAGAGTGTGCTTCAGGTCCTTCAGCCGCGTCTTCTGCCTGTTGATGGAGCTGCTACACAAAGTCTGCAATGCGGTCAGCTCCTCCAGCTTCTGCTTGTAGATCCTGTGAGTTTCCTGAGGGATAGAGTAGCCCAAGCAGGGTGTACAGGAGAACATAAAGGGGTTATTTTTCACAGTTTGCTTGTATCAGATGTGACTACAGAAGTTACTGTTGGACAGCTATGACAATACAACTGCACCTATCAAAGACGCCACTTATAAAACCAGGGCCATATTTGAGGAAGGCAGCACAGCACAGCACTGGTGTAATAAGCAAGTGCTGGGAGTTCTCTTATGACACAGTGGGTTAAGGATCTGGCATTGTCACTACAGTGGCTTGGGTCCCCGCTGTGGCACAGGTTGGATCCCTGGTCCAGGAACTTCCACATGCTGTAGGTGAGGCCAAAAACAAACAAACAAACAAACAAACAAACAAGGAGCTGCTGTATTTATCTGTGTAGGTTCCATCCTTCCTGATGGGAACAGCAACCAAATATGCCTTTGAGGGGCCAGTCACCTCTTGTCAATTCTTAGTCCAGATAGTTTGAGGAGAGCTAACAGTAACCATGCAAGAATGGTCATGTGAGCCAGGCCTGGCCAAGCAGTATCTTCCAACTTCCTGGTAACTGATTGATTTAGAGATGGACACATAACTAAACTGGGCCAATAAGAGTCAGCCCTAGGACTTTACTGGTTTAAAGCCCTCTTTCAAGAGTTCCCGCTGTGGAGCCCGGGACGCAGGTTTATATGCCCGGCCCAGTACAGTGGGTTAAAGGATCTGGTGTTGCTGCAGCTGTAACATAGGGTGCAACTGTGGCTCAGATCTGATCCCTCACCCAGGAATTTCCATATGCTGCAGGGTGGCCAAAAAAAAAATAGGGGGTGTCTGAGGAAGATGTCCTCTTTCTCCTAGGAAGGTAAACCTGGGGCTGCTGAGTGGGGAGAGCCTGCCTAAGAATGAAGCCAAACAGGAAAACAGAATTGTGCCATGGAACGAGACAGCATGCTCACAGCATCATTTTAGCCCTTGGATCTAAGCAAGTCTGAACCGAAAGCTATCCAGTACTCTTAGTATTTATACGAATTAATACATTTCTTTTCAGTTAATCCAGTTTGAGCTGGGTTTCTGATTCTGGCAATGAAGAGAGTTCTTGCTAAGTCAGCTAAGGAAAGGACATACCTCTTCCCTTAAAGCCAGCCCTTCCTATCCCTGGCACAATCACTCCAAATCTCATTCTTAGAAATAACCATTCAGGGCCACAAGGCCATAGGAAATACAGGTGACGTCACCCCAGTGCAGGAGAGGGGAACACAGTAACTGCTAAAATAATACCATATGCAGGGAAACAACACATTTCCACTAGAGTTCCGATAATTTAAGACAAATACTAACAATTTGGAGAAAAAATATGGGGGCCAGGGGCCATATAGTTAAAAATAATCCAATGAGCATATTTAAAGTGGCTGTTTGCTTGAGTGGTGGAAAAATGTATTTAACAGAGGGAGAGAAAAAAGGAATGGTCAAAGACAGAGGCCAGAGCTTAAACTATCATGTCTGCCATGCAGGGTTCCTAGAGGTAAAGGTTAAGACAGAAAATAAGGGAAAAGCGATGGCAGTTAACGATCAGGGCAACATGGAAGAACGCTGTGAGCAAGTCTCCCTCGGTCCCCGGAAGAGAGGGCTTGGTCCCCTGGATTTATATAGTTTCTTCACTCTCTCCTTCTGGGTCCTCAGGGAGGAAAATCATGTCTCTTTTTTAATTTAACTCTTCATTTTTAAATAATCTCAAACTTCCAAAATAATTATGAGTACAAGGAACTCCCCTGTACCTTTTGCCCAGATTCACCAACTGTTAGCATTATGAAATATTTGCTTTATCTCTCATGTATGTGCCTGTGTGTATTGTGTACGTGTGTTCTTTTCCTGTATCAGGCATGTAAACTACAGCCCAGTGGCCAAATCTGGCCACCTGATTTTGTATGGGCAGTAAGCTAGAAGTGATTTTTTTTATTTTTAAAAAAAAAGATTTTTTTCCTTCTTTTTACGGTCACACTTGAGGCATATGGAACTTCCCAGGCTAGGGGCTGAATCACAGCTGCAGAGCTGCCAGCCTACGCCACAGCAACGCCAGATCTGCACTGCATCTGTGACCTACACTATAGCTCATGGCAATGCCGGTTCTTTAACCCACTGAGCAAGACCAGGGATCAAATCCACATCCTCACAGACACTGTGTCTGCTTCTTAACCTGCTAAGTCACAATGGGAACTCCCTAGAAATGATTTTTGTAAATTTATTTATTTGGCTGTGCCTGCAGCATGCAGAAGTTCCTGGGCCAGGAATCAAACCTGTGCCATGGCAGTGATCCAAGCCACTGCAGTGACAATGCTGGATCCTTAAGTTGTTACACCACAAGGGAACTCCTGGAAATGATTTTTGTCTTGTTAAAAAAAAAAAAGAACATTTCATGAAATGTGAAACATACATGAAATTAAAACTTCAGGATCCATAAATAAACATCATTGGCACACAGTCGTGCCCGTTCATTTCTATACTGTCCATGGCTGAGCGAGATTAGTTGTGACAGAAACCATATAACTCACAAAGCCCAGGATCCTCACTAGTTGGTCTTTTGCCAAAAGAGTTTGCCTACTCCTATCCTAAACCGTTTGTGAGTTAGTTATAGACAACAGATTCTTTACTCCCAAATACCTCAGGGCATATTTTCTATGACATGACATTCTCTTATATATCCAATTATCAAATACAGAAAATGTAACTTTGAACTGTGTTCGGTTTCTTGGGTTAGAATACGATGGAAAATGAAAACAAACAATGTGTGTGTACAGGTGACTGGATCACTTTGCTGTACAGCAAAAATCGAAGGAACGTTGTTAAATCAACTATACTTTAATATAAAAATAATAAAATAGATAAAATGTAAATTTGATGCCATATAATACTGTGACCTCAAATGCCATCCAAATTCAAACCTGCAAGCTAACTATCTCTTGATGGCAATTTCCCCCTCCAGACCCTGGACCCAACTCAGTCTCATTCTTTATTTTACTTCTTATATGTCTTTGGTCTCCTTTAGTCTAGATGAGCTCCTCAACTTCTGTCTTTTGTGATATCAGGCTTTTTAAAGAGTTCAGTCCAATAGTTTCGGAGAACATTTCTCTGCCTTGGTTTATCTGATATTTCCTCATAATTAACTTTATGCAACTGGGACAGAAATGCCACTAAAGTGACGTGAGGTACTCAGTGTCTCCCATGAGGGACGCAGTGTCTGTGATATTAACTTTTTTTTGTCTTTTTTTTTTTGTTTTCTTTTGCCTTTTCTAGGGCCGCACCTGTGGCATATGGAGGTTCTCAGGCTAGGGGTCCAATCGGAGCTGTAGACACTGGCCTACACCAGAGCCACAGCAACGCGGGATCCAATCCGCATCTGCAACTTACACCACAGTTCACGGCAACACCAGATCTTTAACCCACTGAGCGAGGCCAGGGATCGAACCCACAACCTCATGCTTCCTAGTCAGATTCTTTAACCACTGAGCCACGACGGGAACTCCTGTGATATTAACTTTGATTGCTTGGGCGAGGCAGTGTCCACCTGTCTTCTCCACTGTACAGTGACCAGCTTTCTACCTGTAATTAATAAGTAATCCATACAGAGAGGCTATGTTTTTATCACTTTTGAGTTCTTCGGTGGCAAAACAGCCCTCTATGTTCAACCAATATCTGCTGGTAATAAAGGAAAGCCTCTAGGAGTTCCGGCTGTGGCACAACAGGATCAGCAGCATCGTGGAAGCGCTGGGATGCAGGTTCAATCCCAGGCCTGGCAGAGTGGATTAAAGATCCAGCATTAACGTAGCTGCAGCTTGGGTGGCAACTGCAGTTTGGATCTGATCCCTGACCTGGGAACTCCATGTGCCTCAGGGCAAACAAAAAAGAAAAAAAGAAAGGAAATCTTTCAGACCTGGATGAGGCAGATAGGGGCAGAGAGAACCCAACTACACAGCCTTTTAGAAAATGGGGCCTTTAGACTGAGAGTCCCCAGCTGAGGCTCCTGGAAGGGAAAGAGACATGTGACCTCCTGGCACTCTTTGGAGACTCCCACCATGAAGAGGTAAGACCAAGACCGCGATATCAGCAGCCAGATGCTCACAAGGCCCTCTTCACTTTGAATTAATATTTTATTTCACAAGTAAAGGTGAAGACATAATCCTCGTTAAAAATTAAAACACTACAGCTATGGCTAAATTCGGCTTTGAATATACCCCTACCCTGTCTTCTCCCCCTTCTCCAGAAGTAACCACTGTTACCTGTTAGCAGTTTCTTCTAGACCTTTTCTACATATTCCTGTAAACTGTATTCCCTTTTTTCTTTTTTTTGGTCTTTTTAGGGCTATACGTGCGGCATATGGAGGTTCTCAGGCTAGGGGTCAAATCAGAGCTGCAGCTGCTGGCCTACACCGCAGCCACAGTGACGCCAGATTCGAGCCACATCTGTGACATACACCACAGCTCATGGCAACGCCGGATCGTTAACCCACTGAGCGATGGCAGGGATTGAACCCAAGTCCTCATGGATCCTTGTTGGGTTCATTACTGCTAAGCCACAACGGGAACTCCCAGACTGTATTCTATACATCTATGTATTTCTCTCTCTCTCTTTATTTTTTTTTTTGTCTTTTGTCATTTTAGGGCCACACCTGCGGCATGTGGAGGTTCCCAGGCTAGGGGTCTAATCGGAGCTGTAGCTGCCAGCCTATGCCAGAGTCACAGCAACGCCAGATCCGAGCCACATCTGTGACATACACCACAGCTCACGGCAATGCCAGATCATTAATCCACTGAGTGATGCCAGGGATCAAACCCTCAACCTCATGGTTCCTAGTCAGATTCGTTAACAGCTGTGCCAGGACAGAACTCCTATATCTATGTATTTCTATATTCCACACAGACCTATTTCTATAAACACACATACAATAACTATATATACATATATACAAAAAATACTCACTGTTGCAAAAACTAATTGTCCTTAATACTTATTCACCTTTGATTCCTTTCAATAATAGGACCCACTGAGTGGTAGCTGGGCACATGCTATCCAGCTACAGACACTTCCCAGCTTCCCTTGCAGCTAGGGGTAGTAATATGACCAAGAGTTAGCCAATGAGATGCAAGCAGAAGTGATGTAAGTTCTGAAACCAATTTTTTTTCCCCTTTTTATGGCCATACCTGAGGCATATGGAAGTTCCCAGCTAGGGGTCAAATTGGAGCTGCAGCTGCAGCCTACACCACAGCCACAGCAACACCAGATCTGAGCTACCTATGCCACAGCTTACGGCAACCCCAGAGCCTTACTTAACTCTCTGAGTGAGGCCACAGATTAAACCCACATCATCATGGATACCAGCTGGGTTCTTAAGTGGCTGAGCCACAACTGGAACTCCTAAACCATATTTTCATAAGGAACTGCTTGCCCTGGCTGGCATATGGCAACAATAGGTCCAGTTGCCTTGAAACCAGAGATGGAAGCCTGTGGCAAGTGAAAAAGGCCACTGTGAAATAAATAGAAAAAAATAAAATAAAAAGGAGTTCCCATCGTGGCTTAGCAGAAACGAATCCGACTAGGGACCATGAGGTTGTGGGTTTGATCCCTGGCCTTCCTCAGTCGGTTAAGGATCTGGCATTGCTGTGAGCTGTGGTGTAGGTTGCAGACGCAACTCGGATCCTGCATTGCTGTGGCTGTGGTGTAGGCCGGCAGCTGTAGCTCCGATTAGACCCCTAAAGCTGGGAACCTCCACATGTTGCTAGTGCGGCCCTAAAACAACAAAAGCAAAAAAAAAAAAAAAAGGCCACTGTGCCCTCCTCAGCCAAATTAACCTGGATCCTGGGTGACCTCATGTGCCAGAGCTTTCCACCTACGATTGTTTTAAAACAGGATCATCCATCCTTTAGCACTCCTCACATAGAAAAGTGGGGTCTCTGTTCCCTCTCTTTACATACAAATAGGCTTGTGGCTGGCTTGACCAATAAAATATGTCAGAAGTACCAAAAACACAAACAATCCAACTAAAAAATGGGCAGAAGACCTGAATAGACACCTTTCCAAAGAAGCCATACAGATGGCCAATAAGCACATGCAAAGCTGCTCAACATCGTTATTATCAGAGAAATAAAATCAAAAGCACAATGAGGTATCACTTCACACCTGTCAGAATGATTATCATCAAACAGAACACAAATAACAAATGTTGGTGGGGATGTGGAGAAAAGGGAACCCTAGAACACTGTTGGTGGGAATGTCAATTGGCGCAGCTGCTGTGGAAAACAGTATGGAAGTTCCTCAAAAAACTAAAAACAGAACTACTATATGATCAAGCAATTCCACTCCTGAGTATATATCTGAAGAAAATGAAAACACTAATTCAAAAAGATATATGCAGAGGAGATTGGATTAAGATGACAGAATAGAAGGACTGGAGCTCAACTTCTCTCCCAAAAAACAGCAAAACTACAACCAAATGCCAAGCAACCTTCAACCAAATGGGCTGTAAACTTCCAAAAACAATACTCTCCTCCAGAAGACAAAGCAGAGACCACATCAAGAGGTAGGAGGGGCGATTACGCGATAGAAGCAACCCCATACCTCCCGGGTGGGAAGCCCTACAGACTGGAAAGTCTTAACTGCATCACAGAGACTCAGCTACAGGACTGAGAGTTCTGAGCCTCACGACAAATCCCCACGCCTGGGGATCAAGCACAGGGAGAAAGAGCCCCCGGAGCATCTGGCATTGAAGGCCAGAGGGGCTTCTGTGCACGAGCTCCAGAGGACTGGGGGAAACAGAGACCCCATTCTTGAAAGGCACACACAGACTTTCACATGCACTGGGTCTCAGGGCAAAGCAGTCTCCAGAGGAATCCGGGTGGAAGCTGACTGCAATTCCTGGAGGATCTCCTAGGAAAACAGGGGTGACTGTGCTTTGTTGTGGGGGAAGGGCATTGGAGGTGAAGCTCTTGGGGACATTCAGCAGCCTGCATTTCTCTGGAGGGGGCCATTTCTGGGAAAATCTGGTCCCTCCCATCAGCGCTGAGAAGCTCCAGGCCAAACAACAATTCAGGTGGGATCTCAGCCCCACCCATCAGTAAACAGGCTGCCTAAAGACCCCTCAGACACACAGCCAGCCTCTAATCTCATCCTGGGACAAAGCACCATCCATCAGAGGGAGAGGAATCAACCCCACCTACCAGTGAGCAGGCATCAGTCCCTCCCAACAGGAAGCCTACAGCAAGCCCCCTCCAAACCAACTTTAGCCACAGGGGAGGCAAACACCTGAACTAAGAGAGGCTACAACTCTATTGTCGACACAAAGATCACCACACCAAAAACCTACAAAAATGAAAAGACAGAAAACGCTAACTCAGATAAGGGAGAAAGAGAAAAGCCCAGAAAAACAGTTCAGTGATGAGGAGATTATCAGCCTCCCAGAAAGAGACTTTAGACTGTTGATGCCGAAGATGATGCAAGGCTATGGAAATAGATTGGAGGCAAAGATTGATAATTTACAGGAAACACTGAGCAAAGAAATACAAGCTGTAAAAATTAAACAAGAAGAGATGCAAAATACAATAACTGAAATAAAAAATTCATTAGAAGCAGCCAACAGTAGAATACAGGAGGCAGTGAGGTGGAGGATAGATTAGTGGAAATCACTAATGCAGAAGAGAAAAGAGATAAAAGGTTGAAAGGAAATGAGCAGAGTCTCAGAGAACTCTGGGATAATGTTAAATGCACCAACATCTGTATTATAGGGGTGCCAGAGGGAGAAGAGAGAGAGAAGGGGACAGAAAAAACATTTGAGGAGATTATAGCCGAAAACTTTCCTAATATAGGAAAGGAACCACTCACTCAAATCCAGGAGGCGCGAGTACCATATAAAATAAACCCAAGGAGGAACACCCCGAGACACATATTAATCAAAATGACCAAAATTAAAGACAAAGAGAAAATATTGAAAGTGTTAGGCTGGAGGAGACAGGAAGTGGCCCCCAAATGGCAAAGAGACCCCTCATATCAAACAGACCCCATGAGGAACGGACAAGCCTACGCGGGAAGATAGGCCGCCAGCCCCACCCGCGCCAATGGACGATCGAAGCCACACCTACCCAGAAAGCCCCCAAACGCCTACCGCCGACCAATCACCTAGGGACACAGTGGTCCCTTGCCTAATTTGGCAAAGGTACTACCTGGATCTAGACCCGGAACCAACTAGGCTTAAAAACCCCCGCGCTCCCAACCCGGGCGCAACTTCCCTGACTCCATTCCCGAGAGTCACGGAACCTCGCCCGGGAGCCAAATTCTCCAATGAATCCCGATTGTTACCTTTTGCATGTATCCCCTGCTCGTTTCTTTCTCCCCTCTTTCCATGCTAAACAAATTTCTTACAGAAAGCAGCTAGGGAAAAGAAACAAATGACATACAAGGGAACCCCAATAAGGTTATCAGCAGATTTTTCAGCTGAAACTCTGCAGGCCAGAAGGGAGTGGCATGATATACTAAATGTGATGAAAGGGAAAAACTTCCAACCAAGATTACTTTATCCAGAAAGGCTCTCATTCAGATTTGAAGGAGAGATCAAAACCTTTACAGATAAGCAAAAGCTAAGAGATTTCTGCAACACTAACCAGCTTTACAACAAATCCTAAAGGAACTTCTCTAGGCAGAAAAGAAAAGGCCACAACCAGAAACAAAAACACCACAAATGACAAGGCCCACCAATAAAGGCATATATACAGTAAAGACACTAAATCATCCATGCACAATTATGCTACCAAAATCAGAAATCATGAGAAGAGAGCACAAATGCAGGTCACTGGAGAAGCACATGCAATTAAGAAACCAACAACTTAATACAATCTCAGTTATATATAGACTCCTATATCAAAACTTCGGGGTAACTGCAGACCAAAAATCTACAATTGATACACAAACAAATAAGAAAAATCAACTCAAATACAACATTAAAGATAGCCATCTTGGGAGAGGAGACAACAACAGAATAAGGGAAGAAAAAAAGGGCAACAAAAACCCCAAATAGTTAATACAATGGCAATAAGGACATATCTATCAATAATTACCTTAAATGTTAATGGACTGAATGCCCCAACCAAAAGACATAGACTAGCCAAATGGATACAAAAACAAGACCCATATATATGCTGTCTTCAAGAGACCCACTTCACTTCTAGAGACACATACAAATTGAAAATGAGAGGATGGAAGAAAATATTCCATGCAAACGGGCATCAAAAGAAAGCCGGAGTAGCAATACTCCTATCAGACAAAATACACTTTAAGATGAAGAACATTTTAAGAGACAAGGAAGGGCACTACATAATGATCAAAGGATCAATCCAAGGAGAAGATATAACCATTTTAAATATCTATGCACCCAACATAGGATCACC
>PVHT021183555.1:20819653-20874760 GCA_004024745.2 Catagonus wagneri | reverse complement strand
ACAAGACAGGGATGTCCACTCTCACCACTACTATTCAACATAGTTCTGGAAGTCCTAGCTACAGCAATCAGAGAAGAAAAAGAAATAAAAGGAATCCAAATTGGGAAGGAAGAAGTAAAACTATCACTTTTTGCAGATGACATGATACTATACCTAGAGAATCCTAAAGACTCTACCAGAAAACTGTTAGAGCTCATCAACGAATTTGGCAAAGTTGCAGGATACAAAATTAGTACACAGAAATCAACTGCATTTCTATATACCAACAATGAAAGATTAGAAAGAGAAATTAGAGAAGCAATCCCGTTTACCATCGCATCAAAAAGAATCAAATACTTAGGAATAAACCTGCCTAAAGAGACAAAAGACCTGTACTCTGAAAATTATAAGGCGCTGAAGAAAGAAATCAAGGATGACTTAAACAGGTGGAAAGACATACCATGCTCTTGGACTGGAAGAGTCAATATTATCAAAATGACTATACTACCCAAGGCAATCTACACATTCAATACAATCCCTATCAAATTACCAATGACTTTTTCTTTTTCTCTTTTTGCCTTTATGTAGAGCCACACCCACGGCATATGGATGTTCCCAGGGTAGGGGTCTAACAGGAGCTGTAGTTGCCGGCCTTCGCCACAGCCACAGCAACGCAGGATCCGAGCCGCGTCTGCAACCTATACCACAGCTCACGGCAACGCTGGATCCTTAACCCACTGAGTAAGGCCAGGGATCGAACCCACAACCTCACGATTGTTAGTCGGATTCGTTAACCACTGAGCCACGAAGGGAACTTCCCAATGACCTTTTTCAAAGAACTAGAACAAAATAGTTTAAAGTTTGTCTGGAAACACAAAAAACCCAGACTAGCAAAAGACATCCTGAAAAAGAAAAATGGAGCTGGAGAAATCAGGCTCCCTGACTTCAGACTCTACTACAAAGCTACAGTCATCAAAACCATATGGTACTGGCACAAAGACAGAAATATAAATCAGTGGAACAGGATAGAAAGCCCAGAATTAAATCCACGCATCTGTAGTCAACTAATCTATGATAAAGGAGGCAAGAATATACATTGGACAAAAGACAGCCTCTTCAATAGTGGTGCTGGGAAAACTGGACAGCTACATGTAAAACAATGAAACTAGTACACTTCCTAACACCATGCACAAAAATAAACTCAAAATGGATTAAAGATCTAGATATAAGACCAGATGCTATAAAACTCTTAGAGGAAAACACAGGCCAAACACTCTCTGACATAAATGATAGCAACATCTTCTCAGATCCATGTGTCAGAGTAAGGACAATAAAAAGAAAAATAAACAAATGGGACTTAATTAAACTTCAAAGTTTCTGCACAGCTAAGGAAACCCTAAACAAAACAAAAAGACAACACACAGAATGGGAGAAAATATTTGCAAATGATTCAACTGACAAGGGATTAATCACCAAAATTTACAAACAGCTCCTACAGCTCAATACCAAAACAGCAAACAACCCCGTCAAAAAATGGGCAGAGGATCTAGGCAGACAATTCTCCAAAGAAGACATGCAGATGGCAAATAAACACATGAAAAGATGTTCAACATCACTCCTCATTAGAGAAATGCAAATCAAACCCACTAAGAGGTACCACCTTACACCATCCAGAATGGCCATCATCAAAAAGTCTACAAACAATAAGTGCCCTCTAGAGAGGGTGTGGAGAAAAAGGATCCCTATTACACTGTTGGTGGGAATGCAAATTGGTGCAGCCACCGTGGAAAACAGTATGGAGATTCCTCAGAAAACTCAAAATAGAATTACCATTTGATCCAGCAATCCCACTCCTGGGCATCTACCCAGCAGAAACCATGACTCGAAAAGACACATGTACTCCAGTGTTCATTGCAGCACTCTATGCAATAGGCAGGTCATGGAAACAACCTAAATGCCCATCGACAGAGGAGTGGATAGGGAAGATATGGTACATACACACAATGGAATGTTACTCAGCCATTAAAAGGAATGAATTACCAACATATATAGCAACATGGATGGATTTAGAAATTATCATGCGAAGTGAAACCAGTCAGACAATTAGACAGCAACACCCAATGCTACTGCTTACGTGTGGAAACTGAAAAGACACAATGAACCTCTTTGCAGAACAGACAATGACTCACAGACTTTGGAAAACCTTGGTTTTTCAAATAAGACAATCCAGAGGGTGGGGGGATGCACTGTGGGTTTGGGATACAAAATCTGTAAAATTGACTTGTGATGATTTATGTACACCTATAATTGAAATAAAATCCATTAAGAAAAAAAAAAGATATATGCACACCAATGTTCACGGCAGCATTATTTACCACAGCCAAGATAAGGAAGCAAACTGTGTCTATCAACAGATGAATGGTAAGTCAACTATGCTTCAATAAAACAAAAATAAAGAAAAGTTTTTAAAAAGTAGATGAATGGGAGTTCCCTGGTGGCTCAGCAAATTAAGATCTGGCATGGTCACTGCTATGGCTCAGGTTGCTACTGTGGTGTGAGTTGAAGCCCTGTTCTGGGAATTTCTACATGCCATGGGCACAGCCAAAACAAAACAAAACATAGACGAATGGATAAAGAAAATGCAGTATGTATGTGTGTGTGTGTGTGTGTGTGTGTCTATATATATGTATATATATATATGTATATATATGTATACACACACACACACACACACACACAACAGAATACTACTCAGCCAAAAAAAGGATGAAATTTTGCCATCTGCAATAACATGTATGGACTTGGTACTAGGCTAAGTGAAATAAATCAGACAAAGACAAATACTGTATGGTATCACTTATATGTGGAATCTAAAAAATAAACACACTAGTGAATATAAGAGAAAAGAAAAAGACTCTGATAACAGAGAACAAATTACCAGTGGGAAAAAGGAAGGGAAAGGGGCAACACAGGAGTGGGAGATTAAGAGATACAAACTGGGAGTTAACGAACCTCAGTGGTTAACAAACCTGACAAGTATCCATGAGGCCTTGGGTTCGATCCTTGGTCTCACTCAGTAGATTAAGAATCCAGCATTGGGAGTTCCCTTCGTGGCTCAGTGGTTAACGAATCTGACTAAGAACCGTGAGGTTGCGGGTTCGATCCCTGGCCTTGCTCAGTGGGTTAAGGATCCGGCGTTGCCGTGAGCTGTGGTGCAGGTCGCAGACGCGGTTCGGATCCCGCGTTGCTGTGGCTGTGGCGAAGGCCAGTGGCTACAGACCCTGTTAGACCCCTAGCCTGGGAACCTCCATATGCCGCAGGTGCGGCTCTAGATAAAGGCAAAAAGACAAAAAAAAAAAAAAGAATCCAGCATTGCCTTGAGCTGTGGTGTAGGCTGCAGACACAGCTTGGATCCAGCGTTGCTGTGGCTGTGGTGTAGTCTGGCAGCTGCAGCTCTGATTCAACCCCCAGCCTGGGAACCTCCATATGCCACAGGTATGGCCAAAAAGAGAGAGAGAGAGATAAACCACTATACATAAAATAAATAAGCTACAATGATATACTGTACAGCACAGGGAATATAGCCAATATTTTATAATAACTATACATGGAATATAACCTTTAAAAACTGTGAATCACTATACTGTACACCTGAAACTTTACATAACATTATAAATCAACTACACCTTGTTTGTTTGTTTTTCCTTTTTAGGGTTATATGTGGCATATTATGCAAGTTCCTGGACTAGGGGTTAAACTGGAGCTGCAGCTGCTGGCTTAAGCCACAGCCACAGCAATGCCACATCCAAGCTATAACTGCAACCTACATTGCCATCTGTGGCAACACTGGATCCTGAACCCACTGAGGCCAGGGATCAAACCTGATACTAGTCGGATTTGTTTCCGCTGAGCCATGATAGGAACTCCTTGATTTTTTTTTTATTTTTTATTTTCATTTTATTTTTGTCTTTTTAGGGCTGCACCCGCAGCATATAGAGGTTCCCCGGGCTGGGGGTCGAATCAGAGCTATAGCTGCCGGCCTATACCAGAGCCACAGCAACGCAGGATCTGAGCCACATCTGCGACCTACACCACAGCTCACAGCAATGTTGGATCCTTAACCCACTGAGCGAGGTCAGGGACCAAACCCACAACCTCATGATTCCTAGTCAGATTCGTTTCTGCTGTGCCAAGACAGGAACTCCGTCCTCTTGATATTTTTTATTTTTAGTTTTTTGCTTTTTAGGGCTGCGCCCATGGCATATGGAAGTTCCCGGGCTAGGGGTCTAATCGGGGCTACAGCTGCGGGTCTACACCACAGCCACAGCAATGCCAGATCTGAGCCACATCTGCGACCTACACCACAGCTCACGGCAACACCAGATCTTTAACCCACTGAGCGAGGCCAGGGATCGAACCCACATTCTCATGGTTCCTAGTTGGATTCGCTTCTGCTGTGCCACGACGGGAACTCCCCCTTGACTGATTTATTTTTATTTATTTATTTATTTATTTAGCCTTTTTCTAGGGCCACACTCGCGGCATATGGAGGTTCCCAGGCTAGGGGTCTAATAGGAACTGTAGCTGCTGGCCTACACCACAGCCACAGCAACGCGGGATCTGAACCGCGTCTGCAACCTACACCAAAGCTCATGGCAACACCGGATCCTCAACCCACTGAGCGAGGCCAGGGATCGAACCCACAACCTCATGGTTCCTAGTCGGATTTGTTAACCACTGAGCCACGATGGGAACTCCTGATTTTTTTTTTTAAATGGCAGAAGTGACACTGTAAAATTTCTGAGAAAAAGTCACGGAAAGCCATGTGACTTCCACCTTATTTGCCGGAATACTTACTCTGAGCACAAAAAGTGTGACTATTCTGAGGCCACCATGCTGAAACCCTAACCACATGTAGAAGTCACATGGAGGCAGTCTTATCAATAGCCCCAAATGAGACAAACCTTGTCATTCCAGCCCAGGTCCCATACACGAGGGTCTAGAAACCTACAGTGATTCCAGTTCCAGCCATGTGAGTTACTCCCAGCCATTCAAGTCATCCCAGCTAAGGCCTCTGACTTCATACAGTACAGTCAGGTCATCCCTACCATGCCCTGGCTCAACTCCCGACCCCCGGAATCTGCAAGCAAAACACAATTACTGTTGTTTTATGCAGCCACAGATAACTGGGACACCACCCATCCCAGACCACACCACCCTCTGTACTGTTAAATGAGAAAGAAAGAAACTATCTCATTGAAGCCTTTTATTAAGGGGTCTCTTTGCTATAGCAGTATAGCTTATAGCCTAAAGCACTACTTTCAATACTTTTGATTTTTAAAAATATATTAATAGTATCAGAACATAGATATGATTCTACAACTTTCTTTTCTCACTCAGCAATATGTCTTAAAGATCTACCCACATAAGAATACAGAGGTGAGGGAGTTCCCGTCGTGGCTCAGCAAAAACCAATCTGACTACGAACCATGAGGTTGCGGGTTTGATCCCTGGCCTTGCTCAGGGGGTTAAAGATCCGGCGTTGCCGTGAGCTGTGGTGTAGGTGCAGACGCAGCTCGGTTCCCGCTTTGCTGTGGCTGTGGCGTAGGCCGGCAGCTACAGCTCTGATTAGACCCGTAGCCTGGAAACTTTCACATGCCGTGGGTGCGGCCCCAAAATGACAAAAGATGAAAAAAAAAATACAGAGATGAGACAAACATCATATGTTATAACTTATATGCGGAATCTTAAAAAAAAAAAAAGGATATAAATGAACTTATTTGAAGAATAGAAACAGACTTACAAACTTTGAAAAAATTATGGTTACCAAAGGGGATAGGTTGGCAGGGGAGGGATGGACTGGGGTTTGGGATTGGCATACGCACACTGTGGTATCTGGAATGACTGGCCCATGGGGACCTGCGGTAGAGGTCTCCATGGGTGGGGGAAGTTGGAAACAAGGCCCTCAGCATGACACACTCTCCTTTCCCAGGGCATTCCTTACCCAGGCCCAGTTTCTGCTGATTCCACCTCATGCCAGTCCCACAGCAGCAGGAAAGGTTATTAGCTCATTTCTTGGATCCTAACTTTTTCCACATAGCCCTCAGTCTCTTTTTTCTTCCTTTCTTTCTTTCTTTCTTTCTTCTACACCACAGCTCATGGCAATGCCGGATCCTTAACCCACTGAGTGAGGCCAGGGATCGAACCCGCAACCTCATGGTTCCTAGTCGGATTCGTTAACTACTGAGCCACGATGGGAACTCCTCTTTTTTCTTTTTAAAAAAACATTAGATTTACATGTATTTGTTTGTTTAATTTTTGGGGGCCACACCTGCAGCATGTCAAAGTTCTAGGCCCCAGGGATTGAACCCGAGCAACAGCAGTGACAACGCTGGATCCTTAACCCACTGTGCCACCAGGGAACTCCTCTTGGTCTTTTTTCAATGGTGGTAAAATATATGTAACATAAAATTTACGAAGTTAATCATTAAAGTGTTTCTAATTGAAATAAAATACACATAAAGTTTACTATCTTAACCATTTTAAGTGTACAACTCAGTGGCATCAAGTATTTTCACATCACTGTGCAACCATCACTACCATCCAGAGTTTCACCATCCCAGATGAAACTCTGAACCCATCACACAACAGCTCTATTTCCTGTTCTCCCAGCCCTTGGTAACCACCACTCTACTTTCTATGAATTTGACTCCTCTAGGAACCTCATATGAGTCACACACTACATAAATTTTTGTGCCTGACTTAATGAATAATGTCTTCGAGGTCCATCCACATTGTAGCATGTATCAGAATTTCCTTTCTTTTTAAGGCTGAACAATATCAATATCCCACGATAAGTACACACCACATTTTACCCATTTATCTGGGTTGCTTCCATCTTTTGGATATTGTAAATAATGTTGCTATGAACATGGATATATAAATATTTGTTCAAGTCCCTGCTTTTACTTTTATTTATTTATTTGTCTTTTTAGGACTGCATCTGCGGACAGTGCATCAAGAGACAGGTGTCGTACAATGGCGCAGCCTCTCTGGAAAATGGTATAGCAGTTCCTTAACAAAATTAAACATGGTTACCTCATGATCCAGAAATTCTATTTCTGGATATATACCCAAAAGAATTAAAAGCAGGGACTCAGGAGTTCCTTTCATGGCTCAGCAGCAACGAACCCCAGACTAGTATCCATGGGTTTGATCCCTGGCCTTGCTCAGTAGGTTAAGGATCCAGCATTGCTCTGAGCCGTGGTGTAGACCAGCAGTTGCAGCTCTGATTCGACCCCTAGCCTGGGAACTTCATATGCCGCAGACGCAGCCCTAAAAAGACAAATAAATAAATAAATAAATAAATAAATAAATAAATGTAAAAGCAGGGACTTGAACAAATATTTACATATCCATGTTCATAGCAACATTATTTACAATATCCAAAAGAGCTGTGCATGGGGTGGTTCTGGGAGGTGGGAGGGGTACAATTCCTGTCTTCCCTCAGAGTCCCTGGCTGCCCTCCCAGATGAGGATGTCTCTAGCTGACCCTTAACTGGACCTATGCTTTGAGATGCTTTTTTCCAGGAGCAGGATGAGCCACACTGAGGCAATCCAATCCTGCCTTTCCTCCAATCAGTCCCGTGGCCCTGAAAGCAACTACTCGGCAGATGGAAGCCTTCTGTTGTTTTTGCCAGCGAGGCAGCCATTCCCTTTCTGGTGAATGTCCCAATGGTTTCTCTGGAGATTCCTCCCTCCCTAACACTCAGTCCATAAATTCTGGCTTGGAGCGGGGTTGACCCTGCCCCAAGGTCCAGGGTAAATGACCCAGAACCTGCCAATGGGAACATCAGCTTCCTGACCCAGCTGATTGATTCAGGAGCAAGCATTCGAAACCAATGAAATTCAGCTATAGGCTCTTATCCAAACTGCTGGGGGGCGGGGGGGAAGAAAAGAAACTCTTTCCTCACTAGTGAGTGTTTTGTTGGTTTCTGTTTTTGGGGGGGGGAGTTGGTTTTTGTTTTTTGGGGTTTTTTTGGTTTTTTTTTTTTTTTTGGTCTTTCTAGGGCTATACCTGTGGCATATGGAAGTTCCTAGGCTCGGGATGGAATCAGAGCTGTAGCTGTCGACCTACAATGTGGGATCCGAGCTGTGTGCGACCTACACCACAGGTCACCAGAGCGCTGGATCCTTAACCCAACGATAGAGGCCAGGGATCAAACCCGAGTCCTCATGGATCTTTGTCGGGTTCATCACCACTGAGCCGCGACAGGAACTCCCTCCCCACTAGTTTTGAAGGTAGCAGGATGTAAGCGCAGAACTAATAGTGCTGCCTTGCCTGGTAATGAACCCAAAAGAGAAGAAAATGAAGGCTGAGCCGCGATGGTTTCATTTGAGCCCCTGGATCAGCTTCTATCTGAAGGCAATTCACTTCTGACTTCCCAATTAAGATAAGCAAACAAATGCCAATTCATTTTGTTTGGCCTTGCCAGTTTGGGTTGTGTGTCTTCAATTGAGTCAAGTGTCAGAATCCAGGCTAATATGCCAAAGAATACAGCTTTCCTTCTGGGCAAAATTAACCACGCCAGGTAAGAAGAGATACCATAAATCTTGGACTCATTATTACCAAGCTCTTATCCTAACCAATGTCTTTTTTTTTTTTGGTCTTTTTAGGGCCACACCGATGGCATACAGAGGTTCCTGGGAAAGGGGTTGAACCAGAGCTACAGCTGCTGGCCTATGCTATAGCCATCACAGCAACGCCAGATCCGAGCCACATCTGCAACCTACACCACAGCTTATGGCAATGCCAGATCCTTAACCCACTGAGTGAGGCCAGAGATCGAACCCGCAACCTCATGGATGCAGGAACTCCAGCACTGTCATCTTAAAGATGACAAGGACTTGGAGCCTGGTTGAATAAATCCTTCATCAAGCCAGTAACTAAATAGGCACCTAAAAATGTAGATCTCGAGTTCCCATCGTGGCTCAGCAGAAACAAATGTGACTAGTTTCCATGAGGACACAGGTTCGATCCCTGGCCTCCCTCAGTGGGTTAAGGATCCGGTGTTGCCATGAGCTATGGTGTAGGTCACAGGTGCGGCTCAGATCTGGCGTGGCTGTGGCTGTGGCCAGTGGCTACAGCTCTGATTAGACCCCTAGCCTGAGAACCTCCATATGCCGCGGGTATGGCCCTAAAAAAAAAAGACAAATCAAATAAAATAAAACAAAAATGTAGATCTCTGAAAAAGCATCTTGGGTGTTTTCTCTACCAAACCAAGAACCTAAACATTCCTTTTTGACAACTTTATTGAGGTGTAATTTACATATCATAAAATTCTCATGGAAGTGTACCATTCAGTGACTTTCATACATTTACGAAGTTGTGCAACTATGACATCTAGTTGTAGAATATTCCATCACTTAGGAAGATCCCTAGCATCTACTGGCACTCACTCCCCACTCTCCCCTCCTCCCAGCTCCTGGCAACCATGAATCCACCTTTTGTCCCTATAGATTTGTTTTTTTGGATATTTCATATAAATGATATCATGTAATATGTGGTTTTGTGTCTGGCCTCATTCACACAGCATAATGTTTCTGAGGTATATTTATGTTGTAGCATTGCATTCTTTTTTTTTTTTTTAAACTGCTACTCAGCATTTATACCACATTTTGTTTGCTGGACATTTAGGTTATTTCCATTTTGGGGCTATTATGAATAATGATGCCATGAACATTCGTGTACAAGTTTTGTGTAGTATATTATTTTGATTTCTCTTGGATAGATATCTAGGAATGGAATTTCTGGGTCATACGGTAAATGTAGGTTTAACTTTTAAAGAAAACGCCAAAATGCCAAACCACTATTTTTATTTCTAAACTTGGCAGCAGTGGATAGGGGCATGGGAGACACTCACCAAAAACTAAGTCAGGTCTCTGCTCACAGTGTAGGGAGTATCAGCTTATGAAACATGACTGACTCCCACGTCAAATTGCTACCTCCAAAAATAACCCAGAGTGCTGGGGGGCACCTACCTCCAAAAATAACCCAGAGTGCCAGGGGCACCAAAGCAGAGAGGCAGCTGAGGAGGAAAAGACTCTGTTCTGCTGCACAAAGCAAGTTCCAACCCCCTAACTGGCTACTTCAAGACCAAGCAAAAAGACACACTTGATAAAATATCCAAAGACAGAGCTTTAGGGGGAAAAAAGAGGATGGGGGGGGAGAGAGGATAATTATAAGGAAAATACCACCAGTAAAGAATCAGATGCTAACTATATAAATACAATTAAAATCTCCGAGAGAAAATACGAGCATTGTATACTTTTTTCGGGCACCTGAAGCATGCGGAAGTTCCTAGGCCAGAAATTCAACCCCTGCACCACAGCAGTGACATTGCATCCTTAACCAACTGAGCCCCCAGGGAACTCCAATAGCCCCTTCCTTAAACTCTTCTCAGTGAGACCCATTTGGGAAAGTCATTTGCTTCTTGCCATGGCCCTGCCTGAATCTCCACTATACCGAATCTGGCTCATATCACTCCCTTGCAAGTCCCTATATTTGTACTACATAGACATGTATCAGCAAGCAAAACATAGTGTGGTTTTGAATGTTTTTAACTTTGTACATGTCATACTATATACACCCCTCGGCAACTTTTCAATGTTGCTTTTCTTATTAAAACATTTATCCATGTTGGTAGCTGTGGATCTAATTCATTCTGATGCTTCATACCACACTCTAAGGATGTTCAGTGGAATTACACATTCTGACAGACATTTAGGTTTCCAGTTTCTGTTACAGAATTCTTACACATTTCTCCTATTAGAGTTTTTCACTCTGTGGGTATGTACTACTTATAAAAACGTAGAACAGATCAGAGACAGACAGAGAGGCAGACACTAACACTGGCTCCGTAAGCTGGGATACCCATAACTTCTTTCCTACATCTCTGATTACCATCCTTTTATACCATGTCTAGAAGACACAAACAACCGAGATTCTGTTGGAGAATTCAGAGATCTACTGCCTCTCCAGTCCTCTGAGGCCCCAAACTCTGCCCCCAGGGGAAGATGAGGTTAATGATTCCAGGTCCCTGAACGGCTGTGAAACAGCTGGAGATGCCTCTTAACACAACTTAGCTGAGTCACAGTTCCTGAGCTAACGTTTACAGCAAGAATTGCCACTGATGGAATCATGTGCCATGTTCAGACAGGGCTCTGGCCTAGGATCACTGCAAATTGGTGGGCAACCCAGTAGATCGGAAGACAGCCATGGTCACCACCAAAATGGGGTGACTTATAGTTGTGGCTGGTGCTAAATTTTCAAGAGATTGTATTTATATAGTTCTCCTTCTGAAGAATCAACTTCAAGTAAAGATTTCTGAATGCAGAGTACACTTAACTAAAATTCACTGCCATGGAGACACTACTAAGGATGGCAAGTCAACTTCACTTAAACTGTATCAATTCTATATCGCAAAAGATTCTGAGTCATGTGTCAGGATTGAATAATAATGTCTGTTATAGGAGCAGCAACTGGAGGTATCAGCATGTATGTCAGGCATCTGGGAGGCAGAATAGCATAACGGTTGGGCTCAAGAGTCAGACTGACTTTGTATCCAGAGTTTGACACTTCCTAGTTTCCTCAGCTGTAAAATAATTAGGGGATGAAATTTATATAACAGGCCATGTACTAATTTTTTTAAATCAGCTTTACTGAGGTATAATTTACATATCAACTCATCAATTCTCAGGTATACAATTCAATGAATTTTGGCAAACATATACACCTGTGTCACCACCACCATCAGGATATAAAACAAAGGTTCTCAAACTTCACTGGTTCACCACGCGTTAATGTCTCAGTAAAATTTTCCACAAAGTCTTTAATAATTGAAAAGTATTTATGTCCTTACAACTTAGTAGACTTTTGGGGGGGAGGGACACACAAATTGACAAAAGTATTTTTATTTAATTCTGAAGTAACCAAAATTATTTATTGATGTGTGTGCCTGCCAGGCTCTGCACAAATTCTCAAATCTTGGGATTGGATCGGACACTGCCACGCTCATCTCTTATCTCAAATTGATTTTCACAAAGTACTTGATTTTAATCAGAGACCACAAAAAACCCAGCTTCACAAAGACATCACTAAAAAGAATGTAGCATAATCTAATGTGCAGCCGCGAACTACCCCAAGTTAGCAGTTTAAGTGGTGTGTGACAGATGTCATTGTGCTCCCTTGAAAGTTTAAATTATACTATAGTACCCCTGTCAGCTTGCTGCAGCTCCCTGCGGATGCCTTAACACAGTCAGTGAATCACAGTAACAGACTTTTTCTATTACTCCCTGCCCGAAGATGCCTGTCCAGCATCCTTCTCTGTTGGTTTTCTTTCCTTCTTTCTTTTTTTTTTTTTACTACCAGTATTCTGATTTTCCTTCATGGGACCATGCCCCCTCCACTCTCTCTCTCTTTTTTTTTTTTTTGCTGCGCCTGTGGGATATGGAAGTTCCCAGGCTAGGGGTCAAATCAGAGCTATAGCTGCCAGACTAAGTAACATCCACAGCAACTCGGGATCCAAGCCACATCTTCAACCTACACCACAGCTCTCTGCAATGCCAGATCCGTAATTCACCGAGCGAGGCTAGGGGTCGAGTACATATCCTCATGGATACTAGTCGGGTTGGTTACTGCTGAGCCACGACGGGAACTCCTCCCTCCACTCTTATTTCATGTGGCTTGAGCAGCACTGATCCCAGTCCTGGGTTCCAGGGCAGACATGTTAACCAAGATGCAGTTAATCTATGCCAAGGGTCTGGTTAGGAAAGGAATAATCACATGACCCAAGCTGGGCCAACGAGAGTCAGCCATGGAACTCCTGCAAGAAATACGGGGAAGGCGTTCCCGACGTGGCGCAGCGTTTAACGAATCTGACTAGGAACCATAAGGTTGCAGGTTCCATCCCTGGCCTTGCTCACTGAGTTAACGATCCGGCGTTGCCGTGAGCTGTGGTGTTGCCGTGAGCTGTGGTGTAGGTCACAGATGCAGCTCGGATCTGGCCTTGCTATGGCTGTGGCGTAAGCTGGTGGATACAGCTCTGATTCGACCCCTAGCCTGGGAACCTCCGTATGCCATGAGTGCAGCCCTAAAAAGCAAAAAAAAAAAAAGAAATACAGGGGAAGAGATGCTCTGTTTCTGAAGTTTGCTAAGATGCTAGATGTCAGCCTAGGGCTACCAAGGCTTATCTTTGCTGCAACAAGGGAGAGACTGTTGAGAATGAAGGTGACATAGAAGAGACAGACACATATACACACACACACAGACATCACTGGGGCACCTGGATCCAACCTTGCCTGAAGCCATTTGCCACTGGACTTTCCAATGCATGAGCTAATAACTGTTTCAGTTTCTTGGGTTTTCTGGCATAAAGCTAGTTGGACTGGGTTTCTACCACTTGCAACTAGGAATCCTTACTAATGCATTTAAAGTACTGTACAAATGAAATGAGACGCAACAAATCCAAAAGGTTCCTTCTAGGGCCAAAGGTCTCAGGATACTTTTGGAGCTCACTATGTTAGGAACCCAAAAAGTATCTGATGGACACAGTGGGCCTGTGTTCAAATTCTAGTTCCATGACTTTCAAGTTACTTAACATCTCTTAGCCCCAGTCTCCTCACTTATAAAGCTGGGTTGTCATTTAGATTAATGGAATAATCCATGTATCATACAGTTAGTTCTTATTTTTGCTACTATTCTCGGCCTTTGTTTTGTAGATAAACTCAGGCTCAGAGAGGTGGCACACCACACTTCCAAGGTGAGGGACCCAGAAGGCGATGCAAGATGGAAGAAAAACAAAAGAGTGTCCAGGGCACAGACCTGCCTTAGGTAGTAGTTAAGAGTAAAGATTCATGTTCAACACCCTGAGTTTGGAGTTCCCATCGCGGCTCAGCGGTTAATGAATCCGACTAGGAACCATGAGGTTGCGGGTTCGATCCCTGGCATCACTCAGTGGATTAAGGATCCAGCGTTGCTGTGAGCTGTGGTGTAGGTTGCAGACACGGCTCGGATCCCGTGTTGCTGTGGCTCTCACGTAGGCCGGCAGCTACAGCTCCTATTAGACCCCTAGCCTGGGAACCTCCATGTGCCGCAGGTGCGGCCCCAGAAAAGGCAAAAAAAGACAATCAACAACAACAAAAAAACCCTGGGTTTGAATCCTGACTCCAGTACTTATAAGCCATGTGATTTTGGGAATATTTTTCACTATGTAAGATGAGTAAAACAGGATCTATTTAATAGAGTTTTAATAAACAATACAGATCTTCTCACTTCCAATCTGTGCCCTTCAAGTCTATTCTATACACAGCAGCCAGAGGTATGCTTATTTCATCAGTAATAAAAGCCAAAAATCTTTTACAATGGCCTACCAGGTCCCTACATTTCTGTGAGGTCAGGGTTAGGGAAAGGCCTCCTCAGGCCACCTCCTCCCTGGGTGCAGAGAGCTGGGGGTCAGGTTTCCAGAGATGAAAGGCAGGAAAGGCTCGTTAAATAACCTGTCACCATGTCTCTAAGTGACCTTCTGTGGTCATGCCACAGGCCATAGGGCCAAATACACGCTGTTCCCAGACTGATGCTCAATTCGCCAGCATGGTCACCACTCCAACCAGCCAAAACGAAAGTCCTCACAGCAACTCGACCTTGCCCCCGAGTCCAGTGAGGCCGTGACAGATACAAATCACAGGCAAAAGAAAACAGATCCTTTCCTCTAGAAAGTCCCAGAGATTATGGCTTTTTAGGGGGTGCAGACGAATTCCAAAGATCTTTCAAATCCTCTAGGATCTGAAGTTAAATTTCCTCTTTCCTCCCCTTACTGCAAAAAGGGAAGGAGAGGTAAACCCACAGACATTACCAAGAAAGACAGAACCAGAGAAAGACGAACATGAAATCCACAAATTTCCTGAAGCAGATACAGGAAAATTAAGACAGACTGGGATTTTCTGGTGGGAAAAGAAGACCTTTCCTATTATTAATCTTTCTAGTTCCAATCTTCGCACCTGCCCACCTGTTGTGACCTCCCTGTTTCCCAAAAAATATTTCCCATCTCAAAGTCTGCCCCACACAAACACAGTGACAATGAACACCCTATTTATTATATACATATTTCCAGAGACTTTCATCTCAGGAGTTCAGAGCTCTCACATTTACTATTGGGGTTGGGGGTGTGTGTGTGAGAAAACAGAGAGGGCCTCCTGACACAATGACAGACATCTGATCTAAACATTTAAAGAACTAAGTTCTAGTCTGAACCTTACCTCCTCAAAGCTGAGTGACCCCAGGTCAGTCAACCAGCATTCCCAAGCTTCTGTTTCCTCATCTATGAATTGAAGATGTAGAGAGTGATTTTGCTCCAGTCTATGACCTTGACCCCCAGGGGACTCTGTGGCCTTCTATCCATCACTGGCATCTGACCCAGCAGGATCCCTCTTGCCCAAGTCAGACCCAATCCATTCCAGTTCCCCCACTGCTGAAGAACTGAGCAGGGGACATCACGGTTTTCACCTGATCAGCCCTTCTACAACTCTTGCTCTGCACCAGGGGACAAAATCCAGGATTAATTCCCAATTCTTCTCTGTCCCTCATACACCTGAGCCCGAGAGACACCAAGAAAGAACAAAACAACAAATCAAATGTCTCTGCCTGCCAAGACTAGCTATCTAATTGCTGTTAATTGCATAGTTCTGAAGTGTTAAGACTCCTCCTGCCCATCTAAAGCAGGGCCAAGGAAAGGAATTAGGAACAACAAAAGCTCCACACTGCAAAACACTTCACACACTCCTGATCCTAATAACCTCCACGGCTTTACAGCTGGACATAACTTGAGAGCCCAGCAAGACAAAGCATTAAGAAGTGGCTGAGCAGTTCCCTGTTGGCTCAGGTGGTTAGGGATTCAGCACTGTCACTGCTGTGGCTTGGGTCACTGCTGTGGTGAGGGTTTGATACCTGGCCTGGGAACTTCCACATGCTGTGGCTGAGTCTTTCTTGATGGAATTAAAGCCAGAAGGGTCCCTTGGGAACTGGGTCGGACCTAAGCCCTGGACTTGAAGGAAAGGACAAAAATCCACAAATGCTGGAGAGGATAAGAGAGGTGTACCTTGGGAGTTTCTGTTGTGGCACAGTGAAACGAATCTGACTAGCATCCATGAGGATGCAGGTTCAATCCCTGGCCTCGCTCAGTGGGTTAAGGATCCAGCGTTGCTGTGAGCTGTGGTGTAGGTCACAGACCTGGCTCGGATCCTGAGTTGATGTAGCTGTGATGTAGGCCTGCAGCTGTAGCTCCATTTCGACCCCTAGCCTGGGAACCTCCATATACTGTGGGTGCAGCCCTAAAAAAAAAAAAAAAAAAAGGCATACCTTTCTGATCTGGTACCTTACTCTGCTCATGCTTCAAACAGTACCTGTCCTTCTGCTCAGTCTCTTCAGCAACCTTCTCTCTATTCATCAGGACCTCAGGTCTAGAAAGATCACAGACCCCCTTGCCAATCATCCCACCCCCTCCTCTGGACACAGTAAGAGGCCAACCAACTGCAGATAAGAGCTACATGGACAGGAAAATGTCACTGCTCCAGCTGAGGCTAGGAAGGAGTGGGTTGGTGGTGCTCCACGTGATTTCAGGCAAACAGAGCCCAATTCTGGAGAAAACGAACACAATCCAGTAGCTGTGGAGGGTACAGTCCCGTTTCCAAAAACTGCCCAGACATCCCTCTTGGCCAACCCCAAGGTTTCTTAAGGTGTCTTTGGTCAGCAGAAGAGGTGGCTGAGGCCTCTGTGAACCTATCAGGCTATTCTCTCAAGGCGCCTGTCTTACACCCGCCCTCACCCCACACAGTATAAGGCTCTGGGCCAAACGGGTGAGGGTTGAGCTATCACTGAGGGAGGCAACCCAGCTGTCAGAACTGACAGATGTCATCCACAATGCCAAACTCGGCCTGCAGCAGCGTCAGAGAGGCGGGCACAGACACAAGAGCACCAAAGACTGAGAACAGGGTCCCTCACCCCTAAGCAAAGCCTGCTGGTTCAAGGTGAACGGCTCCCAAGCACATCGTCCAAAATAGAGCTGCAGAGGAGAGGGCTGCCCCGCCAGAGTAAAGGGGGAGCTGAGCTGCCAAAACAGCTGGTGGGCGGCGGTGGGGTTTGCGGAGACCCTAGGGGAGATGGGGGCTGGGCTTGCACTTTGAGTCCCGGCACGCACCTGTCCCCTCACGCCTCCCCCACATGGATACGCCTGGAACTTCCCCTCAGAGGCCATCGACCAACTTTCTACAGCGAAGGAGGTGTGCGAGGGCGGGGAATGAAGGGCTTCGACCCGGCGCCCCAAGTGAATGAAGAACTGAAGTCTAGGGAGACGGGAGGAGGCTGGGCCACGCGGACCACCAGCCCCCAAGGTCTAGCCGGTGGAACCCTCTGGGCCCTGCTAGTTCCCACTGCCCAGGCTGAGGAAGCAGGAAGGGGAATACACTACACGTCAGGTAGCAGAGTTTCGGGACCAGGTGGCCCGGTCCTACCTGCAGTTCCTGAAATTCTCCCTCCAGCTCATGCCACTCGCGCTCGCAACGCTCCAGCTGGCCGGACATGGTGCAGCGGTGCGAGGCGGCGACGGCGGCTCCCGCAACGTGGCGGCGCCGGGCCACCAACACCTCACGCCAGTTCGCTCGCCGGCCGCCTTCCCAGGCACCAGCTGTTCCTGCGCAGCCGGAGCCACGCGCGCACCTGACGTCACGGCCCCCGCCCCGGGGCCGCCCTACCCCCTCTCCGGGAGGCAGGCCCCGGGCATGCGCACGCACCTCCTCCGGCTCCGCCCCCGCGCGCCGCGCGCCTGCTGGGGGCTTGCTGTAGCTTTGCGGGGTTTGGCAGAGTATGCGGCTACCCCGCTTGGGAATGCTTCTCCGCCTCCAGAATCTCTCTGGCCTGGTTCTGGGCCGGGTCTGTGTGTCTTGTTCGCAATCCCCGTTTGTAGAGCTTATTTTACTTAGATCGTGTGTATTTGAGGATCTGGGGTCGAAAGGGAAAAAGGAGATTGGGGAGAAGTGAAAGGTCACCACCCCTTGGCATTGCCTTAACTGAGCCAAAGCCAATGACAGCCTATAATTCTAGAACTAATACTGACCGTCCAGCAAGGTCGCCAGGCAGTGGGGGGGGAAGCGCAGAGAGGGCCCTGTCATCTCATAGTGTCATTATTTACTGCAACTAATACATCCTAGATCCTTACCTCTGAGACTCTGGGTCACTCTCTTGACAGCTGTTTCTGTCAGTCAAATGACAGAACCACCTCAATGCTAACTTAATCCAAATTCCGTCCTCAGCACGATCCTGTAAGATTTATCCCTGCCTAGCTTTCCAGTCACATCTCCTTTCTCACCCCCCTGGATCAGTACTCTCCAGCCATAATTTTTTTTTTCTTCCTGTCCTTGCATGGAATAGTTTTCCCTCTAAATGTTCATATGGTTGCCTGTTTCTCGTCATTTTAGCCTTAGGTCAAATGACACCTGTATTAGTTTCCTAGGGCTGCCCTAACCACAAACTGGGTTATGTCCCACAAACTGAGTAGCTTAAACAGAAATGTATTCTCTCACAGTTCCGGAGGCTAGACGTGAGAAATCATGGCATCAGCAAGGTCATGCTCCCTCTGAGACTCTGGGTAGAATCTTTCCTTGGTTCTTCATAGCTTAAGGTGGTGGCCACCAATTCTCAGCATTCCCTGGCTTGCACTTCACCCCTCCAATCTCTGCCTCTCTTTACATGGCTTCCGTCCCTGTGTGTCTGTCTCTGTGAGTCCTTTCCTCTTATAAGGACACCAATCTCCTTGGATTGAGTCCACTCAACTCCAGCATGAACTCATCTCAGTTTAACTAATTACATCTGCAAAGACTGTAGTTCCAAACAAGGTCACTTCTGGAGTTCTCTTGTGGTACAGCAGGTGAAGGATCGGGTGTTGCAGTGGCTCAGGTCATTTCTGTGGCTTGGGTTCAGTCCCCAGGCCGGAAACTTCCACATGCTGCAGGCACTGGCAAACAAAACAAAACAAAAAAAACAAATAAGGTCACTTCTGATGTAGTAGGTGTTACAATTTTGACATCTTTCTGAGGGACACACAAGTCAACCTGTAACAAATTCTGAAAAAAAAAAAAAACTTTTCTTGAACACCCAGATGTTCAAGCCTCCTCTCAGTCACTTGTATATCATCTGTTTCATTTCCTTCTTAAAAGTTATCACTATATGAAGGTGTTTGTCTCCATGTTGGTTGTATGTTTCCCTCCATGGTTATATAATCTCTATGAGATATTAGGGACCTCATCTCTGTCTTGGTTGTAATTGGATCCCCAGGGCAAATAGTAGACCCTCAAATACTTGGTGATGGAATAAACATTAAAGATCATATACTGCAGAGGTCCTCAATTTGGGGGGTTCATAGACCCCTCTGAGAACTCTGAATGTGGAGTATGCACAAAAGTACACAGAGAAATATCGGCAATTATTTTTTTTTTTCTGGCCATGCCTATGGCATGTGGAAGTTTCTGGGGCCAGGGATCAAACCCTTGCCAAAGCAGCGACCTGAGCCACTGCAGTGACAATGCTGGGTCCTTAACCTGCTGATTCAGAGAAGAACTCCAGCAATCCTTAACAGAGGCAGGAAAAAGAGAGTGGCTTACTCAAGATTCCCAGTTTTTTTTTTTTAATTTTTTATAGCCACACCCAAGGCATATGGAAGTTCCCAGGCCAGGGTTTGAATCCGAGCAGGAGCTGTACCTACATCACAGCTGTGCCAACTCCAGATCCTCAACTAACCACTGCACCACAATGGGAACTCCAAGACTCCCAGCTAGTTAATGACCAACTTTGAATTACAATTCTCATCTCTGGGGGTTGGAACTTCAATATACCTTTTGAGGAGACAATTTAACCCATAACAATACCTCTCAAAAAAGATGTAATAGGGGAGTTCCCATTGTGGCTTAGTGGAAACGAATCTGACTAGCATCCATAAAAATGCAAGTTCAATCCCTGACCTCGCTCAGTGGGTTAAGGACCCGGCGTTACTGTGAGCTGTGGTGTAGGTCGCAGATGCAGCTCTGATTCCACCCCTGGCCTGGGACCTCCATATGCTGTGGGTGCAGCCCTAAACACAAACACACACACACACACACACACACACACACACACACGATGAAACAGGGCTTGTTTGCAAGCCTGGTTAATGTTAATTGGGATGTGCATTTTACCTTCTTGGTTCCCTTTTTCTACTTCTCTTCCTCATCCTCCCCCTCCTTTCTTCTTTTGTATTTTAGCATTCCCAAAAAATATTCTTGAGGAGTTCCTACTGTGTGTTGTGGGTTTAGAATCCAACTGCAGTGGCTTGGGTTGCTGCAGAGGCACAGATTTGATCCCCACACAGCCTGGTGCAGTGGGTTAAAGGATCCCATGTTGCTGCAGCTGCAGCTTGGATTCAATCCCTGGCCTGGGAACTTCATATGCCACAGGTTTGGCCATTAGAAAAAAAAAAACTTCTCGCACTTTATATTGGATGCAGTTATTTAGAAACCATTTGGTCCTTTTGAATCTGCTTTTAACATTTACCTGGGACCAAAACAGTGCTGTCTGTAGATAATTCTCCCCCACTACTGAGGCAAGACCTCAGGAGTTTCCCAGGAATCATGAAGTTTTCCAATCTGGCTGGTGAGAGCAGGTACTATTCCCAGACCTGTGTGGGTGCCATATACTCTTACCTCTAATCATTTCAGGTGGCTCCGTGGCCTTGGGCAGATGTCCTTGCACACACTGACCAGAGCTCAGCTGACCACTGGAGGGAACTCTGAAGACCTCTGGATTTCTCCTTGGGCAGCTGTCTCCCTGGAATTTGAGCCTCCTGGGTCCCCTGGCCTCTCACCCTGTCTTCCTAACTCAGGGGGTCGGCCAGGTTCCACCTGGGGTTCTCCTCTGCACCATGGCCTGGGAACTCTCTCAAGGCAATATGCTGGGCAGTCACAGGAGTAACTGACCTGTTTCCTGTCTCTCAGGGATCAGTGTCCTCTGTTTGACTGATGTCCAACGTCTTGAATGAAAAACATCTTTTTTTGTATGTGTCTTTTTAGGGCTGCACCTGCAGCATATGGAAGTTCCCAGGCTAGAAGTCGAATCAGAGCTATAGTTGCCGGCCTAAGCCACAGCCACAGCATCACCAGATCCGAGTAGTGTCTGAGACCTACACAACTCACAGCAACACTGTAACCTTAACCCACTGAGGTAAGCCAGGGGATTGACTAGTATCCACATCCTCATGGATACTAGTCAAGTTCGTTACCGCTGAGCCACAACGGGAACTCCTGAAAAACATCTTATCATGTTTATTTTCTCCATTGGTTTTCGGTTTCAGGTGAGAAAGTAAATTTGGTCCACATTCCTGCGTCTTGGCCAGCTGGTCATATTGATGCAGTTGAGAGTCAGATAATCGTTATACATATCAGCAGTTCATTCCTTTTTCCTTTACTGAGTGTATTTCATTGTATGGATAGATCCACTTGTTTACCTATTCACCGGTTAAGGGAGCTTTCTGATGTTTCCAGTTTGTGTGGGTTACACATAAAGCCACTACAAACATCTAGGTGCAAGATTTTCAATTAAGAAAAAAAAAAGGTTGCCAGAGTTCCAATCATGGTGCAGCGGAAACGAATCTGATCTAGCATCCATGAGGATGCATGTTCATTCCCTGGCCTCAATCAGTGGATTAAGGATCCTGCGTTGCCATGAGCTGTGGTGTAGGTCACAGACTCAGCTTAGATCTGGCATCACTGTGGCTGTGGTGTAGGCCAGCGGCTACAGCTCCTATTCAACCCCTAGCCTGGGAACCTCCATATGCTGGGGATATGGCCCTAAAAAGACAAAAAAGAAAAAAGAAAAAGAAGTTCCTGTTGTGGTACAATGGGATTGGCAGTGTCTTGGGACTGCTGGGTCTCAGGTTCGATTCCCGGCCTGGCACAATGGGTTAAGGATCCGGTGTTGCTGCAGTTGTAGATTAGGTTGAAACTGCAGCTCAGATGTGATCCCTGGTCCAGGAACTCCATACACTTTGGGACAGCCGAAAATGAAATAAATAAATAAATGAGACCGTTACACACAAAAATCCAGACTTTTACTTACTCTTGAAAAATGGAAGGATCTGGCCACACTGAGCTTCTGTTCCTGCTTGGCAATGGGCTGGAACAGAGGAACAGATGTCCCCTTCACATGGGGCTTGCTTGTCAGTTGCCCCAGTTCCCTCCATGCTCATGAAGGCACCAGCCTACTTCACGTAGGCTGGAGACAGGCGAGTTTGGGACCTCTGGTATCATGTGTCATGAAGCTTGCAAAATGGTGGAAAAACAAAAGATGATTTATTTAATTGGGATTAGTAGAATCAAAAAGGAAATCCAGGGGAGTTCCCTGGTGGCTCAGTGAGTTAAAGATCTGGCATTGTCACTGCTATGATACGGTTTGATCCCTGGCCCAGGAATTTTTGTATGCCTTGGGCACAGCCAAAAAATAAAATAAAAGGAAATCCAGTGCCTTGAAGGATGAATAAAATGTCACCAAGCAGAGGATTTGAGAAGATCTGCCTTCACCTGTGCTTGCAGCTGCTCAGTCCTGGGCAGGAAGGCTCCCTGCCCCCGAGGGAGATCTGACCAGATCCCACTTATCTGCTGGCTGGCCAGCACTCAAGCTGCAAATCTTAGGGACTGTTCTCTGTGGGGTCAGGACTCCACATGCATTATTCACAGGTCCTTCGGGAGATGGCACGGGCTGGCCACCCCCATCGGTATAGCTGCTTAGGTACCAGCAATATCAGATCTTACTTGGCCACCACCCTGGCCCGCTTTATGCCCAATGAGCTTTCAGACTCACTCATCAGCTTCCCAGGGATAGATGTGTCTCTTCTTAGGGACTATGACCATGATAGGTGAAAATGTGAGTTGCAAGATTATCTTCCCCCACCCATCCATATCACCAAGGGGGAAGTCTCTCCTATTTGTTCACTTTAAGGCACTCTAGGAGTTCCAGCTGTGGCACAACAGGATTTGTAGGATCTCTGCAGCACCAGAACACAGGTTCAATCCTGGCACTTTTGGTTAAAGGATATAGCACTGCCACAGCTGCAGCACAGGTCACAGCTGCGGCAAGGTTCACAAATGCAGCTCAGATCTGATCCCTGGCCCAGGAATTCCATATGGGGGCAGGCAGCTAAAAAAAAAAATAGTTTTCATTGTGTCTTAGTGCTTTAAGAACCCAACACACTCTCTGTGAGGATGTGGGGTTGATCCCTGGGCTCTTTCAGTGGGTTAAGGACCCGGTGTTGCTGTGAGCTATAGTGCGGATCACAAATGCCGCTTGGTCTGGCATTGCTGTGGCTGTGGCGCAGCCCAGCAACTACAGCTCCTATTCGACCCCTAGCCTGGGAACCTCCATATGCTGTGAATGTGGGCCTAAAAAAACAAGCAAACAGACAAGCAAAAAAGTAGGAAACTCTTCTGAGCACTTCCCCAGCTAGGTGTCAAATCAGAGCTACAGCTGCTGGCCTACATCACAGCCACAGAAACGTCAGATCTGAGCCACATCTGCGACCTACATCACAGCTCACGGCAATGCCGGATCCTTAACCCACTGACCAAGGCCAGGGATTGAACCTGCAACCTCATGGTTCCTAGTGGGATTTGTTCGCACTGCGCCTTGACAGGAACTCCGTGCTTGGCATTTGTCAATGCACTTCATGTATGTGTATTAATGCAGTAAGACCTCATGACGACATTAGGAGGGAAGACCTTCATTATCCCTATTTGACAGGCAACTACTCTAAGGCATGGTTTCTCCAACTTTCAATGTGCTTATGAACCACCTCCTGGAAATCTCGTTAAAATACAGATTTTGATTCAGTAGCTTCTAGGAAGGGACTGAGATTCTAAAATTCTACCAGTTCCAGCCAACCCTACCAGTCCAAAGACCACACTTGAAATAGCAAGAATCAAAGGTGTAGAGAGGAGAGGAGAAAAAACTTCCCGCAGCTGTGTTACTTACGCATCACAGGATGCAAAGAGCCAATTCTAAAAAAAGAGCATTTGCCCAAACACAAGCGAAAATTCTAGGGACTTTTCCTTCATCTGCTTCCCACAAATGCCCTTGCTCAGAACAGTCCCAAAGATTGTAACAGGCAATTTGAGCAAAGATGGTTATAGCAGCACTTTTCAGATCAGCCACACACTAGAAGCATCCCAAGTGCTCCACCACACAGAAACGGTTAAGTGACAGTCCATCTACTTCATGTATCATCATGCAGCTGTTAAAATGATTACTAGGGAGTTCCTGTTGTAGTGCAGCAGAAATGAATCCGACTAGTATCCATGAGGACTCAGGTTCGATTCCTGGTCTTGCTCAGTGGGTTAAGGATCTGGCGTTGCTGTGAGCTGTGTTGTAGGTGGCATATGTGGCTCAGATCCCTCGCTGCTGTGTTTGTGGTGTAGGCCAGCAACTGCAGCTCCAATTGGACCCCCTGGCCTGGGAACTTGCACATACCATGGGTGCAGCCCTAAAAAAGAAAAAAAGAAAAAAGAAAAAAGATTAATAAATGGATACCTGTAAACCGGTATATTAAATCATGTTAAGTAAAAAAGCAGAGCCTATACTGGGTATAAATACAATTAAATAAAAACAGTACGGCATCAAAAAAAAAAAAAAAAAAGCAGAGCCCAGAGAGTGCCCTTGTGGCACAGTGGGTTATGGATCCAGAATTATCACAGCTGTGGCGGGGGTTCAGTCCCTGGCCCAGGAACTGCCACATGCCACAGACACCACCGAAAAAAAAAAAACGTAGAGACCAAAACAATGTGTTGGTCTCTGATTAAAGCTATATGCCATATACTGATTAAAGCTATATGCCATGCTGCAGGTATGACCCTAACAAAATAGAATTTAAAAAAGTCATATGCTCATTTGTGTATCCTAAAAAAGATTGGCTGAATTTAAAATAACAGAAATAGCCCATCATATAAATTGATGGAATCTTTTTTTACTGAAATGTTGTCCAGGTATTTGAGAGAAATCTTAAACCTCTTTCTGTTCTCGGGTTTATACTGTAGACAGTGAATATTGTTTATTAAGATTCATTTGTTTAATATATACTGTTCAGGTATCAACATGTTATGTTCTTACTCAGTTATTTGCATTACTGGACCTACCTGGGACTGTAAGTCCTGGCTGGCTGGGGCTGTGTGCTTTTTTTTTTTTTTTTGATCTTTTTAGGACTGCACCACAGCATATGGAAGTTCCCCATTCGGCTAGGGGTCGAATCAGAGCTGCAGCTGCCAGCCTACACCACAGCCATTGCCACATGGGATCTGAGTTGCATCTACACCACAGCTCACAGCAACGCCAGATTCTTAATCCACTGAGCAAGGCCAGGGATCGAACCTGAATCCTCATGGATACTAGTTAGATTCGTTACCACTGAGCCACACTGGGAGCTCCTGATCTATTTTTTTAATTTAATTTTTCTTTGGCCGCACCCGTGGCATGCAGAAGCTTCACTGATGTCCTTTGTCTTTTTTTTTTGTCTTTTTGCCTTTATCTAGAGCCGCACCCGTGGCATATGGAGGGTCCCAGACTAGGGGTCTAACAGGAGCTGTAGCTGCCGGCCTTCGCCACAGCCACAGCAACGCGGGATCCGAGCTGCGTCTGCAACCTACACCACAGCTCACGGCAACGCCGTATCCTTAACCCACTGAGCAAGGTCAAGGATCAAACGCGCAACCTTATGGTCCTTAGTCGGATTCGTTAACCACTGAGCCATGAAGGGAACTCTTGATGTCCTTTTTCTATTCCAAGACTCAAACTGACATGTAAGTATCACATCGCCATATTCTCTTGGTCTGTGATAGTATCCGTCTTTTCCGTTGTTTCATAACCATGATAGTTTTTTTCTTTTTTTTTTTTAGTTGTGCCTGTGGCTTGTGGAAATTCCTTGGCCAGCGCTGCCCCACAGGAGTGAGCTGAGGCATAGTAGTGACAACACTGGATCCTTAACCCACTGAGCCACCAGGGAACTTCTAAAATGTTGGGGTTTTTTAAATATGAAAACTTCCCCAACCTCCAAAGGCTTTTATCAATGAGATGTGAATAGAAGGAAGTGCTTGATAAAGATTTAGAAACCAGGAGTTCTCGTTGTGGCGCAGTGGCAACAAATCCGACTAGGAACCATGACATTACGGGTTCAATTCCTGGCCTTGCTCAGTGGGTTAGGGATCTGATCTGATGTTGCCGTGAGCTGTGGTGTAGGTTGTAGACGTGGCTCAGATCCTGCATTGCTGTGGCTGTGGTGTAGACCAGCAGTTGTAGCTCCAATTTGACCCCTAGCCGCAAGTGCGGCCCTAAAAAGGGAAAAAAAAAAAAAAAGACTTAGAAACCAAATACTTCCTAATTTGTCTCAAAAGCTATCTAAGAATATTTGAGGAATGTATTTATTATTAGACATCTTTGCTGTCCTCACTTGTTGCAGACACAAAGAGCTCTACATGCTGGGTCTCAGCCAGCCCTGTTATTTTGAAGGCCCTCTGTCAAGCAACAGGAAGAAAACATCGAGTTTTTCTCTTTGTTCAATGCATTTGAAGAACTGCATTTGCAATTCCCCAATGAAGCCATATTTACCAGGTTCTTTTGTATGATGGCGCATATTGGAGGAAGATTTAGGTAGCAGGAAATTCACCAAAATGTTTTCCAATGACCAAGGGAACTGCTGGCTGGTTTTTGCTTTTAGTTTGTTTGCTTTGGGCCTGCAAGATTAAATCGTGTTCCATAGCGCCACCTGCTGGCAAAGCCTCAGAATTTTTGTTCTTTCCAACAAAAGGCAAAAAAAAAAAAAGGCTTGTCCAACAAAGATCTACTAACAAATTGTCTTTTTTTTTGCATTTTCTAGAGCCACACCCACGACATATGGAGGTTCCCAGGCTAGGGGTCTAATTGGAGCTGTAGCCACCGGCCTTCACCACAGCCACAGCAACGCGGGATCTGAGCCGCGTCTGCAACCTACACCACAGCTCACGGAGTTCCCAAATTGTCTTTTTTCTTCCACCTGAAAAACTACTACTCACAGAGCTGGGTGGGGTGGTAGAAATATTTCAACATTATCCATCTTTAATAAAATTAAGACTTTCCAAACAAATGAGAGTATATTCCCTTTTTATTATGACATATAACATATATAGAAAAGTGAAAAAAATGTATATGATAGTTTAGGAGTTCCCTAATGCCTCAGCAGGTTAAGGACACAGCATTGTCACTGCTGTACCCCGGGTCAATGCCTTTTGATCCCTGGCCCAGGAATTTCCACATGCCACAGGTGCGGCCAAAAAATACGCATATAGATAGCTTAAATAATAGAGAGGAACTCCCATTGTGGTTCAGTGTGTTTAGAACCCAACATAGTCTCTGTGAGGATGCGGATTTAATCCCTGGCCTCATTCAGTGGGTTAAGGATCCGGCATTGCCACAGCATGGGTAGCAGATGCAACTTAATAACACAAGACTTCCCAATTATTTCTGCTTAGTAGAACTTTGTTATGACTAAGTAAAGCTCTAAATCTCATGTCTCCATTGAAGGAATCAGAGGCTGACGCCTGCCCTCCCTGTACCCACCATAAGGGTGACTAACGAGTGAAAAGAGGCCTGGATATAAAATGGAAAAGACAAAGGCATCATATTACATATCTTAATTTTTTTCTGCCTTTTGTTTTGTGAAATTTCAAAAAAAGGAAGTGGTAGAAGGAAGAAGTAAAGGAAGTAAGGAAAATTTTTATTTGTGAAATATGCATACAGAAAAGAGCAAAAGATGAGTTCCCACTGTGGCTCAGGGGAAACAAATCCAACTAGTAACCACGAGGACGCGGGTTTATCTCTTCAGCTTTATCAGATCACACTTAACTGTCTTCCAAAGCTTTTCACACTCCCCAAAGAGTGTGACCCTTCTGTGTTTTTGAAATATCTTTGAAAAGTGTATTTCTACTTTTTTTTTTAAGGGCCACACCTGCAGCATATGGAAGTTCCCAGGCTAGGGGTCAAATCCAAACTGCAGCTGCCAGCCTATGCCACAGCCACAGCAACACCAGATCTGAGCCTCATCTGCAACCTACACTGCAGCTCATGGCATTGCCAGATCCTTAACCCACTGAGTGAGGCCAGGGACCAAATCCGCATCCTCATGGATACTAGCTGGGTTCTAACACACTTAGCCACGACAGAAACTGCTGAAAAGTGTATTTCATATGATTGGTGGCTCAAAAGAAAAAAAATAGAAATAGGTTTTCCTGAAAGCTGTTACTGGGCTGTTTGAAATGGGAGACAAGTGCCACTTGCCAGAAAAAGTACTTTAAGGAACTTAACAACTGCTCAGCGCCTCTCAGCTCCAGACTGTTTGACAACAGTGCAAACATCACCATTTCTGTATCTTCCACATACCTTCCATGGCAAGAGTCGTGAACTATTTACAGTAGGCTTTCACTTTCACATGCAGGACTTCATTTAATCCTCACAAGACTCCTGATAGGTAAGTGCTCTGTGTATTTTATTTTTTGTTTTTTTGGCCATGCCTGAGGCATGTGGAAGTTCCCGGGCCAGAGATCAAACCCACACCACAGCAGCGACCTGAGCTGCTGCAGTGACAGTGCTGGATGCTTAACCCACTGCACCACAGGAAAACTCCAGATTGCTGTTTCTTTTACTGTAAAAGCTAACTGACACAATCCGGAATATAGGACTAAAATTAGCACAAAGAACCCTTCTTTGGATTGTAAGATGTTTTTCTTTTTTACTTTTAATTATTTATTTATTTACTTATTTTTCTTTTCCTTATCTAGGGCCGCACCCGCTGCATATGGAGGTTCCCAGGTTAGGGGGTCAAATTGGAGCTGCAGCTGCCAGCCTACACCACAGCCACAGAAACACCAGATCCGAGCCACATCTGTGACCTACACCACAGCTCACAGCAATCCTGGATCCTTAACCCATGGGGCAAGGCCAAGGACTGAACCTGCATCCTCATGGATACCAGTCTGAATCGTTCCTGCTGAGTCACAACGGAGACTTCGGATTTTCTTATTCATGACTTATATTTGGCGCCAGCTCTGTTCTGAATGTTTATTGCCCCCCCTCCCAATTCATATGTTGGAATCCTAACACCCAAAGTGATGGCAATAGCAGGCAGGGCCTTTGGGAGGTGATTAGGTCACGATGGTGGAGACTTTACAAATAAGAAAGACCCTACAGGGCTCCCTATTCCCTTCCACCAGGAAAGGACAGAAAAAATCTACAATCTAGAAGTGGACACTTACCTGACTATGCTGGCCCATGATCTGGAACTCCCGGCCTCCAGAACCGTGAGAAGTAAATCTGTTGTTAATAAGCTGCCTGGCCTATAGTATTCTGTAGAGCTGCCTGAACAAACTAAGAGGTGGCCCAATATTTTGAGAAATTAATGAAACTACTTTATTGGCAACACAATCTTAATTTCATTCAACATTTCAGAAATGCAGTGTGTGTGTGTGTGTGTGTGTGTGTGTGTGTGTGTGTACACACCTCCAGAATGTTTGGACTACGAAGTCAAAAAAAATTTTTTTTTGGTCTTTTTGCCTTTTTCTAGGGCCGCACTCACGGCATATGGAGGTTCCCAGGCTAGGGGTCTAACTGGAGCTGTAGCTGCTGGCCTACACCACAGCCACAGCAACGTGGTATCCAAGCCGCATCTGTGACCTACACCACAGCTCACGGCAACGCTGGATTCTTAACCCACTGAGCAAGGCCAGGGATCAAACCCCCAACCTCATGGTTCCTAGTCGGATTCGTTAAACACTGAGCCACAACAGGAACTCCCCAAGCCAAAAAATATTAACCATCTTTACAGAAAAGATGTGCCCAGGAGTTCCCGTTGTGGCTCAGTGGGTTAATAATCCAACATAGTGTCTGTGAGGATGTGGGTTCAATCCCTGACCTCACTCAGTGGGTTAAGGATTTGGCTTTGCCACAAAGTGCAGCGTGGGTTGCAGACACGGCTCAGATATGGCGCTGCTGTGGCCGTGGCAGTGGTGTAGGCCACCTGCTGCAACTCTGATTCAAACCCTAGCCTGGGAACTTCCATATGCTACAGGTGCAGCCCTAAAATAAAAAAAAATAAAAAAAAAAGGTTTGCCAATTATAATTCACTCCTTGGCTCTGGGGAAAAGGGTTCATTTTCCCTAGACAAAAGGGAACCTAACATATTTGGAGATCTGCCACCACGGGGTGGGGGAAGGGGGAGGGTTTGAATTTCAGTAGCAACCATTAGTGCAGCCAACACAGGGAACTACAGCCATCCATTCTACCTGCCCCTATTATTATGGCCAGGGATTTGTCTGAGGCCCAGGACAAAGTGAGTATCAATCAAACAGTGAAAATGTCATTGGAGAAAATGAAGTAGGTTGGGGAAAGGGACTGTTTTCAACCATTCACCAGACCTGAAAGGTTGGACAGTTATTATCTGGATACCTATTTTGTCAACTTTTGAAGAGCCAGAGATGATAAAATTGTCCTTTATTCAGTCGTCCATTTATTCAAGGAGTATAAGGACTGCATGGGAACTGTATTCATTTGCTAGTACTGTCCTAACAAAGTACCACAAAAAGGAGTTCCTGTTGTGGTGCATTGGAAACAAACCCAACTAGTATCCATGAGGGCATGGGATGGATCCCTTGCCTCACTCAGTGGGTCAAGGATCTGGCGATGACCTGAGCTGTGGTATAGGTCACAGATGCAGCTTGGATCCTGCATTGCTGTGGCTGTGGTGAAGGCCAGCAGCTGTAGCTCTGATTCGACCCCTAGCCTGGGAACTTCCATATGCCACGGGTGCGGCCCTAAAAAGCAAAAAAAAAACTGGGTTCTGCAGTCAAGGTGTCAGCAGGGTTGGCTCCACCTGGAGGCTGTGAGGAAGAATCTGTTCTCTGCCAGCCCCTCTCCTACCTTCTGCTGCTTTGCCTGCAGTCTTTGACGTTCCTTGGCTTATGGACAAGTCACCCCAATCTCACTTGGCAATCTCCTTGTGTCTCTGTCTCCAGACTCCCCCCTTTATTTTAATATATATTTTTTTCTTTTTAGGGCCACACTACAGCCACAGCCACACTGGATCCGAGCCACATCTGTAACTGAGCAACATCTGTAACCTACAACATAGCTGGGTAATGCGGGATCCTTAACCCACTAAGAGAAGCCAGGGATCAAAGCCACAACCTCATAGCCACTATGTTGGGTTCTTAACCCATTGAGGCACAACGGGAACTCTGATTCTATTTTATTTTTTAATTTAATTTTTTTGCTTTTTAGGGATGCACCCGTGGCATATGGAAGTTCCCAGGCTAGGGGTCAGATTGGAGCTGTAGCTGCCAGCCTACACCACAGCCACAGCAATGACAGATTCAAGCAGCATGTGCGACCTACACCACGGCTCACGGCAATACCGTATCCTTAACCCGCTGAGGCCAGGGATTGAACCTGCAACGTCATGGTTACTAGTCAGATTCGATTCCACTGAGCCATTACGGGAACTCCCTCCCATCCTATTTTATGAGACTGACACGCTACCTACTGCGCTAACAAGGCACCCCCTCCCATCCTATTTTAATCAAGACAGTCTCTGTACTCACTTTATACCATCCTATCTATCTTCAAGACCCTATCCAGGTTACTCCTATACCTGAACCCTGCAGTCCTGCCTAAGTGTGAACTCATCAAGAGCGGGGGCTGAATCTTATTCATCTTTGAATCTCCAACATCCAGAACATGTACATATAAAAAAGATATAACATGTTTTCCACATATATCTATGGAATTAAGTTGCAGTGACACAGGGGTCTTCCAAAATATCTAAAATTTTACATCACAAAATCACACTTATCTCTGGGTAGACTTGTTTCTTTTCTGGCTCTTATTCAACATATCTTCCTAAAGATTTCCTAAGATTCCTCACTAGGACCTACCCTTCTGTGGGTGAGAATCTGTACTCTATTTTTCTTTTAATAACACTTGTTTTCAACCTGGACACATTAGAGGCACCCAAATGTGTCTTTATTGAGTCCTTAAGTTCTTTTAGAAATATAAGTCATGGGGCAAAAAAAAAAACTTACGAGAAATCCTCTTTTTCCCTAAAAACTTTATTTAACACACATATAAAAGAATAAACTTGTAAAACCTTTTTAAAATAGAAAATTAAGTTCCCTGTGATCATCTTTGGCCTTTACATTTCTAGGTCCAGTATTTCTGCAGCAAGGCATTAATTAAGTACAGCCCGCAGGTACGGCTTTGCACTCAGCTGCACTTGCCTTTACGGCGCTGTCTCCCTCCGCCCTTTTGTCTTTGGAGCACGATCCCGCCCACTTCCGGCAAAGTCACTGCAACGCAGGCGCAGCTCCCCAACCTCAGGTCTAGCGCTGAAGTCTGCGCATGTGCGCGAGGGGGCGGGGCTGGTTAATTGCGCGGGAGACTATAGGTCCACGGAACTCACGCGACTGTCTCCGCCCGCCTAAGTAGGCGGGCGGAGCCAAACGCCTCCTAAAGGTTCAAGCAGCGCACGCGCACTGAGTGCAGGAACGTGGCGAAGGAGGGCAAGCCTGTACTCATGCTCATTTGAATAAGGCAAGCCGCTTCTTACATCAGCTCCTTAGCCTGCCTCCTTTCTCTCGGGTTTATCCGCCTTTGACTTTTAAAGGGCCAGGGAACTCCCTTTAGCCGAATTGCTTTTTTTAAAAATTAAGTATTTATTGAGAGCCTACAGTGTTCGGGCCCAACTTACATTGTCCCCATATTGAAAAATATGTGCATTTTTCAGTTTTCCCTTTATAATAATTACGTTAACTCTTTTTTGCTGTGTGTGTGTGTGTGTGTGTGTGTGTGCATTTTTCAGTTTTCCCTTTATAATAATTACGTTAACTCTTTTTTGCTGTGTGTGTGTGTGTGTGTGTGTGTGTGTGTCGCACCCGTGGTATATGGAGGTTCCCAGGCTAAAGGTCGAATAGAGCTGTAGCCGCAAGCCTGCGCCACTGACACAGCAACCCGGGATCCAAGCAAAGTCTGCGACCTACACCTATGGAGGTTCCCAGTCTAGGGGTCGAATCGGAGCTGCAGCTGCCGGCTTACACCACAGCCACAGCAACGCCAAATCCAAGCCGCATCTGCGACCTACACCACAGCTCACGGCAACGCCAGATTCTTAACGCACTGAGCAAGGCCAGGGATCAGACCTGCAACCTCATGGTTCCTAGTCAGATTAATTTACGCTGGGCCATGACGGGAACTCCCCAATATGTATATTTTTGAGTAAATTTTTTCCCTCACCCCACTTGTATCATTACCTTGGAAGCAGTTTTCCAAAATAGGAGGTGTGGTGTTCTGGGTAAGACTTCCTGGATCAAGAGGTCCGAGACTGAATCCACTTCTTTCCCGTTTTTCCTTCTGGGTGTCTTGCTTAACTTTGGTGAACATAAGCATTTGCTTTTTTTTTTGGTTTTAGGGCCGCATCTGTGGCATATGGAGATTCCCAGGTCAACTGCAGCCCCTGGCCTACACCACAGCCACAAAACACAAGATCCAAGCCATGTCTACCATCTGCACCACAGCGCATGGCAATGCCAGATCCTTAACCCGGTGAGCGAAGCCAGAGATTAAACCTGCAACCTCACAGATACTAGTCATGTTTTTACTGCTGAGCTATGATGGGAACTCCATTTTTGCAGATTTTTAAAAATGAAGATAGCCTATCTACCCACCTCATAGGACAGATGTGAAAAAGGTGTGGAGGAGTTCCCTTCATGACTCAGCGGTCAACAAAATCCGACTAGTATCCATGCGGTTGCAGGTTCAATCCCTGGCCTCCCTCACTGGATTAAGGATCTGGCATTGCCATGAGCTGTGGTGTATATCGAAGACGCGGCGGCTCAGATCTTACATTGCTGTGGCTGTGGCGTAGACAGGCAGCTGTAGCGCCAATTCGACCCCTAGCCTGGGAACCTTCATATGCCTCGGGTGTGGTCCTAAAAAGACAAATAAAACATATTGGAAAGTACCAAGTACTGTAGCTCCTGCCAGCTATCTAGTAAATAAATAAATAGTAGTCATTAAGTGGAATTCGTCAGAAAATAGTTTTATAGTTTCTGTAATGTAATCCCAGATGGTTGTTCAGGAGGATTTACCTAATTGCCATGATGGCTAGCAGTAGGTCATGGTGCTTCTTTACCCACAGTGTTGCCATTTTTCTAGTCTAGACGATATGTAATGGTATGGCAGGGGTTCTTTTATTTCTCTAACTGCTAGTGAGGCTGTGCATTTTTCATAGGATGATTTATTAGCTGTCTTTCTTTAGCTAACAACTATTTTCAAACACCGTAATTTCCACTGGCTTATCCCTGCAGACATTATGTTAGCTTCTGAGAGAGCATTTTGCTGATCAATTAAAAAAAAAAAAAAAAAAGAGGGCTGGGGAACTGGGGGCAGTAAATGGAAACTTTCCAAGGAAGGGATAAAGAGCTCATCCCTGAAAGCAATGCTGTCAGGTAGAACTTTCTATGGTAAAGGAAATGTTCTGAATCCCTCTGTGTTGTCCTCTAGGATAGCCAGTTACCATATGTGCCTACTGAATACTTGGAAGGTGACAAGTACAACTGAGGAATTGAATTTTTTTTTCTTTTTTGCTTTTTAGGGCCTTACCCACGGCATATGGAGGTTCCCAGGCCAGGGGTTGAATAGAGTCGGAGCTACAGCTGCTGGCCTACACCACAGCCACAGCAACGCAGGATCCAAGCCGTGTCTGTGACCTACACCACAGCTCACAGCAATGCTGGATCCTTAACCCACTAAGTGAGGGCAGGGATCGAACCCGAAACCTCATGGTTACTAGTCTGATTTGTTTCTGATGTACCGCAATGGGAACTCCAGGAATTGAATTCTATTTTTACTTAACTTAAATTTCAATAAATATTTAATCAAAGGCCAGTTCATTGACGGCATAACGCTAGAAATTAAGAATAAGAGAAAGGAGGGGAAAAGAGTGGTCCTGCAGAGTTCCTTAGTAGTGGTCTCATACTGTTTTGAGAAGGAAAAGCACATTTTACTTAAGAGGCTGTAAAACATTTAGGGTCTTGACTCAAGGTCTTACATCTTTTTTTAATACTCTTTTTTATTATAGTTGATTTACAGCGTCAAGGTCTTACATCATAACGTTAAGATTGGTTTTCAGTACTACAACAGAGCAGATAAGTGGCTCAGTTGAGCACAACTGTTTGTTTTCTTTTTAGGGCTGCACCTGTAGCATCCAGAGGATCCCAGGCCAGGGGTCAAACCGCAGCTGCAGGTGCCGGCCTGTGCCACAGCCACAGCAACGCCAGATCTGAGCCTCATCTGCAACCTACACCACAGGCTAACAGCAACACTGGATCCTTAACTCACTGAGGGGCCAGGGATTGAACCCGAATCCTCTTGGACAACAGTTGGGTTTTTAACCCACTGAGACATAATGGGTTTTGTCTCGCCATCTGTTTTACCACTACTTCCCCAAAGATGCAATAAAATCCTAAAAGTTACAAAGTTGGGGGGGGAGGAACTCATTTAGATTTTGACATCGTTTCCAAGAGAGACAGTCCCAGAGAGTCAGTCGTGATAAGAAGAATGTGCTCAGTTTGCAAAACCTATCAGCTATATACGGATGATATTTTCCCTTTTCTATATATATTTTATATTTCGATAAAAATTTATTTATATATTTATTTTATTTTTATTATTTCTTGTCTTTTTAGGGCCGCATCCACAGCAAATGGAGGTTCCCAGGCTGGGGGTCGAATCAGAGCTGCAGCTGTGGGCCTATACCACAGCCACAGCAATGCAGGATCCAAGCCTGCTCTGCTACCTACACCACGGCTCATGGCAATGCCATATTCTTAACCCATTGTGCAAGGCCAGGGATCGAACCTGCATCCTCATGGATACTAGTCAGATTCATTTCCGCTGAGCCACAACAGGAGCTCCTGCAATAAAAATTTAAACATTTGCTGCACTTTATGCATTTCTCTGATTTTTAATTTGGCAAAAGTTGGGTGGCCTCTAAGTCCCTCTGGACATCTGAGAGCCCCTAGAGGGCGCTCATTCTGCACTGAAGACTTTAAAATAGCTTTATAAGAGAGAATTTGCCCTTTTTAAATGTACAACTCAATGGTTCTTAGTATATTCTCAAAGTCATGCACCTATCATCACAGCTTTAGAATATTTTCATCACCACAGGACAAAACAAAACCAAAAGCTGCCTTTCGACTATTACCCTCCTGTCTCCCTGTCTTCCCTCCCCCAAAGTAATCACTAATTTTACTTTCTGTCTCTATAGATTTTCCTATCCTGGACATTTCATATGAATAGAAACAATATATGACCTTTTGTGTCTGGCTTCTTTCATTTAGCATGCAAAATGTTTTCAAGGTTCATCCATTTTGTAACATATGGCAATACTTCATTCCTTTTTATAGTTGAATAGATAGGTGACAGTTTGTTTCTCGTTGCAACTTTTTTTTTTTTTTTGGTCTTTTTAGGGCCACACACGCGGCATATAGAGGCTCCCAGGCTAGGAGTCCAATCGGAGCTGTAGCTGCCAGCATATGCCACAGCCACAGCAACACAGGGTCCAAGCCACATATACCACAGCTCAGGGCAACACTGGATCCTTAAGCCACTGAGAGAGGCCAGGGATTGAACCCGCAACCCCATGGTTCCTAGTTGGATTCGTTTCCACTGTGTCGCAACGGGAACTCCATCCTGTTTTTTTTTTTTTTTTTTGGCTGCACCCCAGGCGTGCAGAAATTCCCAGGCTAGGGATGGAACCTGTGCCACAGCAGTAACCAGAGCCACAGCCACAGCAGTGATGATGCCAGATCCTAAACCTGTTGAGCCACCATGGAATTTCCTTCTCTTGATGGACATTTGGGTTATCTCCAGGTGGCTCCTTCATGCTACTTCTGGGAAGGTAGAGACCCAGATTGCTCAGCTTCAGAAGGCCCTATTCTTGTTTTATGTAGATGCCACTCTCAGGAATGGACCACATGTGAGTGTCCAACCTTGGAGCCGACAATTCAGCAAGCATTGGACGAAATCGGGATTTCTTGCCAAAGTGGAACATCCAGGTGTCCAGCCAAAGCTCTGTGCCCAGGAAAGAGTGTGCCTCCCCAAAGCGGTGTTTATCTGTGCCTGTTTCGAGGAGTCCCTCTTACCCTAGACTACACAGGAGAACTCCCTTCACCTCGAGCTGTAAATAAGGTCCTAGAGAAGGGCCCAGCTAAATGACAGCCATTTAGACCTGACAAGTAATTATCAAAGGGTATATGGGACAGGAACCCTCATGTTTGATGTCCTGGCGCTTTAGTTTTAAGGAGTAGCCATATTAAAGGTGTGGATGGCACCTACTTAGGAGTGAATAATGCTACCAAATTCTGACTCCATAAGGAGAATAAACTCATGGATTCATAAACTGCCCATCCAGCTGGACTGCAGATGCAGGTAATCCTTAACCTGTCCCTAAGTGACAGTCGTTTCTTCTCCTGAGCTTACTGTCTGATTAGGGGTTGTGAAAGGCCTTCTCACAGGGATGGGACTAAGGCTTGGGGCTGTGTACTAGCCTGACCTAGGAGGACAGAAAGCTAGACCAGCAGGTGGCAGGGCAGCTCTGGACAAAGCCACAGCAAAGGGACACTGCACCAGGATAGAACCTGCTGGCACAAGTGGCCAGGTACTTGAGGAGGAGAGGAGAATGTCTTTCTTTTCTTGTTTTTTTGTCCATACCTGTGTCATATGGAAGTTCTCCAAACCTGCACCACAGCAGCAATCCAAGCCACTGCAGTGACAATGCTGGATCCTTAACCTGCTGAGCTATCAAGGAACTTCTGCAAAAAGCTTTTAAAACAGTAACAGTTGGGAGTTCCCGTTGTGGTTAGGTTGGTTAAGAGCCCAACTAGGATCCATGAGGACCTGGGTTCAATCCCTGGCCTCACTCAGTGGATTAAGGATCCAGGGTGCCATGAACTGTGGTGCAGGTTGCAGACAAGACTCAGATCTGGTGTTGCTGTGGCTGTGGTGTAGGCCGGCAGCTGCAGCTTTGATTCGACTCCTAGCCTAGGAACTTCCATAAGCTGTGTGTGTGGCCCTAAAAAGACCAAAAAAAAAAAAAAAAATCATACACTGGGCAAGGGAACTTGGTCTTAATGGGGACTCAGTTTTAGTAAGGCAACATACCAATAATGGGCCAGTATAGGCAGAGGTTATAGCAGATATTCATTGTACTATTATTCATGTTTTTCTATGTGTTTGAAAATTTTCACTTAAAAGTTCGAAGAAAAAAAATCTTTGCCTTCAATACTTTAATTAATTTGCCTTTTTATCATTTTTTTAGGGCTGCACCCACGGCATATGTAGGTTCCCAGGCTAGGGGTCTAATCGGAGCTACAGCTGCGGCCTACCCCACAGCCACAGCAACGCAGGATCCAAGCTGTGTCTGCAGCCTACACCACAGCACTTGGCAATGCAGGATCCTTAACCCACTGAGTGAGGCCAGGGATCAAACCCGCAACCTCATGGTTCCTAGTCGGATTTGTTTCTGCTGCGCCACGACCAGAACTCCAAATTATATATATATTTTTTATTTTTAAAAAAGTAAATGGAGTTCCTGCTGTGGGTCAGCAGCATCTTAGGAGCACTGAGATGCAGGTTCGATCCCTGGTCTGGCACAGTGGGTTAAGGATCCAGCATTCTGATCTGTTCCCTGGTCCAGGAACTCTGTATGCCACAGGGTGACCAAAAAAAAAAAAAAAAAGTAAAAAAAGGTAAAAAAAAACCTTTCTGTCTTCAAAGACACAGACAATAAATAAGGGGTGTGTGTACAGCTAAAGAGAATGTGAGGGATGAGGTTGGGAAAGAGTAAAACAGGTTGGAAAGTAAATGTGGAGATTCCAATTTTAAATAAGAGACTTACTGAGATGATGTTTGAATAAAGCCTTGGAGAGCAGGGAGTGATCCAGGCTGCTATTTGGAGGAAGAGATGGCCTGGCATGGGCCACAGAACAGGCAAAGGCCCTGAGGCAGAAACATGCCCAGCATTTTCCAGCAATAGCAAGGAAACAAGTGTGAGGCTCCAGTATAGTGGGACTGAGTGCACAGAGCAGGGACAAGCTCAGAGAAAAGGGGAGGGAGGTGTACATATGACACAGGGCTTTGAAGCCATTGTAGGCACTGTGCCTTTTATTCTGAGTGACCAGGAGAGCTACTGTATGCAGTGAGCTGAGGACTTGGGCCGGCTCGTGAATATGTAAAGCCTAGGCATCTTCAGGGGTGGAGGGGCTATTTAGCTTCCCATAGATTCTCAAAGGGGCCAGCTAGAAACCCACAAAATAAAGAACAGGTGTAATTTTCAAATTTTCCCCTTTGTCTTTGCAACTTGTAGGAAAAGCGTCTGAACCTTTCCGGCCTGTTTGGGGTATTGTATTCGCCCAGGAGAACCCAGGACGGGAGAGGAGTTGGGGTGTGGAACGTTACCCGGCGGGTGCACCAGTCCGCACTGGATCTCCACCTGCCCGAAAACGTCCTTTCGCTCAGCTGTAGCATCTGCAGCCTTTCCCACGCGCAGCCCCGCGAGCGCAAGATCTGGGCAGGAAGGGGCGGGTCCTTCCTCGCGGCTTTGATGGTGCCCGCGTTGCCATAGCGACCTTGGCCGGGCTCAGGACGCCAGTGTGCGCGCAGCGGGCGGCGTTTGAGGCTGTAGGCGGTGAGCTGCGACCCCGCTCTCCACCGGCAGGAGCGCGCAGGTGAGAGAGCACAGATGTGCCGGGGCAAAGGGGCAACTGACCCCCAGCCGTTCGGGCCCCCTCCTTCCACCTTCCACGGTGGTAATGATTGTCATTCGGTATCAAAACAACCCGGACAGAGTCCGCGCACCGCGTTGCAAGGCATTCTTTTCCTATTAGTAGCTCAAGTGTTAAGACTGTAATCTCCTCTTGGATAGAATCTATCGTTCTACCCAAGTGTGAGACAGAGGATGAGTTGCACTGATGAAGCGTTAAGTAACACTCAGTGACATCGTAAGTTATTGGATTCTGAGTTCTCTTGCAGTTCTGAGTAAACCAAGGAGAAAGTGTCAGTTTGGGGTTATATGGCATTAACACTTTTCTAAACATGTGTTAATCTCAACTGTAAGCCCCAATACCTAGCTAAGGCTTAAGTAATGATATGTAAAATCTCTTTCTTGGATAAATGTATTGATTTTTTAAAGTGAATTAATTTCAATATAAAGATTAATCACAGCACATGTGGTACATGCAAATGGGAGAAAAAAAAAAAAAAAAACTTTAAATTTAGGACCTGAGGAGTTCCCGTTGTGGTGCAGCAGAAATGAATTGGACTAGGAGCCATGAGGTTGAGGGTTCAATCCCCAATCAGCATGACCTCAGGGCTAAGCAGTCTTCGCTCAGCTCAGTGGGTTAACGATCCCGTGTTGCTGTGAGCTGTGGTGTAGGTCGCAGACGGGCCTCGGATCCTGTGTTGCTGTGGCTGGCACATATAGCTCCCATTGGACCCCTATCCTGGGAACCACCATATGCCGTGGATGGAGCCCTAAAAAGAAAAAAAAAAAAGGACTTTCAAAGCAGTGATGGCAGAGCCAAAACTAAGCATATGCCCCCCTTCTTTTTTTTTTTCTTTCTTTCTTTTTTTTTTGTCTTTTTAGGGTCGCACCTACGGCATATGGAGGTTCCCAGGCTAGGAGCTGAATCGGAGCTGTAGCTGCTGGCCTACACCACAGCCATGTGGGATCCGAGTCATGTCTTCAACCTAAACTACAGCTCACAGCAACTCGAGATCCTTAACCCACTGAGCAAGGCCAGGGATAGAACTTGGGTCCTCATGGATATCAGTCAGATTCACTTCCACTGAGCCACGACGGGAACTCCCACATTCCTTTCTAAGGACCAGGCCCTATGCACTGTTGAGGCTGAGAACCTGTGATGCCAGCCCAGGGTGTGTGGATGCCTGGGACACTACTGTCTCCTGAAACCTGCTTAGCCCTGAGGTCATGCTGATTGGTTAATATCTCTGCCTACTGATGTTTAAATAGTTCACTCTATTCCTCTACTCCCATCCCCTCATTCTTCCATCCCCCTCCTCCTTCACCACACACTGTGCCTAGCTGCTAGCACTACTGGAGTGTGTGTGTGTGTGTGTGTTTCCCATGCCCACGAAGCAGGATAGATGGTGTTTCCTGAGGGTAAACACCTGCGGCATATATATGTTAGTTCCCAGGTCAAGGACTGAATCTGGGAGTTCCCGTTGTGGCTCAGTAGAAACGAATCTGACTAGTATCCATGAGGACACAAGTTCAATCCCTGGCCTAGCTCAATGGGTTAAGGATCCGGTGTTAACATGGATTGTGGTGTAGGCTGCAGACATAGCTCGAATCCCATGTTTCTGTGGCTGTGGTGTAGGCCGGTGGCTGCAGCTCCGATTCAATGCCTAGCCTGGGAACCTCCATATGCCTTGGACGTGGCCCTAAAAAGACCGAAGACCAAAAGATTGAATCTGAGCCGCAGCTGCCTCTTACACCACAGATGTGGCAATGCCGGATCCTTTAACCCACTGCGCCTGTATCTCTGCAGCTACTTGAGCTGTTGCAGTCAGGTTCTTAACCCATTGTGCCAGGGTGGGAACTCCTTTATCACCTTGCACAAGTTCCCTGGAGACAGACAAATGGACATGAATGTCTGCACGAGATCCTGGGGACAGGAAGGACACAGACCTCAGACCACCCAAAGTCTCTCCACAACCCCACGCAGGCAGGCCAGGGAGGAGAGCCCAGTCTGATGGGGAAAAAAAAAAAAAAAACCTAACCAGGCAAACAGGAAGAGTACCCAGGCAGAGGTCAGAGGTAGGAGGGTGATCATCTGTCCTGGTGTGCCTGGCACTGTCCCAGTTTTAGCGCTGAAAGTCATCACACACACACACCCCAATGGTTTCCCTGGGTTCCCATCCCAAGCAATTGTGCCATCATATCCCCCGCCCCAGGGGTGCCCTGGAGAGGCAAGGGAGGGGACAGCCAAGTGTCAGTCCAGCACAAAAGAATCCCCCCCAAGGGCTGCTCATCTGCTCCGGGGACTCAGAATACACATGACTCACCCCACTTAAGCTCAGAAAAGTGTCTGCCCAGGAAGCCCCAGGATCCTGGGGTTACTCAGGGCAAACTGAACCCCCTGATGTACCTAACCCTTTGCCAGCATCCTCTGGCCCCAGAGAAGCAGCCAAATGCCTATCTCCAAGTGCCCGAAAAAGTCAGAGCCCTTGTGGAAGGGGTGGGACCAGAAGTCCCAGAAGAATGGACTGAGGCACCAGGTGTATGCTGTCAATGGTGACCACTATGTTGGCGAGTGGAAGAACAACATGAAACACGGTGAGTGTAGGGTCTGGGCCATGGTGGGGGACCGGGGCAGAGGAAGCAGCTTGCCTTACTCACTGGGGACATAAGATATGTTCCTGAGAACTGAGTGCTGACTCAGACCAGCCAGGGGCCTCTGGAACCAAACTCAACCCTGGCTTTAGCTGAGCAAAGGTTTCAGGCACCAGTAGGGGACAAGGTGGTCTTTAGACACCAGCTGAAGCCTCAGCCAGGTTCTCAGGACACCAGCTCATTCCCTGCCCTCTGAGACCTGGGCTCAGTATAGGGCTGGCTAGCACGAGAAAAAGGTGGCCCCAGAAACCAGCATGCAACTGGGATTCTAGTCTTCAAACTCAGCCTTTCAAACCAGAGGGAGGGGAAGGGGGAGTATTAACACCAGCTACCCAAGTGACTGAGGCTCTGACTTTAACTTGGTTGGGCTCCTGATCTAACTAGCAGGCTCCCTGTGATACAAACTAAGCCTTGAAGAAAAAAAAAAATTTTATCCAAAAAAGGTTGTGTGTGAAGCAAATAAAAATAATAATAATAAAAAAAAAGGTGGGAGTTCCCATCATGGCTCAGTGGTTAAGAACCTGACTAGTATCCATGAGGATGCTGGGTACTTCCCTAAAAAGACAACTGAAAAAAAGAAAATGTGGTGTGGCTTCTCAATCCAGTCTTGCAATTACAGATTCTCTGCCTTTTTTTTGGCTTTTTAGAGCAGTAACCATGGCATATGGAATTTCCCAGGCTAGGGGTGAAATCAGAGCTACGGCTGCAGGCCTATACCACAGCCACAGCAACGCCAGATTTGAGCCACATCTGCAACCTACACCACAGCTCACAGCAACGGCGGATCCGTAACCGAGTGATCAAGGCCAGGGATCGAACCCTCATCCTCATGGATACTAGTTGGGTTCATTACCACTGAGCCACAATGGGAACTCCTGGATACTCTGCTCTTATCCACTCTTCTCTCCTGCCTTTTTGTGTTAAGTACTTTGGAGTCCCTAAACCAGGATCAGAATCTAAGCTTCACCAACTGTGACCCTGAGAGATTACTACACCATTCTGAGGTTCGGTTTCTCCATCTGTAAAATGGGAATAAAACCTATCTGTTAAGAAAGGGTCTGTGCAGAAGGGGGACTTCAGGAATGTTCTCTGAGAGATAAGCATGGTAGGGATCAGAAGACCTTCCTTGTCCAAGAAGCCCTCCAAAGTTGACCCCACCCAGTGTGTGATGCAACACCCCATCTTAGGGTTAGGGGTCATACCCATGCCACCGTAGCCACCCAAGCTGCTGCAGTGACAATGCCAGATCCTTAACTGTCTGTACCAGAAGGGAACTCCAAGGCCAGGCTTTATGCAGCTGCTTGGAGCTCTGTGTGTGGTTAAACATATCTGCCTGCATGTTTCAGGCCTCTTGGGCAGCCTGTGGTGTGGACAGATCCCTGGACTAGGACTCAAAACCCTGAAGTTCTGAGCCTGGCTCTACCACTGTGTGGCTGTGTGACTTTGAGAAAGCTATTTCCTGTTCTCTGGATGCCACCGGTGATATGACCTTGTGGGCTGAGGTGGCCCTCTGAGCCCTTCTTCTGTGTGAGTCCCACCACCCTGCACACCCTGGAGGCATAGAGCTGATGGAGCTGGGGCTGCAGAAAGCAGATGGATGAATCCAAGCCCAACACCCCCTCTCCTGATTCACCTTTTGACCAAGTTGAAGTGGGCTGCTGTAGTGTAAGCTGATTGGAAGTAGTCAAGAGAGTCGTCATTCAGGGCAAAGATAGGGTGGCCCCACTGGTTTCCCTATACCACTCACTCCGCTATCACTCATTGTGCTCCTAGTCCAGCCAGGCCCTATACTGGGCATCTGGAAGAATCCCAACCCTTGGGGTGCTTCCATTCTCACAGGCAACCTGCATCATAGGTAATAGTCCATTTTACAGATGAGGAAACAGACACGGAGAGAAGAAGAGATTTACTCAAGGGCATACAGCTGAAACTGGTAACGTTGGGATGTAAAGGGGACCAGAGAGAAGCCGTGAAAGGGGTCATGAGAACATAGATGGTCAGAGAGTGATGCTGGAGCCAAGCCTAGAGGATGAAAACCATTAGCCAGGCAGGGGGAGCACCTCTTCTAGACGGTAGAAACGGAAATGGAGGGATGCTTTGGGGTAGCACGTCCTATTCAAGAAGGGGACTAGAATGTCAGTGTGGATGGAATACAGAGTGAGGGGCAGTTCAGGAGGGCCAATCATACAGGGCCTCATAGACCTCGGTAAGTGCTTCCTTTCTCTGGGAGGCAAAGCCTCATTGGACCAACTGTGGTCACATGCCCTTCACTGAGCCAATCACAGTGGCCTCGGTGGGTAGGATACACTTATTGGCTGGGCTTGCCCAGGGAGGGAGGAGTCAGCCCCCTGCAAACCTCTGGGCTTGAGAGTGAGGGAGGGCTGATTCCAGAAAGGAAATAAACTAGCAGGAGGACTGGTGCTAACAGCCCTTCATCCCCTACAGTGTGAATGGACCCTACCTCAAGGGCAGAAATCATTGATAGCATCTTTCCTGTTTGCAGTCATTGTCCTAAATGTTCCACCTATACTAATGAATTTAATCATCAAAGCAATCCCAGGAGATATTCTTATTCTCATTTTACAGAAGAGAAACCCGAGGCCCAGAGAGTTAAATTAATTGGCACTAGATCAGAAAGCTCACGGGGACAATGTTGAATTTGTTTTTAAGCTACCAAGGACCAGGATATGAACTGGCTTCTATAGGTACTCCACAAACATTGTGCTCATCCCTTTGTATAACAAATATTACTCACCTGCAACATGTCAGGCACTGTTCTTCCACGCTGGAAATAGAGCAGTGAACAAAACAGACCAGTCTGTGTCCTTGTGGAGCGTGCAATCTCCTGGAAGAGACAGACAATAGACAATGATAAATAAGTGAATTATCTATGATATTAAGAGTTGACAAGTGATATGGGAAAGAAAGACAGCAGGGTAAGGGAATAAAAGAGGCATATAATTTTAAATGGGATGGTCAGGGCAGACCTCAGTGAGAAAATGAGATTTGAGCAAAGACTCGCAGGAGGTAGGGAGTGAGAGAATATTTGGGGAAGAGTGTTCCAGGCCAAAGGATAAACAGGTACAAAAGCCCTGAGGCAGAAGCATATCTGGTGGGTTCTAGGAAGAGGGTGAAAGCCAAAGTGGTTGGAGGGCAGAGTGGAAAATGGGAGTGGAGAACGCAGAAGTGGCTGGAATGGAAGGAGGGAAGTCTCCATGTGTGTTCCTGAGAACTAAAGAAATATGCAGAACATTTTCTAGAAATCCTGACCATCTGGCCAGTCCATTCAGTTTTATTGAAAGATTAAGCCAAGGCACTGAAAGGGCAGATTTCTACATGAAGTTTGCTATATCTCTTTGGCTTTAGGGCTGCAGAAATAGAAATTTCTTGGGGTTTTCCTGGGTGCTGGGGGTTTAGAGACCAGGTATAACCCTTGACCCAGTCCTTGAGAATTGTCTCAGTCTAGGGACCCCTTGCACCCCAGGGAGATGAAGCACCTGCCTCCTCACACCCCCAGGCCCCTGAAGGTGTGGACCCATCTTTGTGTCACCAGGGAAAGGAATACAGGTCTGGAAGAAGAAAGGAGCCATCTATGAAGGGGACTGGAAGTTTGGGAAGCGAGATGGCTATGGAACGCTCAGCCTTCCTGACCGAGAGACCGGAAAGCACAGGAGAGTCTACTCCGGCTGGTGGAGAGGCAATAAGAAATCTGTGAGCGGTTCTTATGATGCCCTGGGGCATGGGTTATACTGAAAGCAGGCGTGTGTGTGTGTGTGTGTGTGTGTGTGTGTGTGTGTGCGCGTGTGTGTGCGTGTGTGTGCGCGCGCGTGCAGCAGTCCAGAGGCCTGGGAGAAAGAGAGGGGAGATGGGGGGTGGGGGTGAACAGGGTTGCTGTGTGGGTGTGAGAAGGAAGGGGTGGGGGAAGGTCAGGCCTTCTCAGAACAAAACCCAGGAAACAGGAAGCAAGAGGAGAAGGCCCAGGGAGGAGCCCTTGAAACCCTGTGTGGAGGAGAAGCCAGCCAGGCTGTGAGGGGGCAAACTCTCCTCCGCCCTCCCCTCATTTCCTGGCTTTCTTTTCCTTGGGCAACCCTTTCTCAGAATCCCTCTTCTGCTGGGACTTGATAAGAGGTGAGGTGGGGGTGGGAAAAGTGGTAACAGGAAAGAAAGCAGAGGCCACACCCTGGGCCAAGAGAGGAAGTTCCTGAGGGGTAGAACCCAGCCAGAGGCAGGTCCTCAACCCAGAAACACCTAAATCCTCACCCTAGGTCATGGAGACAGTTAATCCTACAGGCCCGCTATTCAACAACTGCCACTGTGACCCTGGCGCGCAATATGTTGTAAAACTCTCACATCAACATTATTGTTATTATTCTTCCTCCCAGCTTACTGATGAGGAAACAAGTTCAGAGAGGTGAAATAGGTGAAGTGCCTGGCCTGGGGTCACACGGCCAGCCCGTAGAGCCCAGGATTTCATGATCTCTGCTCTCAAAATTGTTTAGTAGTCAATGGGGACAGAGCTCCTCTAAATAAATAACTTACATGTAACATAGTGTTAGGATAGAGCTTCTTCACAGGGAGTCCAGAGGAAGTCCACTGAGAATTCCGGGCAGGCTTCCTGTAGGAGGTGATACCAAAAGATGCAAGGAGTTAGGAGAAAAAAGGAGAAGGGGAAGTAGCAAAGGAGGCAGAAGTAGCAACAGGAAAGCGATTTTAAACACCAAGGTGTGTTTGCCCACAGGGGTGGGAGTGAAGGTGGGGAGGTGGAGGCCTTGAAGTTTATTTGTCAGGGATCAGAATTTTGATGAATTTTTTGAGGAATTTTGGGTCGCTTAACCCAGCCTCCTTAGGTGTCATCTGCTGGGGGGAGGGGGGAGTCGGTGTTTCTCTGCTGTTGCCTAAGTGTATTTATGTTCATTTTTTCTGGGGAGAAAGTCTGTAGCTTTGGTCATTCTCAGAGGTATCTGTGACTTCTTTTTAGGTCCACACCTGCGGCATATGGAAGTTCCAAGGGCTAGGGGTCAAATCTGAGCTGCAGCTCCCAGCCTATGCCACTGCAACAGCAACACTGGATCCAAGCCACCTTTGCGACCTACACCACAGCTCATGGCAACATCAGATCCTCGACCCCCTGAGTGAGGCCAGGGATCAAACCTGCATCCTCATGGATACTAGTCAGGTTCTTACCCCATTGAGCCACAACAGGAACTCCATCTTCGACTTTTAATAGGGTGAAATTAGAGTTGGGGAGATAGGGCAAATGTGTTCAGATAGGCTACCTAAAGGTCCAGCTGCTGTATGGCAGGTGCATGGAGTCCTGGAAGAATGCGAGAGTGTTGGAGGAAGACCAGTGAGTAGGGTAGAAATAACGGTGGGCTGCAGGAAGAGGGTAGCACAAGGCTAGTGGGGACCGGACAGCCTGGGAGGTTTTTCAGTACACAGCTTGGAAGTAGGGCTGAGAGAGGAAGGAGGGAAGAAGACAAGATGTGTGGCTTGGGTGCCAGGGAGGGTGACGGGAGCTCCTAGTGATGTGGGGCGTCAGTGAGCAGGGACCCTTTTGCGCTTTCAGGGCTATGGGATCCAGTTTTTCGGACCCAAGGAGTATTACGAGGGTGACTGGTGTGGCAACCAGCGCAGCGGGTGGGGCCGCATGTACTACAGCAATGGCGACATCTACGAGGGCCGGTGGTGTAACGACAAGCCGGACGGGGAGGGCATGTTACGCCTGAGTGAGTGCCCCGCCCCGCCCCGGGCCTGCTGGCCACGCCCCAAGCCACGCCCCTAACCCACATTTCCTGTCAGCAAGGTTGGGCCCCTGCCGGGCCACGCCCCAGCATACCCCTACTCCTGTGCGAGTTAGCTGAACCAGGACCTGGTCTCTGCTCTCAGGGAGTTTATACACTGAAAGGGAAGCCTAACAATATACTTAATCTTTTTTTTTTTTTGTCTTTTTAGGGCCGCACCTGCGGCATACGGAGGTTCCCAGGCTAGGGGTTGAATTGGAGCTGTAGCTGCAGGCCTACCCAGAGACACAGCAACTCTTACACCACAGCTCAGGGCAACACTGGATCCTTAACCCACTGAGCAAGGCCAGGGATCGAACCTGCAACCTCCTGGTTCCTAGTCTGATGCCTTTTGGCTGTGCCACAAGGGGAACTCCCAAGAGGTTAAGTCCTTTGCTCAAGGTTATTCAGTCTGGTCCTGAGGTCACAGGTGCTAAGGGATTCCCTTTGAAATCTAATAATAGCCCTGGTTTAGTGAGTGCCTGCTGTGGCCACCACAGTGAAGGAGCTCTAAGTGCATCATTTCTAAGACTTGGACTCTGGAGCCAGTCTGCTTGGGTTCGAAATCTGGCTCAAGGTTTTATTAGTCGAGGAACCTCAGGCAATTAATTTCCTTAAACTCTCTATGCTTCAGTTTCTTCATCTGTAAAGTAAGGGTAAAATAAAACTTAACTAGGATTATTGTGAAGGTTAAATAAGGTTTATATTTATAAAGTGCTTAGCATGACACTTAACAGTAAGTGTTCAATGATATAACCACATACTAGTATGTAGCAGGGCTCAGCAAACTATGGCTCTTGGGCCACGTCCAGCCCAACACATGTTTTTTTTTTTTTTGTTTTTTAGGGCTGCACTTTCAGCATATGGAGATTCTCAGGCTAGGGGTCAAATCAGAGCTACAGCTGCCGGCCTACATCGCAGCCACAGCAACGTGGGATCCGAGCTGTGTCTGCGACCTACACCAGAGCTCACTGCGACACTGGATCCTCAACCCACTGAGCAAGGCCAGGTTCCCTAGTTGGATTTGTTTCCTCTGTGCCACGATGGGAACTCCCTGTTTTTGTAAATACAATTTTATTGGCACACAGTATTGTCCATGGCTGTTTTTGTGCTGCAATGGCAGAGCTGACCATCTTTGGCAGAGACACTATGGCCTGCAATGCCAAAAATTCTGTCTGCCCCTTTGCAGAAAAAGTTTGCTGACCTCTGATCTAGAGTTTATCCAGGACTCTTCTAAGTCTTGTCTGTGTATAGACTCATTTAATCTTCACAATAATTTTACAAGGGAAGTTCTGCTCCTGTCCCCGTTTTACAAATGAGGAAATGAGACAAAATGGTTAAGTGACTTGCTCAAGGTCACACAGATACTAAGTATCTGAGCTGAGAAATGTTAGCTTCATCATCATTATTATTATTTTTTGGACTCGCCTGCAGCATGCAGAAGTTCCCTGGCCAGGGATTGAACCCTCACCAGAGCAGTGACAACTCCAGGTCCTTTACCTGCTAGGCCACCAGGGAACTCATTATTTTTGCACCACCACAACCACCATCCAGTGAGAGGTGAAATTGATTCCTGATTAAGAGTATGAGTCCCTGAGGAGTTCCTGTTGTGGTGCAGTGGAAACAAATCCGACCAGTATCCATGAGAATGTGGGTTTGCTCCCTGGTCTTGCTCAGTGGGTTGGGTATCTGGTGTTGCCATGAGCTGTGGTGTAGATCGCAGACAGGGCTTGGATCCTGCGTTGCTGTGGCTGTGGCTGTGGCCAGCAGCTGTAGCTCCAATTCGAACCCTAGCCTGGGAACTTCCATATGCTGTGGGTGCAGCCCGAAAAAAGCAAAAAAAAAAAAATGTTGAGTCCCTGGAATAAATAGGATTCAATCTGACATCCTGCCTCTACCACTTCCTAGTTCTGTGACCTTGAGCAAGTCAATCAAATTCCTTGAGATATTCAAGTTCCACCTGTAAAGTGGAGTCTGCCTTCCTCCACTGAACTGTTTTTGTGAGAAAGGAGGTCAAAAACATAGCATGAAACCAGGCAGCCTATCTGTTTATTAGCTACATTTTTTTACAGCTAGGAAGCGATGTTGCTCATCCAAGTTCAGGTAGGTAGTTGGAGGTGAGATGGGAACCAGGTCTGAACGTGGAAGTCGCTGACACCCCAGGGCTCTAAGGTTTATGGGTCAGTGGTCCCAGATTTAACTTTACCCACCTGGCCCAGCGTGCTCCAGCCAACTTGCTTCCCTTCTAGTTTCCGGGGGGGTATGGTGTCTAGTCTGGGAATGGCAGAGGCTTCAGCCCGGGTGTGTGCAGTCTGGTCTGGTTTGGTGGGCCAGCACCCACGACTCCCTGTCCTTTCCCCCCAGAGAATGGGAACCGCTATGAAGGCTACTGGGAGAGAGGCATGAAGAATGGGTTGGGGCGTTTCTTCTACCTGGACCATGGTCAGCTGTTTGAAGGCTTCTGGGTCGACAATGTGGCTAAGTGTGGCACGATGATTGACTTTGGCCGTGATGAGGCCCCTGAACCCACCAAATTCCCCATTCCTGAGGTGGGCAGCTCTCACCAAGCTCCTGAAACCACACCCAGCCCAGAGAGGGACAGAAAACAGCAACCCCCCAGCCACACCCAGCTTGGCCTGGCCCAGCCCAGCCAGGAAATAGACAAGGGTTTTTTTTCTTTATTTTATTTTATTTTTTTGTCTTTTTTTTTTTTGCCTTATCTAGGGCCACACCCTCGGCATATGGAGGTTCCCAGGCTAGGGGTCTAATAGGAGCTGTAGCTGCCGGCCTTTGCCACAGCCACGGCAACGCAGGATCCGAGCCGCGCCTGCAACCTACACCACAGCTCACGGCAACGCCGGATCCTTAACCCACTGAGCAAGGCCAGGGATCGAACCTGCAACCTCATGGTTCCCAGTTGGATTTGTTAACCACTGAGCCACAACGGGAACTCCTAGACAAGGTTTTGTTTTCAGTCAATGTATCCCCAGGGAGGCTGGCAGTACCCCCCCCACCAAAGCAGGCCTCATCACCCCCCTCCAAAGCAGGCAGCAACCCCTAAAGTTGGCAGAACCCCAAAGCCGGTAGCACCCCAAGGCTGGCAGCACCCACAGGCTAGCAGCCTGGGCTTTCCATGCTCTCAAACCAACCCTTGCTATTTCTCTCCAGGTCAAAATTCTAGACCCGGATGGAGTGCTAGAGGAAGCCTTGACCATGTTCAAGAAGACAGAGGAGGAAGGAGATTGATGTCAGGTGAGGGCCCGGCATGCCTGCCACCTTCTGATGTGGTCCAGGTAGCTCCTGGGGGCTTCTCTGGCCAAGGGGCTCAGGGGCAGGACCAGAGAGCTTTCTGTTTTTCTTTTTTTTTAATTTTTGCTTTCTAGGGCCACACCCGCAGCATATGGAGGTTTCCAGGCTAGAGGTTAAATTGAAACGACAGCTGCTGACCTGCACCACAGCCACAGCAACGCAGGATCCAGGCCGCGTCTGTGACAGCTTACGGCAATGCCAGATCCTTAACCCACTGAGCGAGGTCAGGAGGTTCCCAAGCTAGGGTTGAATTTGGAGCTGCAGCTGCTGGCCTATGCCACAGCCACAGCCACAGCCACGCCAGATCCAAGCCACGTCTGCGACCTACACCACAGCTCATGGCAATGCCAGACCCTTAACTCACTGAGTGAGGCCAGGGATTGAACCCACCACCTCATGGTTCCTAGTCAGATTAGTTTCTGCTGCACCATGATGGGAACTCCCAGAGAAGTTTCTTTCCTCCTCCAGTCCTGCTGGTTCTTTTTGCTTCTTCTTCAAAACTCTTCTCTCTGAAGACCAGGTCATTCCAGTCCTGCCCAGATCCTCCCATTTGCACCCTGGGCTTCCTGGGATGAATACTAGATGAGAGTCAGGTGCTCTGCTCATCCTTGAGTGCCCTTGAGGAAGCTGGGTTGCCCTGGGCCTCAACTTGCCCACCCGTTCAATGGGGCCTCAGGCAGTTCTGAGCTCCTCCTGGCATGGGTGTACAGGTGCCGCACCTGTGGCATATGCACGTTCCCAGACTAGGAGTTGAATTGCAGCTACCAGCCTATGCCACAGCCATGGCAACACTGGATCCCAGCTGCCTCTTTTTTTTTTTTTTCTGTCTTTTTACCTTTTCTAAGGCCACACTTGCAGCATATGGAGGTTTCCAGGGGTCGAATTGGAGCTGTAGCTGCCAGCCTATGCCACAGCCACAGCAACGCGGCATCTGAGCCACTTCTGCAACCTACACCACAGCTCACGGCAACGCCGGATCCTTAACCCACTGAGCGATGCCAGGGATCAAACCCACAAACTCATGGTTCCTAGTCGGATTCGTTAAGCACTGAGCCACAACGGGAACTCCATTCAGCATCTTTGATACGCCACCCCTTACCCCTGCAGAGAGAACACTAGCACTTCAGGAGGAATTCAAACCAGAGTCACCCAACTGCTCAGACCAGTGTGGTTCCTGATGGAAGAGCCAAATGCCGACTTTGGCACACCCTTGGCACCCTCAGAAGACACCTCACTCCTCCCAGCCCTGGATCATTCCTTACCGGTAGAAGTCCAGTACTTCTCTCCCCAGCTGGCCTTGGGGACCCTTTTGCTATGGCCTTCATTCTCAGACCCTGTCCCTGAGTGCATGAGAATAAACGAGAATCTGGCAGTGTGAGCGAGGCCCGCAGTGAGTGGCTGGGGTGCGGGGGAGTCTGGGGAGGGGGGAACTTCAGGTGGGGAAGAGGGAAAAGGCCCCCATGGGCTGCATGGATTCACCTTAGGCAGAAAGCGGAGGTGTCTTCAGGCAGTTGATCTATGAGATATTCCAGGGAGGGGATAGAGCCTGCCTCTGGTTACATGGGTCACTAAGAATTGGCTTTAAGGGAGTTCTCCTGTGGTGCAGTGCCTTAAGGGTCCTGGGTTTTCACTGCAGCAACTCAGGTCATTGCTGTAGCATGGGTTTCATCCCTGGCCTGGGAGGGGAACTTCTGCATGCCACGGGTGCAGCCAAAAAAAAAGAAGTTTCCCAGCTGATTCTGATGTGCAGCTGATGTGGAGCTGGCGCCTAGGGCCTCTGATTTATTGGCTTTGTGACCCTAAGCGAATGGCCTCAGTTGCCATATCCATAAAATGGGACTGCGGAAGTCTCACAGGAGTGTTTTGAGGATTTGCTCCCATAGGTAAAAATCACGAATGTGTACTGAGGTTAATTGTGAAGCAGATTTCTGTTTCTAAACCAGACAACATTCCTGCAAGATAAGAGGGATTCTTACATAATGGGTAGGAACAGGAGCTTGGCAGGCAGACTGCTTGAGTGTGAATTCCAGCACTGATTTATTAGATGTGTCACTCAACCGCTCTGTTCCTCAGGTTTCCTCCCGTCCAATGTCTAATACTGGACAATAATGGTACTTACTACGCAGGGTTATTGTGGTCACTGGAAGGATGAAATATGGTGTGGTTCTAATCCCAGGGTGATTTTGCTTATCCCCTTCCTGTCTGGAGACTTTTTTTTTTTGGCCAAACCTGTGGCATATATTAGTTCCCAGGCCAGGGAGTGAATCTGAGCTGCAGCTGCTACCTATGCCACAGCTGTGGCAACGCTGGGTCCTTAACCCACCGCACTGGGCCAGGGACTGAACCCTTGCTGCTGCAGAGACACTGTCGGGTCCTTAACCCATTGTACCACAGTGGGAACTCCTGGCAACATTTTGGTTGTTATAATGGGCAGGGAAGAATGCTACTGGCACTCAGTGGGTAGAGGTTGGGGATCCTGCTCAACACGTTATAAACGCTCTACCTAAGAATTATCCAACCCAGCTTTAATGGTGTAATACCATAAAATAATCCTGAAATACTATGATGTTTGTCAAGCTCTCTGCAAGTACCCAGAATGTAGTGAAAGTTTCAGTAAAATGTCCAGTGACACTGTTGCAGTTCTGTTTGCCATCTAAATCCTAAGCAGCTGGCCTGACCCACGGCATGGTGCTAGCTCTATCTCTGAAGCCAGGAAGCTGAGCCTGGCTGCCTTGGGGTTCAGAACTAACCAGATACAGGAGTTTCCGTGGTGGCGCAGCGGAAACGAATCCGACTAGGAATCATGAGGTTGTGGGTTCAATCCCTGGCCTTGCTCAGTGCGTTGGGGATCCGGCGTTGCCGTGAGCTGTGGTGTAGGTTGCAGACGCGGTTCAGATGCTGCGTTGCTGTGGCTGTGGCTGTGGCGTAGGCTGGCAGCTACAGCTCCGATTGGACCCCTAGCCTGGGAACCTCCACATGCTGCCAGGGCAGCCCTAAAAATGACAAAAGACAAAAAAAAAAAAAAAAAAAAAAAAAAAAAAAAAAAAAAAAAAAAAAAAAAAAAGGCAAAGATAAAAAAGAACTAACCAGATACAGAGCACTCAGTGCCAGGCCCTGTGCTTACAGTTTTATGTGTGTACTCTCCCATGACCCCTCAACAACCTACAAGGTGTATTGCTATGATCTGTGCCTTTTAGAGGAGGAAACCGAGGTTCAGGGACACAAGTTACCAAACTAGAAAGTGACTGTACTTAAACTTAGGTCCACGCTTTTAAGGTGCACAACAGTGGCAGTGTATAGAGAAGACTACATTTTTTTTTTTTTTTCAGAAAAAGTAGGGTGTGTGCTTTTTTATTTATTTTGTCTTTTTGTCATTTTAGGGCTGCACCTGCAGCATATGGAGGTTCCCAGGCTAGGGGTCTAACAGG
>PVHT021183555.1:20792607-20819553 GCA_004024745.2 Catagonus wagneri | reverse complement strand
CAAAAAAAAAAAAAAAAAAAAAGGAGTTCCCGTCGCGGCACAGCGGAAACGAACCTGACTAGGAACCATGAGGTTGCGGGTTTGATCCCTGGCCTCGCTCAGTGGGTTAACGATCCGCCGTTGCCATGAGTCGTGGTGTAGGTCACAGATGCGGCTCAGATCTGGTGTCGCTCTGGCTCTGGCATAGGCTGGCAGCAACAGCTCCGATTAGACCCCAAGCCTGGGAACTTCCACATGCTGCAGGTGCGGCCCTCAAAAGACAAAAAAATAAATAAATAAAAAATAAAATCTCTCTAGATGGGAACAAAATAAACTGCCAACGATGGTTCTGTGAACTGGGGACCTGGGAACAGGAGAGAGACAGCAACTTTTCCCTGCTGTATTTGAAACTTGTGAATGTATTATGTATTCAAAACATAAAACTGAAATTATTATTTTTTTTGTCTTTCTCTCTTTTTAGGGCTGCACTTGCAGCATATGGAGGTTCCCAGGCTAGGGGCTGAATTGGAGCTGTAGCCGCCAGCCTATGCCAGAGCCACAGCAACTTGGGATCCAAGCTTCGTCTGTGACCTACACCATAGCTCATGGCAACACTGGATCCTTAACCCACTGAGCGAGGCCAGGGATCGAACTGGCAACTTCAAGGTTCCTAGTTGGATCCGTTAACCGCTGTGCCATGACGGGAACTCCACAACCAAAATTAAAGAGACAGTATTTTTTTCTTTTTAGGGTAACACCTGCGGCATATGGAGGTTCCCAGGCTAGGGGTCATATTGGAGCTGTAGCTGCTGGCCTATACCACAGCAACACCAGATCCAAGCCGTGTCTATGACCAACACCACAGCTCACAGCAATGCAGGATCCTTAACCCATTGAGAGAGGCCAGGGATGGAGCCTGCATCCTCAAGGATGCTAGTCAGATTTGTTTCCACTGAACCATGACAGGAACTCCCAGGCAGTATTTTCTAGGGGAGCCTCACCTGCTGCATGTGGAGGTTCCTGGGCCAGAGACTGAACCCGTGCCACAGCAGCAGCCCCACTGGATGCTTAACCCACTGTGCCACAAGGAAATTCCAAAGACTGTGTCCTTAACTGTCTTCCTCCAAGTTGCCTGAGTGCTATCTGGAGAAGAGATTGCAGAAGTTCCTTGAGGCACAGTGGGTAAAGGATCTGGCATTGTCACTCCTGTGGCTTGGGTTACTGCTGTGGTGCAGCTTTGATCTGTGGCCTGGGAACTTCTGCATGCTACAGGTGCAGGGAAAAAAAAAAGGAAAAAGAAGCTGCATACGTTAGAAACTAATACAACATTTTAGGTCAACTACACTCTAACAACAACAACCAAAAAAAAAACCAAGACATACCCAGACCACCTTGAACTGGAACTTACAGAAGTGCTTGGATATCTGCATTTTATAAGCCAATCTGATGATTCTTGAGTTCAGGCAAGTTTAGGAAAGAAAACCAAAGACTACAGAGTCGCAGCCCAGAGGTTATTCCAGCTGGATCCCAGGTCTCTGCAGAAGCAGGGAGGCGGGTGTCTTAAGGTGAGGATGGAAAACGCCTAGCTCTTCTCTGGGGAGCATTGATTTTCACACAGGGGCATCTGCCCCATCTTACTCTGTCACAGTTAGAGGGCCGTCTGGGGACAGGGGAGGGGTGGGTCCTGGTGTATGTGATGCAGGATGGCGGAAAGAAGCTGCAATAGGATAAAAGAAGGCCCACGTCCCCACTCAGCCCATAGAAACTGCTGTTGGCCATGTTCAAGTCTTCACAGAAAGACAGAGCTTAAGGCCACTTTCTCCCAATCAACTTTCACTTCAACCAGAGCCCTTCGTTTTGATAAAACCCCTTTCTACATCAAGTTTGGGGACAGTACAGAGCTCTCCAAGTCAATGGCCCACTGGGGCCTGACAAGTAACACAAATGACGGGAATGATACAATAGGGAGGGGTGGGGACTGTGGCAAATACATCTCCTGGGGAAGAGGTAGCTGCAACTCCGCTCTCCTGTTCATTGTTGCTCTGCAATAAGGTGGGCCCAGTAATGCTCCTTGCTGGACCTTCCAATTTTTTTTTTTTTGCCTTTTTGTCATTTTAGGGCCGCACCCGCGCAGCATGTGGAGGTTCCCAGGCTAGGGGTCGAATCGGAGCTGTAACCACTGGCCTACGCTGCAGCCACAGCAACACAGGATCCGAGCCGCGTCTGCAACCTACACCGCAGCTCACGGCAACACCGTATCGTTAACCCACTGAGCAAGGGCAGGGATCGAACCCGCAACCTCATGGTTCCTAGTCGGATTCGTTAACCACTGCACCACAACGGGAACTCTGACCTTCCAATTTCTTAAGCAAAGCCAGAATTAGCATGAGATTTTTGGGAGTGCCTAAGCTCTGAGCCAGACTTCTAGGCTCAAATGCTGCCCAGTAATGACTTACCCTCTCTGGGCATCAACATTTGTAATTTGCAAAATGGAGATAAAACTCCTGCCAAAATGAAAACCTGATCATTATAATGAGAAAATATCAGAGAAACTAAATGGAGGTGGCATTCTACAAATCCACTGGCTTGTACTCTTGAAAAATGTCGATGTTACAAAGGACAAAGAAAGCCTGTTCCAAATTAAAGGTGAATAAAGAGACATGATAATTCAACACAGTGCCTGATCCCTGATGAAAATAGAAAATAATCACTGCAAGAAAGGACATGCTTGAAACAAGAACGAAATTGAAAATAAACACTGTGTTAGAGAACAGTATTGCATCAGTGTCAAACTTCCTTAATTTGATCATCAAATTGTAGTTATGTAGGGGGGCATCCTTAGTTTTAGGAGGTAGTATTTAGGATTCTGCAACTAATGCATACCGCTTGAGGAGAAAAACACTGTCATTCTCATTATTCATGTTTTCAGTATTTGCAAATTTGCCGACTTGCTGAGGTGGAACAAGGTGACCCTCTGCCTTTTTGTCTCAGCTCATGTTGTAAACAAGTATCCTTTTCATGGTCTAGTTATTGCCACATTTTTCATATTTTTGTGCTTTTTACTGACGATTTCACTATTTATTTTTGGCCACACCCGCAGCACGTGTAAACTCCCGGCCGAGGGATCAAACCCATGCCATAGCAGTGACCTGAACCACAGCAATGACAACGCTGGATCCCTAACCACTAGGCTACCAGGGAACTCCTTATTTCATTCTTTAAAATGTCCCCCAAGGGTAGCACTGAAGCACTGCCTAGTGTTCAGAGAGAAGGAAGGCTGTGACGTGGCTTATGGAGAAAATATGTAAGCTTCAGTCACGCATGAGTGGTAGTGCTGTTAGCCAAAATTTCAACACTAATGCATCAACATAGATATTTTTTTTCTTTTTAGGGCTGCACCCGCTGCATATGGAAGTTCCCAGGCTAGGGGTCTAATGGGTGCTGCAGCTACCAGCCTATGCCAGAGCCACAGCAACGCCAGATCCAAGCCCAACCTGTAACCTAGGTTGCAGCAGCTTGTGACCAGACCAGATCCTTAACCTAGTGAGCAAGGGCAGGGATCAAACTCGCATCCTCATGGGTACTACGTTGGAATCTTAACCTGCTGAGTCACCATGGTAACTCCAACAACATGTATTAACTAAGGTGTCTTTAAACAAACACACTTAAAACAAGGCTACGTCTTGACTGGTTGACAAAAATGTCATGACAAGATGTTCGCAGGAACTTAGCTCTGTATTTCCCTAAGGAGCAACGGTTCAGCATTCACTAATTCAGTGTTCACAGTGACTTTATAGAACAGAACCATTGTGAGTAACAAGAACTGACTGTTACTGTTCATGCAGCTTTTGGGGTAGGTTTGAAATTAATCAAAATGTTGAAAAATATTTTTGCTTAGAGGCTCCCCTGACTAGGCACCAGGAGAAATAATGCCAGGCAGTTCAGACCCAACAAACACAGACACAAGAGGAGGTGTCCCTTATGAGTATATTTCTGTGTTCACACACGCACACACACGCACACACCTGACGCTGAACGGGGTGGGGGTGGGGTCAAGACGGAAAGGACAGGAGGCATCCAGGTGGCACTGGCACGGGGGAGGAGGAGGGACAAAGGGAGCATTTGTCCCTGCTCTGGCTTCCACCGGTGGCCTCCGAACAGGAGGTGAACCTGGAGCTGGAAGAACAGGAAGTGCTTATTCTCTTAGAGGAAAGTTTCAAAGTGCAGTAATTTCTCTTTAAAAAAAAAGCCTCTTCCCCTCACTCTCTGCCCCCTGATGAAAGCCCAGCCCCCAGCATAGGTTGTCCTGGAGGCTAGGGCAGGACAAGGTCATGGGGAAGGGCGTAAGGCCAAAGCTCTGAAGTGCCCAGCCCAGGAGGGCTTAGGCATAGTGGCTGCCGGGCGTTAGGTCCCCTCTGTGGTCCAGCTGGTCCTGCAGGCGGGCAAACTCAGCCAGCTCGTTGAGCTCCTGGAACTGTCGGTCCGTCTTGTGGCTGACTAGTGAGCGGTAGAAGTGGACGGCGAAGACGATAAAGATCAGGCCGAAGGGGACCATGATGGTGGTGGAGGCGATGGCGGCGGCCTGGCCCGGGGTGATGCCACCGGGGCTGCTGCTGCTGACGTTGGTGGCCTCGCCGCTGGGCGGGGGCTTGCTGGTGGGCCGTGGCTGGCCCGGCTGCTTCTTGAGGGGCAAGAACTTGACCCAGCAGAGCAGCACGACCTCAGCCAGGAAGAGCAGTGTGCCGATGACAGTGGAGAAGGCCCAGGCCAGCTCGATGTGGCGGTGCATGCGCTCGTGGGGCGACTCCTTGACCGAGTTGAGGTTGTGCACGTTGCTCACCGCCTCGATGTTGGGCAGGATGCAGGTGCTGATCATCAGTGCAAACAGGTGCACGGCCACCAGCACTGTGGTGCAGGCGCTGAAGGCGATCAGCAGCCCTGGAGGGTAGTCGTGATCAGCGTCTAGCTGCACCTCCACCATGGCCACCTTGTGGGGAGGAGAGAAGTGGGCTGAGTGACAAGACAGTCTGGCTCACAGAGACTCACCTCCCATCACACTCTAGGACCCTGGGTGAGTCAATTGATCTCTCTGAGCCTCGGCTTCCCTGTCTGTATAATGGGGATAATAAGACCCATCAGTTTAGGGTTGCCAAGTGGCAGAATGCACCAGTAAAGAGAGCAGGCTTGGAGCCCAGGCTGCCTGGATTTGAATCCGAATTCTGTTACTTACGAGCTACGTGTCTTTGAGAAAGTCACTGAACCTCTCTGAGCCTCGACTTTCTTCTTTGTAAAATACGGATATCATATTAGTTCATAGGACTTTTTTTGTCTTTTGTCTTTTTAGGGCTGCACCCGCGGCATATGGAGGTTCCCAGGCTAGGGGTCAAATTGGAGCTACAGCTGCCAGCCTACGCCACAGCCACAGCCACAGCAACAATGGATCCGAGGCACGTCCGTCTGCAATCTACACCACAGCTCATGGCAATGCCGGATTGTTAACCCACTGAGCAAGGCTGGGGGTCGAACCCACAACCTCATGGTTCCTAGTCAGATTCGTTTCCACAGCACTACAATGGGAACTCCGATACTTTTTTTAAATGGCTGCACCTATGGCATACGGAAGTTCCCGGGCCAGAGACTAAATCAGAGATGCAGCTGACAGCCTATTCCACAGCCACACCAACACTGGATCTGAGCTGCATCTGCGACCTACACTGCAGCTTGAAGCAACACCAGATCCTTAACCCACTGAGGCCAGGGACTGAGCCCACATCCCCTTGGACATTATAGCAGGTCCTTAACCTGCTGGGTCACAATGGGAACTCCAATTTTACATAATTTTTACTCTGATAAAAAATTTACATAAAAAAAAAAAGGCACCACTTTGTTGGTGCCACACTCCCATCCCCCATACAGAGGCATCTTCATGCCCTGCTCTGGGGATGAGGAGGGGGTGGGGGTGAAGGGATGAAAAGCCCTCCCAGGTCATGCCCAGGCCCTTTCTGAGAAAACAGTGCACTGACCAGGAAGGAACCGAAAAAGGCTTCCCAGAAGAGATGGGGCCTGGCCAGGTGCTGCAGTACAGCCAGCAAGCCCCGGGGCTGGGCTCAGGGCTCCAGAGCTTACGCAATAGCTGCCCCCACCCCAGTTCCTGGAGACCTTTGGATCCGGGGTCACCAGGGGCACGCTCGGGACCGCTACCCGCTGCTTCTCACCTGGGCCTTGCAAATCACCCCCATGTGAAAAAGCCAGCTCATCACATCTGGGCAGGAAAAGCGGGCAGTGGGCTCGCTGCCAGAGTCTGAGGGACGGGGGCAGCGAGTGCCAACGGCAATACCATCAAGGACAATGACGCTTCCTAAAGGGTTTGTTCTTTACGCTTCCTAAAGGGTTTGTTCTTTATGTGTCCGACCCCTCCTTACTCCTGGGCTCCTTCCTTCCCAGCTCTCTTGCCTGTAATGCCTGGCCTTGCTGGCTTTCATTTCTTCTCCCTCGTTACTGCGTTACTGCAGCTGCGGCTCGGATCTGATCCCAAGCCCCGGAATTCCACATGCCGTGGGGTGGCCCCCCAAAAATAAATAAATAACCACTGAGTTTTATTATTAACCTCACACCCCAATCTCACCATCTCCCTATGAAGCCCTCTGTCTTCCACCCTCCTGCTGGACGGCTATGCCTGGACTGAGAACTTCAAAGCCAAACCAGCAGGCCTGGGCTCTGACCCCGGAATCATCCCTGCTTCCCTGGGTGACCTTGGTCAAGGTCAGCCACCTCTGTCTCTGAAAAAGGAGGGGACGTGGCAAGATGAAGGTCAGTGTCTAGAGCTGATCTGGGGTCCAGTGTCTTCAAGAATTGGTGAAAACATTGGATACTCTCTTTAAAACACTCAGGTATATAGAGTCATGGGGCTTTTCAGACAATTTCAACAGGGTTCACAGACTTTTATCTTCAAACTCCAACTGATGATTCCATGAACTTTTCAGCCAAGAAGTTTACAAAATGTTTCAAGTGCATATAAATCTGGGGCAGAGCCACAAGGATTTTGACCATTTTTAGGATCACTGGTGGCCTAAGGCCAATGCTGAAATTTCTTAACACATGCGGGTGAGGGACACGGGCACCAAGGCAGGCCACCAGGCACAGGGGGTTAAGTGCTGCACCCCGGGCTCCCTGGTCTCTGTCCTCAGGCCTGACAATACTGGAAATGGGGAGCACCCCCCACCCCCGAGCAGGGCGTACCTCCTGTCACCTCCCCACCCCCAGCACTTCCTCTTCCTATTTTGACCTGTTGCCCCAGAAGCTGAAACCAGAGAAGGGACAACCAGGAGAGCCCGCTGCTTGGCTGCCCCAGGTCCACTGGCTATCATCGATTCACTCACCGGAAATGTTGGGACCCACTAGGTGTGTCAGTCCCTGAGCTGGGTGCTGGGGGGGGGTCTACGGAGAGGGGGGGACATATACAGGTAACCAACCTGTTTCCTTAAACCTGGTATCTCCCCCTCTATAGAGACATTAAGAGTGAACTGGCTCCTCCACTTTCAACTCTGGTAATCTCCCTCTCTTTCCCTTTTTATTTTTTTTTAGGGCCACACCCACGGCATATAGAAGTTCCCAGGCTAGGGGTCGAATCGGAGCTAGAGCTGAGACCCAGTAGGCAACAGCCACAGCAACACTGGATCCAAGCTGCATCTGTGACTTAAGCCGCAGCTTGCGGCAACACTGGATCCTTAACCTACTCAGTGAGGCCAGGGACTGAACCTGCATCTTCGTGGATACTAGCCAGGTTCTTAACCCGCTGAGCCACGACAGGAACACCCAAAGCTGGTAACCACTCTATGCCACAGGTTCCACATCTATAAAACAGGGGCCTCCTTATGGCTGTTACAAGGATTCAATGGGTTAACGAATACAAAGCCCTAAGAATGAGACCCGGAATACAGCATGCCTGACAGTGTCAGTGATGAGTAACAACACCAAGAATACTCTTTCGCAGATGAGGAAACCGAGGCTCAGAGAGGTGAAGTCAGCTGTCTCGAGGGTTATCCTGCCGTTGAGTAGGAGACACAGACTCACATCCAAATAGCTCTTAAAGCCTGTGTGCAAAGGGGGTCAACGGCACTTTCCTCACACCTGCTACTAGAGACTGCAGAATGTTTGTGAACCCTCTAAATTCCGTTCTGAAACCCAAACCCCCAAGGGGATGGTGTTAGGAGGCGGAGCCTTTGGGGTGAGGAGGTCATGAGGGTGGAGCTGCTGTGATGGGACTAATGCCCTTTAGAAAAGAGACCTCCCAGAGACCCCCTCACCACTGCCGCCACACGAGGACACCGCAGAGCCCTGCATCTGTGAACCAGGAAGCCAAGCCCCTCACCAGACACTGAATCTGCTGGCACCTTGATCTTGGACTTTCAGCCTCCAGAACTGTGAGAAATAAATAACTGTTGTTTATAAGCCACCCAGTCTGTGGTATGCTGTTGTAGCAGCCCAGACGGTCTAAGACAGTCATTGAGGAGATTAAATGAGGTCTTGACACATAAGTGTTTAACAAAGGGCCAGTCCGCAGAAGGTACTCAATAAATCTTAGAAAGAGAAACACTGGACTTACAAAGTGGAAAACAAGTAAGCCCCTGGATGCCCTCAGCTTGCTGCAGAGCTGACCTGTCCCCCTGGGGAGGGTTAGGGGCTCAGAGACCCCCTCAGGCCTGGCTTTCCCTTTTTTTTTTTAAAGGCTTCCCCGGCATATGGAGGTTCCCAGGCTAGGTGTTGAACTGGAGCTGTAGCCACTGGCCTACGTCACAGCCACAGGAACAACGGGATTTGAGCTGCATCTGTGACCGACACCACAGCTCACGGCAACCCCGGATCCTTAACCCACTGAACGAGACCAGGGATCGAACCTGCATCCTCATGGATACTAGGTCAGGTTCATTTCTGCTGAGCCACGAAGGGAACTCCTGGTTTTCCCCTTTCTGAGGCTGCCCCAGCTCCAAACCCCAGGTACACGGAGAATGTGCGCCCCAAAGCACAGCTAGTCAGCTGGCCACCTCCACAGGACAGAGACCACCCTTGTCACACCATTTGTCACACCCCAGAACACGCAGCTGTTGGGACACACCTGGCCTGGGGACACCAGAACTGGCCAGCTTCCCCTCAGGGTCTTGGCTGGGGTTGGGGGGAGGCTGGGCAGCTCAGCCTGCGTGCTGGGCCCTCGGAGGAAGAAGAGGCCCCTGCTGTGCTCAGCAGGAAACCCCATCACTCTCGCGGGGACCCCACAGCTCCTGGAACTTTGATTTTGCCTGCTGGCTATATGTACTGTTCCCATATCGGGGATGAAGCTCAGTGTCATGAGGCTGCGTGAAGGAATGGCTGGCACAAATTGCGAATCCTGAGGAAAACTGCTCACAGGAATAAAAATTACTGCTTTTTTCAGAATGTGTCCCACTTGGGAAATCTTCCCAAGGATAGGGAGGGTAAAGGGGTGGTGGGTTGGGGGCAACGCTCTCAGAATCTGGCAGGCGACTCCCAGGGCCCCAGCTGAGTCTCAGAGAGATCAGATCAGATCAGATTGCAAGCAGCTTCACAAGGTAAATATAGCCAGAGGGCTGGGCCCATTAACCCAAAATAAACAGCTCCCAGCCAGCCAGGGGCCTGCTTAGACCTGGCTGCCCCCGGGGCCTAAAGGGTGACCGAGGGCCGGCTCCACCTCACTTGGGCCACGGACCACCTCCCCGCCTCTCGCCCGGGCACCAAACCTCAAGCAGGAACCAACAAGAGGCTTCTGGGATCCTGAGAAGGCCAGGCCTGGCTGGCTGTGCCGGGTGTCTGCCCACCACGCCCAGATGCCAACCACCTCTCCTCAGCCCTGCTGGGCTCCACGGAGACCCCTGCCACCTGGAGCCCGGGGGGGCCAGGCCCTTGAGGCAGCCCTGGCCCAACCCCAGCGCCCAACAGCTGGGAGACAAGACTCCTTTCCCAAGCCTGGGCTTCTCCAGCTCACTCTTTTTAGGAGGGTGGGTGGTGGCAGCCTGGAAGGAAAGGGCTGCCAAGCCGCAGTGGCTCTGGGTCACCCAGGGCTGTCTGAGCCTGCCGGCCCCACCTTGGATGCAAACCATCTATTAAGAGAGAGTTGAGGCCTCATCCAGCAGTTTACAAACTTTTTTGACCACTATAGTCCAGTATTCCAAAGGTTGCCATAAATAGACACATGCCCATTTATAACAGAAACAAGTTTCTCCAAACAATAATTACCCTCAAAGCACACTAATATGGCCTTATCTTACAACACGGGATGCACGCCGCTGCTTTCTATTTTATTCCATTAAAAAAAAAAAGTGCCTGTAGCGACTCACTTTATATCAGAAGCCACTAACAGGTTGATCCGACAGACTTGAAGGGAGCGGACAAAGAACAGGCCTAGGCTTTCTCTTCATCTGGCTAATTCTAAGTGCTTCGAGCTGTCAGCTTCCCAGTCACTCCGTCCCATGGCCTCCCAGGTAAGGATGGGGCTATTCATTCATTCACAGAAAACATTTTTGTCTTTTTAGGGGCTGCATCTGTGGCATATGGAGGTTCCCAGGCTAGGGGTCAAACCCGAGCTGCAGCTGCCAGACTACAACAGAGCCACAGCAATGCTAGATCTGAGCCACATCTGTGACCTATGCCACAGCTCATGGCAATGCTGGATCCTTAACCCACTGGGTGGGGCCAGGGATCGAACCCACATCCTCATAGATACTAGTTCGATTCTTAACCCGCTGAGCCACAATGGAAACTCCAAGAAAGAAAACTTTTACTGAGAACTTACTGGGTACACAGAGGATCTGGTGGCTCTGCTGGAGAGAAAGCACAAAGACAGCACAATCCCTGTCCCAGGATCGTGACTTTAAGCAAGCGTCTTCACAGAGTGATGAGCATCCGTCCCTAACGCTCCTCCACGATGGCACTTGCCAAACATGTTCTAAAGATGTAATCGGGAGTTCCCGTCGTGGCCCAGTGGTTAACAAATCTGACTAGGAGCTATGAGGTTGCGGGTTCGATCCCTGGCCTTGCTCAGTGGGTTAACGATCCAGTGTTGCCGTGAGCTGTGGTGTAGGTTGCAGATGCGCCTCAGATCCCGCATTGCTGTGGCTGTGGCATAGCTGGCAGTTGGTAGCTCTGACTGGACCCCTAGTCTGGGAACCTCCACATGCCGTGGGTGTGGCCCTAAAACGACAAAAGACAAAAAAAAAGAAAAAAAGATGTAATGACAAATCTGATTTCCTCCACTCCCCTTCCCAGTTTCTCCAGCCACCAGCTCTGGGCCTCATCCCTTGAGGTGCCTCAGTAAACAGTTGTGAAAGGAATAAATGAAGGTAAGACCTGACCCTTGGGTATTTCAGTTCAGGGTCTCTAAAGTGTCCAAAGACAATGCTATGTGATCTCTTGGAAACAGGAAGACCATACAAGAACCCTAATGACATTCCTTTTTTAGCTCATCCTTTCAACTTTTCAATACTGTATTTTTATATACATTTTTTTTTTTTATTTTTGGCCACGCCCATGGCCTGCAGAAATTCCCAGACCAGGTGTTGAATCTGTGCCACAGCACCGACCCAAGCCACAGCAGTGACAAGGCGGGATCCTTAGCCCACTAAGCTACCAGAGAAATCCCTGTATACATTTTCTTTTTATTTCCTTTTATTTTTTTTAGGGCCACACCTAAGGCATATGGAAGTTCCCAGACTAGGGGTTGAATCCGAGCTGCATCTGCAGTCTACACTGCAGCTTGCTACAACGCCAGTTCCTTAACCCACTGAGTAAGGTCAGGGATTGAACCCGCATCCTCTAAGACACTATGCCAGGTTCTTAACCTGATGAGCCACAAGAACTCCAGCCTATATATATTTTAATATTCCTGTTTTATTAGCACACATATCATTTGTAAACATACATCTATGTGCACATATACACACAGTATGTATAAGTATACATATAAATACCGAGCTTAGGGCCGACAATATTCTGAGAGGGGTATGGACTCCAAAGTCTGGAGACCATCACTTAGACCAGGGGTTGCCAAACTGACCTGCAGAATAGTTCTCGCAAATAAAGTTTTAGTGGCACACAGCCACGCCACTCACTTACCCATGGTCTGTGGCTGTGTGCCACTAAAACTTTATTTGAGCAAAAACGGCAGAAGTGAGTACAGGCTTCCCTCTAGGGTGTGACTCTGAAACCTTTCATAAGCCAAAACAGCCCGAAGGGACAGAGCAATTGCTATTTTGCACAAATAAACAGAGACTAAAGCACAGATGCTCACAGCCAGCTCAAAGTGCAAAACTATGGTGACTATGATGCTGTGTGTGGCTCCCGAGAAAGGAGCTTGGTGGTGCCGCTCTCACCCCTTGGGTTGGCGCTGCTTGTCTAAAGTCTCACTGCAAACCAAACGCTGCATGCTATTTTCGATTTTCGTCTTTTTTTGGTAAAAGTAAAAATTCTCTCTCTCTCTCTTTTTTTTTTTGGCCGTGTCCATGGCATGTGGAAGTTCCTGGGCCAGGGAATGTACCTGTGCCACAGCTGTAACCAGAGCCACAGCAGGACAGACCAGATCACAGCAGGCCAACACCACATCCTTAACCCCCACTGAGCTTCTAGGGAGCTCCTCTTTGAGTTTCTTTCAGGTGAGTGAAAACAAGTACTAATATAGGTTTTCTTTTTTTTCTTTTTTTTTTTTTTTGTCATTTTAGGGCCATACCCACGGCATGTGGAGGTTCCCAGGCCAGGGGTCTAATTGGAGCTACAGCTGCCGGCCTACACCACCGCCACAGCAACATGGGATCCGAGCCGTGTCTGCAACCTACACCACAGCTCACGGCAACGCCAGATCTGTAACCCACTGAGCAAGGCCAGAGATCGAACCCGCAACCTCATGGTTCCTAGTCGGATTTGTTAACCACTGCGCCATGATGGGAACTCCTAATATAGGTTTTCTGTAAAAGTGAAGTGGCATTTAAAAAAAAAAGTAAAGAAAAAAATTAGTTGGCATAAAGTGAACTTTCTGAAAAATGGGGGCGCCAGTAGTTACCACAGAGACTGGGTGGACTGCAAAGCTGAAGATATTTGCTATACAGAATAAGTTGGCCCATTGCTGGGTTAGACCAATGTTCTCAAAGAGAGCTGTTAAATCACAGCCCCGGAAGATTCTCCCCCAAAGAAAAGAGTTCTATCAGTTTGAGGCATTCCTCCTGAGGAGCATATTAAAGGCCCCCCAGTAGTTCTACAGGAGAGAAACTTTTTTTTTTTTGGCCGCACCTGGGGCGTGCGGAAGTTCCTGGGCCAGGGAGCAAACCAGAGCCATAGCAGTGAGAATGCCAGATTCTTAACCTGCTGAGCCACAAGGAGATCTCCCCCATCACAGAGAATTTGCTCTTGTTTACACGTTCTCAGGTTTGTTTCTCCAAGGGGACTCCTCTCCAACACTGATTACCACGGTGCCACCTTGGGAAGCCCTAGAGCGCTCCTTCACCAGCCCTGGATCCAGAAACCAGCAGAGCTCAACACGGATTCTGGCTTAAAATTCCAGAAAGGTGGCCACAGGCACGTGTGAAGTTTTACAAAAGGCTTCTCAGCTAGGCAGGGAGTGCCATCCCATTGGAGCACTCAGCAAGCCTCCATTTTCGCACAGTCCAGAGGAGATGTGCACGCCTGGGACTTCAAAAGTCCAGTTTTCGGGAGCTCCCCCTGTAGCTCAGCGGGTTAGGTGAGGATGTGGGTTTGATCCCTGGCCTCGCTTGGTGGGTTAAGGATCTGGCATTACTACTGCAAGCTGCGGTGTAGGTTACAGATGCAGCTTGGATCCAGTGTTGCTGTGGCTGTGGCGTAGACCTATAGCTGCAGCTCCAATTGGATCCTTAGCCCGGGAACTTCACATGATGCAGGTGGAGTCGCATTAAAAAAAAAAAAAAGCCCAGTTTTCAACTAGCTACAGCGACATGGTGAGAGGGTGGCTGAGTAGAAAAGGCTCTAGGGCAGACAGACTAGGGCCTGAAATCTACTAGCTGGGTGACGGGAATCTCTGTGAGGCACTGTGGGCCTTAGTTTTCCCATCTACAGTACATACCTTTAAAAGCCTATCTGGAGTTCCCATCATGGCTCAGTGATAATGACTAGCAACCGTGAGGACGCGGGTTCGATCCTTGGCCTCGCTCTGTGGGTTAAAGGTCCAGTGTTGCTGTGATTTGCGGTGTAGGTTACAGACGTAGCTCGGATCCCACATTGCTGTGGCTGTGGCATAGGCCGGTGGCTACAGCTCCAACTGGACCCCTAGCCTGGGAACCTCCATATGCCATGGGTGTGGCCCTAAAAGGACAAAAAATAAATAAATAAATAAATAAAAGCCGTTCTGAGGATTAAATAAAAATGAAAGAAAATGGACCAGGCTCATGCCTGGGGTTCAGTTAAACAGCAACATCATCAGCATCATTCAAGAAGTCATCACGGAACTCCTCTGCTCCAAAATCTTCCATGGCTCCCTCTTGCTTGTACCAGAGTTCAAAATTCCTAAATAGCAAGTCAAGGCCCTACATCAGTCATCTAGTCTGGCTCGACTCATCTTCCTCTACCACTCCCGACACATCCTCAAGTCCAGCTACACCATACCCTCTGCCTTTCTCTGAGACCCTATAATCTCTCATTTTTGTAACCCTGCTCCTGGTACTACCTCTGATCAGAGGGTCCCTCCCCAAGCCCCAACTCTACCACCTTCAAAGCTTAGCTGGAATCAGATAAGTTCCCTTGAGGTACAGCAGGGGACTAAGGATCCGGCTTTGCATCAGCTGTGGCACAGGCTGCAACTGTGTGGGTTCAATCCCTGGTCTGGGAACTCCATATGCTATAGGCGCAAGCTGTTATACCTGGGCCAGGTTTTTTTTTTTTTTTTTTTGCTTTTTTAGGGCTGTACCCATGGAATATGTAGGTTCCCAGGCTAGAGATCAAATCGGAGCAGTAGCTGCCAGCCTACAACATAGCCACAGCAAAGCAGGATAGGAGCCGTGTCTGCAACCTACATCACAACTCACAGCAATGCCAGATCCTTAACCCACTGAGCAAGGCCTGAAGGATTCAGTCAGATTCGTTAACCACTGAGCTACTATGGGAACTCCTGGGCCAGGTATATTCTAAGTGCTTTGCAAATACTATAACTTTATGAATCCTCCCATCAACCCTACGAGGTCACTATTACTATCATTATTCCATTTTACAGATGATGAAACTAAGGCCCAGAGACATTAAGTGATTTCCCCAGGATACCACAGTTTTAAGTGGCAGAGCCAGGATTTGAACCCACGTTGCCTGGCTCCAGCATCCCTGTTCTTACTTTGCTCTACAATACTTGAGCCTCCCAGCTCCGTCCTCCCTCCACTCTCTCTGATGCTTCCTGTCCCCCAGCAATGGGTACGCCAGGGTCACAGCCAGGCAACCTCAGACAAGCCATTCATCTGGGACCAGCACCTATCCTCACCCCCCATGCTGTGAAGTTCACAAAAGACGCTGTAAGGAGAACACTTAGCACACATCTAGCCTACCGCAGGAGCCCAATCAACGACAGCCATGATTACCATTAGTAGTTAGCACCAAGAGGAGGAAGAGCATAATTTCTCCTTTTTTTTTGGTCTTTTTGCCTTAAATAGGGCTGCACCCACGGTAATGGAGGTTCCCAGGCTAGGGGTCTAACAGGAGCTGTAGCCGCCGGCCTTCGCCACAGCCATAGCAACACGGGATCCAAGCCATGTCTGCGACCTACACCAAAGCTCACGGCAACGCCGGATTTTTAACCCACTGAGCAAGGCCAGGGATCGAATACGCAACCTCATGGTTCTTAGTGGGATTTGTTAACCACTGAGCTATGACGGGAACTCCGGAAGAGTGTAATTTCTTTCTTTCCTTCTTTCTCTCTTTCTTTCTTTCTCTTTTTTGTCTTTTGTCATTTTAGGGCCACACTCGTGGCATATGGAGGTTCCCAGCCTAGGGGTCCAATCGGAGCTGTAGCTGCCGGCCTCCACCACAGCCACAGCAACACCGGATCCTTAACCCACTGAGCAAGGCCAGGGATCGAACCCGCGACCTCATGGTTCCTAGTTGGATTCGTTAATCACTGAGCCATGACGGGAACTCCGGAAGAGTATAATTTCTTACTCATCTCCATGACTGCTGAACTCCGAGTATGTTACAGAGGCTCAACACCGTCTTAGGATTTGAGCCTTTCCTTCCAACTCATTTTCTGAGAAATCCCAAGCAGCTGCTGAACCTGCTCTGGGACCTGGGAACAAAAGGGTGCTGGCTGGTGAACTTGAGGAGGCAGATAATCCAAAAATAATTGATCCCAGGTCATGGAAAGCATTCTGTTTACGGCAGCAGGCCGGCCTTCCCAATTATCTCCTGCTTAGGCTAACGTTACAGGCTGCCCTCCCAGCAAACTGAGATCGGCGCCTGTGCTGGCCATGGCCCCACGGGGAGACAGGGACAGGCCGAGGCTGGCGGCCTCTCACTGAGGTAAACTGAGGCATGGAAGGTACCGGTCCTAGCCCAGGGCACCCTAGGCTCAAGGAGCGTTTGCAGAGTGCTCACCACGTGTCATCTCCGGGTGCCTGGTTTTGGAGTCTGGATGCTGAGCCCAGACAAGGCCTGAGGTTTTTATGTATTCATTTATTTATTTTTGCTTTTTAGGGCCATGCCCACCGCAATGGAAGTTCCCAGGCTAGGGGCTGAATCAGAGCTACAGCTGCCAGCCTACACCACAGCCACAGCAACTTGGGTTCAAGCCGCGTCTGCAGCCTACACCACAGCTCATGCCAACGCCAGATCCTTAACCCACTGAGCGAGGCCAGGGATCCAACCGGCATCCTTGTGTATAGTAGTCGGATTCGTTTGCACTACACCACAACGGGAACTCCCAAGGCCTGTAGTTTTTAGAAATGCCGTCAGGAGTGGGAATCTTGTCTGCAGACCAGAGAGGGTCCAGCTAAGGTGTACATCACCAGATCCTGGTAATTCCTCAATCTCTCATGGGCCCAGTCCGACTTTGTAAATGAATCCTCCCATGAGTCCACGTGAGAGCAGTGTATGCGCCTCCTTGATACACATGAGAAAACTGGCCCCAAAGAGAAGAGGCTGCTTGTCTGAGGTCCCATGGCCTATTTCCCCAGCACAGGGTGCCTGGCCAGGCCCTCTCACACATGAAAGGGGGGTCTCCCCAACCCCTCCAGGCTCTTGCGAGACCTTCCCTCAATTTCACCTTGTGAGCAGGTGAGCCTGGCATCCTCACCAAGTCTCCCACCCCTGGAGCTCAAAGGTCTCATAGTGTCAGTTCCTCTGGGTTTCCAGGTCCTTAGGAAGGAAGCCCTCTGGGGGCAGGAAGTTGGAGGTGCTGACTCACAGGCCAAGGGAGAGCAGTCCAGGAAAGTTGTTCACGGCCTGTTTCCATGGCGCTGGGCTGCAGGGCACCCCTTCCTTCACAAGGCTGGATGTGTGGGGTGGGGGTGGGGCGCAGGCAGATCCACACTGAGGAGCCCTATTCCCCACCCAGCCCCACCTCCCCGACGGATTTCCACACTCATGGCAAATGCAGTTACTCTCTTGTAACTACCTGCCCTTATGGAGGCTGTCACGGGGTTCAGCCTTCCCTGCTAGCAGAACTTTCATCAGTGGAGCCAGGAAGCCTTCTCCACCCTGACTGGGTACCATACAGGTCCCCAAGAGACAGTGTGGGGACAGCTAAGGCCCACCAAATGCTGCTAGCTAGCCCTGCTGCCGACTTCCCCCACACTGTTTTTAGCAAGAGGAAGAGGGAGGTGACATTTGATTAGAAGGCCCGGCTTCTGAGAGAGGACTTGAGAAAGCAGGAAAGCGTCCCCGTCAGTTCCTCACTTCTCCTGGGGTGGGAAGGGGCCTGGGCAGCTATGAATTTATGGCCCCAAGAAAAAGGGGAACAGGCACCCCCTCCATCCGAAACCCAGAGCACTGCTGTGAAGAGCTGACGGCCACAGGTGTCACTCCCTTCCGCCTACTTGTAACATCTTACTTTGCTTAAAAGAAGCTTCTCTGCTCTGTGAGGCCTGGTCCTAACATGCCCCTGGCTGGACATCGATCAGAACTCCATACACCACAAACAGCACAAGTGCCCAAGAGAGGCCTGGATGCCAGCAGAATTGGGTTCAAATCCTGCTCTAGCACCTAAGTCCCCTGACAAAACCACATCAAAGGGTGGTTGAGGACTTAAGTGTGGGAGTCAGGGGACCTATTCAGTGCCTAGCACCTAGTGGGTGCTCGGTAAATGCCAGTTCTTCTTAGGATTTGGGGCTGATAACAGAATCCTGTCATATGGACCTAAACTAAAAACTACTCCCTTACACACACACACACACACACACACACACACACACACACACACACCCTCTCTCAAGGGTTCCCTCAGTTACTACAAGTCTGAGAAACTTCTGTGTAGCAGTCCTCATTTTACAATTCAGAAATCAAGGCCTACGGAGGGATCAGTCTGAGATCAAGGCGGCAGCAAGGAGCAGAGCTGGTTCCTTCCCTCAATCCCCTGGCCTTTCCACTGAGGCCCGGGGTGCTGAGGGCCCGCTTAGGGCTTCTAAAAAGTTCTTGTTCCCGTGCACTGTGCATCGCCCACTTGTTTGTGAGACTCAGGGAGAGTAGCAGACACAACGCCTTCTCAAGAAAACACAAGGGTGCAGCCACTCCCTCCCTCAAGGCCAAAAGCTTAGCTCACTCAGGGGTGAGGCAGGAGCGCTGTGGGCTAGAGACCTTGGGGTGGGGGCAGACCCCATTCAGGCAGGCTGATGTCACCGAAAGTGAGAACCATGACTTGTTTTCTAGTTCCCTGCCCGGGTAGACTCCAAGATTCCTGGCCTGAGGGCATCCGCTGGGTCACTTCTCAGCCCAACCTGCAGCCTCACCCACCCCACCCGCCAGAGGCTAGTTCTCACTCAACCCAGCGGGCTCTGGCAGAGGACACTAGGCCTAACCCCTAACACAAGAAAGAGCCCATTCAACGGGAGCAAGTCTCATCCTCCTCCCCCACACCCAGTGACTCAGTGACAAGTTTCTGAAGAAGAAACTGAGAGTGGGGAGTGTTTGTCAACCCCCCTGGCCGAGGCTCTCGGAAAATGCGGCTGGAGCAAGGCTGTCGGGAAATCCCCTCTACTAGGTAGTCAAAGAACCTGGCAAATACCTGCTAGCCTCAAGTGTGGGGGCACAAGGGAGACGCTCAGGGGTCCTCCTCCCAACCTCCTGACACCTGCTTGCAAAGAGATCAGACCGCTTATGACTTTCCTTGCCCCCCAAACATACGTGGGACTGTCTTCTTTACGGATCTACGTCGAGGACCAAGCTGCACCAAGCTGGTCCACCTGAAGGCACCTGAGCCCTCCACCCCTGCACATGGTAAGACATCCAATCTCCCACATCGGATGTCATTGATCGCCCACCTCTCCTCACGTCCAGCACCTCTGGCCCCCTCCCGCGTCCACGGCAGCTTCCTCCCAGCTCTCCCCTTCAACCCAATCAGCTATATCCTCTACCGGCCCCGTCGGGCTGCGAGTGGCAGCGGCCAGGACTTGAGAGGGGGCAGGGCAGGGCAGGGCGGCCCGAGCTCACCATGGCGAAGCCGGAGAGCAGAGCCGAGGTCCGGCTGGAGGCTTTGAGCTTGGCGCGGCTCAAGTAGAGCTTGCGCCAGGACAGCGCCTGCATCGAATGCTCGTTGAGGCTCATCACCTCGGAGTAACTCTGGCCGATCCAGTCCGGGTAGGTGACCGCGGGCGGCGGCGGCGGCGGCGGCGGCGGCGACCCCGGAGGCTCCCCGTCCCCGCTGCGGCGGCGGCTCCGGCGGCTGCCGCTGGTGGTGCTGCCGCCGCTGAGGGGAAGCTCGGGGCTGTTGCTGCTCGGGGGCGGGGCGGGCTCCGGATGCATGGAGCACGCTGCAAAGGCGCGGGCCGGCCCGGACGCCTGGGAGGGCAGCGGCCCCCACCCCTCCGTCGCACCTCCGCCTCCGCTTAGGCAGCCGCCGCCTGCCCCCCGCGCAGGTCCGGCCTCACCCGGCCGGCCGCGGAGGAAAAGGAGGTCGAGGAAGCTACTGCAGATCCAGCTCGCAGGCCCACCTCGCTGCTAGCAAAAGCCCGGGGCGGTAAGAGACAAGAGCTTGCGCGCGAGCCAGAGTCCAGGATCCCAGGACCCGGACCTTCGGCGCGCTCCAGGATTGGCTGCCGCCCCGGGCTTATTTGCATGCGTTCTGCCCACTCAAACCCCGCCCACGAGGAAGCCGGGAGGCGGGGAAAATGAGAATCACGTGAGTTCTCTTCTCCGACAGCAACACCCACAGTCCTCCGCCGGGCGCACCCTGTGCCGGCCCGCGCCGGCCCCTCTTCCTGGAAGCGCCCCAGCCCCCGGGGCCTCTCCGAGCGCCTCCCATCTCCACAGCTGCTCCGATGGCCCTTCTCCCGGAGCTCAGACTCCTGGGTTGGGCTACTTGAGGTCACCTCTGGGCGCCTCCTGAAGCTAATTTCCTTCCCCCTTGGAACAAGGTGACTCAGGGCCTGCAGGAGAAAGAGGAGACTGTGATCTGGAGTTCATTCATTCTGTATTTATTGACCACCTACTGGGTGCCAACACTGTTCTAGGCACTGAGGGTGGTGGGTTGGTGAAAAAAATGGACAAAACCTCCTGCCCGCTACGTGGAGCTTACGTTCTAGTGGAGGAGCGGGCAAACACTAAGGAGTAAATTATAATCGATTAGAAGGTGACAAATGTATAGAAAAAATAAATCAGGGTAAGGGGGCATGGGTAGTGCAGGGCTGCAATTTTAATTTGAGAAAACCCTTGGCAGCGCTTTTTTTTTTTTTTTTGGCTTCGCCTATAGCATGCGTAAGTTGGGGGTGTGGGCAGTAACTGAGCCTGAGCACAGCAGTGACAACTCTGGATCCTTAACCAGATGAGCCTCCAGGTAACTGCAAGGCCTTTTTTTTTTATTTTAGGGTAAGTATTTTTTGGTCCGTTTTGCCCAATTCGTTCACTTAAAATTCATGAGCGTCTGAAACAAAAGCCAGGGTACTGGTTAATACACCTATCCAGTAAGTTTACTGTGCACCTATTAAGCGCTTGGCTGAGGTATTTCAAGAAAATGGTAACTTTCATGGAATCGTATATTTTAATGAACAAACAATCAACAAAATAAGTTCACATCTTTCTGATTTGGTCTCTCTCTCTCTCTCTCTCTTTTTTTTTTTTTTTTGGCTTTTTAGGGCCACACCGGGGCATATGGAGTTTCCCGGGCTAGGGGTCGAATCAGAGCTACAGTTGCTGGCCTATGCCACAGCAACGCAGGATCTGAGCTGTGTCTGTGAGACCTACACAGCCACACCAGATCCTTAACCCACTGAGTGAGGCCAGGGATCAAACCCGCAACCTCATGGTTCCTAGTCAGATTCGTTTTCATGGCGCCATGATGGGAACTCCTGATTTGGTCACTTTTGAGCTGCGACCGGAACCAGCAATACAAAGTATCAGGCATCTGCTCTCCAAGGGCAGCAGAAAACAGCAGTATCCCTAAGGTATTAGCTCCAGGAGGGCAGGGACCTTCACTGCTGGTTTCACAATTCAGAGTATTGCTTGGCACGCTGCTCAGTAAATATCTGTTGAATGAATAAGTGTGGGAGAGACAGGAATGAGTGAATCTTAATTAGCCCAGAATCAAGTCACAGGCATGTGGCATTTCAGGCCAGCTGTGATAATTTTTTTTTTTTTTGTCTTTTTGCCTTTTCTGGGGCCACACCTGCAGCATGTGGAGGTTTCCAGGCTAGGGGTGTAATTGGAGCTACAGCTGCCGGCCTACACCACAGCCACAGCAGCACGGGATCTGAGCCACGTCTGCAACCTACACCACAGCTCACGGCAACGCCGGATCTTAACCCACCGAGCGAGGCCGGGGATCGAACCCGCAACCTCATGGTTTCTAGTGGGATTCGTTAACCACTGAGACAGGACGGGAACTCCAATTGTGTGGAATTTAATTTTTGTCACCACAAGAGGGCGCCCCTCCACTCACCCACATTATGGGATAAAACTGAAGGGCCCCCTCCCCAAAAGCCTCTGGGATACTCTCAGAGACCTTTCTGTTTTTCTGAAGACTTGACATTTGAAATCTCACCCCACTGGGCTTGTTTCTTTGGTGGCCTTTGTTCTTGTTTCTTTCACTTACCATCTGTATCTCCGCTCAACTATTACCTCTAAAGAGAGATTTTCCTTCTCTATCTAAAGTAGTCCCCATTTTATGTTCTGCCACCCCACTCTGTTTTATTTCCTTTATAGCTCTGATCACTGCAATACCTGAAATCACCTAGTTTATTTATGAGTTGATCTGGCGCCCCCCCACCCCTCGCGCGCTCCCCAGCAGATGAGTGTCTAGAGAGCAAAGTTCCGTCTATTTAAATTACTTCCTTATCACCCAGGGCCTCTCACAGGATCTCTTCTACCTGAGATCCCCAATAGCAACAGGTTCAATGAAAAAGATAATGAAATATCCTTGGTTCCAAGAAACCTTTAGCTCAGAACTGGGTGCACACACGGTTCTGAGGGCCCATAGGGCCTGAGGTAGGTCAGCTAGTCTGGAAGGGGATAGCCAGGAAGCGGGGAGTTGGGGGTGGGAGAGGAGATTTGCTGATTAAGGAACAAAAGGAGGTAGGAGGGGCAGCTCAGCATGGGGCTTTGGGGTGGGGATGGGGCCAGGTTTCCTTTCTCCCGTTCCAACATCCTGCCCCTCACACCCTCCTAATTCTGTGGTGTTTGAATTCCACCTTGTGCACGGAACAAAAGAAAACAAAAATACTATCACCATTTAGGTTGGTGGGTTGAGGGGTTGGGTTTCTGGGCCAGTCCCCGCTTCCTGTCCTAGAATCCTAGGGCCCCGGAAGGGCCAGTGGTTAATAACTTTTCCCCACCATTGTTAGAGCAGGTCGAAACCGTGAGAGCTACTTGCTCCATCACAAGCCCTACTCAAGAGAAACCGAGGCCACAAAGAGAAAGCATCTTGGCAAAAAAATGCCAAAAAAGCCAGTGGAGAATCAGCCTCGGAACCCATGATGTCCATTCCGGCAGTGCCTTCAAGCACCACGTGTGGCTCCCCCTAGTGGCTGGGGAGGTGTGCTGTCATCCTTTGCAGGTTTATAACTGAAAAAGCCAAATAGAATTTTTCGGTCAACTCAGCTCATGAGGGTATCCGATCGAACTGAAAGGGCTGCGACAACCGGCTTCACCACTGTGGCCAGTGAGCACAGCCCGGGGCTGACCAAAGATGGCACGAGCTGTCTCGGGAGGTAGCAAGCTTCCTATCACAGGGGGTAAAAAATTTTTTTAACGGTTAAGTGGTGCTTACCAATGACAGGCGCTATTCTAAGTTCTTTATTGTTAAACAATCTGTATGTTTAATATAAACAAATATAAAATGTAAAAATATGTATTTTAATAAGATGGGAGTTCCTGTTGTGGCTCAGAGGTAACGGACCTGACCAAATGAGGATACAGATTCCATCCCTGGCCTCGCTCAGTGGGTTAAGGATCTGGCAGTGCCACTGTGAGCTGTGGTGTAGGCTGGCAGCTGCAGCTGTGATTCAACCCCAGCCTAGGAACTTCCATATGCTGCAGGTGTGGCCTCCAAAAGCAAAAAATAAATAAAAATAAAAAAATAAAATGGAATGAGTAACATATTTATTAAATATTAAATTATTTGTTAATTATATTAAATGTTATTTTGCTTTGGGGGGGGTCTGCACCTTCGGCATGTGAAAGTTCCCTATGGAACTAGCCCCTAGGAAAGCTAGGGGTCAAATTGGAACCGAAGCTGCCAGCCTACACCACAGACAGAGCAATGCGGGACCTACACCACAGCTCACGACAATGCCAGCTCCTTAACCCACTGAGCAAGGCCAGGGATTAAACCCATGTCCTCATGGATACTAGTCAGTTTTTTTAACCTGCTGAGCCACGATGGGAACGCCAAGTCTGAGTTATTTTATTGTATTGAATATAGTATGTTGAAGTGGAGAACTCCTTACAACAACCCACGATTTTTTTTTTTTTTAGCCACAGCATGTGAAAGTTCCTGGCCAAGGAATCAAACCAGCACCACAGCAGCAACCTGAGGTGCAGCAGTGACAAAGCCGGATCCTCAACCAACTGCACCACGAGGGAATTCCTAATATCACCATTAAAAAAAAAACTGAAGTAGGGAGTTCCCGTCATGGCACAGTGGTTAACAAATCTGACTAGGAACCGTGAGTTTGCGGGTTTGATCCCTGGCCTTGCTCAGTGGGTTAAGGATCCAGCATTGCCATGAGCTGTGGTGTAGGCTGCAGACATGGCTCGGATCCCGTGTTGCTGTGGCTGTGGAGTGGGCCAGCAGCTGTAGCTCCGATTAGACCCCTAGCCTGGGAACTTGCCATGCATGCGGCCACATGCCACGCATGCGGCCCTAAAATGACAAAAAGACCAAAACAACAACAACAGCAAAAAAACCCTGAAGTATAATTGGTGTGAAACATTGTGTTGGTTTCAGGTGTATTTTACCATTTTGCCAATAAAAAAAAAATGCACAGAGAGCCAATAAGTAGTAGCAGAAGACATTAAACTCATTTGGGGAGTTCCCATCGTGGCGCAGTGGTTAATGAATCCCACTAGGAACCATGAGGTTGCGGGTTCGATCCCTGGCCTTGCTCAGTGGGTTAAGGATCTGGCGTTGCTGTGAGCTGTGGTGTAGGTTGCAGATGCGGCTCAGACCCTGTGTTGCTGTGGCTGTGGCGCAGGCCGGTGGCTACAGCTCCAATTCGACCCCTACCCTGGGGTGCGGCCCTAAAAAGCAAAAAAAAAACAACAACTCAGTTGGTGGGTCCCCAGAGTCTGGGGCTTGACCACCACCAAAATCCTCTCTGCCCCTGCATTAGAATTGCCTGAGGCATTTTGTTAAAATGTGAGTTACTGTAACCCACCCATGAAGTTTAGTTTGCTCAAGTTCTTTGGGTAAGATTTGAGAATCACTAAACTAGATGAGTTTTAATTTTTAAGTATTTTTGCTTTCTGCAGTGGTTAAAGATGGCTGTTCCCTTGGTCACTCAGTTGCACTGTGACCTTAGGTAAATTACTTAACTTCTCTGAGCTTCCAATCCTCTTAGCAAAAAATAAATATAGTACAAATACCTATTCATGGGAGGTCCCTGGTGGTCCAGTGGTTAGGATTCGGTGCTTTCAATCACTGTGACCTGGGTTCAGTCTCTTCTCTGGGGACTGAGATCTTACATCAGGCTGCTGTACTCTGTGGCCAAAACAAAAACAAAAACAAAACCCAAATACCTATTCATGGACTCTAAATCTGGACAGGTTTTTTTTCCTTATTTTTTTTTGCCACTCTGTGGCATGAGGAGTTCCCTTTATGGCTCAGCAGTAGCAAACCCGACTGATATCCATGAGGATGCAGGTTTGATTCCTGGTCTTGATAAGTTGGTTAAGGATCCGGCGTTGCTGCGAGCTGTGGTATAGGTTGTAGATGCAACTTGGATCTGGCTTAGCTGTGGCTGTGACTGTGGCCAGCAGATGTAGCTCCAGTTTGACCTCTAGCCTGGGAACTTCCATATGCTGCAGGTGTGGCCCTAAAAAAAGCAAAAAAAAAGAAAAAGAAAAAGTCTTGAAGTAAAATAGGTCTTCAACTTTTGAGTCTTTCAACTTTGTCATCCTTTTTCAAAATTGGTTTGGCTATACTAGGTGCTTTACATCTCTATTTTGTTTGTTTTTGTGGCTGGACTGGGAGGCATGCAGAAGTTCCAGGTCCAAGGATGAAACCCACGCCCCAGCAGTGACCTGAGCTGCAGTAGTGACACCAGATCCTCAACTCACTGAGCCACCAGGGGATTCCTCTCTCTATATTTTGGAGTAAAACATTGGGATAAATTTTGGAATACATATATGACTTGGGAATCTCTGCATCTCTTAAAAGGGGTGGAGTGTCGTCAGGATTAAACATCTTTCTGGAAACCTAGTGTCCTCATTAGTGAAACAGGACCAACTAGGTCACACTACAGAGACTGAAAACTGTTATGACTGAATTGTGTCCCCCTAAAAAAGATACGTTAGGAGTTCCCATAGTGACTCAGCGGAAACGAATCTGACTAGTATCCAAGAGGACGCAGGTTTGATCCCTGGCCTTGCTCAGTGGGTTAAGGATCTGGCGTTGCCATGAGCTGTGGTGTAGCCTACAGACATGGCTTAGATCCCACGTTGCCATGGCATGGACCAGCAGCTATAGCTCCGATTTGACCCCTAGCCTGGGGACCTCCGTATGCCACAGGTGTGCGCCTTAAAAAAAAAAAAAAAAGGCTAAAAATAGAATTACTATATGAGCCTGCAATCCCAATTCTGGGCATCTATCCAGAGAAAATCATAATTTGAAAAGATACATGGACCCCCATTTCATAGCAGCACTATTCACAATGGCCAAGATTTGGAAGCAACCTAAATGTGGATTGACAGAGGAATGGGAAAGATGTGGTACATATATGCAATGGAATATTACTCAGCCATGAAAAAGAATGAATTCCTTTTTTTGTTTGTTTGTTTGTTTTTTGTTTTTTTTATCATATTAACAATGAATTTTATTTCAGTTATAGGTGTACAAAGATCATAAGTCAATATGATAGATTTTGTGTTCCAAACCCACAGTGCATCCCCCCACCCCCCAGATTGTCTTATTTGAAAAACCAAGGTTTTCCAAAATCTGTGAGTCATTGTCTGTTCTTCAAAGAAGTTCATTGGGTCTCTTTAGTTTCCACATGTAAGCGGTAGCATTGGGTGTTGCTGTCTAATTGTCTGACTGGTTCCACTTCGAATGATAATTTCTAGGTTCATCCATGTTGCTATAGATGTTATTCCGTT
>PVHT021183555.1:20753897-20791607 GCA_004024745.2 Catagonus wagneri | reverse complement strand
GGGAGGTATGGGGTTGCTTCTATCGCGTAATCGCCCCTCCTACCTCTTGATGTGGTCTCCTCTTTGTCTTCTGGAGCAGAATATCTTTTTTGGAAGTTTACAGTCCAGTTGGTTGAAGGCTGCTCGGCATTTGTTTGTAGTTTTGCTGTTTTTCGGGAGAGAAGTTTAGCTCCAGTCCTTCTATTCCGCCATCTTAATCCAATCTTCCTTTTTTTTTCCTTAATTTATTTTAGGGCCACACCTGTGGCATATGAAGGTTCTCAGGCTAGGGAATTGGAGATGTAGCCACTCCATTGCCACAGTAATGCAGGACCTGAGCCGTGTCTGAGACCTACACCACAGCTCACAGCAACACTGGATCCCCAACCCACTGAGCGAGGCCAGGGATCGAACCCGCAACCCCATAGTTTCTAGTTGGATTTGTTTCCGCTGTGCCACAATGGGAACTCTAAATGAGGAGTTACTGCCTTGGCACAGTAGATTAATGACCTGGCTGGTCTCTGTGGCAGTTCCAGTTCAATCTCTGGCCTGATGCAATGGGTTAAAGGATCTGGCATTGCTGCAGCTAAGGCATAGGTCACAAATGTGGCTTGGACTCAATCCCTGCCCTAGGAACTTCCATATGCTGAGGGTGCAGTCAAAAATTAAAAATAGGAGTTCCTGTCGTGGCTCAGGAGAAACGAATCTGATAGCACCCCTGAGGACACGGGTTCGCTCCCTGGCCTTGCTCAGTGGGTTAAGGATCCGGGGTTGCCGTGAGCTGTGGTGTAGGTTGCAGACGCGGCTCAGATGTGGCGTTGCTGTAGCTGTGGTGTAGGCCAGCGGCTACAGCTCTGATTCGACCCCTAGCCTGGGAAACTTCATATGCTCCAGGTGCAGCCCTAAAAAGACAAAAAAAATAAAAAAATAAAAATTAATTAAAAAAATAAGAAAAGAAAAAAACTTAAAAAAGAATGAAATAATGCCGTTTGTAGCAACATGGACGGACCTAGAGACGATCCTCCTTAGTGAAGTGAGTCAGAGAAAGAGAAATATGTGATATCACTTATATGTGTAATCTAAAAAAAGTGATACAAATGAACTTATTGCAGAAACAGGAGTTCCCCGGTGTTCTAGCAGTTAGGGATCCTGCGTTGTCACTGCTGGGACTCAGATTCAAGCTTCTGTCCCGGAACTTCTGCATGCTGTGGGTGTGGCCAAAAAAGAAAGAAAGAAAGAAAAAAGCAGAAACAATGACTTAGAAAACAAACTTATGGTTACCAAAGGGGAAAGATCAGGGGGAGGGATAGATTATGAGTTTGGGGTTAGCATATAAACACTACTGTATAAAAAATAGATAATCAACAAGGACCTACCATATAGCACAAGAAACTGTACTCATTCTGTAATAACCTACATGGGAGAAGAATCTGAAAAAGAATGGATATGTATATACATATAACTGAATCTCTTTGCTGTACACCTGAAACTAGCACAACATTGTAAATCAACTCTACTTCAGTATTAGGAGTTCCCTCATGGCCTAGTGGGTTAAGGATCCGGCATTGTCACTGCAGCAGCTCAGGTCACTGCTGTGGTAAGGATTCAGTCCCTGGCCTGGGAACTTTTGCATGCTTCAGGCACAGCCAAAAAACACAAAAATAAAAAAAATAATTATACTCCAGTATAAAATAAAAATTAAGTTGAATTAAAAAAAAAAAACAACATAGACTTTGGGCCTCCCCAAATGTGAGGCCATCAATTTCTGGTGTTCTTAGCCACCCAGTTTGTGGTACTTGTTCCAGCCTCTAGGAAGCTAATCTGCGTGCCCTGGAGTGAGTTGAGATGGGATATTCTACCAGCCAAGGGGTTGAGTTATAATGGGTTGATCGGGGACTGCAAGTGTGTTCCAGATGTCAGCAGCAAGTAGAAAAGCACACAGACTTTGGAGCTAGGCACCCCTCAATTTGAATCCCAGCTTTTTCACTTTATAACTGTACCACTTTTGGGCAGGCAGCACAACATCTCTGAGCCCCACCTGTCAAATGCGAATAGTAATAGGACTTCACAGAAAGGGTTGTGCTGAGTGTTCCATGAAAGAATATTTGCCTGGCAGTCAGCACAATGCTCAATAAATGGTTGTTACTATTCCCCCCTCCCCTATTTTAGGCCGCACTCATGGCATGTGGAAATTCTGCGGCCAGGGATCGAACCTGTCCCACAGGAGCAACCACACCAGTTCCTTAACCTGCTGTGGCTGGAGGGAACTTCCACTATTTTCCTTTTGGTGGGATGTGCTGTGCTGTGCTCAAGGAAAGTGGTTTGTGGAATTTCCATTGCGGTGTAGTGGAAACGAATCCAACTAGAAACCATGAGGTTTTGGGTTCAATCCCTGGCCTTGTTCAGTGGGTTAAGGATCTGGCGTTGCTGTGAGCTGTGGTGTGGGTCACAGATGCGGCTCAGATCTGGCATTGCTGTGGCTGTGGCTGTGGCTGGCAGCGATAACTCTGATTTGACCCCTAGCCTGAGAACCTCATATGCCACGTGAGTGCGGCCCTAAAAAGCCAAAAAAAAAAAAAAAAGGAAAGGGGATTGTTTCATTCTAAACCTGACGATTTGGCTAATCTGTGAGTATTCATGAAAGGGCAGAATATATGTGAGAATCCCACCAGGAAAAGGAGATACCAGAATAGGGGATTTATACGAAGAATTTCTTCATAGATTATGGAAGAACCTTGGAGGCAAACCGGGAAGGGTGAAGCCCCTGCAGATTTGCAACAGCAGGGGGTCACTACCACCCCTGGGGTTGAAGGGACTGAGGGAGGAGGGGGTGTTTCTGGTACCCAGGAAGGACTGGCATCAACAGATTAGAAGCTGGACCCCCAGTGAGCCTGTCTGCTGGCGGGTGGAGACATAAGAACAGTAGCTGCTGCTGGAAAGGTTACCAGAGGCAGAGAGAGGGAGAAATTACTTCTCTCTCCCTCCCATCCACCAGGTTCCTAACACAGCTGGCCACTGGTTGACCTGTACAGGAAGCCAGTTGATCTGGGACCCTGAAGACTCCCCACGATACAGAGCAAAGCAGAAGTAGGGCCAGGAATGGATTTTAAGGGCAAATAAACCTAGGCCCAGCACTGGGGAGGTGGATTTATATTTAATCTCTCTAAGCCTCAGATTCCCCATTAAAAAACGGGGATAATGATGGCTACGGGTATATACTCATAGAATAGCTGACTGCATATAACAAGATAACAAATGGAAACGTTGAATGAGGAGTTCCTGTTGTGGCTCAGTGGGTGAAGAACCTGACTGGTATCCATGAGGGTGGAGGTTCAATCCCTGGTCTTGCTCAGTGAGTTAAGGATCTGGCGTCGCTGCAAGGTGTGGCATAGGTCGAAGATGTGGCTCAGATCCTGAGTTGCTGTGGCTGTGGCGTAGCCCAGCAGCTGCAGCTCTGATTCAGCTCCTAGTTCAGGAACTTCCATATGCCTCAGGTGTGGCCCTAAAAAGAAAAAAAAAGAAACAGCTGAACGAACCCGGTGCCTGGCATGCTGCAGGGAGTACCCCGAAAACGTGAATGAATAATCTAGTTAGCTGTTTTCTGCTCAGAGAAGGAAAGGAAGGAAGAGGACAGAGGCCTGGGAATAAACTCAAGGTACAGGAGCAGTGCTGATGATATTTTTATCTTGCAGACATGCCCATCTGTCCTCTCTGTTCTAAGTTGGTGACTGTCAGTCTCCTTTTAGAAACCCTGAGTCAGGGCTCCCCACACCAAGTTCAGGGTAGTCGCCATGCTCCTTCAAAAGGACCTCAAGCCACTAGATTTTTAGTCCGTGTCTCTTCCTCCAACTGCTGCCAAACTTTCCTTGCCTCCCCCCGCCTGGGGCTGAGCCGTTTCCAGGATCTCTCTTTGTATAATTAAAAAGAAAAATAGAACAGCCGATGTTGCTAAACACGTATTTAAAGTGACACCCTGGGTTCAGGGAGTGAAAAATAAAAACGTTTAAGGTTTAGATTAAAAGTCTCCATGCTTAGCTGTCTCCTGACCTTGGAATTTCTCAGCCTGGCTGCCTTTAATCCCCTTCTCTGGCTGGTAAAAGCCTTTCAGACTGAGGGCATTTATTTCCCGGAGAACAGTTCCAGGCTAATCACACAGAAATGCGCAGCATCCCAGGAACAGTCTTTCAAATGCATCGTGGTCTGTGGTGTCTGGTTCTCTCCAGAGGCCCTGGAGAAGGTGGGAGGAAAGCGGAGTGCTGATCACCCTAGGAGTCACCCCTGAGTCCCTCCCCTGTCAAAACCAGTCCATTAGAAAACCCATCGGTCAGCTGTATCCTTTGATTTTTTTTTTTGTCTTTTTGTCTTATTTGGGCTGCACCCTCGACATATGGAGGTTCCCAGGCTAGGGGTCTAACAGGAGCTGTAGCCTCCGGCCTACGCCACAGCCACAGCAACGCGGAATCCGAGCCACGTCTGCAACCTACACCACAGTTCACGGCAATGCCGGATCCTTAACCCACTGAGCAAGGCCAGGGATCGAACCCGCAACCTCATGGTTCCTAGTCAGATTCGTTAACCACTGAGCCACGACGGGAACTCCTCCTTTGATGTTTTCTTAAAATCTGAGCTCTTCTCACCAGCATCACATCTTCCATCTTATGCATACCAACATCATCGCTCATCTGAAAGTCTGCAGTAACCTGCTCCCTGATGTCTGCTTCTACTCTTAATCCTCCAAAAGCCATTTTGTAAGAGCAACCAAAAAAATCTTTCTAAAACAAATCTGACGCTGCTCTTTCTCTGTTGTATTATTTTCCCACTGCTGCTGTAACAAAGTACACAAATTTGGTAACTTAAAAAATATAAACGTGCGAGTTCTCTTCTTGGCTCAGCAGTTAACAAACCTGATTAAGATCCATAAGGATTTGGGTTTGATCCCTGGCCTCGCTCAGTGGGTTAAGGATCGGCATTGCCGTGAGCTATGGTGTAGGTCACAAAAGCGGCTCGGATCCCGCGTTGCTGAGGCTGTGGCATAGGCTGACAGCTACAGCTCTGATTCAACCCTACAGCCCGGGAACTTCCATATGCCTTGGCCTAAATTGGCAAAATAAAAAAATTAAAAAAAATATATAAATATACATTTATCCTATGTATAAATTTAGGAGTTCCCAGTGGTGCAATGGGATCTTCATTGTCTTTGCAGAGCTGAGATACAGGTTCAATCCCTGGTCTGGCACAGTGGGTTAAGGATTCAACATTGCCACGGCTATGGCGTAGGTTGCAACTGTGGCTCTGATATCTGATCCCCAGCCCTGGAACTTCATAGGCTGCAGGGCTGCCAAAAAAGTGAAGGTCAGAAATCCAAAATGAATCATAAGGGGCCAAGATTAAGGTGATGACAGGGCTGATTCCTTCTGGAAGCTCTGAGGAGAAATCTATTTCCTTGCCTTTTTAAGCTTCTAGCAGCTGCCTATACTCCTTGGCTTATAGCCTCTGTAGCCTCTGCTTCCTTCTTCAAAGCCCATCAGTCCAATCTCTGCTTTTATTGTGACATTTCCTTCTCTCTCTGTTTTTTGTTTTTGTTTTTGTTTTTTTGCTTTTTAGGGCTGCACCTGCAGCATATGGAAGTTCTCAGGCTAGGGGTTGAATTGGAGCTGTTGCCACTGGCCTACATCACAGCCACAGAAATGGGGTATCTGAGCCGTGTCTGTGACCTACACCACAGTTCACAGCAATGCTGGATCCTTAACCTACTGAGCAAGGTCAGGGATCAAACCTGTATCCTCATGGTTCCTAGTTGGATGCATTTCTGCTGTGTCACGATGGGAGCACCTCTCTCAGGTATTCTTGTCTATTCTTTCTTTCTTTCTTTTTTTTTTTGTCTTTTTGCCTTATCTAGAGTCACACTCACGGCATATGGAGGTTCCCAGGCTAGGGGTCTAACAGGAGCTGTAGCTGCCGGCCTTCGCCACAGCCACAGCCACGCGGGATCCGAGCTGCTTTTGTGACCTACACCATAGCTCACGGCAACGCTGGATCCTTAACCCACTGAGCAAGGCCAGGGATCGAACCCGCAACCTCATTGTTCCTAGTCGGATTCATTAACCACTGAGCCACAATGAGAACTCCTATTCTTTCTTTTTTCTCTGGCTGTGCCCATGGCATGTAAAAATTCCTGGACCAGGGATCGAATCCAGGCCACAGCTGTAACCAGAGCCACAGCAGTGGCAACACTGGATCCTTAACCCCCTACACCACCAGGGAACTCCTGCTTTCTTCCCTCTAACTTAAATGTCACCTTCTCAGAGAGATCTTTCACTGATCTTCCACCCACCACTCCCAACAATCTCTCATGTCATCTGTCAACATAAGCACTTAATGTTACCACTTTGTTGCTGTTTGGTTATGGGTATTTTTGGCTGCGACCAAGCCATGCGGAAGTTCCCGGGCCAAGGATCACGCCTGCACCACAGCAATGACAATGCTGGATCCCTAACCTCTAGGCCACCAGGGAACTCCTGTTTACGATTTTTAACTTGTTTACTCATATACTGGTCCTCTCCTCCACTGCAAAGTGTGCAAATGAGAAAAACCCTCCCTTGCCTTGGTCACTGCTATATCCTGACTAGTATCTAATAACCTGGATAAATGCTTGTTTTTTTTTTTTTTTTTTGTCTTCTCTAGGGTTGCACCCATGGCATACGGAGGTTCCCAGGCTAGGGGTCTAATCGGAGCTCTAGCCGCTGGCCTACACCACAGCCACAGCAACGTGGGATCTGAGCGGCGTCTGCAACCTACACCACAGCTCACAGCAACACCGGATCCTTAACCCGCTGAGCGATGCCAGGGATCGAACCTGCAAACTCATGGTTCCTAGTCAGATTTGTTGACCACTGAGCCACGAAGTGAACTCCGATAAATGCTTGTTGAATGGATGGATGGATGATGATGGTCTGGACGTTCCATCTGGTCTCTGGGCTTTAGTGTCCAGGATTCAGGCTCAGCATGGAGGTAGGTCAGAAAGGAGGAGGGTGCAACATTCAATGAGTACGACCTATGTGCCAGCCCCTGTGCTAGCCCTTCCTTTATGCCATTCAACATCATTAAACTCAATGAATACCCTCAAGCAGCCCCCAGTCTTCCTGCTGCAATGGCCTGTAAATAAATAACCTTAACCCACAAAGATAAGGCTATAACGTGGGTGTGTTCAGAGTGCAGAGTGGCCCCTTATCACCTTGTACTGCCAGGTACCTTTCCCAGTCTTATCTTCTCACCTGGGAACTCCTAGCTCTTTGAAGGTCAGGTAGACTCCCTCATCTCTCACCTGCCTGTCCAGCCCCTGGGCACCCAGGAAGGAGCTTGTCTACATGCTCAGTCAATGCCTGTTGTCTGCATACTTCTGAACCCCTATGGCAGTTGTTCCTTCATTCACACACTGGGCAAGAAGGCAGCAGCTTGCTGGTCCTAACGCTGGCACTGCTGGCAATGAGCTGGGAGCCTCCAATAGGCTGCCCACCCCTCCCATTCGGCTGGAGGTTTCCAGCTATAAATAAAGGATTTGGTTTCCTTCCTTGGTATAACCCCTTGCCTGGACTTCTGTATAATCTCGTCTTATAAAAATTCAGGCAACGCATATTTTTTTATGCACCATGCAGAAGTTCCCGCGCCAGGGATGGAATTTATGCCACAGCAGTGACTTGAGCCAGAGTAATGACAATACCGGATTCTTAACCTACTGTGCAATAAGGGAGCTTCCTGGAGGAGTTATTTATTCATTAGGTGTAGAATATCTATTTGGGATTGTTTGGCGCTGAATGTTTGTGTCCTCCTCAAGCTCTTCTTATGTTGAAGCCCAAAGTGTCAGAAGGTTTGGCAGATGATTAGGTCACGAGAGTGGGATCAATATGATGGGATTCCTGCCCTTATAAGAGGAGGAAGAGAAAAGGCTGTGTGAGCACAAGAGAGAAGGCTGAGGAGTGCCTGTCATGGCTCAGTGGAAATGAATCTGACTAGTATCCACGAGGACACAGGTTCGATCCCTGGTCTCATTCAGTGGGTTAAGGATCCGGCGTTAACTACAAACCAAGATGGGTCTCCACTGAGAACTGAATCTGATGGCACCTTGACCTTGGACTTCCCAGCCTCCAGAACTGTGAGAAATAAATGTTGTTTAAGCCACTCAGTCTATGGCATTTCATTACAAGAAGCCCAGCTAAAAAGTTTTGAAGTTGGATGGTGGTGATAGTTGCACAACAATGTGAATGGACTTAATGCTCAACTGCACACTTAAAAAAATGATTAAAATGGGAAATCCCACTTTATTTGCATTTTGCCACAATTAAGAACAAAATCGGATACTCCCTTCTATTAAAGTTGGAACGATTAAAAGATTGGCATGGCCCCTACATAAGGATGACATGCATATTTGTGAAATGTTCTATTTTTTCTTTCTTTTTTTGGCCGCCCCGAGGCATATGGAATTCCTGAGCCAGGGATCAGATCCCAGCTGCAGTTTCAACCTACACTGCAGCTGCGGCAACACAAAATCCTTAACCCACTGCACCAGGCCTGGGATTGAACTTGCGTCCCAGTGCTGCAGAGACACCACCCCTGTTGCGCCACAGTGGGAACTGTTCCATATTAAAAAAAAAAAAAAAAAAAAAAAAGCGGAGTTCCCGTCATGGCTCAGTGGTTAATGAATCCGACTAGGAACCATGAGGTTGCAGGTTTGATCCCTGGCCTTGCTCAGAGCATTAAGGATCCCGCGTTGCTGTGGCTGTGGCGAAGGCCGGCAGCTACAGCTCCTGTTAGACCCCTAGCCTGGGAACCTCCATATGCCGCGGGTGCGGCCCTAAATAAGGCAAAAAAAAAAAAAAAAAAGCAACAGGAAAAACCCTAGAGGAGTTCCCGTTGTGGCTCAGTGGAAACGAATCTGACTAGCATCCGTGATGCAGATTTGAACCCTGGCCTCACTCAGTGGGTTAAAGATCCAGCGTGGCCATGAGCTGTGGTATATGTTGCAGAGTCAGCTTGGATGTGGCGTTGCTGTGGCTGTGGTGTAGGCCAGCGTCTATATTCACTGTTTACTTTGGCCTACTTCGAACTTTTTATAAACTTTACGGTGGGCTGACTTTTGCCACTTGCCTTTCAGTTCAATATTTTTTGGTCAGAGGCATAGTGTAGACACCAGAAGTTCTAGGTCATTCTTGTTCACTGCTATATAGTATTTAATCTTAGAACACACCAGTCCCAGGTTTCTTCACGTCCTCTCAGGTGATCTCCTGTTCCATCCTATGTTGTCTCTGACTGAAAGGCCTTTGGCCGGGGCTTCCCCGTGTGGCTGAAGTGTGCAACCCTGAGTGATTGCCAAGCTGCTCACACATGGGTAATCTTGAAGAGGGAGTTTACACCCCATGGGGCAAAACCGTGATCAGGAGATAGCTGATAATTCTTTTCCCTTCTGCCTCTCTCCAGAACTGTCCTAAGATGCCACAGTAAATATGGCCTCTTCTCGGCACGTTCATATCAACTCACCCTCTTCTTTTCCGGCCTCACTCTTCCCCTTCAGCACTCTAATTTCCTTGGGACTGTACTCCTCGATGAAGCAGTACATAATAAAGACCTTTTCTTTTCTTTCTTCTTTTTTTTTCTTTTTAGGGCCACACTCACGGCACATGGAAGTTCCCAGGATAGGGGTTGAATCAGAGCTGCACCTGCCAGACTATGCCACAGCAAGAGCAACGTGGGATCTGAGCTGCATCTGCAGCCTACACCACAGCTCACGGCAATGCCAGATCCTTAACCCACTGAGCAAGGCCAGGGATCGAACCTGCATCTTCATGTTTGCTAGTCAGATTCATCACCACTGCGCTACAACTGGAACTCCCAGCACAAAGTTTTGATTCAGACTCTGCTTTCTGAGAAACCCAAGAAAGACATGTTCCACAAATATCCACGCTCCTGTTGATGAACATTTGTTTCGAGTTTTCTTTTTATTTTATTTTATTCTCCTTTGGCCATGGTGTGGCATATGGAAGCTCCCAGGCCAGAGATGGAATCGGAGTCCCGGCTGTGACCTATGCCTCAGTGGGAACTCCTGTTTCAAGTTTTCTGAGATTGCATATAATGTGTCAGGGTTGCCATTTTTTTTGGGGGGGGTCTTTTTAGGGCGGCACCTGCAGCAAATGGAGGTTCCCAGGCTAGGGGTCCAATCGAAGCTGTAGCCACTGGCCTACACCACAGCCACAGCAATGTGGGACTGAGCCACATCTGTGACCTACACCACAGCAGGGCAACGTCAGATCTTTAACCCACTGAGTGAGGCCAGGGATCGAACCTGCGTCCTCATGGATACTAGTCGGGTTTGTAAGCCGCAGAGCCACGAAAGGAACTCTAGGGTTACCATTCTTGTTCATGCTTCCTGGTACACTTGTGTGTGTTTCTTTGGAATGGTCCTAGCACAGAACTGCTGGATCTAGGTTATATGCTCCTTCAGCTTTATCGGATATCATCCAATTAATGTGTTTATTTATTTATTTTTGTTTTAAGGGCCAGACCTGCAGCATACGGACATTCCCAGGCTAGGGGTCAAATCAGAGCTGCAGCTGCACGCCCACACCACAGCCACGGCAATGCCGGACCTGAGCCAAGCCTCATCTGCAACCTACACTGAAGTTTGTGGCAGTGCTGGATCCTTCACCCACTGGGCAAGGCCAGGGATCAAACCCACATCCTCACGGACACCATGCTGAGTTCTTAATATGCTGAGCCACAATGGGAACTCCAGCCCAAACAGTTCTTAAAGTGCCTACATATTTTTCCAGTTTATTCCATCCCTAACCCCCACCATCGTTTCACTATTTTGGGTCATATGGGCCTTTTTTCAGTTCCTTTAGCATATGTGCTCCACTATCACGAGGCCTTTGCATCTGCTATTTTTTCTGCTGAGCACACTTCCCCCACACTCAACCTGGCTCTTTTCTCAGAGCTCCGCTCTGTGCCTCACTTCCTTGGAACAGCTCCCTGACCTCCCCCCAAACCACAGGCCAGGTCAACACCCTCCTCCCCCAACCCACATTATATATCATAGCCTCGTGTATATCGCTCTGCTGTTATCCATGTAGCAGTTGCAATGTTCCCTCTATCTTTGCAGCTGCTGGTACAAAGTCTCTCCCCTGCTCAGCTTCACTAGCCTGAAAATCATGACCATTATGCCTGTCTCAGCTCACTGCCATATCTTCAGCACCCAACACCATGCCTGGTACATAATAGGCAATTTTGTATTATCATTTTAATAGCTATTCTATGTTCTCATTCATGTTCAAGCTGTGTAAATTTCCCAGCATATTTTTACATTAATTAGAGTCTATTGGGAAAGATTGTGGCAATGCAAACATAATCCCTTTCCTTGAGGAACTCACAGATAAATGTTAAAAAAACTTTATTTAGGTGAGCTCAATGGACCCTTACCTATTTTAAGTGCTTATCAACTGTATTTTGTTTTTGTTTTTGGCCATGCCCATGACATGTGGAAGTTCCAGGACCAGGCATTGAACTCGAGGCACAGCAGCAACCCGAGCCACTGCAGTGACACTGCCAGATCATTGACCCTCTGCACCCACAAGGGAACTTCAAGTGCTCAGAAGCTGAATTGGAGCTGCAGCTGCCAGCCAACACCAACACCAGATCCGAGACACGTCTGCAACCTACACTGGAGATCATAGCAATGCTAGATCCTTAACCCAGTGGGCCAGGGGTCAAACCCGAGTCTTCATGTACTAGTTGGGTTCGTTAGTAATGAGCCACAGTGGGAACTCCATTACCTCCATTTTACGTATAAGGAAACCGAGTCTTTGAAGGTGAAATCACTTGCTCTAGATCACACAGCTAGCTAGTAAAGGGTACAGGCAGGATTTCTCAGCCAGAGTGCCTAACTTCCTATCACGGGGCCAGACTTCCCCAGCCCCAATTACCCTGCTTTCAACTAGATTCCAGAGACGGAGTTTTTAATCACAATGGCAAATTAATGGTCCCTACAATTATGGGGCACTTACTGAGTACTAATCACTTTATACCCATCCCTTCATTTATTCAACAAATATTTACTGAGACCCTACCCCTGCCAAGCTTTGTTTGTGGGGCTGGGAGTACAGAGGCAAACAGAACAGAATAAAACCTCTGCCTTGCAGAGTGGACATCACCGCGGGAGGAGGAAAAAAAAAAATGTAGGTGATGATCACTGCTACAGAGAAAATGGGGAGTCTCTTAGAGGCTCAAAGGATTAAGGATCCAGAATTGTCACAGTTGTGGTGCAGATTCAATTCCCTGGCTAGACACTTCCACATGCTGCGGGTGTGGCCAGCAACCCCAACCCAAAAAACCACCCCCAAGCAAAAACTACAGAGAAAATGGAAACAGAAAAAGGAAACATGAAGTGTGATGACTGGGATTTCCATGATCTCATTTCATTCCCCCTCAAATCCCATCATACACATACATGATAGGAAGATTCAGAGAGGTTAAGTCATTTTCCCCAAAGGCACACAGCTCACAGGCCAAGTCTGGACTCGGCAAATATGCTACAACCCATCCTGCCAATCACTGTTTGCTGTGCTCTTACCGAGGGCCTAGGGCTGTGGGGGAGACTTTCAAACTTTCTTCCAGTTTACCTGGCAGGCTGGTAAAATGACCTAGGTCAGTGGGTCAAAGCTGTACTCATGTGTCTGTTAAGCATGATCTCTAGGCGAGAGGCAGATGCTGAGACCTGAGTCCAGGCTCACGCTCGATCCCAGAGATCAGGAGCAGAAGAAGGACGCCGCCAAGGTCTTTTGGGGACTGTTGGTGGCTAAAAGGTCACATCTGGCTCTAAGCTCTGACACCCCCCACCCCCACCCCCCGTCTCTAGCTTGCAGCCATCAAACTGGGAGACCCAGAGTATCTATCTAGCCTCAAGCCTGGCTTTGCCCCATAAAGCCAAACTCATGTGAAAGCTTCATTATCTTTTTTTTTTTTTGTCTTTTTGCCTTTTCTAGGGCTGCACTCACAGCATGTGGAGGTTCCCAGGCTAGGGGTCGAATCGGAGCTGTAGCCACCGGCCTACGCCACAGCCACAGCAACGCGGGATCCGAGCCGCGTCTGCAACCTACACCACAGCTCACAGCAACGCTGGATCCTTAACTCACTGAGCGAGGCCAGGGGTCCAACTCGCAACCTCATGGTTCCCAGTCGGATTCATTAACGACTGAGCCACGACGGGAACTCCCAAGGCTTCATTATCTTGGGGGACTTTGGAGACTGCGAGGATCTGGGGTCTGGGGCTCGTAGGAAGCGTCTGTCCCTGCTTCAGCTGCGGGCAATGGCAGCTGGTCCCCTGCCCCCACGTGGCCCTGCAGCTCAGTTCCTGCCCAGCAGATCTCATAAACCCAGAACCCGGTAGTCAGTCTGGAATACAGTGAAGGAGAGCCGCGGCTTTGGAGCTAGGAGGGTGTAGAGCACCGCTTCCCCCACCTTGTCTGCTGGACCTCAGGAGGGCCTCTTAGAAATCTGCATCTTCAAATAGGTACACTTCAAGGTTTAGTTGATCAAGCTGAAAAGACATATTTTGGAATTTGTGGAATGAATTCATTCATTCATTCAATGAATTATTTGTTGAACGTATTTTATGAATCAGGCCCTAGGGGCAGAGGATAAGCAGTGAGCAAGATCAAGGTCAGTTTCAGAGGCTTCTTTTAATGAGAGAGACAGATGCTAGACTATTAATATGTGAGCATTTTATTATAATTGTGAGAAGTGTTCTAGATGAGAAATGGTCTTGTGCTAAGGTTAAACTGGGCAAACTCACATGTTCCCAAATTGCAATGGGCAAGATGAGTCTTTACAGGCTGGGAATAAGAGCCAAAGGTCCATCTCATTTCAGAGCATCCTAGACGCACTAGGATGAAAGTCCTGTTCTCAGCCCTGAATAGGTGTTTTGAGGTGAAAAGGATGGTTTCCTAGAAAGACTGCTGTGTGGATGAATCTAGGAGGCCCTTAAAAAAAATTTTTTTTTTTTTGTCTTTTTAGGGCCATACCCGCAGCATCAGGAGGTTCCCAGGCTGGGGGTCTAATCGGAGCTACAGCTGCCAGCCTCCACCACGGCCACAGCAAAACAGGATTCAAGCTGCGTCTGCGACCTATACCACAGCTCACGGCAATGCCTGATCCTTATTCCACTGTGCAAGGCCAGGGATCGAACTTGCATCCGCATGGATGCTAGTCAGATTCTTGGAGGCAATTAATAATTAGTGGAGTTCCTGCTGTGGCAAAGTGGGTTAAGAAACCGACTGCAGTGGCTCCGGTTGCTGCAGAGGCGAGAGCATGATTGATCCCTGGCCTGGCAGTGGGCTATAAAAGATTTGGTGTTGCCTCAGTGCAGTGTAGCTTGCAGCTCTGGCTTAGGTTCAGTCCCTGGCCTGGGAACTTCCATATGCCATGGGTGCAGCCGTTAAAAAAAAAAAAGGTAAAAAAAAAAGCAATTGGTGCATTAATGAATGTCATTTCGAGGAGGGTTAAAAAGCCACTGACTCCACCTGCAAAAGGTGTTATAATACGGTTGCTAGGAAAGGAGAAAATCTTGGCCCTTTTATTCCTAGCTTCCTGGAAGGGGAGGAATTTAGGGACCAAGTGGGGCATGGCAGGGGTGCTGGACTTTAGACACTTTTAGAAATAAGTGTTGACACTGTGCTAGCTTGAAGATACATCAGTGAATGAGAAAGACAGGATTCCTGCCCTCCCAGGGCTCAGGGTCAATAAAATAATGCCATACAAGTTCCCCTTGTGGCTCAGTGGGTTAAGGACCCGACACTGTCTCCATGAGGATGTGGGTTCAAACCCTGGCCTTGCTCAGTGCGTTAAGGATCCGGTGTGCCTGCAAGCTGTGGCATAGGCCAGCAGCTGCAGCTCAGATCAACCCCTAGCCCGGGATCTTCCATATGCCGCAGGTTGCAGCTGTAACAAGAAAAAAAAGTGTGATAAGCATTATGAGGGGAGCAGGAAAGAGAAGATCTCTAAGCTGGTTCCAGGAGGATAAATAAGAGCTGTGGAGAGGGGGAGGGCTGGCAGGATCGAGTGCTCTGAGTGCAGGGACCAGCACAGGCAAAGGTCTGGAGGAGAGAAAGCAGGTTTAGTCAAAGAACTCAAAATAGTTCAGCGTGTTCAGACTTTGAAGGAGATTTGTGGGTAGAGAAAGAATGTTGGAGAGAAAAGCTGAGCTGTTCCACCTATCTCAGTCAGCCTTCCTCTTGGGGGAAAACTAGATTTCTCCATTCCACAAATAGGGGTATGAAGTCCAGGTGGACGCCTTCATTTTAACAAAAACACATCGTTACTGACCACCCTGTTACAGAACATTGGCTCAGACAACCCTCAGGTTCACTCTTATCCATTTGAGATCCTGACTCCCATTTCACAGATGGGATAACTGAGGCTCAGTTTGTACCCTTTGTCCAAGGTCATGTAGCTCACTACATTTGGGAATTTAGAATGTTCCTTTACGTCAGTGCTTCTGTTCTAGCGGTTCTTTTTACAGGAGGTAACACAGGTAAAAGCTTTTTAGTAGAGCCAAGTATACACGAAGCATGATTATTAGTTTTGCTGGATTTCTGGCTCCATCCAATTCAGCCTGCTGCATGCAGGGAGCCCAGGAAGGGGCAATAATGAAAACCAAAAGGTCTCTCAAAATTCCCTTGCATCTATTCTGGTTCCCTTTCTGGGGGTACTTCCAGATATTATCTTCTGCCAAATAGTTTGTTTCTCAGAAGTTGCAAAATGTGGGAGGTTTAAAAAAAAAAGAAAATCAGCAGCATCAACAACTACAAAAACCCTTGCAGCAGCCTGAACACAAAGAGTTTGAATTTTGAACAAAGAGCAGGGTGAGACCCAAAGTAAGTGCTGACACATCCTCTCTCCAGCTGTGAACTGGGGGTCTGAGGGCTGCTGCAAAGGTCATCTGTCTCTACATCTTTGGGCAGGAAATGCAATTCAATCCTCTCAGTGACTGATCGCTCTGCAAAATTAATGGAAGCGTCTCCAACACTGGTCTCTGTTCTGACAGCACAAAAAGTGAGTCAAACTTCTCTCCTCTCCTCTTACTAAGCAAGGTCAGCTGTTTCCATGTTTTAAAAGTTCATAACATCTCTCCAGGAAATTTGCCCCTGGGTAATCTTTTGCAAGGCGAAACACTTTCTTCTGGGGTGAGAACCAAAGGCTGCACTTGAAGGTCTGGAGACCCTTCTAGGCTTTTCATCTGTCCCTGCTTCATCTTTCAAAATAAAATCAATGTAAAAGGCGTGATCTTCCCTGAAAGGGTTAACTGCCAGCCCGGCTGGCCAGCCCTCGGGGGATTGGCAACCAATAACAATTTAGCATGATGAAGTAATGCTTGCATTTTGATTTCCATTGGTTACCAAACTTGTCCATCAATCCAGAGATGCAAGTTTTGAAAGTATCTTTGAACTTTTATGACTCTCTTCCTGGTGTTAACCCCTTGATTAACTCACCTGTTATTTCCAAGGTTCCTGCCAATCCTCACACAGGAAGAGAAAGAAGAACATGCACAATTATAGACGTAAAACTGTCTTCCCAAAGTGACCAAAGCCTGACATTCAGGCTATATGCAATTCTGCCCTTTCTTACTCAGATCCTTTAACATGCAAGAACTGAGGAGCAAAACAAAACAAAACCCCCAAACAAACAAACAAACAAAATCCCTGGGAACTACAATCACTTCAAAACTGTGAGAGTGTGGTTTGGGTCCCAAAGTACTTTTTAAATTGCAAAAGTAACTCAAAAATATGGCAAAACTCTAAGGTCTGGCAAGGCTAGGTGCTGGATACACAAGTCTTTGCTATATTTATTTATTGTATTTATTTCCTATGGCTTTCTTTATGTTTGAAATATTGCATAAACTTAAAAGGGCACACGGGTTGTTAAAAAATGCAGATATTATATAAGTATAGACTCTGTATAACCCCTTCAAAATTGTCTCCTCGCCTTAGAACTCATCAAACAATGGTTTGCTGCTGGATTCCAGTCTTTCTCTCTTTCTTTCTTTTGCACATTTTTGTACAGCTTGTTTTAAAATAAATGGGATCATGACATACATGTTACTCTGTGAATTCTTTTTTTGTTTCTTCACTAATCTTGAATTTTTTCTGCATCACAATATTCAGCTCTAGTTTATCCTTAAATAATATTTTACAATGAGGAGGCTCTACAGAGAGTATATGGAAAGAACTCCAAGATCATATTAAGTGAAAAAGGAAGGGGAAGGACAGTGTGTATATTTGTGTGACACAATAATAAAAGAAAATATATCCAGATGTTTGTAAGAGCATAAACCAGAAATTTCTGGGAGGATACCCAAGAGATTTGCTAAGTTTTCTGGGGATGGGACCATGGAGGGGAGAAACTGGGGCTGAGGGAGAAAGAAAGCAATTTAAAAACAATTTTAAATAGTGGAACATTTCATAAATACAACAGAATTTATAAAATATTTAAGGATGCTTAAAGAATTACACTCAGGTGTCCATCATCTAGATTAAGAAACAGAAAATCACCAGTATCTCTCATGGTTCATAATCCCCACACCAGGGTTGAGTTTTTTTTCTTGCATTTGGTGTTAATCATTCCTTTGCATTTATTTGTGCTTTACCACTCAGGTACGTATAACTAAACTTCTTTGGTTTAGAGTTGCCTGATTTTGAATCTTCTAGGCTCAAAAGGCACAAATAAAATTAAATTCAATTTTGAGTAGGTAATACATCTACATGGTATAAAATTCAAAAGGTACTGCAACATACACAATGAAATTAAATTATACAGTTCAAAATCAGACAGCACTAATGCATACATATGGTAAGAATTCCACACTGTACCAAAGAAAAAGTTTTCTTCTCTTTTCCCGTTTTAGAATTGTATTTCTTTCCAAAGAATATGCATTTAAAAAATCATATAGATATAGATATGTCCACTTTGGTTTACATAAATGGTCACGACAATTCATCATTAGTATTCTGTACCTTGTTTTTTCTTTTTTCACTTTTTTTTGTTTTAATTTAAGAATATTGTGGAATCATTTTACATCAGTATAGACATAGCTAACTTATTTATTCATTTATTTTTCCCTGTACCGGCAGTATAGGGCAGTTCCTGGGCAGGCCAGGGATCTGAGCCACAGCTGGATCCTTAACCCACTGTGCCATAGTGGGAACTCCTAGAACAATCTTATTTTTAAATTAAATGATTTGATAGCATATCATTGGGCAGACAAATTGTCCAAGAATCATTTAATCAGTTCCCCAGCTTTCAGACCGCTTTCAATCTTCTGTTGCAAACAGGGCTACAAATGGATCGCATCTTTGTGTCTGAGTCTGACTAAGATATATACCAGGAAGTGGTTATCCATCATCTAAGGCTTCCTGCCCCATCGCCAACTATCAGTCCTTGAGAAGTTTGCCGGATCCGGGCAGGTAGGACAATCTTATATCCAACTGGCACCTTCAGATGCCTACAGTGCCATGCTCTTGGCAGGCACTCAGAGTAGGTGCTTTAAGGGCTGATGCTCCAAACTTGCACATGTTACCAGATGGCCCCTTCCAGAAAACCTTTGCAGATGGGCACCTGGCCACCTCCCCGCAAGGCAAATTCTGGAAAACGGTCCAAGGTTGCACTGTCCATTAAGCTATATATAGTTATTTAAATTTATGTACATAGTTATTTAAATTTATATAGTTATTTCATATATATAATATGTATTTATACATATAGTTATTTAAATTCACTTAAAATTAGGCAGAACTTCTTTGCCTGCCTGAATATCTCTCACAAGCGTCTTAATAGATCTATTTTTAAAAAAATGAATAAATTTACTTAATATGAAATTCGGTATTCACTTCTTTAATCCCACGACCCACATTTCAAGTGCTCCGTAGCCACATGTTTATACTAGACAGTACAGACAGAACAGTTCCCCCATCCTGTTCTATAGGACAGCCCTGCAGGGAGGCATAGTGGTATAGCCTGTGGGCTCTAAAAGCCCTGGGTTCAAATCCTGTCTTTGCTACTTCACAGCCCTAAAAGGTGGGCAAATTACTTGACCTCTCTTTGAGACTGAGCTATAGAAGTGGGCAATTACAGAAGCCTTCTCACAGAACTTTGATGAGATTCAGGGAGATAGCAAATGCGAAAGGCTTTGCTCAGTGACAAAGTACGTTCTCAAAAACCAGGAGCTCGAATAATTATACATGAATATGACAGCTTCAGTTTCTAACAGGCGGAAAATCCTGGAATGAGACTTTCCTCCAGTACCAGCCCTTCCTAAACTGCTTGGGAAGCGGCTGCCTCACCCCGTGCCCCGTCCAGGGGCACTCTACAATCGGAGCTGGGTTTTCTGTCTTCTCTGCTCAATCAACCTTAGATGAATGAAGAAATGAATGAATAGGCCAAAACAGCCAGGATCTGACTGGGCCTTTTTTAAGAATGGGCAAGAGGGTCCAGGAAGTCATTATTATTATGTTTCAAATACAACAGGCCGGTCTTTTTTTCCTGCAAGAAAAAAAAAAAACAAAAACCAAACCTCTCCGGGGAATCACCTTAAACTTCCCTTCCCCTCGCTCACCTACGCTCCATTTCTCTGGGACATTTACCCAAGGAAGGAGCTCAGGGGTCTTGGCCCCGCCTCCTTTGGCCCAAAATAACCTCCTCCCCCCACTTTGAGCAAATGCCTGGAATTCTTTCAATAGGAGGACAAAGCCTTTCATCTGCCAATTACTGATAAAGGGAAAATGCAAATATTGCTGGGGAAGGTGATCCATCAAGGGCCCAACATTTATGAAGTGACCACTTAGGACCAGGCGGCAGGGTAGGCATTCTGGGGGCGTCAAAGGGGAACAAGCCGTCCCCCCCATCCCCCGGCCCATTCTTCTTTCTGGTCCGTGGCTTCCTGACGGTTTGTAAATGTAGGGGATTAAATTAGGTGACTACTCGACCCCTTCCCACTCTGACAGGCCAGGAACTCCCCATTGGGGTGATATGTGGACTTAACTGTTTTTGCACTAAGGTGTCTGCCATCAGGTCTTTTCTTGACACCAGCTTTTGGGGACACCATGAGACCACATGGGGAGACAGAAGGGTCACTGGGAGGAAAACAGAATGAAGATCAAGTGTTTTATTTCCCAGTTTTGCTTTACTGCCCTTAACTCATGACCTTCCAGCCCACCGCACCCTCCTTTGAATATGTTTATCTCTGTGGGAGCAGTGAAGATGGTCAATATCCAAAAAAAGGATGTGACGGCACAGCCGGGAGGCTCCAGTTTGAGCCCCAGCAACCTTACTCACAAGCTGTGTGATCTTGAGTGACTGGCTTTCCCTTTCTGGTTCCTTATTTGCAAAATAAGGAATAACAAGGCTACTTTCTTTCCTTTAAAGGGTTCTAGTGAGGAGTTCCTGTCGTGGCTCAGTGGTTAATGAATCTGACTAGGAACCATGAGGTTGCGGGTTCGATCCCTGGCCTCGCTCAGTGGGTTAAGGATCTGGCATTGCCGTGAGCTGTGGTGTAGAGGTTGCAGACGCGGCTCGGATCCTGCGTTGCTGTGGCTGTGGCATAGGCCGGCGGCTACAGCTCCGATTAGACCCCTAGTCGGGAACCTCCATATGCCGCAAGTGTGGCCCTAAAAAAGGCAAAAAGATTAAAAAAAAAAAAGTGAGAAGCAAATAAAATGGTCCCTGGCTCTTGGCAGAGGCTGAAAGCAAAACCCTCCTCACTCCCACTAAGCCAAGGTGGGCAATTTCAGCCTGGAAAAAATTTTAATGTTTGTCAGCTCGTGGACTTGGATTAAGACAAACTTCAAAGGGTAGTCTTTGAAGGGTGGGTGGAAAAAAAATAATATATACACACACACACACACACAGAAAGATAGGACAGGAAACTTCAAGGTGAAGGGTAAGCTGTCTGGAAGGTGACCAATGCCGAGCTGATGGTTCACATCTGATCTCTGTTGGGGAAGCCACTTCCTCTCCACTAGTCTGTCTGATCACTGTGTTGACACGGGGGAGGATATGAGCAATCATCCAGGTTCAAAACTTCTCCGAGCCTCAGTTTCCCATTTGCAAAATGATGTGCTCCAACTATCCCACAGGGTTCACGATAGAAGTAAAATTTAAAGTATGGGAAGTTTTTCTTGCAAGGCCTGCTATGAGCATGTATAATGTTCCTTTACTGTAGCCCTGGGGCCATGCCACCTCATCCTGATCTTACCCCCAAGAGCAGGGCCTAGTTGGGCTAGAAGAAGTTAGGGCCAGCTTTTCTCACAATCAAAGTCGACCTGACAAACTTACAGGACAACACATTCAGGGTTCCAGTTTTGGGGAACCCAAGCCAGTGAACCAGGTTTGTGGGCAGGGAAGCATATCCAGATCTAATGATACTCCACATAAGTCCAGAGGGTGCCCATACCTCTGCCAAGAAGCGCAGTAGGACTAATCAAGGGGAGCCCAAAGTTCCCCACGCCCCATCCCAGCGCCTTGCACCTTTCCACCGACTTTTCTCCTATAAACAGCCAATAAGGGCTTACCCTTCGCGCGTTTGCCAGCTGCGTTAGGAGGCGCCAGATCCGAGATTCTTTCGGTAGTTCACTCCTGAGCATCTATTTCCTCCTCCTGGCGAGCGCAGGGACCTTTAAAAAATGTCCAACTTCTGCTCCAGGGCTTGTCGCCTAGTAAAGGACTCCAAAGACGCGGGCAGAATGAATGAATGAAAGGCAACGTCTTCCGGTCAGCTCGGGTCTGAAAAGGCTCTGCTCTGGCTGTATTTCCTGTACCTGTGTGTATGTGGATCCTTATCATTGAGTCCTGGAATTTAAAAGTTGTGCAGTCCGTACAGGTATGGAGCTGCGCTAATTTCTTCCTGAGCCCACAAATGCCTCCTCCGTCGGGCAGGTCCGCTTATGGGGGTCTGGAGAGGACCCCCCCAAAAAAGTGGTAGCAAAGAAAAAAATTATATATACACAAAATGCTTTGAATTTGGGTCGGCCACGTAGGTAACGGGGTGGGATGAAATGAAGGAAAAGGAAGAGGGGAAGCCCGTGGGGGCCAAGGGCAATGGGGGAAGGGATTGAGGTGGGAGGTCGTTTTTGGGGGTGCCAGGCCCTGGGGGCTTTCACGCCAGCAAGCTCGGCTTGCATTTCCGCGCCTCCCGCTGAGGCCAGCCGTGCAAATCTGCACCTCCCTCCCCACCCCCTCCTCTTTCCCTCCCTCCCTGCCCCGCCATCTCCGGGATGCGCCCGCCGCCTGCAACTCAGCCCTTCCAAAAGTCAGCTCTGCACACAACTCCCGGGCGGCGGCGGCGCCTGCGTGCAGAGGCGCACTCGTGACCCAACAACAAAACAGCGATGCCAGGGCGCTAACGGCGCCCGGTGCCTCCCGGGCGCCCTCCCCTCCCCACGCCTCCTCCGGCCGCCGCCCCCGCCCCCCCCATCCCGGGCGGAGTGCCCCCACCACCACTAGCCGGGCCGCGGGCTCCGAGCGCGATCGGCAACAATGTTTACGTTCCGGGGATTATGACGTCGACGCCTCCCCCCCCCACAACTGCTGAAAATGGTTTCCTAGGACTTTGCAAACGGATCTGCTTAAGTGTTGGTGCAAAACTTTGTAGATCTCGGCTCTGGCTTGCTTTATTTATTTATTTTTTGGCTTGTTTTCTTTGGTCTTCCCTCCTTCCCCCCTCCGCCAAAATGCAGGGGGCAGGAGTGTTGACAATTAATTGGTGAACTCTCCTAAAAAAATGGAGGCAGAGAAAGACTCTGGAAGAAGATTGGTGTGTAGCTTTTTTTTTTTTTTCCAAATCTGTATCTGGTATATGATAGATCTATTTTTTTGTTGTTGTTTCTTGCTGCCTTTTCTTTCCTTTTCTATATTTTGCAAGAGGACCGGAAAAAAATAATAAATTGCATGCAAAAGGAAGCAAGCAGCTTACTCCTCCAGTCCCTTGTGAGGCTCAGAGTCTCAGACACTTAAGTGGGGAGATGGTAGCGGGGAAAGGCGTGGAGGGGGGTTCAGCGGGCTCGGGGTTCGCCCGGATTCTGGGGGGCTGCGAGGCCGGGCGCTCGGCGGTGGAGGGAGGAGGCAGGGGATGCGGGGAGTGGTGGGGGAGTCTCCTTAGGAAGTGAGTGTGCGCGCGCGCTTGTGGGGAGATGAGGCAGCTGCTGGTGCGTTTTGGGGTCTCCGATGGGAGCTTTGTGGCGGGCCGTCTGCCTCTCTCCTTCCCAAGCCCGGAACCCCTCCTCCCACCTCTTCTTCTTGCATTGGCGGGCGGTCGGCGGGGGCGGCTGGGGTCTCAGACCTTCCATTTCAGCCTTCTAGCTTCCCCGGTAGCTCGGGGGCGGCTCCAGTCTTAGAAATGCCGCCGGCCCCGGGTTCCGGCTTCCCGGCTCTGCGGCCGCGGCCGCCAGGGCTGCTGTTAGCGCCGAGCCGGGCGCTGCGGCGGCTCTTCCCGGGGCCTACAAATGCCCCGCCAGCCCGTGCGCGGAGCCCCCCTCGCGGGTTACATAACCAGGCTCCCGTCCGAGTGGACAAAACTCAACACCTCTCAGGGGTGGGAGTGGGGGGGGGTAAGGCAAAGTCCCCAGATATCCTCTCCATGGCCTCCAAAGATGCAGGAGGGGAGTGCCCTGTATAGGGAGCAGCCTGACCCGGGGGGTGCGGGCCCCTCTCAGTATCCTGATTTTCAGCATCTTGGGCATTTGCGCAAAGTTGCTCCGGTCGCAAAGGTGGGGTGCAGGGGGCGCGCGGCTCCTGCACCTGTTCGATCTGGGCCCAGGATGAGAGGCGACCCCCAGTTCCCCTAATAATGTCCTGGGCTCTCTGGTTTGGGTCCCCGCAGCGCCCGATTGACCGCCAGAGATACGACGAGAACGAGGACTTATCGGACGTGGAGGAGATTGTCAGCGTCCGCGGCTTCAGCCTGGAGGAGAAGCTGCGCAGCCAGCTGTACCAGGGGGACTTCGTGCACGCCATGGAGGGCAAAGGTGAGGCGCCCCTCCTTGGGCCCTCCTCGGCGCTGCGGTCCGAGCGCACGTGGGGAGGGAGCTGCCGGTGGCTGGGTTCGTATTTCGCGCCCGCGTCCCCCATTCCAGGGGATCCGGTGACGAAACGAGGCCGAGCACTGGGGGGGTGGGGTGGCGAGGGAGGAGGGCAGGCGGGAACGGGGGCCGGGCGTGGGCCTAGGCCCGGCCCGCGCCCACCACCAGCCCTAGGGTGGGCAGAGCCAGGGGGCCGGCGGACAGGGGGACCTGAGGACAGACTGGCGGACCGAGGGAGGGCGGGTGCACGGCGTTCTACCCCTCCTGGAGCCGGCCCAGCTCCTTGCGCTGCATGAGATGCAGCCGCCTGGCTGGAGCGGGTCTGGGGCAACCCGGGGGCATTGGGGCGAGGGCCCCCACTGGGCCTGAAGTCTCCCAAACCCGGTGCCATTTCGGGCCCTGCAGTTAGGACCTGACGCCGGGGACGCCCCGGGTTACTGAGCGCCGCTTCCTGCAGATGGGGTCTATAGATCCTATTGCTTCGTGGGCCCTGGGAGCCGGGTGGGTGAGCTTGAAGTTGGCTGGAGCGTCCACTTAAGCCTGAAGCCTCTACCCCTGCAACCCTGAAGGTTTGAAGTGGGGGCTGCGGTGTAAGGGGGTTGGCCCCCCTCAGGCTTCAGGCAGTCCCCTGGCATTTGGGGGTGAAAACCTGGGAAACAAGGTCTCTTCCCGGGCCTGAGGCCTTGAGAGCTCTCTTCCCCTTGTGGGCCCTGACAGTTTAGAAAGTCTGAGAAGCCTCTGGGTTTGGGGGATGTCACTGCAGCCTGAGACCTTCAGGGCCTGACTTTCTCCCTGACCCTGGTACTAACAAGGTGTCTGGGGGTGTCTTCCAGACCTGGAGGTGAAGCTCTGCTTTGGGTCCTAGGCCTGCAAGGCTCTGGGTTCCGCATGTGGGCTTGGGGTTTTGGATTTGCCCCTGCCTACCTAGGCCTCTCCCTGTGCCCTTCTGGGGCTTGTGAGTTCATTTTTTCCTCCGCTAGATATTTGGGTTTTCTTTATATTACTCTGTTTCCATTTTGTTTATCCCCCCTCCCCTCTTGGAAAACCCTTTCATCCCTCATTGAGCTGATAATGGGGGAAGCAATTCCCGCCTCCAGGTTCCGGATGATTGGCTGGGGCTGTGGGGTTAGCCCCTAGAAGAGACCTTCCTGGCTTTGCATTTTTGAAGTTTCTCTTTTGTGCCCATTGCTTCCTGGAGCGCCAGGCTTGGGAGGGAAGAAGAAATGTCTTCCAGCCTCCAGGTCTTAAGAGTCTTGCCCAGGGAGGCAGACAGTCCAGGGGTCTAGTCTCAACTACCGTTAAATTTCCTTTGCACAAATAGGATTTTAATTCCTCTCCTTTCTTCCCCGTTTTTATTGAGTCATTTGGCAGATTGTAGGATAAAACTGTATACAACTCTTCCTGGTTGTGAGTGAGGAATTCTCTGCCCAGGATCTCAGAGTGTTTTCTCAGGCTCATTTGAGGAAGTTGAAGCTAACCCTGGGGGTGGATTGTGTGTGTGTGTAAGAGGAGAAGGTTTCCAGCAAGGGAGATGCCTTAGGTCTGCTGTCCCAGTTCCTTTCAAAGGAGAGGGCTCCAGGGTTTTTTGGTTGTTCATTCAGATCTTGTCCCAAAACTCGAGGGAGGAGCTGAGAAACCTAAGGAGCCCTTAGCCTGGATTCAAAATAGAAGCTTCTTAAACTTTTCTGCCTTTAAATCCTTAGGAATCCCCATTCACTGGGAGCCCCTGGGGATCCTGGCTGCTAAGGTCAGGGCTTTCCCCAGCTCCTGTTTTGTTCTCTCTCTCTCCTTTGAGCGGAGTTGCCTTGGCCTCCCCCCCCACCCCCCGCATCCCCCCACCTCCAAGCTGCCCCGTCAACTGTTTCCATGGGGCAGGGGTTTGAGGGTGGCATCTCATCTCTCTCCCTTGTCACTGGCCAGGGAGGGCTGGTGCCCTTGTGAATTGCTTCAGGTACCTGAGGATTTGGGGAAGCGAGGGTTTATTTCCACCTCCCCACCTCCGTATTTACGGATATGTTTGGGTCTGATCCCCTACTCTTAGAAATTGAGGAGGATAGAAACAAACTTTCAGTAAGGATCTACAAATGTCATTTAGATGGAAAACTACTCTGAATTTTCTTTAGGCTTCACTCTGCCCCCTTCACACAGCCTTCACCTGGGGAGCAGCCCTTTCGGTGAACCAGCTGAAGCAAGTGTTGTGATCGCTGCAGCAGAATTTCACTATTAAGACAACAAAGCTGTGCCCAGTTCCCTAGTTATTTTGGCACCAAATACACAGTTTCCAGGGAAACCGGCTCCCCCCCCCTTCACTATGCAGGATATTACAATAAGATCTTCCCTGATGCTCAGCTACAATGAGAACCCTCCTCCCAGCTTCCTCTCGGGGGCTTCAGACTCCCAGGTGGCAGTCTTCAGTTTTGCAGTTCCTTTACTTTCTGAGCTCAGCTTGGGATGTGGTTCTCCGCAGGTCCTTCTTTTGCAGTGATGCGCTCTTTCCGCATGGGGCTCTTTCAAGTCTCCCTCCCTGGCCTTGGGCTGTTCATTGACAAGTTTAGACCCGTGGGGCATGCAGGAAAAGACAGTAGGCAGTGGAGCTGGTTGTTGGCATGGCTTCTCTTGGGCTTTGCCTAATCCAGTTCCTCATTTTCTGGAGCTCCTGCCCTTCCAGCTGGTGCCTGTTAACAAGTATAACCCTTTTCCTTTCTTCCTTTAGTCCCCCCCCAACCAATGGATCCTGGTGCGTCTGCTCCTTCATGACCTAACCAACATGTTTTCATTCCAATATCCAAATAGATTTCAACTATGAGTACGTGCAGAGAGAAGCTCTCAGAGTTCCCCTGATATTTCGAGAAAAAGATGGACTTGGAATTAAGTAAGTTGCTGAAACTAAACACTTCTTCCCGTCTCCTTCCCTAACACAGTTTGTGGCTTGGGGTGGGTTTCTTTCATCCCCCCCCCCCCCCGTCATCACTGAGAAGGATCTTTCTTCGTTATTTGGGGATAGTACCTCCTTGTTCAAGGCCTGACGAAGGGGAAAAACTCTCCAAAAATGGGTCTTGATTTTCAGAGAATTTGGGCAGTGAAGACACAGTGTACTTAAACAGCGTGGCTTAGATGTTTCCATCATGGCTCAGTGGTAACAAAACCAACTAGTATCCGTGAGGACGCATGTTCCATCCCTGGCCTCAATCAGTGGGTTAAAGATCCAGTGCTGACGTGAGCTGTAGTGCAGGTCACAGGCGTGGTTTGGATCTGACATTGCTGTGGCCGGAAGCTGTAGCTCTGATTTGACCCCTAGCCTGGGAACTTCCATATGCTGAGGGTGTGGCCCTAAAAAGACAAAAAACAAAGAAACAAAAAAACCCGTGTTCCTCAGGTTGCAATTACAGCTCGGATTTGATCCCTGGCCCAGGAATGGTATATGTCGCTATATGCCGCGGGATGGCCAAAAAAGAAAAAAAAAAAGCAGTGTGGACTTTTTCCCCTGACCCACCCCTGTTACATGCAGTGACTTCCTAAAGAGGATTGTGCCCTCCCTCCAAGTCAGGAACCTGAGGCAGGCTCTGAGCTGTGAAAGGGGTTGGCTAGCCTCTAGGCCCAGAGGCAAGATACCTACATATACATTTTCTACTCAGACTCCAGGCCAGGTGGGAAACTGGTCCTTTTCTTTGGAGGGCCTGTTTCCCAGGATGCTAGGCCCGTCTTCCCTTTCTGTTCTGCAGCACCTGCCTTCCCACCGGCTTGTTTGGTTTACATTCTCTCAGAGATCTTCAGAGCCAGGGTGGGGGAGGCAGGCTGGAAGAACAGGTTTCCGCCTCTCTCGGGCAGGGGTAGGGAGAAGGCTGAGGGTGTCATCATAGCCTGCCTCCCTCCCCAGTATCTACTGCCAGGCTTATTCCTATGAATAGAAATTAAAACTTCGGCATCATTATTATTTTTTTTTTTGTTTTTTTAGAGCTGCACCCCATATGGAAGTTCCCAGGCTAGGGGGTCAAATCTGAGCTGTAGCTGCTGGTCTACACCACAGCTACAGCAATGCCAGATTCAAGATGTGTTTGCGACCTACACCACAGCTCATGGATGGAGCCTTAACCCACTGAGCGAGGCCAGGGATCAAACCTGCGTCCTCATGGATTCTAGTTGGGTTCATTACCTGTGAGCCACAACGGGAATGCCACTGTTAATTTTTCTTTCTTTCTCTCTCTTTTTTCTTTTTGGCCGTGCCTTGGCATAGGGAGTTCCTGGGCCAGGGATCAGATTCCAGCTGTAGTCTTGACCCAAGCTGCAGCTGTGGAAACACCAGGTCCTTAACCCATTGTTCTGGGCCAGGGCTTGAACCCATGTCCCAGTGCTCCCAAGACGCTGCTGATCCCGTTGTGTTACAGCAGAAACTCCTGACACTGGTTCTTATGAATATGGTGACATTCACTATTAATTAACGATGATGGGAGTTCCCACTATGGTGCAATGAGAATCGGCATGTGGGAGCACTAGGATGCAGCTTTGATCCCGGATCCCCGGCCCTGCACAGTGGGTTAATGATCTGGGTTTCCGCAGCTGTGGCTTAATTCGAGACTAGGGCTGAGATCTGACCCCTGGGCCGGGAACTCCATATGTCGCAGGGCCACGGGAAAAAGAAAAAAGATCCAGTGTCATCAAATCCCTGGAATTGGCAAAATATTTTTATTTTTCCTCTAAACTTAAAGGAGTCCCACCCTCCATACAACTCCTTAGAGTGCTTTCTAGAGGAGGCTCCATGTAGAGAGCTACCAATCCTAAAGAAAGCTAGTGTTTGAATGCCCAACTCTGGCACTTACCCTTGACAGCACACTTGAATTTCCTTTGGAAAAGTGGGGTGGACAGTGGCTGTCCAATCGTCTTTTCTATAACAGTTGCACATTCAAGTATCAGGGAGAGGGAGGGGTTTGGTTTGCCTGTTGAGGTAAAGAAGCTGCCCCTTGGTTTGTGGGTGACCCTCTTCCTAGAGGGCCACCACCCTCCCCTGGAGTTACCTCCTTTTGGGTTCTCAGCCTGAGAACGAGGGAACTCTCCTGGGAAAAATGGCCTTTCCCTGGCCCCATTGTTGGGTCTAACCCTATTGCTGCTGGCTTCTCACCAAATGTCTGTGCTCCTGTTTTTCCAGGATGCCTGACCCTGATTTCACAGTCCGAGATGTCAAACTCCTAGTGGGTAAGTTGCTGTGTGTGTGTGCATGCGTGCGAGCGTGCACGCGAGCGTGTGTGGCCCGGAGATGCTGAAAGGGATGGGGAGCGGAGGAGGCCTGAACCACCTGCCCATTTCGATTCTTAACTGCCTCTGAAAAGAACGTCCCCATGGGAGGAGGCAGGAGCAGGTGTGAGCTGCAACCGTCTTGTTCTGAAGAACCAGTCAGATTGCAAAGCCATGAGAAGCTGTATTAGAGGGTGTTTGCCAGTGCAGTTTTATGAGGCTGGTTTGGACCCTAGCCTCCAGCTTGGCTGTCAGCGAGGACTCCTGACCAGGTAGCAGGGGGCACTTCCGATTTTCCAGGAGGTTGTTCAGTACATCATTCTTTCCGGAAGTGTTTCTCAGGCTAATTCAGAGCTTCTGCGTGGCAGGCTAATTCAGAGCTACGAATGTGGCAGACGAGATCCCTGAAGAAATAAATCCGGGTAATAGGCTGGAGCTTGATGGAGCTGTTTTATTTCAGATGGGGTCATCAGGGAGGGTCTCTAGGTGGAGGTGATGAGGACCGTGAACAGATGAAAAGCCAGCTGTGGGAAAGAACATTCCAGACTGAGGGATGAACAAGGACTAAGACCAGGAGGTGGGAGAGGAATCGAAGGGGTGAGGGGGAAATTGTAGAAGTGGCAAAGGTTGCATGGCCAGGCCCATGTAGGGCCTTATAGGCTCTGGTCGGGAATTTGGGTTTGACTCCCGTTACAATGGCAAAGCATTGGGGAGTTTTGAAATGTAGTGAGTCGGAAGCTTTGTGATCTGATTAATCTTGGGAAGAGGCGTCAAAAACATTTTAAAAAATTGAGATAGAATTCACATACCGTAAAACTCGCCATTTAACTATACTAAAGCATACAATTCAGTGGTTTTTAATATAGTCACCATGCTGTGCAACCACTACTGTTAATTCCAGAACATTTTCATCACCCTCAGTGTAAGCTCTCTCCTCTCCCTCCATCCCCTGGCAATCACTCATCTGCTTTTTGCCTCTGTGGGCTTGTCTATTCTGGACATTCCATATACGTGGAATCATAATATGTGGTCCTTTGTATGTGGCATCTTTGACTGAGCGTCATGTATTTGCAGTTCATTCATGTTGTGGCATGTTTTAGTACTTTATTGCTTTTCATGTCTAAATAGTATCCCATTGTATGGCTAGACCATGTGTTGTTTACCCATTAGTTAGTGGACATTTTGGTTGTTTCTGCTTCTTGGTTATTATGAAGAATGCTGCTGTAACTGTTGATGTACAAGTTTTAGTATGAACGTACATTTTCAGTTCTTGTGGGTATATACCTAGGAGGGGAATTGCTAGGTCATAGGATAACTATGTTTAATCTCCATTCCCATTAGCAAAGTCTGAGGGTTCTGATTTTTCCACATCCTTCTTAGTGTCTGTCTTTTTGATGCTAGCTATCCTGGTGGGTAGGAAGTAGCATGATCTGATTCAGGTTCAGTAAAAGCTGAGTCTGGGGGCTATGTGGAGGATGAAGGCAGCTGACCACTAGGTATGCAGATGATCCAGCCTGAATTGTTGATCCAGCAATACGTTAATTTACAAGGGAGGATCAACAATCACTATGGAAAACAGTATGGAGGTTCTTCAGAAAACTAAATATAGAGCTACCGTACAGTTTAGCAGTCCCACATCTGGGCATCTATCTGGACAAAACTGTAATTCAAAAAGATACCTGCACCCCTATGTTCATTGCAGCACTATTCACAATAGCCAAGACATGGAAACAACCTAAATGTCCACCAACAGATGAATGGATTAAGAAGATGTGGTATATACATACAATGGAATACTACTCAGCCATAAAAAAGAACTAATGAGAGCCATAGAAAAGAAATAATGCCATTTGCAGCAACATGGATGCAACTTGAGATTCTCATACTAAGTAAGTCAGAAAGAGGAGAAATATTATATGACATCATTTACATGTGGAATCTAAACTATGGCACAAACGAACTATCTACAAACAGAAGCAGACTCACAGACATGGAAAACATGTGGCGCCAAAGGGGAAAGGGAAAAGAATGGGACAGACTGGGAGTTTGGGGAGTAGACGCAAAGTATTACATTTAGAAGGTACTGTACAGTAGGACCTCGTTGTTTATCCAGAGAACTGTATCCAAGCTCTGGGATAGACCATAATGGAAGATAAATTTAAGAAAAAGAATGTATATGTATATATGACTGGGTCACTTTGCCGTATAGCAGCAACCAGCACAACATTGTACATCAACTATACTTTAATTAAAAAAAAAAAAAAAAAGGGAGGATCAGTTGACTAATAAGGCAATGGTGCTCTTGGCAGACAGAAAGATCTCAGTTGGAGTTCCCGCCATAGCATAGTAGGTTAAGAACCTGACTGCAGGCATTACTGTTGTGTGACTCAGTGGGTTAAGAACTTGATACAGTGTCCATGAGGATGTGTGTTTGATTGCTGGCCTCGCTCAATGGGTTAAAGATCCAGCGTTGCCAATGTGTGGCATAGGTCACAGATGTGCTTGGATCTGGTTTAGCCATGACTGTGGCACAGGCTGGCAGCTGCAGTTCCAATTTGACCCCTAGCCCGGGAACTTCCATATGCCAAGAGTGTGGCTATAAAATAAAAGACAGAAAGAAAGACCGGCTATAATGGAAAAAAAAAATTCATTGTCACACACACACACACAAAATTTAAAAAAAGAAAGGAAGAAAAAGAAAGAATCCGATTGCAGTGGTCTGGGTCTCCTGAGGGGTGGAATTGATCCCTGGCCTGGTGCAGTGGGTTTAAAGGATCTAGCATTGTTGAAGCTGCAGCATAGGTTGCAGCTGTGGTTTGGAGTCCCTGCCAGGGGAAATCTGTATGCAGGTCCAGCCATAAAATTAAAAAAAGAAAAGAGAAGGATCTCAGTTAATTGGTGAGGGCATGCCCAGGAGATAGATTTTGTTTGTTTGTTTAAAGCTGGATTCTAGAAGTGCTAAGGAAGGAAATGTCACAGCAGAAGGAGGCAAACTTGGCAGCAGTGGGCACAAGATGGGGTCGTGAACCCCGTAATCAAGTCTTGGCACAGGTGACTCTCTCTGGTGCCTCAGCCCAGCCCCAGCCTTTGTTGTTGGGGCTCAGCTCTGCCACTTGACTGAGGCATTTGGGGCAAGCTCCTTAACCTGCTTAAGCCTCAGTTTCCTCATTTGGAAAATGGAACTGAGAGCAGAATCTGCCCCAAATAAAGATTCTATAAGAGAATCAATGATGGAGTTCCCACTGGGGTGCAACAAGGTCGGTGGTGTCTCTGGAGCACCAGCACGCAGGTTCCATCCCCAGTCTGGCACAGTGGATTAAAGGATCTGGCATTGCCTTAGTTGTGGCATAGTCACAATGTGGCTTGGATCTGATCCCTGGCCCAGAAACTCCGTATGCTGTGAGGAGGCCAAAAATGAGAAAAAAAGAAAAAAAAAAGAATGAATGAATGCTTAGCATTGCACTAGATATGCTCAGTAAATGGTCCCAATTATAACAGCAAGATGTGGATCTGATGAGATTCTCTTTCTGAACAAGGATTAAAGCTAGATTCTCAAATCTGGGGTTCAGATGACACTCTAGGCTTCCTAATGTTGACCCTGGCCCTTTTGAGGAATTTTCAAGCCCTTTGTAGTTTTGTTATGCTCTGCTTTTGTCCAGGCTGCCTCCTCTTTCCTTGATCTCATTCTCTTTTTTTTTGCTTTTTAGGGCCGCACCCGTGGTATATGGAGGTAGAATCAGAGCTACAGCTGCCACAGCAATGCAGAATCCAGGCCAGATCTGCAACGTACACCACAGCTCATGGCAACGCTGGATCCTTAACCCACTGAACGAGGCCAGGGATCAAGCCCACACCTCATGATTTCTAGTCGGATTCCTTTCCGCTGTGCCACAACGGGAACTCCTCCTTGAGCCTCATTCTCATCATCGTGAGAGCAAGAAGATTCAGTTGGATAGTCCTGACGTCCTTGTCTGCTCTAGAAAACTCTAAGATAGCAAAGAGACTGGGAAGTTTGCAGCCAGTGTCTCTTGGCACTTCTGCGATGATCAAATGGATTGGTTGATGTGGAAATGCTCTGTAAAGGTAGAGCCTGCTTCGACACTACAAGGATGCCTTTAGTGGCGGTTAGCATGGGGTTTGCTATGCTTGCTTTTTTTTTTTTTTTTTTTTGGCCTTTTAGGGCCCCACACTAGGCATATGGAAGTTCCCAGGCAGGGGCTGAATTGGAGCTGCAGCTGCCGGCCTCTGCCACAGCAATGCCAGTGTCTGCTACCTACACCACAGCTCATGGCAATGCCGGGACATTAACCCACCGAGCCGGGGCAGGGATCGAACCCGCATCCTCATGGATACTAGTCAGATTTGTTACTGCTGAGCCACAGCAAGAACTCCCTACTATACCTGTTTTAGTCTCTGAGCATGCACACAGGTTTCTGGAGACTGGCAGTGGGGAACATTTGTCCTAGTGACATAAGTGACAGATGTAACTCAGTCTGCCTTAAGCAAAACAGAATTCATTGGTTGACGTAATAAGTTCAGCATGTGACCTCTCAGGCATATCTACTTTTTTTTTTTTGGCTGTGCACATGGCATGTGGAGGTTCCTAGGCCAGGGATTGAACCCAAGTCACGGCTGTGACAACGCCAGATCCTTAACCCACTTGGCCACCAGAGAACTTCTTAAAAGCTTTTTATTTTATTTGTTTTATTTATTTTATTTCATTTTATTTCAGTCTTTAGGGCTGCACCCGCAGCATATGGAGGTTCCTAGGCTAGGAGTCGAATCGGAGCTACAGCTGCCAGGCTGTACCACACTCACAGCAACGCGAGATCCGAGCCGCGTCTTGGACCTACACCACAACTCATGGCAATGCTGGATCCTTAACCCACTGAGTGAGGTCAGGGATTGAACCTGTGTCCTCATGGATACTGGTTGTGTTTGTTAACCGCTGAGCAATGATGGGAACTCCCTGATTAATTTTTTATTAATGTATAGTCGACTTTCAGAACTGTACCAATTTCTGTTGTTTGGCAAAGTGACCCAGTCATACCCGTATAATATACATTCCTTCTTAAAAGCTTTTTATTAAAGTCTAAATTACATATGGAAAAGTATGCATATGGTAAATGTGCAGTTTAATTAATTTTAACAGATTGGATATGCCAGGATACTGGAACCCCAGAATCAACCCCCTTTGAATTCCCATCCAGTCACTACTCTCTGTTGTTATATAACCTGACTTCTAATAGTGTGAATAAATTTTGCCCATTTTCATACTTCATGTCAATGGAATCGTACAGGTTGTCTGTCCTCTTTTGGTTTCAGCTTCCCTTTTTTTTTGGTCTTTTGTCACTTGAGGGCCGCACCCACGGCATATGGCGGTTCCCAGGCTAGGGGTCTAATCGGAGCTGTAGCCGCCGGCCTACGCCACAGCCACAGCAATGCGGGATCCGACCCACATCTGCAACCTACACCACAGCTCACGGCAACGCCGGATCCTTAACCCACTGAGCGAGGCCAGGGATCAAACCTGCAACCTCATGGTTCCTAGTTAGATTCCTTTCCACTGTGCCACGATGGGAACTCCTGGTTTCAGCTTCTTTCACTCAGCTTTGTATTTACAAGATGTATCCATATTGTTGTGTGGCTTTGGAGGTGATTTATTCTTATTGCTATATAGTTTTCCATTATGTGATTATTTTGCTATTTATTCATTCTGTTATTAGTGGGCGCTTGGGTAGCTGCCAGTCTTAGGCCGTATGCATAGTGCTGCTCTGACAGTGCTGGGGCATGACTGGTGAACAAGTGGATGTGTTTCCATTGGGTGTATATTTGAGAGCAGAATGGCTTGGGTCTTAGAGTTGCATATATGTTCAGTTTTAGTACAGACTGTCAAGTGATTGTCCAGAGGGATTGTTCTATTCTTATTGCTCCACATCCTCACCAAGAGTTTGTGCATTCAACCTTTTCATTGTTGTCACGCCTCCATGCTGATGGGAGTGTAGTTCTGTTTCATTGTGTTTCAGTTGGCACTTCCCTTCCTTCCTCCCTTTCTCCCTTTCTTTCTTTCTGTCTTTATTTTGGCTGCACCCATGGCATATGGAAGTACCCAGGCCAGGGATCAAATCGAGCTGCAGCTGTAACCTACGCCACAGCCATGCCAGTGCTGGATCCTTAACCTGTTGCACCACAGCGGGAATTTCTAGCATTTTTCTAATGACTAATGAGATTAAGCTCTATTTCATATGTTCATTTCCTATTTGGATATCTTCTTCTTTTTTCAATGGCTGTGCCAACCAGGGATCAAACCCATGCCTTGGCAGTGACCCAAATCGCTGTAGTCCAGTTATTTTTTTTGGCAAGGAATAGATTTATTAAGATCGGACACTTGTGAGAGATGCAAGTGAGCAGGCAAGGAGGATCTGCCACTGCAGTCTGATTCTTAACCCATTGTGCCACAGTGGAAACTCCTGGATATCTTCTTTGGTGAAATGATTGATCAAGTCTTTTCTCCATTATTTTAAAAGATTGTCATTTATTTATTTATTTACTTATTTATTATTCTTTTTTTTGTCTTTTTTTAGGGCCACACCCTTGGCATATGGAAGTTCCCAGTCTAGGGGTCAAATCAGAGCTACAGCTGCCAGTTTGCGCCACAGCCACAGCAACGCAGGATCCGAGTCTTGTCTGTGATTTATACTGGAGCTCATGGCAACACTGGATCCTTAACACACTGAGCAAGGCCAGGGATCGAACTCCAGTTCTCATGGATACTAGTTGGGTTCATTACTGCTGAGCCACAATGGGAACTGAAAGATGGTCTCTTATTGATTGTAAGATGTCAGTTGCCTAGGGCCAAACCACCGACGGGTGACTGAAACAGCAGAAATTTATTTTTTCATAATTCTGGAGCTAGAAGTACAAGATCAAGGTGTCGGCAGGGTCAAGTTTCTTCGAAGGTCTTTCTCCTTGGTTTGTAGATAGTCATCTTCTCCCTTTGTCTTCACATGGTCTTCCCTCTGTAGTATCTATTCCTTTTGTGAGAACACCAGTCTTACTGGATCAGGGCCACCCTGAAGTTCTCATTTTAACTTCATTACCTCTTTAAAGACTTCGTTTCCAAACATGGTTACATATTGAGTTACTGGGGTTAGAAAAACATATAAATCTGGGGGGACACAGGTCAGCCTGTAATAGAAAGTTTCTTTCTATATTCCAGATGTTCGTACACATTCCAAAATGATCTCCTACTGTTTTTTTTTTTTTTCTTTTTAGGGCTGCATGTGCAGCATATGGAAGTTCCCAGGCAAGGGGGTGAATTGGAGCTGAAGCTGCTGGCCTAAGCCATAGCCACAGCCATGCTGGATATTTAACTTACTGAGTGAGGCTAGGGATCGAACTCTCATCCTCATGGATACTAGTCGGGTTCATTACTGCTGAGCTACAACGGGAACTCCTGGGTTGCCCGTCTTTTTGTCTTTTTAGGGCTGCACCCATTGCATATGAATGTTCCCAGGCTAGGGGTTGAATTGGAGCTGCAGCTGCCAGCCTACAGCCACAGCAATGCCAGATCTGAGCCGTGCCTGAGACCTACGCCACAGCCTATGGCAATGGTGGATCCTTAACCCACTGAAACCCTTGTCCCCATGGATACTAGTCAGATTCATTTCTGCTGAGCCACGGCAGGAACTCCCTGGGTTGCCTTTTCGTATTTTTAAAGATGTTTTTGAATAAGCAGACATCCTTAATTTTATCAAGGACCATTTAGCTCTTCTTGGTCTGTTAGTTGATTTTGCGTCTTATGAAATTAATAAAATTTTGTATACGCCAAGGTCACAAAGATACTAATGTTGTTCTTGCAGAGCTTTGTTGTTTGAACTCTCACGTTTATATCTGTGGCTCATTTGGAATTGATTTTTGTGTTGGGTGCGAGATAGGAGTCAAGATCCTTTTTTTTTCCTATATGGATATCCAGTGGATACTATTATTGAAAATATATGCTGTCCGCGTGGCACTAAATTGTTATCTTTGTTGTGAATTAGGTTAACTGCATTCTGTTTTGATGCTCTGATCTGTGCCCCCCACCCCAGGACTTGTGTCCTAGACAGTTCATTTAAGAAGACTGGGGGGAGGTCCCGTCGTGGCACAGTGGAAATGAATCTGACTAGGAACCATGAGATTGCTGGTTCGATCCCTGGCCTCGCTCAGTGGGTTAAGGATCCAGCATTGCTGTGAGCTGTGGTATAGGTCACAGACGCGGCTCAGATCCGGCGTGGCTGTGGCTGTGGCTATGGCTGGCAGCTGTAGCTCTGATTTGACCCCTAGCCTGGGAACCTCCATATGCCACAAGTGCGGCCCTAAATAGCCAAAAAAAAAAAAAAAAAAAAAA
>PVHT021183555.1:20693888-20753797 GCA_004024745.2 Catagonus wagneri | reverse complement strand
TTAAGAACCACCGGAGGATTCGGGTTTGACCCCTGGCCTCGCTCAGTGGGTTAAGGATCTGCCGTTTGCCTTGAGTTGTAGTGTAGGTTGCAAACGTGGCTCAGATCTGGCGTAACTGTGGCTGTGGTGTAGGCCAGCAACTGCAGCTCTAATTTGATCCCTAGCCTGGGAACTTCATATGCCTCAGGTGTAGCCCTAAAAAGAAAGAAACAAACAAAAAGAAGTATCCATAAAGTGCAGGGTCCCCACTCCTTGTCCATGCTGTATCACTGAGGGATGGGAGGGCCCATGGCTATGAGGGGCCATGCGTATTATCTCGCTATTGTTTTTCTCTCTAATAGGGGTATGCAAGCCAGTCATGGTTTGTTTGAAAAATCTTCATGACGAGTCACCTCATTCAGTATTCCTTTATTCATCCAGTTGGAGTAACAATCCCCTGTCTTTTACAGTATGTTTACCATATGACCTCGTTTTGCCCTCACCTCTAATCGTATCAACTAAGTGTTGTTCACTTTTCTGGATGGAGATCTGAGGCTCAGAGGCAGCTGCCCGCATAGCTAGTGAGTGGGCAGTGGAGACAGAACCCGGGTGTTTCCAAAGCCCATGCGTCTATTTCATGATTTCCTATCTAACCCTAACCTTCCTCTGTGCATTCTTCACTCACAGATTTGCTGTCTGTCTGTGTTGTGTCTGGCCCCGTGTGAGGTGCTGGGGTTGGGGTGACTCTTGAGGCATGGGCTCTGCCCTTGGCTGGCTCTGTTTAGGGAGAAGACTAAATTCTCATGCCTTAGAAATCAAAAGTAGCTAATTTTTTCCCCAGACCTGCTTTTTTTTTTCTTTGTCTTTTTTTGGGTCGCACCCATGGCATACAAAAGTTTCCTGGGCCGGGGATTGAACCCGTATCTCAGCAGCGATCCGAGCCGCTGCAGTGTCCACACTGTATCCTTAACCTGCTTAGCCAGAGCCACAGGGGAACTTCCTTCCCAGAACTTTAAATAAAAGTAATTTAAATTACTCTTTTTTTTTAACTGTTGTTTTGGCCACCTTGCAGTATTCGGAGATCCTGGGCCAGGGATCAGATCCGAGCCACAGCTCTAACCTACACTGAAGCTGTAGCAATGCCAGCCCTTAACCCACTGTACTGAGCCAGGGATCGCACCTGCATCCCAAGTGCTGCAGAGATGCCACTGATCCCCTTGTGTCACAGTGGGAACTCCTTTACTAGTCTATTTTTAAAATTGAAGTATGGCTGTCTTATGATACTATGTTAATTTGAGGTGTGCAGCATAGTGATTCATATATATATATTTTTTTTTTAGATTGTTTTCTGTGATAGGTTATTATAAGATATTAGATATACTTCCCCACGTCATACAGTAAATTTTTTTTGCTTATGTATTTTATGTAAAGTAGTTTGTATCTGTTAATCCCATACTCCTAGTTTATCCCTCTCCCCTCCCCAGACCTTCTAAAAGTTGCTTTAAAATCGTAGACTTTGAGAAATGTAAAACTCTGGAAGAGTTTTTAGAACTCTCCTAGTTGTGCTTTTCCATTTCACGGGTGGGCAAAACTAAGGCCCGGAGAGGTGTGACTTGCAAGTTGCCCAGCAGTAGATGGCCCATCAGATTCAGATGTAGGTTTAAATTTCAGCCATTGGGATGTGATGCTTGTAACACAACCCAGGGAGAAAGGTGGACCTGGGTGGGGTATAGATGAGTTCAGTTCTGACCACATTGCATTTGAACTCCAGAATGACGTTCCCCTTGGACAGCTCGGTCAGGGAGGCACTGACCTGGCAGGGCAGACAGAAACACCCGGAGGGGCAGGTGCGTGAGGTCAGGAGAGCTGAGGGTCCCAAGGGAGGAAGTTCCCGAGGGTTCAGTTATGTTTTCAGGTATGTTTTCTAAGATGAACACCCCCTTACTGATTGGTCCTATTTCCTTTTTCCTGGAAATTTAGTGCTCTAAAATCAGAGTCTTGGAGTTCCTGTTGTGGCTTAGCAGTAACAAACCCGGCTAGTATCCATGAGGACTGGGGTTCACTCCTTGACCTGGATCGGTGGGTTAAGGATCTGGCATTGCCGTGAGCTGCAGTGTAGGTCACAGGCGTGGCTTGGATCCCATGTTGCTGCGTCTGTGGCGTAGACCAGCAGCTGCAGCTCCAGTTGGACCCCTAGCCTGGGAACTTCCTTATGCTGCAGGATTGGCCCTGAAACAAAAGAGAAAGAGAGAGAGAAAGAAAGAAAGAAAGAAAGAAAGAAAGAAAGAAAGAAAGAAAGAAAGAAAGAAAGAAAGAAAGAAAGATCAAAATCCCTATGATGCTGGGGGCCCAGGGAAACTGTCCTTGCTTCTGTCCCTATTTGCCTCATAGGAACCCCTCCCCTGTGGTGTCACTCCTTAGAATATAAATGATAGCATTAACTATTCTTTACTGAGATCTTATCATAGCCAAGGATATTTCCTACACTTTTTTTGTCTGATCCACATAAAACCCTATTTTTCACTACCCCTGTTTTTTATACGTGTCAGAACTGAGGCTCAGAGTGACTTGTCCACAGTCGAGTAGTTAGCGTGGGGAAGAGCTGAGATTTGTGCCCATATTTGACTATAGAGCTGTTTTCTCAACTTCGGCTCAGTATTCGGTGTCTGCTCATCCAGAAGTCTTTGTTGCTGTTGGCGAGTGTGTCTTTTGGATTTTCTGACCTGATTGGGTTCAGCCCTGGTTTGTTAGTCTGGATTTTGCATCTTTTTTTTTCCTTTTTTTGGGCTGCCCTGCAGCAGATGGAGTTCCCCGGGGCCAGGGATCAGATCCTAGCCATGGTTTTGACCTATGCCACAGCTGCGGCAACACTGGATCCTTAACCCACTGTGCCGGGCCAGGGATCAAACCTGTGTCCCAGTGCTCCAGAGATGCCACCCATCCTGTTGGGCCCCTATATCTCCTTTTGCTTACTTATTTGTTTTGACTGCCTCTGTGGCTTATGGAAGTTCCCAGGCTAGGGATCAAATCCGAGCCTCAGCTTCAACCTGAGCCACAGCTGCGGCAACATCAGATCCTTAACCCACTGCACCACAGCAGGGACTCCCTGTATCTTCATATGTGCATCTGTCTATGAGGGTCAGAATCTTAAGCCCAGGGCACAGAGGACAACTTGTCACTGTTTTGGGGATAATTCTTCAGCCATGCCTGCAGCATGCAAAAGTTCCAAGGCCAGAAATTGAACCTGTGCCACAGCAGTGACAATGCCGAATCCTTAACTGCGAAGCCACCAAGGAATCTCTTGGGGTAATTTTAAAAGGTGCAAAGGTGAGGGTGTCAGAAGATACAGTGTGCAGGGAAAACCTGTGGACCTTTGCAAGTGCCCTGTTATTTCACAAAGAGGAAAGAAACCGAGGCCTGGATCTGGGCAGAGATATGTCCCAAGTTGTGCAGTGACTAAGCCCTGGTTTCCCTCTGCACCTTCAATTTGGGATGTGTCCTCACTAGGCCCCTGCTTTTAAGTTTATAAAGTGCTTCCAATAATTGTGTCAGGCCATTAGGGCCAGTCCTATTATCTCCACTTTTCAGATGAGCAAACTGAGGCCTGGAAAGGTTCAGGGGTATCCCTAAGGCCTTACTGCTCGGAAATAGTGGAGCAGGATCCGAAGCGTGGTCCGTCCTCGCTGCCTCTGTGAGGTGGATGAGGAGATGCACCCAAAGAGCAGAATGAAAAACCAGCTCAGGAGTTTCCTGGTGGCACAGTGGGTTAAGGATCTGGTGTTGTCACTGCTATTGTGCGGGTTTGATCCCTGATCTGGGAATTTCTGCATGCCGTGGGTGTGCCCCCCCCAAAAAAAATCCCAGAAACTTGAGGATGACAGAGAACTATGATACAGGACTCTTGTGTACACTCTCTGTAGAGTGGACTCAAGTGGAGTTTGGACTCAGTGCACCTGCATGCTTTATGGCCGTCAGGATGACTCTCTGCACCATGCTCCTGTTTGTGAGCCCATGGCTCGTGGAGCTGACTGATGGAGCCTTCAAAGCAAGAGCTACAGGGCCATGGGTTAATTTCTGCAGCGGAATTTGCTGGTTGTGTGTGGAGCGGGTGAGCCCAGAAAACCAGTGAGACTGGGAGGGAGGAGGATGGGGGAGAGGCAGGGAGGGGGCTGCTGAGCTGTTGCCCTGCTTATGAACTCCCAAGCGCTACTGTGGCCGAGGAAAATTTCTCCCATAACCCACTGACTTCAGGGACCTGAGTTCTGGCGCTGTGGATCCCCTGCAGGCACCTTGGTCCCCCTCACCTGCCCCAGGAGTGGCTGTTCCCCAGAGCTTGGATTGCCACATTCCATTCTTAGCACTGACCTGTCCCTTTTGTCCCTCTGGGGCACTGCCACCTACCCTGGGTTGAGCTTCCTGCTTGGAGACCAGGCACAAATGCCCAGGGCCCCTTTCCCACCAGTGGCAGATCAGACTGGGAAGCTGAGAAGACGAGTCTAATGCTCAGACTGAAAGAGACTAGCAAGCCTCAAGTGTCCCCACTGACCCCTCTCCATCTCTTCCCTCTTCCTCCTACTCCCTCCAGTTCACATTTAAAGATATCATCTGAGAACATTTAAGAACTCGGCTAGGAGTTCCCTGCTGGCTCAGTGGGTTAAGGATCCGGTGTTGTTACTGCCGTGGCCCGGGTCACTGCTGTGGTGTGAGTTTGATCCCTGGCCCGGGGAATTTCTGCAAATTGTGGATGTGTGTGGCCAAAAATTAAAAAACATTTTTTTTTTTTTGGCCGCCCTGCAGCATACGGAGTTCCAGGTATCAGATCCGAGCCACAGGTGTGAACTAAGCTGTAGCTGCAGCAACAGCAGATCTTTAACCCACTGTGCTGTGCCAGGGATCAAACCTGCATCCTAGCGGGGTCTTCGCTGATCCTATTGTGCCACAGTGGGAACTCTCAAAAATTTAAAAATTAAAAAAAGGAAGAACTAGGCTAGGGGAGCTCCCGTTGTGGCTCAGTGGAAACGAATCTGACTAGGAACCATGAGGTTGCGGGTTTGATCCCTGGCCTTGCTCAGTGGGTTAAGGATCGGGTGTTGCCGTGAGCCGTGGTGTAGGTTGCAGAGGCAGCTCGGATCCCACGTTGCTGTGGCTGTGGTGTAGGCCGGCAGCTACAGCTCCGATTAGACCCCTAACCTGGGAACCTCCACATGCTGTGGGTGCAGCCCTAAAGGGACAAAAGACAAAAGACACAAAAAAAAAAAAAAAAAAAAAAAAAAAAAAAAAAAAAAAAAAAAAAAAAAAAAAAAGGAACTAGGCTAAAAATCAGCATGTGGGCCCTGGAAGAGGACCTAAAAATGACCTAACCCAGTGCTTTTTCAAAGGGAAATCCGAGGAGTGCCTCCCCCTTCCCACTTCAGCCTGAGCTGCTTGTTTTTATTTATGTATTTGGCTCTTGTCAAAGCTTCTGCTTACAGGAAGGATTCTGTGGCAGTGAGACGGATAAAGGTCAGCTTCTTTCTGTCTTTACACGTGAGGCAACTGATGCCTAGAGCAGGGCAGTTGGGGTTGCTGGGGCTGGAGCTCAGGCCAGGGCTCTTGGCACTGTCACTGTCCTTGGTGCCCTTGAGGCTCTCATTGGTTGTTTTGTGACCTCCTGTGGGGCAGCATTTACTGAGGAGCAAGTCCAGCACCTCCAGCCTGGTTCTTTGAGAATAAAATAGCCTGGATAGGAGTTCCTGCTGTGACACAGTGGGGTTAAGAATCTGACTTGTGGCTTGGGTCACTGTAGAGGTGCAGGTTTGATCCCTAGCCGTGCACAGTGGGTTGAAGGATCTGGTGTTGATACAGCTGTGGTGTAGGTGTGGCCATAAAATTTAGAGAGGGAAAAAAAAAACAGGAGTTCTTGTTGTTGCTCAGTGGATCGTGAACCCAACTAGTATCCATGAGGACTTGGGTTTGATTCCTGGCAACTTTATTTATTTATTTATTTATTTTTTGCCTTTTGCCATTTTAGGGCCGCACCCGCGGCATGTGGAGGTTCCCAGGCTAGGGGTCTAATCGCAGCTGTAGCTGCCGGCCTATGCCAGAGCCACAGCAACGCAGGATCTGAGCCGCATCTGCGACCTACACCACAGCTCACGGCAACGCTGGATCGTTAACCCACTGAGCAAGGCCAGGGATCGAACCCGCAACCTCATGGTTCCTAGTCGGATTCGTTAACTGCTGCGCCACGACGGGAACTCCCCGTTTTTTTTTTTTTTTTTAACTTGATTTAAAATAAACATGTTTTAAAATTTGGGAGTGCCTGGGAGTTCCTGACGTGGCTCAGCTGAAATGAATCTGACTGAAATGAATCCATGAGGATGTGGATTTGATCCCTGACCTTGCTCAGTGGGTTAAAGAATCTGGCGTTGCTGTGAGCTGTAGTGTAGGTTGCAGATGTGGCTTGGATCTGGTGTGGCTGTGGCATAGACCAGCAGCCGCAGCTCCGTTTCAACTCCTAGCCAGGAAACTTCAATATGACACAGGTGTGACCCTAAAAAAAGCAAAAAAAAAAAAATTTTGGAGTTCCTGTCGTGGCTCAGTGGTAACAAACCTAACTAGGATCCCTGGCTTCCCTAAGTGGGTTAAGGATCCTGCGTTGTTGCCATGAGCTGTGGTGTAGGTTGGATCTGGCATTGCTGTGGCTGTGGCGTAGGCTGGCAGCTGCAGCTCTAATTAACCTCCTAGCCTGGGAACTTCTATATGCCTCGGGTGCAGACCTAAAAATCAAAAAAAAATTCCTTAAAGTGAGTAAATACATTCATTGCTCACATTTTCCGTTTTTTCCATATGGTACATATGTTACTTTCTTCTTTTTGAATTTTATTTATATAATTTTGGGTTGTGCCCATGGCATGTGGAAGTTCCCGGTCCAGGGACAGAACCCACACCACAGCGGTGACCAGAGCCGCAACAGTGATAATGCCGGGTCCTTAAGCTGCTGAGCCACCAGAAACCCCCCCCCCCCTTTTCTTTTTTAACAGTTGTATGATTCTGAACGGAAAAAGGTTCTTGTGGTGTGATGGGTCAAGGTGCCTTCTCTTGTAATCTCTGGGCTCCCCCTCCATTTGGAGGAAGTTTGACATGTGGCGTTTTTTGCTGCCGGGATTTTGCCAGTAGCATTCCCTGCGTGTAGTTTAACCTGCTCTTCCATTCTCAGCAGTTTCTCTAAAGAGGTCGTTGGATGTTGATGCTAGATCAGATTCAGTCTGTCTCTCTCTCTCTCTCTGTACAAAAATGCATACTTATTCATTAGTGAGTTCATTCACTTTTTTCTGAAAAGATTGCTTCTTAGATCCATCAGGAGCATCTGTTAGGTTCTTTCTCTCTGTCCATCTCTTTTCTTTCTCTTTTTTTTCTTTTGAGGGCCACTCCTGAAGCATGTGGAAGATCCGGGGCTAGGGGTCGATTCAGAGCTGTAGCTGCACCAAATCCAAGCCGCATCTCTGATGTACACCTGAGCCTGTGGCAGTGCTGGAGGCTTAACCCACTGAGCGAGGCCAGGGATTGAACCCACATCCTCACAGACACTACGTCGGGTTTTTAACCCACTGAGCGAGGTCAGGGATTGAACCCGCATCCTCACAGACAGTATGTCGGGTTTTTAACCCGCTGAGCCACAACAGGAACTCCTCTATATCTTTTTGATGTTATTAGCCTTTGCCGATGTCTATCTCCATTGTTTTATTAGGAGCTGCAAAGTGGTGGTGGTCTAATTCTGTCATTGCTGTGTCGTGTATTGGCTGAAACGTAACTGTGGAGAGAAACTTTCCCTCATCTGCTGTTTGCTTCACAGCTGGCCTTTATCTCAGATATGTCAGACTCCTAAGCCTATGATGGGGTCGCTAACTTCATTCTTCTGCCTCCCTTGGAAGTGTGCTGACATTCCTGCATTTCTCACTGCCACCTGAGGGCTGGAACCCAGCAGGGCTGAATTCTCCTTACGGGTGCATTTGTGTTTCCCTGGGGGTTTATGGAGCCCGGGCACCCAGAAAAGACTTTCCTTCCTTGTCCCTCTGCTCCCACTCTGCCTCCTCCACAGATGGTGGCTTCCAGGACACGGGGGAGCTGGATGGAGCTCTCTGCTCACCGAGGAAGCTATTTTTAGAACCGCTCCAGATACAGCCAGTCGGCCTCTCCTACCCTTGGGCGTCTTCCCTACAGTCTCCTGCCCAGCATGCTTCACGCCCCGGGTCATGACTGTTCTTTGCATCTGAGGGTGGATCAGGTCCGGATCCACCTGGTTAAGAGCATAGGGAGCCCTGGGATTGTGTTGGGGAGAGGGGGCCTGGAAGCCCGGCTGGTTAAGTGCTCAAAAAAGTCAAAAACTGATGCGCTTCCCATTGCAGCTCTTCGGGTTAAAAACCTAACATAGTATCTATGGCAGTGCGGGTTCGATCCCGGCCTTGCTCAGCGGGTTAAGGATCCGGCATTGCCACAAGCTAAGGTGTAAGTCACAGATGTGGCTTGGATCTGGTGTTGCCCTGGCTGTGACTTAGGCTGGCAGCTGCAGCTCTGATTTGACCCCTAGCCTGGGAACTTCCATATGCCAAAGGTATGGCCATAAAAAGAAAGAAGAAGAAAAAAAAAAGCGTAGGAGGAGGAGTTCCCATTGTGGCGCAGTAGAAATGAATCTGACTAGTAACCATGAGGTAGCGGGTTTGATCCCTGGCCCTGCTCAGTGGGTTAAGGATCCGACGTTGCTGTGAACTGTGGTGTAGGTTGCAGATGCTGCTTGGATCTGGCATGGCTGTGGCATAGGCTGGCAGCTGTAGCTCCGATTTAACCCCTAGCCTGGGAACCTCCATATGCCGCAAGTGTGGCCCTAAAAAGCAAAAAAAAAAAAAAGAGGTAGGAGTTCCTGTCATGGCTCAGTGGTAATGAACCCAACTAATATCCATGAGGACACAGGTTCTATCCCTGGCCTCGCTCAGTGGGTTGGGGATCTGGCATTGACGTGAGCTGGGGTGTAGGTCCCAGATGCACCTTGCATCTGGTGTTGCTGTGGCTGTGGTGTAGGCCGGCAGCTACAGCTCTGATTCGACCACTAGCATGGGAACTTGCATATTCCGTGGGTGTGGCCCTAAAAAAAAAAAAAGGTAAAAATCCAAGTTCTTGCTATGACACAGTAGGTTAAGGATCCAGTTGCAGAGGTTCAGGTTGTTGCTGAGGTGCAGATTCAATCCCCAGCCTGGTGCAGTGGGTTAAGGATTTGGTGTTGCCACAGCTGTTTCGTAGGTTACAGCTGTGGCTCGGATTGAATCTGTTGCCTGGGAACTTCCATATACTATGGGTGCAGTCATCAAAAAATAAAATAATAAGCAGGCCTTTCCCATCCACATCTTTGTGTGATCAATGAAGATTGCTCCAAGGTCGTCGCTCCTGACTGCACAGGACCTCCAGATGTTTTCCAGATTAGGTGGGGGGTTCATCTTCCCAGTATGAGGAGGGGTTACATATACCCTGGCCGGGTCACCCCAGGTCATGTCTTCAACTGTCATTTACATGTGAAGTCATATGTTAAATGCTAGACAGGAGTAAGTGAATAACACCCAGTGTTTGTTTATTCATTCTACAAATATTTACTGAGCTCCTACTATGTGCCAGTGTCCGTTCTAGAGACTTAGGATAGAGCTGTGAGCAAGCCAAACAGGACTTCCACTCTCCAGCGCCTAGTAGAGAGACGGAGAAATACGTTATATGGGATGAAATGGTATATTGGCCTCTGTGGGTAACACTTTTTTCTTTTGTCTTTTTGCCTTATCTAGAGCTGCACCCGTGGCATATGGAGGTTCCCAGGCTAGGGGTCTAACAGGAGCTGTAGCTGCCGGCCTTCGCCACAGCCACAGCAACGCGGGATCCGAGCCACGTCTGCAACCTACACCACAGCTCACGGCAACACCGAATCCTTAACCCACTGAGCAAGGCCAGGGTTTGAACCCGCATCCTCATGGATACTAGTCGGGTTCATTACCGCTGAGCCACAACGGAAACTCCTGGGGGAGACTTCTTCCTTGCCTTCTCCAGCTTCTGCTAGTTCTAAACCATTTTCATCACCCCAAGAGGAGATAAGCACCCACTGACAACCACTGCCATTCCTTGCCCCGCAGTCCCTGGCGATCACTAATCTCATCTCTATGGATTCACCTGTTCTGGACGTTTTATGTGAATGACATCACGCAGCATGTGGCCGTTTGTGTCTGGCTTCTTCCCATTAGCATCATGTTTCCGAGGTTCATCCATGTGTGGTCGCATGTATCGTTATTACACATCTTCCTTGACTTATTGGAGTTACATCCTGATAAATGCATTATAAATTATAAATTGAAAATGCATGTAAGGAGTTACCATTGTGGCTCAACGGGTTTAGAATCTGACGTAGTGTCCGTTAGGATTTGGGTTTGATCCTGTGCCTTACTCAGTGGGTTAAGGATCCTGCGTTGCTGCGAGCTGCAGCTTTGGTTGAAGACACGGCTCGGATCTGGCATTCCTGTGGCTGTGGCATAAGCCAACAGCTGCAGCTCCGGCTTGACCCCTAGCATGGGAGCTTCCTTATGCTACACCTGTGGCCCTAAAAAAGCAAAAAAAAAAAAAAGGAAGTGTTGAAAAGTTCATGTAATTTATTGACTCAGGTACTAAAAGTGAAAAACAGAATGTTTGTAGGTGTATCAGCTGTTTGTGACTGTGGTGTCTGGGAGCTGTGGCTCTTTGCTGCTGCCTAGCATCACTTGAATATCATATCACTAGCCATATCGCTAGCTAGTTCAAAATACAGTATTCAAAGTACAGTTTCTTTTTTTTTTCTTTTTTCCACTTTTTTTTATATAACTGAATGAATTTTATTTTAATTATAGGTGTACAAAAATCATCACAAGTCAATTTGATAGATTTTGTGTCCCAAACCCACAGTGCATCCTCCCACCCCCACAAAGTATAGTTTCTATGGAATGTATATTGCTCTTGCATCATCATAAAGTTAAGGAAACAAAGTTTTTTTTATTTAAAAAAATTTTTATTAAGGTATATCGATATACAGTGTTGTGCTTTTAGGGGTTTTCGGCCATGCCTGCAGCATGTGGAAGTTCCCTGGCCAGGGACTGAATCTCTGTCACAGTAGCAACATGAGCTGCTGCAGTGACAACGCTGGATCCTTAACTGGCTGTGCCACAAGGAAATTCCCTTTGTTTGTGTGTTTTGAAAAACCCAAGTTGAACCATTGTAAGTCCGGGACTGTCTGTACTCTCCTTTTTTTTTTTCTGTTTTTCTTTTTAGGGCCTGGAAGTTCCCAGGCTAGGGGCTAATTGGAGCTATAGCTTCGGGCCGACAGCACAGCAACAGCAATGCGGGATTTGAGCCGCATCTTTGACTTACACCACAGCTTGTGGAAATGCCAGATCTGCTGACCCACTGGGTGAGGCCAGGGATTGAACCCGCATCCTTATGGATACTAGTCGGATTCGTTTCTGCTGTGCCACAGTGGGAACTCCCTCCCTTTTTTTTTCTTTTTCTTTTTTTTTTCCTTTTCTAGGGCCACGCTCACGGCCTATAGAGGCTCCCAGGCTAGGGGTCTAATCGGAGCTGTAGCCGCTGGCCTACGCCACAGCCACAGCAACGCAGGATCCAAGCCGTGTCTGTGACCTACACCACAGCTCGTGGTGACGCTGGATCCTTAACCCACTGAGCAAGGCCAGGGAACAAACCCATAACCTCATGGTTCCTAGTCGGATTCGTTAATCGCTGCACCACGACAGGAACTCCCTCCTTTTTTTCTAATGGTCACACCTGTGGCACGTGGAAATTGCTGTGCCAGGGAATGAATCTGAGTCACAGTTGCGGCAACACCATTTTCTTTAACCTATTGCATCGAGCCAGGGATTGAACCTGCACCTGCTGCAGTCGGATTCTTAATCCATTGCACCACTGTGGGAACTCCTGTACTCTCCTTTTTATGGCTGAATAATACACACACACACACACACACATTTCAGGGCCACACCTATGGCATATGGAAGTTCCCAAGCTAGCAGTAGAATCAGAGCTTTAGGAGTTCCCGTCGTGGTGCAGTGGAAATGAATCAGACTAGGAACCATGATGTTGCAGGTTTGATCCATGGCCTTGCTTGGTGGGTTAAGGATCCTGCATTGCGGTGAGCTGTGGTGTAGGTTGCAGATGTGACTCGGATCCCGTGTTGCTGTGACTCCGGCGTAGGCCAGCAGCTGTAGCTCCAGTTAGACCCCTAGCCTGGGAACCTCCACATGCCGCAGGTTCGGCAGTAAAATGACAAAAGATCAAAAAAGAAAAAAAAGAATCAGCCCTTCAGAGCTGCATCTGCGACTTACATCACAGTTCATGGCAACAACCCTTAACTCACTGAGCGAGGCCAGGGATCAAACCCGAGTCCTCATGGATGCTAGTTGGGTTTGTTACCACTGAGCCACAATGGGAACTCCAATTTATATTTTTTATTATGTGTTTTTTTAAGTTGATAGAAGACTTTTGAATGAAAAAAAAGACTTTCAGAAAAAAACAACTTTGTTGGTCATTTAGGGCCTGAGTGTTTTTTCTTTTTTTGTCTTTTTACCTTTATCTAGAGCCGCACTCGCGGCATATGGAGGTTCCCAGGCTAGGGGTCTAACAGGAGCTGTAGCTGCTGGCCTTCGCCACAGTCATAGCAACGTGGGTTCCGAGCCACATCTGCGACCTACACCACAGCTCACGGCAACGCCGGATCCTTAACCCACTGAGCAAGGCCAGGGATCGAACCCACAACCTCATGGTTCTTAGTCGGATTCGTTAACCACTGAGCCACGACGGGAACTCCCTGAGTGTTTTTTCTTAATAACAGGTTTATTGAGTTATAATTCACCTACCATGCAATCCACCCATCTAAGGGGTACAATTAAATGGTTTTTCATCTGTTGCCAGAGTTTGTGGAGTCGTCGCTACAGTCGATGTTAGATCGTTTTTATCACCCCTTATAAAAACCCAACACCCAGGAGTTCCCATTGTGGCTCAGTGGGTTATGAACCTGACTAGTATCCATGAAGATGTGAGTTCGATCTCTGGCCTTGCTCAGTGGGTTAAGGATATGGCGTTGCCGTGAGCTGTGGTGTGCGTTGCAGATGAGGCTCAGATCCCGTATTGCTGCAGGCTGGCAGCCGCAGCTCTGATTTGATCCCTAGCCTAGGAACCTCCACATGCCATAGGTGCGGCCCTGAAAAGAAAACAAACAAACCCCACCCATTACTGCCCTGGTTATGTTTTAGGGTTGCAAATGGTCAGTCTTTTGGGCTGTGTGGCAGAGATTTAACTGGCTTTGTTTTCCTACCTCCTCACTTTTTCCACTTGTAATTCGAAATAAAACTGGCCAGTTACATAATACTTCCTACCTGGAGGCACTTCTCAGAAGTGTCTCGTGTGTATTATCTTGTTTAAGTCACAGAACAAGCCCCAAGGCTGGCTAACATTTTTGTCTCATGTTGCAGATGGGGAAACATACTTAGAGAAGCTAAGAGGTCTGAGGCCCAGTTGGGGTTCAAACCCATGAAGTCTTGGCCTAACCAGTGTATTGGACTGACAGGGGCAGCTGAGCTCCAGACCTTCGGTGCTGACTTGCATCAATCTCCAGGGCTATGATTCCTATTACCTACCTGCCCAGCAAATCTCCTTCTACAGGAGGTTTTGCAGATGAGACCCTGGGTGAGGTTCGGGTAGAGAGGCCGTGGGAGGTGGGAGGCTGGCCAGACGGTGGAGAGAGCTTGGGGGCCTGTTCTCGTCCCCTCCCCCACTCTCTCAGCAAGTTCTCTGCCAAGTGAGCTTCCCAGAAAAGCTAAACAGAGCCCACCTGTTACAGGAGCCCTAGTAAGGAAGGAACTAGCATTGCTGAGAGCATGGCCAAGATCATGGCCAGAATTTCCAGCAAAGTTCTGGGATGCCCCCTGGTGGATCTGCACTCCTGACTCGGGAACAAAGCGGTTCTCTAAGGCTTCCTAGGATCTGTGGGGCCAGGGGCTGCCACTGATGTCAGGGATCATCTTTTAACCCTAGCCTGGGATCAAGATGCAGTATTGCATATGGCAGTGGCAGGGTTCGGGACTTAAGAACCTGGGCTCCTAAATGGAGTTGGCTTCAAGTCCCAGCTCTGCTGCTCATTAACGGAGCGTTTTGGGGCGAGTTAGTTGTCCAAGCCTTGGTTTCTCATCCATCAGATGGGTATAAAATCGAAGTTCTGCTTCAGAGAACTATGAACACAATTAAGATAACTTGTGTAGAGACTATGCCTACACGGAAATGCTTAGTCAATGTTAACTATTCTTATTGGTAGAAAGCATGTTCTGGGGGACTTGAACCAGTCACACCATCTCTAGTCCTTGGTTTCCTCCTCTGTAGCCAGGACAGTTCACTGAGCTTCTGGGGTGGTTGTGAAAATTAGATACTGAACCCAAAAGATAAAAACACCCAGATTCTCAGGGAGTTCCCGTCGTGGCTTGGGGAAACAAATCCAACTAGAATCCATGAGGACGCAGGTTTGATTACTGGCTTCGCTCTGTGGGTTAAGGATCCGGCATTGCTGTGAGCTGCGGTGTAGTTTACAGACGTGACTCAGATCTGGTGTGGCTGTAGCCATCAGCTGTAGCTCCAAATTGACCCCTAGCCTGGGAACTTCCATATGCCACACATGCAGCCCTACAAAGCAAAAAACAAAAAACAAACAAAAAAAAACCACACCCAAATTCTCCTAGGCACTTAAGGGATTGCTTTTATTATTCAGTTTCTTCTGAGTGAAAGGCTGTGTATATATTCAGCAAACACTGACTACGGGGCTGTCTCTGTGCAGGGAGCTGACTGTATAGCAGTGTAGGGGGTGAAAATATATTTATATCTGCGTGTAAGTTCCATGTAGATTTTGTCTAGTTCAAGGGCTGGCGATCTTCCTCTGTAAAGAGCAAGAGAGAATATTTCAGGCTTTGCCAGCCATTCCATCTCTGTCAAGAATTCAGCTCAGCGCTTTTTTTTTTTTTTTTCATTTTCTTTTTTTGTCTGTGCTCATGGCATGTCGAAGTTCCTAGGCCAGGGATCGAACCTGAGCCACAGTGACCCAAGCCGTTGCCATGACAACGACAGATCCTTAACCCGCTGCGCCATAGGAGAACTCCTCAGCTTAGCTCTTGTAGCACAGAAGCAGACACAGGTCATATGTGAACCAGGGAGGGTGGCTATGTGCTGATGAAACTGTCTATGTGGACCCCGGAGTTTGAATTTCATGTAGTTTTCATGTCGGAAAATATTCGTCTTTTTATTCCCCTTACCTGACCATTTAAAATGTAAAAACTGGCGTTTCTGTTGTGGAAGCCGACGTACTGTCCGTGAGGATGTGGGTTTGATCCCTGCCCTCGCTCAGTGGATTAAAGAATCCGGCATTGCCATGACCTGCAGGGTAGGTTGCAGATGAGCGCCGGATCCTTTGTTGCCATGGCTGTGGCGAAGGCTGGCAGCTGCAGCTCTGATTCAACCCCTGGCCTGGGAGCTTCCATATGCTGCAGGTGTGGCCATAAAATGGAAAAAAAAAAATGTAAATGTGGGCCATACAAAAACAGGTGTTGGGGTGGATTTCGCCCTTGTGCTCTGTCATTTGCTGACCCTGCGTACTCTTCCTTCTTCTTTTTTGTTTTCCTTTTTAGGGCTGAACCTGCAGCATATGGAAGTTCGCAGGCTAGGGGTCAAATCGGAGCTATAGCTGCTGGCTTAAATCACAGCCACAGCAACGCAGGATCCAAGTCGCATCTGCGTCATACAGCACAGCTCATGGCAGCGCCAGATCCTTAACCCACTGAACGAGGCCAGGGATTGAACCCGCAACCTCATGGATCCTAGCTGGGTTTGTTAACTGCTGAGCCACGAAGGGAACTTCCATTCTTCTTTCTTGAGTAGCTTTGAACAAGGTGATTCTTTCCTTCCTCCCCCCCCTTCTCCCCATTCCACTTTTTCTCTCTCTTTTTCTTTCTCTCTAAATCTTACTCTTTTTTCTTCCCTGGATTTATACCTTTCTACATCTCTGTGGACTGTGTGTTTATCACTGGGTTCATGGGGAGTTGGGGTCTTTCCTTACCAGATGCTGGGCTTCTCACTCCTGTCATAATGCTTATTTTGAGTCTTGACAGACAGGAGTTGCCAGCTGTCATCGTAAATCACCATGAATCTGGCAGCCTGCTTTGTGTCTGTCTTCTCATTCAGAGCAGTTCGCTCAGCTTTGGCTGTTCTTTCCACCTTGGCTGGAGTTCTGGGGTCATTGTTAAAACCACTTGCCAGATGGAGAAGCAGGGTCCCCGAAAGGGTCATGATTCTGTGAGGGTTTGTCAGGTGGCAGTGGCCCCAGGATTGGTACCGAGGATTCCTGTCTGTTAGTCCCTTTGGGAGTTGGTGAGAAGCATGGAGGTGGCTGCTGGGGCAAGAGCTGGATTTACTGGAGGGGGGTCACTCACTCTCTTTAGTTTGTTATTCACATCAGAAGTCCCATGTCACGTGCCGTACAGCTCAGCCAACAGTCAACATTTATTTGTTTCTCAAATACGTCCTGAGCTCCTACTACGTGCCAGGCTTTGTTCCAGATATTTGAAATAGAGCAGTGAGGCGAACAAACAAGATTCCTACCCTCCTAGTGACTGCAGAGTAGCAGGAAAGACAACAAAGTAGACAAAGAAATGTGATATTGGAGTTCCCATCGTGGCTCAGTGGTTAACGATTCTGACTAGGAACCATGAGGTTGTGGGTTCGATCCCTGACCTTGCTGAGTGGGTTAAAGATCTGATGTTGCCGTGAGCTGTGGTGTAGGTTGCAGATGCGGCTCGGATACCGTGTTGCTGTGGCTGTGGCATAGGCCGGCGGCTACAGCGCCAATTAGACCCCTAGCCTGGGAACCTCCTTGTGCCGTGGGTGTGGCCCTAGATAAGGCAAAAAGACAAAAAAAAAAAAAAAGAAATGTGATATTTAGAAGTTGTAACTAGTGTTGGAGAAAAAGGGGCGGGGGGGCTTCTCATTTATGTACCAGACTCCATGCCAAGTGTTTGAGGGCTGTGCCAGGGAGTCTTAGGTATGATCATCATCCGATTGAATCCTTACAACTAGCCTGTCAGATGCGCTGGCAGGATGAAGGTGTTTAGACAGTCGAGTGATTCTCCTGGCCTCACAGACCACCGAGGGGGACTACTGAACCACTAACTGTAGGTGTTCTCTTGTGCCATGGTGGGTTAAGGATCTGGCGTTATCACTGCAGTGGCTGGGGTCACTGCTGTGGCTCGGCTTTAGTCCTTGGCTTGGGTACTTCCACACGCCACAGTTTATGGCAAATAAATAAATACGTAAATAAATAAATAGACAGAAGTGCCTGTTAAGAAACTGACAGGAGGTTAAGAACCTGACATTGTGTCCGAGAGGATATGGGTTAAATCCCTGGCCTTGCTCAGTGGGTTAAGGATCTGGGGTTGTTGTAAGCTGCAGCATAGGTCACAGATGCCAGCTGTGGTGTAGTCTGGTGGCTACAGCTCTGATTTGACCTCTAGTCCGGGAGCTTCCATATGCTGCAGGTGCAACCCTAAAAAGAAACGTAAAACAGCGGTTTTACGTGGCACAGCGGTTAACGAATCCGACTAGGAATCATCATGAGGTTGCGGGTTCGATCTCTGGCCTCGCTCAGTGGGTTAAGGATCCAGTGTTGCCGTGAGCTGTGGTGTAGGTTGCAGACGTGGCTCGGATACCGCGTTGCTGTGGCTGTGGCGAAGGCTGGCGGCTAGAGCTCCGACTGGACCGCTAGCCTGGGAACCTCCATATGCCACAGGTGCAGCCCTGAAAAAGACAAAAAGACAGAATAAAATGGAGCAAACAAAAAACAGTTGAATATCTATAGAGAAAAGTACTATCCTAGTGCTCTGACTAAATAGAAAGACCATGAGGGCCGTGCCGGGGAGTCTTGGGTAGGCAGTGGGGAGCCAATGAAGGTTTTAAGCAGAGAGAGGGCTCTGTTTTAGAAAGCTCACTCAGACAGCAGTGTAGAGGACGGGTAAAGAGAGGTTAGTGTGGAGACCCATTAGGAAGTTCTTGGGTGATCTTAGTGGGCAGTAATGGTGAACTGGACGAGTGCGGAGGCTCTGGCGGTTGAGGGAAGCGGACAGATTGTTGAGAGATTCGTTTAAGGGTTGGAGAGCCGTTCAGTGAGCAAAACCCATAGGATGAGATAACTGAGCAGACAGGGCATGGGGTGAGGCATAAGGGGGATGCTGGGGAAGGGGTGGGTTCTGTTTCACGGGGCTCCCACGTGGGATCTGGACCCCCCGCTGGCTGGAGCCACCAGCTGTGGATCGTGCCCCCAGGTAGCCGGCGGCTGGTGGATGTGATGGATGTGAACACCCAGAAAGGCACGGAGATGAGCATGTCGCAGTTTGTGCGGTACTACGAGACGCCCGAGGCCCAGCGGGACAAGTTGTACAATGTCATCAGCCTCGAGTTCAGCCACACCAAGCTGGAGCACCTGGTCAAGCGTCCCACCGTGGTAGGCCCGGCCGCGGTCCCTCCTGGCCACCTCCCGCCTCCCGTCCTTGCCCGCACTGGTCCCCGGGGAGGGCGGGAGGGGTTTGAGGAGCAGGGGGAGGGGGCTGAGGGGGTGAATCAGCCCAGTTAAGGGCCCCCAGAGACAGGAAGTGCTGAGGGCGGTCTGGCTGGATTGCAGGTCGACCTGGTGGACTGGGTGGACAACATGTGGCCTCAGCACTTGAAGGAGAAGCAGACGGAAGCCACAAACGCCATTGCGGAGATGAAGTACCCGAAAGTGAAGAAGTAAGCCTGCCTGGCTGGTGGCGGGAGCTGGGAGGGGTGACCTTCAGCCTCGTGGGGACTGGGGGCTGAGGCCCCTGGGAGGGGGCGCTGCTGGGATGTGGGGATGGGAGTCCTTGGTGTGGGCAGGGGCATCTTGCTTTTCTCAAGTGCAGGGGCTCTGCATTCTGCTCTGGGTCTTAATTCTCTATCCAGATGGTTCTTTGGCCTCCCTGCCGGCTTTCCCTGGGGGGATGCGACCTGAAGAGGAGGAAGAGTAATGGGAACCATCTCTGTGTGCATCTGTGCCTGTGTGCGTGTGTGTATGTGTGTGCATGTGTCTATGTGTGTGTGTGTGTGTGTTTGTGTGTGTACTTGCCTAACATTTATGTACTTCCTCCAAGTGACAGAGTGTCTCGGGAGTGGATTTTTTTAAGACAACCACCATGGACATTTTGCTTTTGCTGAAGATGAGGGAGGAGCCTGGTATTCTTTTGCTTTTCGCTGTTGAGACCCAGGCTCTCTGATCTAGAATAACCTTTCACGAAAACTTAGCCCACTCCTTAGACAGACGGTTGCTGGGCTGGGAAGGTGGCCACATTTAATTGTAGGAATATCATCAGCAAGTCCTGAGTCTCACTGTTTAACATGGGCAGAGGCAGGAGTTCCCTGGTGGCCTAGAGGTTAAGGATCCAGCATTATTGGAGTTTCCGTTCTGGATCAGTGGGTTACGAACCTGACTAGTATCCATGAGGATGCATTTCAAATCCTGGCCCAGCTCAGTGGGTTAAGGATCTGGTGTTGCTATGGGCTGCGGTGTAGGCCGGCAGCTACAGCTTGGAGGTGCCGCTTGGATCAGTCTTGCTGTGGCCTGGTCCAGCAGCTGCAGCTCTGATTCGACCCCTGGCCTGGGAACTTCCATGTGCCACAGGTGTGGCTCTTAAAAAAAAAAAAAAGGATCCAGCATTGTCACTGCTGTGGCTCAGGTCACTGCTGTGGTGTGGGTTTGATCCCCGGTCTGAGAACTTCTGCGTGCTGTGGGCACATTCAAAACAAGAGCAACAAACAAACAAAAAAAACATGGGCGGAGGAAGCTATGAGCCCTTCCGTGTTCTAAGACTTGAATGGCATACCCCTGGGACGAGGAAGTCACCTTGGGGCTCCTTCTGACTTAGGCCCTCGTCTTTCCATTTCCAGTGAACAGGAGATGCTGGTCGCCCAGGCAGGACCGTTGCCCTGGGCTTAGAGTTGGCTCTGGCGGCTCTGAATCCATTTAGTCTGCTCAGCCCCACTGCCAGGAGTGCCCCTAGAAACTTAAAGGCTGTGAACTTTCCATTCACTCAGCCCTTCATTCAGTGCATATTGAATGCAAACTCCGTGCCAGGCTTTGGAAGGGAGGTCAGCATGCTGGCCCTGGGCTTCTCAAGCTTTTGCTTTTAAGCTCACTCTCTTTCTTTAATTACTTGTTAGGCATTTTTCTTCCCCTCAAAGCTGAAGCTCCTTACACCCCTTGGATATGGGCTGCATCAAAAGCAAAGATGAGGCTCAAGGCAGGATCGGTGGGAGGGTTTTCAATTCTGTTCCATTCCGATTCGATCACAGCAAAATTTATGGAGCCCCTGGGATAGGGAAGTAAAAGATGAAGAGGACTAAAAGCCCCGACCTTTTGGGGAACATGCCATTAACACAAGGGTCCTAGGATGCAACTTGCATCCTAGGCGGAGGGAAACAGATTCCCGGGAGGGAGACGGGGGGGTGGAGGAATCCTTTTTGGATGCTGGCAACAGGAGGGGATATTGACTGAGCTTTAAAGGACAGAAGAGACAGGCGTGGAGAGGGATAGAGGTAGGCAAGTGCCAAGGGCGTTGATGGAATCACAGAGGTGGAGCTCGAGGAAAGCGTGTGAGACTGCGATCGGTTAGAAGCAGATCCCGGCTCACATTGACTGATGGATTATTCAGCCTACATACCGAACATCTTATTGGTGCCAGGCACCAGGAATACAGTGGAGAGAAAACTGCATAAAGTCCCTGCCCTCACGGAACTTATAGTCTGTCCCAGAGACGGATGTTAATCCAATAATTGGAGGAACAAATGGAAATTGGCAGCTGTGATGAGGCACAAGGCGGAGACCCTGGGTGCTGTGGGAGTGTGTGCCAGGACAGTCAGGAAGGGGAGGTGGCCACAAGCTGAGGTCTGAAGGAGAGAGACTTACTTAAGTGAAGGGGCCTGGGAAGAGCTTTCCTGGTTGTGTGCGTAGATCCTGGGAGGGAGAGGGGGGCTGCAGAGTGGGGGTGGGGATGGCGAAGGACGTGCTGGAGAAAGAGTGGTGGGGCTGGAGCAGACTGAGGGAGAGTCCTGTGCAGGATGCGGGATGGGCCAGGCCGACGGGGCCCGACGTGTCATCACGAGGGGTCAGTATTTCTCTCAAGTGCAGTCAGAAACCTCTGAGATTTTAAGCAGAGAGGGATGTGTTTGGATTTGCACTCTGCCAGCTCTGCTGCTGCTCTGTGGATTGAAGAGGGTGGGGGTTGGCTGATAATAAGGAGCCACTGCATCATCAAGAAGAGGCTGGGGAGTTCCTGTTGTGGCTCAGCGGGTCACGTGCCTGACTAGTATCCCTGAGGATACGGGTTTGATCCCTGGCCTTGCTCAGTGGGCTAAGGATCCTGAGTTGCTGTGGCTGTGGTGTAGGCCGGCAGCTACAGCTCCAATTTGACCCCTAGCCTGGGAACCTCCATATGTTGCAAGTGTGGCTCTGAAAGAGCTAAAAAAAAAAAAAGAGGTGAATGAGGGGGCAGGGTTAGAGGAGAGCAGAGGACAAATGGGACATACATTTAGGAAGGTAAAATAGTCACCCTTGGGTGACAGTTTTCAATTAATTAATGTCTACCTTGCCTTTCTGAGATATTTAGTATATTTTCACTTTCTTGAAAGATTCTTGAAATAGTAAATTCTGTTAGTACATTAAGAATCCTATCTAATAACCAAAAAAAAGGGCTTTAGGACCACAGGGTTTTTTTTGTTGTCAACTGTTGTCTTTAAGGCTGCACCCCCAGCATATGGAGGTTCCCAGGCTAGGGGTCTAATTGGAGCTACAGCTGCCGGCCTACGCCACAGCCACAGCAACGCCGGATCCGAGCCACGTCTGTGACCCACACCACAGCTCACAGCAACGCCGGATCCTTAACCCACTGAGCAAGACCAGGGATCGAACCCGCCCCCTCATGGATGCTAATCGAGTTTGTTAACCGCTGAGCCTCATTGGGAGCTCCTAGGACCACAGATTTTTGACATATTCGTTAGAGTATGTGACAAACAGATTTACAGACTGAGTCAGTGTCTGTGGGAACTTGCTACAGGATTTGAAGCTTGTGAGGAAGGAAATTGTCACCTTGGAAAGAGTCCATTTTTTCGGCTGAAAAGAATGCTGATTTCACTTAATAAGCAAGGTAAAAATCCCATGATGATGAAGTCCTCTGGGATCGTAGAATAGTTCTTTGGAATTTAATTAAAATGACACTTTTTGGAAATACCAGAGTTTCTGTGCTGGAGGTGCCTGGAGAGTGGAGACAGCTGAAGGGCCACCTAAACTGAGGGTTTGCAGGAGGGGACAAGTGGAGGGTGGCTAGAAACCCATTACTGCCTTCTCCAGGGCTCTAGGGTTTATGGAGCTTGATCATAGTGAGGGGGTTGGGAATTTTAATGGCTTTTGGTTCAGGTATTGAAGGCAAGGGGTGGTGAAGTTGCAACTTGGTGGGAGACAAAAGATTTGGAAAGAGTGTGCTAGTGTATGAATTACCTCTTGCTGTATTTATCGGGTGTGTACTATGTGCAAGACACTATTCTGAGTCATTGGTAGACTACAGTGAATAAATCTTAGCCTAGAAGTTCCCTTCGTGGCTCAGTGGTTAATGAACCTGACTAGGATCCATGAGCATGCAGGTTCGATCCCTGGCCTCGCTCACTGGGTTAAGGAATCCAGCATTGCTGTTAGTTGTGGTGTAGGTCATAGACTTGACTTGGATCCTGTGTTGCTGTGGCTGTGGTGCAGGCTGGTGGCTGTAGCTCTGATCCGACCCCTAGCCTGGGAACCTCTATATGCCGCGGGTGCGGCCCTAAAAAACAAACAAAAAAAAAAAAGAAAGAAAAAAATCATAGTCTATAAATATTTTATTTATAATAAATAAAAGTCCCTCATTTCATGGAGCCTGTTTTCTGGCTGGGAGAAGAGACAGACCGGCAGACAAGTGAATAATGTGATGTAGGAGGTGATAAGTGTCATGAAGACGCAGGATAAAGGGGAAGCAGGATAAAGGGAAAAGATAATGACAGGGTGGGCTGAATGAACATAAGCTGCACTGTGCATTTCTTCCACGGCCTCCCTCCTCGCTGCTGCCCTGCAGAAATGTTTTGGGTACAGAATTGTTTTCTTGGAAAATTCCTTATGATTGTTTAAATAGTGATAATGATTTAGAAGTATCACTGTTTCAGTTGTTTATTGCTGCATAACAGATCACCCTAAAACCTTACAACCTAAAAAAAAATGTTCTGGAGTTCCCGTTGTGGTGTAGTGGGTTAATGGGATGCAGCTTGTCTCTGGGGTGTTGTGGGTTTGATTGCTGGCCTAGCACTGTGAGTTAAGGATCTGGTGTTGCCCCAGCGGTGGTGTAGTTCTCAGGTGCAGCTTGGATTCAGTCCCTGGCCTGGGAACTTCCATATGCCAGGGGTGTAATCAAAACGCAAAACTTCAGCAGCTTGAAACAACAAGCGCTGGAGTTCCTGTCATGGCTCAGTGGTTAACGAACCTGAGTAGCATCCATGAGGACCTGGGTTCGATCTCTGGTCTTGCTCAGTGGGTTAGGGATCTGGTGTTGCTGTGAGCTGTGTTGTAGGTTGCAGATGTGGCTCAGATCCCATGTTGCTGTGGCTGTGGTGTAGGCTGGTGGCTACAGCTCCTGTTGGACCCCTAGCTCGGGAACCTCCATATGCCATGGGTGTGGCTCTAAAAGCCAAAAAAACAAAAAAACAAACAAACAAAAAACCAAAAACACAAGCACTGGTCTAGGGGTTAAAGGATCCGGCATTGTCACTGATGTGGTTTGGGTCATCACTGTGGTATGGGTTTGATTCCTTGCCCGGGAACTTTTACATGCTGTGGGTTGACCCCCCCCCAAAAAAAAACCCAACCAAACCCCCCCCCCCCAAAAAAAACACACAAAAAACCCAACTTAGGCCTGGGCTGTAGATATCTGAAGGCTTTACTAAGGCTGGAGGACCCACTTCCAAGATGGTACTGCTGGCAAGAGGCCCCAGTTCTTTACTCCATGGGCCTCTCCAATGGGCTGTTTGAATGTCCTCACGACATGGCAGTCCCCTGCCCCACTCCCATAGTGGTTTGGGAGAGAGCAAGGAGGAAGCCACCTAATTTTGGAGGTCACATACAGTTAACTTCTGCCATATTCTCATAATTAAAAGCGAGTCACTAAATCTAGGCCAAACTCAAGGGAGGGGAATTTGGCTCTGCCTCTGGATGGGGGTGGGTGGTGGGGGATGGGTGGGTGTGGCTCTCAAAGACTTCTGGAGTTGTTTTAAAACCTCCACAATCTCCAAGTTCTATTACTTGGGCACCCTTTTTCACTTAGGACCTTTGGCTTTTCATGCATTCCAGAAAGAAATTAGCAAGACTTCTCCATTCTCACATGCTCTGGTAGCACACTGGGCTTGCAGAAATGAGGTTTTGCTGGTGTAAAGGAGTTATACCATGTACTGAGAGAGTTCAAAAGCCCCGCTAAAAGAGCCCAAATAAAGAATACATAAGGCTCTCAAATAATTGAAAATTGATTGCATTTTTCTCCACATGTACTCGTTGCAAGTGTATGTGTGTGTGTGTGTGTTTTAGGCCCTCAACTCGAGGCATATGGAAGTTCCCAGGCTAGTGGTTGAATCAGAGCTGTAGCTGCCAGCCTACACATCCACAGCAACGCCAGATCTGAGCCATGTCTGTGACCTGCACTGCAGCTCTTGGCAACACTGAGTCCTTAACCCACTGAGTGAGGCTGGGAATTGAATCTGCATCCTCATGGATGCTAGTTGAATTTGTTACCACTGAGCCACAGTGGGAACTCCTCTCCATGTGTACTTTCTGGGAGTAGAAGGAAGAATAGGGAGAAAAATGGGGCATTTCAGAGCTGAAACAGGATGCAAACAGGCAGTGGGATAAGCACATTTTGGAGCTGCCTCTGTCACTCCCTGTAGCTGTATCAAGTGTTGTGCTTTTTTTTTTTTTTTTTTTGCTTTTTAGGGCCACACTGGCGGCATATGGAGGTTCCTAGGGATCAAATCAGAGCTACAGTTGTTGGCCTATGCCACAGCCACAGCAACGCGGGATCTGAGCTGCATCTGACCTACACCACAGCTCACGGCAATGCCAGATCCTTAACCCACTGAGCGAGGCCAGGGATCAAACTCGCAACCTCATGGTTCCTAGTCAGATTCATTTCCACTGCTCCACGACAGGAACTCCTGTAGCAAGTCTTTTAGGAACTCAGTTTTCCCTTTGCAAAATAGGTGTCCTGGGAGTTCCCATTTTGGTTCAGTGGGAATGAATCTGATTAGCATCCATGAGGACACAGGTTCCATCCCTGGCCTTGCTCAGTGGGTTAAAGATCTGGCACTGCCGGGAGCTGTGGTGTAGGTCACAGACAAGGCTTGGATCTGGTGTTGCTATGGCTGTGGCTGTGGCGTAGGCCGGCAGCTATGGGTCCGATTTGACCCCTCACCTGGGAATCTCCATGTGCCGAGGGTGTGGCCCTAAAAGACAGACAAACAAACAAACAAAAAAATGGGTGTCCTGTCATCCCTGCCCCATATTCTTCCCATGCCAAGGGGAAGATGGAACATGGAGTGGATGTGAAATGTGGCTGGGCTAAGATATTTGTTCATGTGGCCTTGTGCAGACACAAGGGCTGCAGCTGCCATTGAAATCTACTGTCTTTTTTTTTTTTTTTTTTTTGGTTTTCAGGGCCGCACCTGAGGCTTATGGAAGTTTCCAGGCTAGGGGTCTAATTGGAGCTTCAACCGTTGGCCTATGCTGCAGCCACAGCAATGCCAGATCTGAACCACGTTTGCAACCTACACTGTAGTTCACAGCATCACTGGAACCTTAACCCACTGAGTGAGGCCAGGGATCGAACCCACATCCTCATGGATACTAGTTAGATTCGTTTCCGTGAAGCCACAGCAGGAAGTCCTGGAATCTACTCTTTCTCACAGTGGCCTAGGGCATGTCTGCAACCCGTGTTTACTTTTCACTCTCATTGACCATGTTTGCTGGCATCATAGATGATCAACTCTGGTAGGAGATCACACAGAGAAACTGACCTGGAGAGGCTGCTGATGTCTCATGTGGGCCACGATCCCAGGCCTCTGGATTCTTGGCTTTCCCCTTCTACCTCAAAAGGAAGATCAAAGAAAGACAGCCTTTTCTCTGGATGCCATGGCTGGACCCAGGTGCTGTGTTAGACACTTAGCACCAAATCTCAGTATTCCTGCAGGCAGGTTATCATCCCCCTGTTACAGACAGGGAACCTCGAATTCATAGTGGAGCCATGCGGTAATGGGTGTAGCAGCTGAGTATAAGACCTAGGGACTGGTGTGGGGAGTTCCCTTCGTGGCTCAGTGGTTAACGAACCTGACTGGCATCCATGAGGACGCAGGTTCGATCCCTGGTCTTGCTCAGTGGGTTAAGGATCCGGCGTTGCCGTGAGCTGTGGTGTAAGTCACAGATGTGGTTCTGATGCTGCGTTGCTATGACTCTGGTGTAGGCCAGCAGCTGTAGCTCCGATTGGACCCCTAGCCTGGTACTCTCCATATGCCACAGGTGCGGCCCTAAAAAGAGAGAAAGACAAAAAAAAAGAAAAAAGAAAAAAATGACATAGGGACTGGTGTGGCTTCTGCATCACTGGGGAGGCAGGCTTTCAAAAATTCTTTTTTTTTTTTTAGTGCCACACCTGCAGCATATGGAGTTTCCCAGGCTAGGGATCGAATTGGAACTTCAGCTGCTGGCCTATACCACAGCCACAGCGACACCGGATCAAAGCTGCGTCTGCGACTTATGCTGCAGCTTGCCACAATGTTGGATCCTTAATCACTGAGTGAGGCCAGGGATCAAACCTCCATCCTCATGGATACCAATCAGGATCTTAACCCACTGAGCCACAATTGGAATTCCTCTCTCTCTTTTTTAAAAGAAAGTAGTGCTGGCCAAACCAGGCACATCTAGGCCTGGTTCGATCTGTAAGGTCCATCTGTTAGAGGCCCTTGACTAGTTTAACAAAAGGGATGCTGCGTTCCAGAAGGGGGAGAGATTTGGCCTATTGTCACATAGCTAATTAGAATAATTACAGGTCTGCTGCTGATGCTGCGCTTACACATTTCAGTCTGACATTGTCCCTGCTATCAAGGAGCTGAGACATTTGTGACTTAAAAAGTAGTATGTCTTCCTTGTGGAGACATACTGCCTGTTCTGGTGTCCAGGTCTTCTCCTTTCTTAGGTCATTTAACTCAGTGGGTTGGTGTTCAATTCCATGGTAGGGGATAGTCTTTGTAATTACTGTTTTTTCCTTTTAAATAGGACAAGCATACGTAAAGTAAAAGAAAGTACAAAGGATCCAAGGGGTTTAGTTTAGCCTCACAGTAAGCCATCAGGGAGTTAGTTAATGGGTGAGCAGTCCCGTAAGTGACACCAGGAAGCAACACCTTGGGCCAGGGCGTAGACCACCTTGAAATGGCTTAATGTTCACTTCCCTAAAGTGGAGGTTATTCGGCTGTTTTAAGGGTGAAGTGTTATGCATGTATTATGAGCACTTGACAGTTGGAACTTATTCACAATGGTAGGTAGTTCAGGGGATGAGATTTGGCCAAGGAATGGAGAAGTTTGATTTCTGCCCCTGCGGAGGCCCCCTGTTGTGGTTTGGGGGAAGGGTGGGATGCGAAGAGGGCTCTGGTCCATACGAGCCTGCTCTGAATGGTGGAATTTCTGATTTGAAGTGGACTAACTCCTACAGTTAGTAGCTGAGGCTTGGCTTTAACTTGCTGATTCTGCTTCTTGAGAGTCAAGATTTACCAGGGAGGCTTGTGGAGAAAAGTCGATAAACTGAGGCTGCTTGGGTGAGCACCCCACTACTAGGGTAGTGACCAGGTGAGTCACTACCTGTGACCCTCCACTTTCTCATCTGTAAAATGGGTACAATCCTGGGAATGACCTCCTAAGTTTGTTGTCAAGATTGGATTAAATAACTAAACAAATTACCACAGTCCTCCTATGATGTGGAGTTACACAGCAATGGTTAGGGGAAGGGCAGGCAGCAAAAGAATATCTTACATTGTAGTTGAACTTCCCGCTGCCTCCCTGCCCTTAGGACAAGGAAACTGCTGCGAGAGGGGAAGTAATTGGCCAAGGTCACACAGCTAGTCAGTTTTAGGGCCAGTGCAGCATCCCTGGTCTCTGGGCTGCCACACCCAGGATCCGACAAGCCCTCCAACCCCTGACACTTGTTCTTTCTCTAGCTTTGCCCCGAAGGGCACATTTAAGGGAGATTGCTTTTCTGGGTCATCACTTCCAGCAGCAGGACTGAGTCCGCACTCCTTGAAAACAAGCGCGCGGGAGTCCCCGAGCGCTTGCCGGTGGAACGGAGGTGGGGAGAACTAGTCTCGTGCCCCCACCCAGCCCGGACGAGGGGGTGGCCGTGGGCGGCAGCGGCGGCGTCCCCTGGCGCTGGTCGGCGCGATTCTCTGTCGCCGCCTCGGCCTCCCTCCGCCTCCCTGGCGACCGCCGCGCCCCGCGGGTGTTCAGTTTCAGTGCGGGGATGATCGCAGGCTGCGACCGGTTCCCCGAGAAAGGAAGAAAGCTGGCGAAGGCTCCACGGTCCTCGACCGGGGCCTGGCAGCGCCGTGGAGGGGGCTCAATTCTGCTCGCCGGGGCCGGGTGCGCGTCGAGCCTCTGCCGCCAAAGGGGACGCCCGGGAGCCACGCCGCCGCCGAGGGTAACCGCGGGCGCGCCGGGCGGGGCCGGGTGGGCGTCCCTGTGCTGCGCCCCGCGGCCGGAGGCTGCCCTAGTGCCCCCACCCCTTCGGGACACGCTGGGGCGGGGTGTGGGTCGCCTCTAGCCCACGGGCTGCTGGGCCAGCGTCGCAGAGCCTCTCTTTGTGTCTCCTGGGGCTGTGTGTGTGTTGTGTGTGTGCACGCGCGCTTGGAGCCTCAAGCCCTGTCACCTGGTGCCAGCTTTCCAGGTTCCCCCGCCAGACCTTTGCCCGAGGGGACGCTGCCTGGGCTGCCAGGGGAGTTGCGCTAAGTTGGAGGAGAAAAGGGCGGGGTGGGGCTGCCCCGCCTCCCCAGACCCTAGGCTGCGCCCCAAAGTTAATGCTGCAGGTGCAGCACCCCTTCCTACCATGCTCCTCCCCAGCCAGCCCGGGCCTTGGGAGGTGGGACCCCCAGAAAGGCTTAGCTCGGGAGCATCCGATTTTCAGCCTCCAACTTGGAAGGTGTCCTACCGCAAGCTACCCGGGGCTGTGGGTGGGGAGTGTCGAGGGGCGCGGCTTTCGGGACAGGGGGCGGCGGAGGCGGAAACCAGGCTGGCTGGCCGGCGCGGGGAGAGCTTAGCGGCCGTGGCACCGAGCCGGGGTGCCCATGTGACTGCGGTGTGCTTTGGAAGAGGAAGCTGTAGAGGTCAGTGCAAAGGCGTCACGCCAGAGCGATCGAGAAGCGGGAATGAGGGGGGGAGACCTGGAATAAGCGAGGGGCAGGCGAGCCGGCAGGCCCGGGTGACTGGCTGCAGGGGCCGGGACAAAAGCCGCCTGTCCCAGTCACCCTGGCTGCCCTAAAGGGTGCAGTTGCCCGGCGGGAGGGGCGGCCCAGGCCTGGCAGCCAGGAAATGAGGGACCTGGGAGGAGGGGCCTCGCTTGGAGAGGCCGTTCTGGAAGGGGTGCCCCTAAGCTCCTAGGGGCCTCAGAGGATGCTGAAAGGTGACAGGGAGGAAGATCAGGCACAAGCTTAAGTTGGAGAACTTTCCCTGTACGTCGCTGCAGCTTGCAGGCATTCCAGTTTCTACACGTGCTGGGGAGGTTGGGGCTGGGGCGAGAGATTGGCAGGTGGGTGACCTGTGTGGCCAGGCAAGCTTGGGTTCTGGAGCCCAGAGAGGCAAGCTCTCCTTTCCACTTTGGGCACCTAGGTGAGTATCCAGCTGCAGACTAAAGGAAGCACATCTTCTCACTCCACCCCACACACACTTAAATTGTTTTCCAGCCTAGACTGTGCTGCTGAGGCCTGGAGGGGGTGTATAAACCAAGGTTAGATTAAAGAAAGAAAAGAGAAGAGGTGGTTTTTGGAAAAATGAGGACTAATATTTTGAAGTGATGCTTGGAGAGAAGAGGCCCGTGTGGACCGGGGGATGGGGTGGGTTAGGGCTTCTGCACCCCAGCTACCCCTCCAATTCTTTGCAGAGCAGAGGATCACCCAGGCCTTCCGCATGGGGACCTGGCTGGGTGGGCTGGGTGGAGGCAGGAGGACGTGGAGCTGGAGCCGGAGCCGGAGCCGGAGCCGGAGCCGGAGCCGGAGCCGGGACTTGAACAACCCCAGCGCCAGCACCCGAGCCCGCGCCTGTCTTCGTGACAGGGCTGAGTCCTGTGCTGTCAACTACACCCCTCCGATGGGGTTGCTAGGCAGCGGGGCTCTGATGTGCGGGAAGGCCTTCTGATTTGTCAGCCTCCTGCAGACACATGGTTAAGGCTTCTTCCAGCCTATCCGGAGGAGGGACGCGGGCACGCTGCCTGCATACTGCTGAGCCCTGGGTCCACCTGAATGTGAGGTGCAAAAGGCAGCCAGAGGGAGGGGGTGCCTGCAGCCCTCCTGCTTCTTAACCAGCTCAGCCCCCCCACCCCGCCCCATCTCCTCTCGGGCTGCTGGCTCTTCCCTGCTCATCCCTGCCCCGTTCCTCCCCTCTTCCCCAAACCATGGAAAAGCAAAGTGCAGCAGGGAAAAGAGGTCAGTGGGGTAAGCATGTGTGTGGGGGCTCCCGGAGGTGACAAGGTGCCGGAGCATGGGCCGTGGGGAGACGGCCCCAGGTGGCTCTTGTGGGCAGGGGTGGGGGTGGGTGGGAGGGGGCCCTGGTACCGCCGTCTGCCGGGCCTGGACCTGGCAGCCTGTTCGACACCCCCCTCCTCCTAAGCTCAGCCCACCCCTAGGAGGGCAGCATGTGGAGGGAGGAAGGAGACTGGAGAGTTCCTGTAAGGAAGGGTGGGTTATCTGGCAGTTGCTAGAGCTCATATGGGGGGCTGCTGGCAGGTTCCTTCTGCTCCCTCGCAGTCCCTCGGTCCAAGCCTCAAAGGGCCGGGCTCTCCTTCACTCTCTCCTGTCCTTCTCTACCTGTCTGCTTCTCCACCCCCAGGATCTTAATTTTTACTCCCCTCTTTTTTTTTTTTTGCAACTTTATTGAGATATAATTCACATACCGTTTATCTATTTAAAGTGTACAAGCCAATGTTTTTTGGTATGTTTACAGAGTTGTGCAACAGGATCAATTTTGGAACATTTTTGTCACCCCGCAATGAAACCCTGTACCTGTTAGCACACTCTCTGTTTCCTCCCCATCCCAGCTCCAAGGCTCTGGCCGCCACTCACCTGCTCTCTGTCTCTGTAGCTCTGCCTGCTCTGGATATTTTATATGTGGGAATCATACACAGTGTGGTCTTTTATGGCTGGTACCCCATGTACTTTTAGCGGCATTGCTTGCTTTGCAATCAGTTGCAGTTTGTCTTACCATTTAACTTTTCTGGCGCAGTGCTCCAGGTAGGGTGGTTCATCCTTAAAGGCAGCGGTCTTTTGCATTGTCACGCATTTCTGTAAGTGCCCTGTCTGGCTCTGGGCTGGACCACTGGTTGGCTTTCAGTCAATGATTGTTGAATGAATGAGGAGACGAATAGGGACTGGTCATTGGCAAGCCATGCAGGTGGTTTATAACCCAATTCCAGGGGGGCCCGGATGTTGCAAAGGGGCCTGGCAGCTCCAGAGAACAGGTAGAGGGTTTGGAGGGAGCATAAAGGAAGCCTCTTGCTTGGGTAGGAGGCGGGGCTGGGGCAAGAGTAGGAAGGAACCCAGTGGCCTGTGGGTTCACCAACTCTCTTGGGAACCTGAAAACAGAAATGCCTCCCCCAGCCTTGAGGGCAGGTAGCCAATGCTTGAGCTTCATCACCTGATCACTGGGGCTTCCCCCATGGGGAACTCCGATTAGATTTGGGTTTTTTTTTTTTTTTTTAAAAAAAGTGAAAATTCCCCAGCGTCAGCGTTTATAAAAGGGCACTAGGTCAAGCATCTCTGGAGCTGTTTGCTCACCTCTGGTGATTCAGGCATTGAATTGTTTTTTTTTCTGCTTCCCTGCTTCTGTGCTGCAGGTATTGTCTGATGAGCGTGAAAGGTTGTTTCACTGACTTCCACATCGACTTCGGAGGCACTTCCGTCTGGTACCATGTTTTCCGGGGCGGGAAGGTGAGTCTAGTCTCTCCAGATCTCTCCATCCCTGGCTGTGTACGCAGAGAGGGGCTTACCCACCTTTCTCCTTCTGTCTCCGCCTCCAGCCAGCCCCTGCCCTGTGAGTATCTTCGGGGCCACTTGGTCCCCTGGGGGCCACACCTGCTCACCCTCTTTCTTTTTCCGAAGGGAGAGATCAAGGTCAAGTCTTTTGCATTCCGTCTGGTCACCCTTTCCCACCTGCTTACCCGGTCCCAAGTTCTAAGCATCTCAGGCTAAATTAGAACTCGAGATTTGGCTTCTCGATTTGGCATTCGTTTCCCCTGGCTAGAGTTTCAGCTCCAGCACTGAGACCTTTTAACTTAAAAGTCTAGTTGCTGCCGCCACCTGCCTCCAGGAGCATTTTACACCAGGGACGGACATCAACCAGAGAAAGGAGGCGAGACCTGTATTCAGGATCCTCCTGCTGTGTCAGCTCCTGTGTGCTCATCCCTGTGGGGACCTGGGGGTCCTTAAGTGTCTGCCACCCTGCTTGTCGGAGTCTGTGTGCGCGTTTGTCTTAACCGAACGTGTTAGAAGGAGTTCTGGGTAGGAAGTCATCCCGCTTGGTTCCAGATGTTTTTTCCTCCTTCTCCTGGTGAGCACAGGCTGGGTTTATTTACTGGGCCATTTTATCCTACAACTTAAGGAAATTCCCCTTCCTCTCCTTCCCCTACCAGCCCATGGCTCAGGAGAAAGAATGTTCCAGCCAGTCCAGGAAGTCTTCCCACCCTGGTGTTTCAGCTGGAACGGAGATTCTCGAAAAGCCGGCAAGCGGCGTCCCAGAAGGGCGGCACAACCCTCCCTGCCACCCCAGAGATCTTTTGATCCTGGAGGGGTCCCTGGGGACAGGTCCTCCCTGTTTCCAGGCAGGCGGGCCGTTTCTTGGGCTGTGGCAGAGCTTGGAAGAAATCAGAGACCGTGGGCCTGTATCTTTAACTCATCGCTCTCTTTTCCTCCTAAGATATTTTGGCTGATTCCTCCAACCTTGCACAATTTAGCGCTGTACGAGGAGTGGGTGCTCTCGGGCAAACAGAGCGACATCTTCCTGGGAGACCGCGTGGAGCGATGCCAAAGAATTGAGCTGAAGCAGGGCTACACGTTTTTCATTCCTTCCGGTAGGTTCCCGTGAGGCGGGCGCTCGGCTCTCCCTCTTGCAGCATCCTCCTGCCTCCCCGGTGGCCTCAGCCAGGGGTTGAGGCCAAGGCATGGGGTTTCGCTGGTAGTCCCCCGAGAGAAGCAAGCCTCAGGCTACAGGCAAAGAATAGCTTCTCTTGTCTTACTGGCATCTCCTTGCCTGTGGGCCAGAATTCTCACCAGGGAGAAAGCCTTCCCCTTAGGGAAGTTTGACTGCCTTCCCCAAGACATCCTGCTGAGGTTTCTGAGTGAGAGGATGGTGGTGGTCCTGTGGGGGGGTGGGATGGGCAGGTTTACCCTGAGGACCGGGAGGGGCGCCGGGGAGGGCAGGCCCGGGGGAGGGCTGACCCCTGGGCCAGGGTGGAGGTTGGGCTTACTGACCCTGAAAGCCTGCGTAGAAGGGGATGGACCAGGGTGGAAGCCTCCTTCCCATAAAACAAGATAAAATGTGGTTGGGATCAAGGTCAGTTGCTGCACTTGGACTCCCCACCTTTTTCCCCTCAAGATTAATTCTAGACAGAGGGCAGTAATGGGGGGTGGGGGAGCCCGGGGCCAGAATGCCCCGCCCTAGTTCAAATGCCTGCTCTGAAAAGTGGCGACTTCCTGGAAATGACTTAACATCTCCATGTCTCAGTATTCTCATCTGTAAAATGGAAGTAAGACTTCCCAGGGTGGTTGTGAGGCCCAAGGGAGCCAAAACCTGTTTGCCTTCAGCTCCTCATCCATCCACTGAGGGCTTTTGGTCAGTTCCAGGCTGAGTCACTGGAGGTGGCAGATGACCTAGGAATCTTAGGCCGCATTAAAGGCAGCATTTTACCCAGGATGGGGGAGGTATGGAGTGAGGGGGTCCTGTCACAGGTAGGAGATTGTGTTCCGCTGGATTATAATTTGGACGGTAAATCCACCTGGAGAGAGAGGAGTCCGGATACTACGTCAGGTGAGATGCATCTGAAGAAGCAGTTGGGTTGTTTTAGTCCGGAAGTGAAGGTCTGTGGTAATGGCAGTCAGCCTGGGGAAAGGTCATCTCCTCGAAGAAGCACTGTAACCAAGTGGTGTTGGAATGACTTGCTCTGCTAGGCAGTGAACTCCCCGTCACTGGAGGTAGTCAAGTAGAGGCTTTGTATAGTCACGCCAAGGAGCCTGCAAGGACTTTGTCGCCAGTGGAAGCTTGGGTCTTAGGATAGGGCTAGCCTTTGAGGCCATTAAGATCCATCGGATTGGAGAAGCTGGTCACACTTAAAGCTTCTGACTGGAGTTGGCCTTGGGTCTGGACATCAAGCTCTGGTGTCAACTGAAGGGGGAGGGGGTGGTTGTGGTAGCAGTTTTCACCGTGGGAAGGGGACCCACACACCTGTTGCTTCGAGAAAGTTGGGCAGAGGAATTCCTGTCATGTTTCAGTGGTTAACGAATCTGACTAGGAACCATGAGGTTGCAGGTTCGATCCCTGGCCTTGCTCAGTGAGTTAAGGATCCGGCCTTGCCGTGAGCTGTGGTGTAGGTTGCAGACGTGACTCGGATCCCGCATTGCTATGGCTGTGGCGTAAGCCGGCAGCTATAGCTCCGATTGGACCCCTAGCCTGGGAACCTCCAAATGCCGCGAGTGTGGCCCTAGAAAAGGCAAAAAGACAAACAAATAAATAAATAAAGCTGTTTTTTAAAAAAAGAGAGAAAGTTGGGCAGAAAGTGGAGACTTCACTGTTACGAGAAATTTGGGATTTGGAGATGGTGGGATTAGTGGGGGTGACTTTGTTTGCAGGGCCCCAGGGCTCCCGGAGAGGAGGGACACGCAGGGCTTGTATTTGATGGGCTGTGTTTATGGTGCACGCCTGGCAGATGTGGTGATGAGAGGGAGGGCGGTGGTACCCTCCAGTGTGTTCAAGGCCACTTTCCAGATGCTGGAGGATGGGCCCTGATGGATTCCAAGGAGCTCTGGAGTGCTCCTGGCTGGGCTGCCTTGTGACTTTGAGCAGATGGTCTCTTCCTGCCTCAGTTGTCCAGTCTCTTTAATGGGGGCAGGGTGAAGCTGAACTCTGGGACCTTCATGATTGCTCCCAACTCAGTCCCTTGAGCGCAGGCCTCCTAACATCCTTGGGACGACTGGCTATTTTCTCTCAGGGCTTTTTGTAGAACTAGGAGGTGGCCCATTGCTTTCCCCCAGTCTGGGGTGGAGGGATGTTAATTTTGGTGGCTTAAGCAAGTTTGGAAAGGGTCTCAGGAAGCAACATCTAAGGCACAGCAGGAAGGTGACTGTGGAAGGCAGGAAGAGGACCTGAGGATTTGACCTGAAGCAGGCAGGAATCCGTTTAAACCCCAGCAGATAGTTTGTGGTCCTATGGGTCTTGAGTGAGACAGGATTTTTTTTTCTGGGTTTTGGGGAAGAAAACAAGAGACAGTTGGAATTTGTCACCTTCTCAGAGGCAGGGTGTGCCTGTGGTTCCCAGGCATTGATTTCATTAACCAATGAAATTTTTTAAAAAACTTAAGGAGTTCCCTGGTGGCTCATGGGGTTAAGGATCTGGCGTCGTCACTGCTGTTAAAGTGGGTTTGATCCCTGGCCTGGGAACTTCCACATGCCACAGGCACAGCCGGAAAAAAAAAAAAAAGCTTAAAAGAAACTTAGGAACTGATAATAAGGTTAATAACTTGTAGTTTTGCTAAAGATGGGCATTAATTAAAAAAAAAAAAAAAAACCTGTCTGCTGCTGGTGTTCATGTTTCATGAAAGGAAGACTATTGTGACACTAAAAAAGTTGGAAGTAGGAGTTCCTGTTGTGGTGCAGCAGAAGTGAATCCGACCAGTAGCCATGAGGTTGCAGGTTTGACCCCTGGCCTCAGTCAATGGGTTAAGGATTCAGTGATGCTGTGAGCTGAGGTGTAGGTCGCAGACATAGCTCGGATCCTATGTTTCCGTGGCTGTGGCGTAGGCCGGCAGCTGCAGCTCCAATTCGACTCCTAGCCTGGGAACCTCCACATGCCGCGGGTGCAGCCCTAAAAAGACAAAAGACAAAAAAAAAGTTGGAAGTACCTAATTCCAGAATAAAAGGTAGTCCCTACTTTAAATTTGATAGTTTTGAGAAGTTCCCACTGTGGCTCAGCAGGTTAAGTACCTGACAGTGTCCATGAGGATGTGGGATCAATACCTGGCCTCAGGCTATGGTGTAGGTCGCAGATGTGGCTTGGATTCATTGCTGTTTGGCTGTGGTGTAGGCCAGAAGCTACAGCTCTGACTTGACCCATAGTCCTGAAACTTCCATATGCTGCAGGTGAGGCTGGAAAAAGAAGAAAAAAAACTTGGCATTTTGAGTTTATGAAAGTCTACACCACCTTTATTTTTCTCATTCCCAACCAATGAAAACTAAGGACCAGAGTGTTAGAGTCACTGAATGAGATGAGCATCTTGGGTCCTCAGGGGTGCCCAGGGGTTCTTGCCAGTATCACACCCTCTGACCCAGACTCATATCTGAGATTTGTGGGAGCTGGGATGTGACTTTGGGAAGAGAGCCTTGGGAAATCCAGCCTCCTGCTTGTGAGCATTTCAGTATGGGAGTGGAATTCTGGCCCTTCCGCCTCTGGGAAAGGCCTCACTAATTCTGGCCTTTCCCACCTCTGACCTGGGTTTTTGCCACCACAGTGTCATCTTAGGCATGTGTCCTGCTTCACGCTGGCCTCCAGCCTCCCTTTCTGCTCTGCGAAAGCACATGGGTGCTGATAGGAAGGGAAGATTTTACTTTCTTTTTTTGTCTTTTTGCCTTTTCTAGGGCCGCACTCAGTGCATATGGAGGTTCCCAGGCTAGGGGTCTAACAGGAGCTGTAGCTGCCGGCCTTCACCACAGCCACAGCAACGCGGGATCTGAGCTGCGTCTGCGACCTACACCACAGCTCATGGCAACGCCGGATCCTTAACCCACTGAGCAAGGCCAGGGATTGAACCCGCAACCTCTTGGCTCCTAGTCGGATTCGTTAACCACTGCGCCACGACGGGAACTCCAGATTTTACGTTTTTTCTTTTTAAGTCTGCACCTGTGGCATATGGAAGCTCCTGGTCTAGGGGTCGAATCAGAGCTGTAGCTGCTGGTCTATACCACAGGCACAGCAACTAGCTGGGTTCATTACCGCTGAGCCATGACAGGAACTCTTGGGATAGGAAGATTTAATTAATTAATTAACTAATTAATTTTTAGGACTGTACTTGCCAGTAGGTGCGGTTCAATCCCCAGCCCAGCGTGGCTGTGGCATTGCCATGGCTGGCATAGGTCACAGCTGTGGCTTGGATTTGATCCCAGGCCTGGGAAATTCTGTATGACATGGGTGTGGCCAAAAGAAACAAGGAAAAAATCTGCCAAATTCAGGTGGTGGGTATGTATACAGAACAATATTATACCATTCTTTCAATTTTTATATATATATTGGAAATTTTTTCTTTTTTTTTGAAATTTTACTTAGTTAACTTATTTTTTTGCTTTTTAGGGCCGCACCCAACGCATATGGAGGTTCCCAGGCTAGGGGTCTAATCGGAGCTGTAGCCGCCGGCCTACGCCACAGCCACAGCAACACGGGATCCGAGCTGCGTCTGCGACCTACACCACAATTCGTGGCAATGCTGGACCCTTAACCCACTGAGCGAGGCCAGGGATTGAACCCGCAACCTCATGGTTCCTATTCGGATTTGTTTCCACTGCTCCACGATGGGAACTCTGGGATAGGAAGATTTTAAACAGCACAGTATTTTTGTGAGACTCAGGGTATCTTCTTCTTCGTGTATCTGAGGATAAAGGGGTTGGATGCTGCCTGTGCTTCAGGGTTAGATGGTTCTTTAGGCCTCGGTTCTGGGTAGCCTAGGAAAGCTACCTGAAAAATGAAGGCAATTGAGCAATTCCCCTTGTGGCTCAGCCGGTTAAGAACCTGACATAGTCTCTGTGAGGATGGGGGTTCAATCTGGTGTTGCCGGGTCCAGTGTTGCCCCAGATGCAGTGGGGGTCACTGATGCAGCTTGGATCAGGCATTGCCACAGCTGTGGTGTAGTCCTGCAGCTGCAGGTCCAGTTCGACCTCTAGCCCCAGAACTTCCATATGCTGTAGATGTGGCCGTAAAAAGAAAAGCAAAAAAACCAAAAAACAAAAGAAGACTATTGAAGGTGAACGAGCTGTAAGATGATCTGGAGAAAGGGGAGAAAAGGGCTTGGGTTTGTTGTGCTGAGCTGGCCAGCTCTCAACTAGGTGGGAATACAGTGGCCTCGCCAGGTCACATAGAGTCAGGGGCAGGGGTGGCCTGGCACTCGCCAAGATTCAGCCTGATCATTAAGAGTAAGGAAAGCTGGAGTTGGAACTCAGCAATGGACCTCGTGCCATCTTTTCTTTTCCCTTGGCCTGACCTATGGCCAATTCCCTCTCTGGCTTTACCAGCCCAGGAGAACTCTAGTTAATAGTTGTAGGAACGGGTGTTACTGAGCCATGATTATTTTATGTATATTACTTATTTTTTTCTGGAAGAATGTAAGGAAACATCTTCTCACACCACCTCCTTCTTATTTTTATTTTTGTATTTTTTTGTCTTTTTAGGGCTGCACCCACGGCAAATGGAGATTCCCAGGCTAAGGGTTGAATTGGAGCTGTAGCCACCGGCCTACACCACAGCCATAGCAACGCTGGATCCTTAACCCACTGAGGAAGGCCAGGGATCAAACCTGTGTCCTTATGGATACTAGTCAGGTTCATTAACCACTGAGCACGATGTGAACTCCTTTTTTAAGTGAAGGCTCCTGAGGCCCAGAGAGGTGAACACACTAGCCCAGGGTCACACAGTTAAGAAGTGACAGGGCAGGGTGGGAACCCAGTCTGTCTAGTTTCGGACTTCCCCCCGGTTCCCCATCATCCTGGGAGTCAGCCCACTTAGCATCTGGTCCTTTTTCTTGGGTGTGTGACTTTGGGGGAAGGCTGTGCTCACTAAAGTGTCCACAGGCCGTGTGAAAGGTTCTGGGGAGAACATGAGTCCCTCTGTCTCAAGTTTATGTCCAGCCAAGGAGCAGCCAGGATGGTGGCGATCAGTACAAGAGCCTGGGAGGAACCATGGGGTCCATGGCTTGGGTGGGCCTGAAAGTATTTCCCATCCTTGCCTTGTAGTAAAATTCCCTGGTATTTCTTTTTTCTTTTCTTTTTTGTCTTTTTAGGGCTGTATTCTTGGCGTGGAAGTTCCTAGGCTAGGGGTCGAATCAGAGCTGCAGCTGCCAGGGCTTTGAAAAGAACGATGCCCACGTGAATCTGCATTCATCAGCCCCAGACTCTCCCTTCTCTCATATCTGGTGGAAATGCCACAGCCACAGCAACGCCAGATCCGAGCTGTGTCTGCGACCTATACTGCAGCTCATGGTGACATGGAATCCTTAACCCACTGAAGGAGGTCAGGGATCAAACCAGCATCCTCATAGATACTAGTCAGGTTCGTTACTGCTGAGCCACAATGGGGACTCTTTTTTTTTTTTTTTTTTTTGAGAACAGGAGGTTTTGTGTGTCGCCTGCTCTTTTTCCAGGACTGGATCTGTCCCTTGCTGCTCAGCCTGAATAGCTTCTGTTACTGCCTTCGTGTTGCAGGAGGCAGACGCCAGCCTCCCCAGCTCAGTCACCAGCCTGAGGACCTGCTCTTTCGTGCTTCCTGGGGTGCCGGATCGAGCCGCCATCGGGAGGGTGGGGACGGATGGGGCTTAGGAAGGCTGTTATTTCCACTCCCTTGTTCTTCCGGAGGCAAGCGTTCAAGGAACAGCAGATGTGAGCAGGGCTGGGGGAGGGGCTCAGCAGCGGCTCTAATCCAGACGAGGCTGCCTGACCACCTCGGAGCTACCAGCTTCGGGAGGAGAGGAGAGGAGCTTCTGGGACCACTCGAAATGTCTGGGAGTATAGATTCCCCGCCCCCGTACTTGTAACAGCACCTCTCACAGGTGTAAGTCAGGTGTCACTGCATTTCCACCAGATAGGAGAGAAGGGAGAGTCTGGGGCTGATAGATGCAAATTCACTTGGACTCCGTTCTTTTGGCCACACCCCCAAATGAGGAAGTTTCAGGGCCAGGGATCGAGGATCGAACTCGCGCCATAGCTTTGACAATGCCAGATCCCTAACCCACTGAGCCGTCGGGAAACTCCTTTACAAAGCCCTCTTGAGTATCAGCAGCAGTTGCTTACAGGGGTTGAGTTCTTGCTCACAAGGGAGGCAGTGGTCTCCCTCATTTCATGTGGAGGCTGGGGGGGTGCAGTCAAGCCTCAGGCCGACTCAAATGGTGAGTTAGCTCTGGGGACAGTTTCAGACCCAGGCCCCTGGGCGTGGGCTTTCACAGCGTGGTAGGTGGGCATGCCAGAAACCTGGGGACAGGACCCGGGAATCCTTGCCCTGTTCACACTTCACCCCACACCGGCATCTGCCTGAACCCAACTGTCCTAGGTCCCGGTCTTAGGAAATGCTGCTTAAATAATGCTGACGGTTGTAACAACGGTGATCACAGGCAGCATGGCTCTGCTTGCTAGAACCAAAAAAAGTGGGCAGTTGAGAAAATCAGCTGGTACACAGCTGAGGCGGAGAGGCTGAAGCAGATGTATAAACTGGGACTTTAAAGGTGCCTGCCGCACAGAGTGGGGGAAGCGGGTGGGGAAGGCACCCAGGTGACTCTGCAAGGGCACACCTGCCTGGCAGAGCGGCTTGCTCCCTCTGATGTGCCCGTGCCGGGGACGGAGGCACCCACAGCAGAACCAGGTTACGTAAAGCCTCTGTTCTGTGCTCTTGGCTGGTGGTTTTCCCCTCCCCTTCCCCGAGGAGACCACCAGGTCTGTACCACCTATTGTCCTCAGCAGGGGAGGGCCAGCTGCCCAGAGTGTCCTCGCGAAGGCCAGTAGTGGCCTTGAAGCCTCCCGGCTCTCTTCTCAGGTGGCAGCTCCGCTCCTGGCAGCCGTGGCCGTCTGTGGCTGCCCGTGACTCAGGGCTGATGTGTTTCAGCTTACCTGGGAGAGAGGCCAGAACTGCTTCTGCTCCAGGGTGGGCCGGAGGCCTCTGTAATTTTCCCCTGAGTGACATAGGCACAAAATTGGGAGGGGAGAAGAGGGACCTGGGCTCAGGATCTTGGGTAGCCTCTATCCCCTCTGCTGATCTCTGTCTTTGATCGTGAGTCCTTCTGCCTCTCCCTGTCCTTGTCTTTGCCTGTCTTTCTCGTTTTTCTTTGCCTCCCTCATGCATTTGCAGGCCTGTCTCCTGGGACTCCCAGGCCTGTGCTAAATCCTTGATTCACCGGCAGTGCAGCATAGCAGTTAAAAACGGAGGCGCTGTCACTCACCAGCTGTGACTTCATTCAGCAGGTGACTTGGCTTCTCAGCCTCAGTTTCAGCATCTGTAAATGGGCATCTCTTCCCTAGCTCTGCACTGTTTATTGTGGTAGCCAAGAGCCTCATGGAGGTCTGCTGAGCCCTGGAAACACAGTCAGTCTGAGATGTGTTAATTACTCATTGAAGAAACTAGGTGGCTCGCTTTTATAGACAGAGGGTGGTTCCCTGGGTTCTAGTCCCTGTAAGTGACTTTATTTTTCTGTGCCTCAGTCTTCTCATCTGTAAGTTGGGAGTAAAGTTCATGTACCTTTTAGGGATCTTGTGAGAATTAAATGAGATGAGCCCTGTAAAGCCCTCAGGCCAGTGCCTGGCACAAGGGTAGCCCTCACTTATTCTACTCATGATAGTTGTGCTGGCCTTTGGGCTAGGAGCTTAGAGAGGTGAAAAAGCCGTGCCCCAAGCTGTTAAGAAGTCAGCAGGAGGGAGACTTGTCTGCAGCTGTAGGGCAGAACTGATGTGGGGGTACTGGTGTGGCTGCGGAGACCACATGGAAATGGGCCTCAGAGGATTCTTTTCTTTTTTTAAATATTTTTAGGGCCGCACCTGCAGCATATGGAGGTTCCCAGGCTAGGGTCGAATTGGAGCTGCAGCTGTTGGCCTATGCCACTGCAGTGCCAGATCCAAGCCGTGTGTGCGACCTACACCACAGCTCATGGCAATGCCTGATCCTAAACCCATTGAATAAGGCCAGGGATCAAACCCATGTCCTCATGGATACTAGTTGGCTTCATTACTACTAAGCCACTATGGGAGCTCCCCTCAGAGGATTTTGATGGCAGGAGGTGGCTTCGGGCAGAAGAAGGCATCTGGGTCCTGGAGCTCTGGCAAGATGTCACTCCTTAGTTATGGCCCCGAGCAGTCCTTTGTGGTCCCTCCTGAGATTGGTGGTCACTGGGGTGATGAGGCAAAGGCTTGAGAACATATGATGAGCCCTAGTGAGGGGTTTCTAGCACCCTGGCCGGCAGGGGAGGGGACCGGGCCTGCCTGTCTATCGGTTGTTGCAGCCAGCTCCATTGCAACACTTTGTCACCAAGGTCTTCAGGACAAGGGGGATGGTCTGCAGCTGCCCCCCACCTGACTTGAGCTGACCAGGGGTCACTGCCAGCTGCAGTGAGTGGGGCTGCGAGTCTAGGCCCTCTAGGACAGCTGGGAACTCAGCTTTCTTTGTCTGGCAGCCTGAACATCCTCACTCCGGCCCTGGCTGCTCACCCTGGCCGCCTGCGCGCTCCTGCCTGCCAGCAGGCTGAGGAGCCCCCCCCGGGAGCCAGCTCTGACCCTCTCTGTGCCCTCCCCACCCAGGCTGGATCCATGCAGTCTACACCCCTGTAGACTCCCTGGTATTCGGCGGGAACATCCTGCACAGCTTCAACGTGCCCATGCAGCTGCGGATCTACGAGATCGAGGACAGAACACGGGTAAGGCGGCTTCCTCTCCTCCTGTGGGCCGTGCCTAGGCCGCCGGGCCCTGCTGCGTGCTCGGGGTGTAGGGGACAGGTCATTGCCAGGTCCTCCCTGGCCCTCTGGCCCTTCTGCTCCCTGCCTCAGGCCATTGTCTGGGTCGTGGTCCTGTGGGGTCGGGAGCGCCCCGAGCGCCCCTCCCAAAGTCTGGGGAGTTTCTGTTCACCTCCAGGCCGGCGGCGGCCAAAAGCACCTTGTCGAAGAGGAAGTAGCTCTTGAAAAAGCCCCATGAGATGTCAGGGACCCTGCCTCTTCCTTCTTCCCCTGTGTATAAAGGGATGCGAGGGAGGGTGGGGAATTTCATGGTGGTTGTGGCTGGGGGAGTTGGGGGGGACTGGGACCTCGACCACGTGGGGACCCCAGCTGTGATGTAGAGCCTCTAGGAGGCCGTTGTCCGCGAATCCTCCGGGTACGGTCTCTGAGCGCCGTCTCAGGGCCTGCTTGCGACTGGGGCTGGGGCTCCTTTTTCTCCTTGATGGTTTCTCAGCCATTGAGTCTCCCCCAGCCCCTGCCCCAGGACCAGGGACCCAGGCTCAGACACCTGACCTGGGCCCTCCGCTCTGTCCCCTTCCGTTCCATGAGTTACCTCCCCAGAGCACTGGTTCTTTCGCACCAGAACTTGATCTAGTGTCCCCAGGGATCTGGGATGGGTCTGAGAGTGGGAAGCTGGGGCAAAAGGGGCCTATTTCTGGAGTTTCAATTGTGGCTCAGAGGGTTAAGAACCTGACTAGTATGCGATGTGGGTTCAATCCCTGGTCTCGCTCAGTGGGTTAGGGATCCGGTATTGCCGGAAGCTTTGGTGTAGGTCACAGACGTGGTTCAGATCTGGCGTTGCTGTGGCTGTGGCGTAGGCCAGCAGCTGCAGCTCTGCTTCGACCCCTAGCCTGGGAACTTCCAAATGCTGCAGGTGTGGCACTTAAAAAAAAAAAACTGGGGGCTTATTTCTTTTTTCTCATAGGTATTCAAATATTTCTCCATTTAAAAAAAAATGGAGGTATCATCCACATCCACAGAGCGCACAGTTCGTGGCATTTAGCACATTCACAGTGTTGACATTCTCATCACCCTAAAAAGAACCCCCTTGCTCAGTAACATTCACTCCCCACCCCCAGCGTCTGGCAGTCACTGGTGTGCTTTCTGTCTCTATGGATTTGCCTATTCTGGATTTTTTTATGTAAATGGAGTCATAGAACGTGTCCTTTGGTGTCTGGCTTCTTTCACTTAGCATCCTGTCTTCAAGGTTCATCTATGTTGTGGATATCCATCAGTGCTTCCTTTCCATTTATGGCTGAATTGTATTCCATTGTGTGGAGAGACCACACCCGGTCTTCTTGGGTTTTTGCCTGGGAGGTGACTTTTTTTTTTTTGCCCCAGAGAAGGTTGTCATGCCCTGACCCTCAAGAACCATCTCATACAAGCGGACTCTGTGCCCAGGGTCCCTGCCTTTCCTGGGCTTGTTTCCAGGCCTTGGTCTGCATGGGATCACCTGCATGATTCAAAGTCTCAGCCACTACCTGTAGCTCTGACCTTTTTAATGATCCCCATGTTGAGGGACCTCCGCCAAGAGTTTCCTGGGGACCACTTTGAGCCATATTCGGTGGGCAGATGTGTGAACGCACCTCTTCAGATGGGTGGGTTTGCTGCTGCGATACCCACATTGGCAGAGACTGGGTCCTGGTCTGCGTTTTCGAGCCTTATGTCTGTTGCCCACCTGCCATTCCTTCCCTGGTCTGGGGGAGGCCAGTCCCAGCCCTGGTCCAGGGATGCTGCCCCGTGGCGTTCTAGAAAAAGGCACCATTTGGGCGCAAATGGTCATCTTAGAGTCTGGGTCAAGTGCTGTCTGGGACTCTGGCCAGCTGCTCTTTGGCCAGCCCTGAAGAATGGGCCAGTTTGTGAGCAGACGCGTAGGTGTGGGATAGAAAAGGAGAAAGAAGTCAGGCCCACAACTTTCCAGGCAATTCCTGAAAGCCAGAGTAGGGCTGGAGTTTCTAAAGCCTTGGCAGCTGTTCCCCTCCCCCAGGGAATCTGGAATCGTACATCTCAGTGGATTTGGGCCCCATCATTCTGTTAGGTGCTCAGCTCCTCCCCTCCCCCAGCGGAGGCCGGAGGGAGGCTAATGGAGTGGAACCCTGAGCGCCACGCTGAGCTGCTGTGGGATATTTCGCCCCTGTGGAGATGAGCATGGCAGGGCCCCCTCCCCCAAGGCACAGTGTCCCTGTCGTCTCAGTGGGCACCCCATCTGGTTTCCTGAAGCAGGTGGATGGGAAGGGCGGGGGGGATGGTGGGACTGGGCTGGAACCAGCAGCAGGCTGTTTAATCTGCTTTGATTTCTGGTCTTTGGAGAGGGCTTGGCTACAAGGCCCAATTGTTTATGTCTTCGGAGCCAAGACCAACAAAAGATGCTGGGGAGAGAGCGCTGGAAGCCAGATAAAATGCCAGGGCTCCTTGTCAGCTCGCTACAGCTTAATTCTTTACATCCCTTCGAGCTTCCTTAAGAAGGTTATGGCCATTTAAAAATAGTTTTTCAGGGGTCCTAAAACACGGCTTTGTGCGGAGGGTGGGACAGAGGAAACCATCAGTCACTATGCCCCGTGGTGTGGGCTGGTTGAGGAAAAATAATTTGCCTTTGTGGCCTAAGGTGGGGGACCTCCCCATCTAGACCAGGGGAACCCCAACGTCCTCCTATGTTTAGGAATCATGTCTGGCTCTCACGATATTAATTTTTCTGCGCTGGATGATAGGTGACTTCACCCAAAGGCGAGCATGAACAGGCTGCAGGCGTTCTGGGTGGGTTTTCATTTCCCGAGCCCCCTGTGTAGATTAAATCTTTCCCCTCTCATTTTAAAGATCAGCAGAGGGGTGGGAGAGCTGCACCAGAGAATGGATGTGTTGCATGTTTATTATTTGAAGATAACATCTCAACAGCTCTCACTACATATTTTTAACTCCAGTTAGCTTGATAAGGGATAGGAGTGGTCCAATTGATCGTTAAACTGCCTTCTCTCTTATATTTATCTTTTTTTTTTTTTTTTTCCTTAATGGCTCTAGTGAAAGCAGCCTTCCAGGAAAGGTAATGCCACCATGCCCCATTCCCTCAGCCAGTGACCCTACCTGGAAATTGCAAATAATTTATCCTTTCACCTTTCCCCTACCATTGGATTTTTTTTTTCCATTGACTTTTTTTTTTTCCAGGAGAAAAACAAATTTTAAGACACTTCCACCCACCCTCATATTTCAGTTTTTCAAGTCCTTGAGACCTGGGAGATGCACCGAAATATCTTTGGTTCTTATCTCCTGAGGTCACTCAGCTCCAAGAGGAAGGGCCTTTGGGAACTCAAACTGACCCCCTGAGACCTGCTGACAGCCCCCTCCCCCTCCCCACCCCCCCACCCCAGGCTGGGAGCATTGCATGCTTTCTGACCGCCTTCGCCCTTCGAAGAACAACTCAATTTGGTGAGGCTCCGAATGTGTCAACAAATAATGTTGAGCAATCGTGTGTTTAATGTTCCCAGGCATGTGGCTGAAACCTTTTGAAGGCGAAGGGTGGAAGGCGACAACCCGTTTGTAAGTCAATTCTTTGCAAATTTTGTTTCCTGCGGTGCTCTCTTGGAAAAAAAAAAATTAAAAAAAAAAATTTGAAGTCCTTCATCAGCATTTGTTTTCACCCAGCTGGTTTCTCTTGGGTTCAGCAGCCATGAGGGGAGACTTACCTTCCTCTCCTGAATGACAGTCAAAAAAAAAAAAAGTTTTTTTTTTTTTTTCTCAGTCTAGAAAGATTCTTAGGAGCCACGGTGCCCATCAGGGCAAGAGTGGCTTGGATGGTTTCCCCAAATTTGAAAAGTCAAAAGCTGCTTCAGAGTTTTATCAATCGAGTCTAAAGTCAGGAGATGTGAGTGAGGGTCTTAGAAGAGGCGGGCTGCCTGTCTTCATCTTCAGCCTGCTCTGTAGGTTCTGACCAATTTGTTTCAAAGTCTCTTGGCCCTTGTTCTGGAGTGGGGATGGAGCTGAGACCCCCCTCCCTACCCCAACCCTCTCTTCTTCAGAGGCCCAAGAGCCTGTCTCCTTTTTAAACTCTGGAGGGCATTGATCCAATGACTGAAAAAAATGAATACTCTCCCAGCAATAAAACTGGGGTTCTTGGAGTTCCCGTTGTGGCTCAGCAGGCTATGAACCCGATTGATATCTATGAGGATGCGGGTTTGATCTCTGGCCTCGCTCAGTGGGTTAAGGATCCGGCGTTGCCATGAGCTGTGGTGTAGGTTGCAGACGCGGCTCGGATCCTGTGTTGCTGTGGCTGTGGTGTAGGCCAGCAGCTATAGCTCCGATTCAACCCCTAGCCTGGGAACTAACATATGCTGCAGGTGCGGCCCTAAAACAAACAAAACAAGAAGCTGGGGTTCTCCAGACAGTAGCTGGAGCCAAGGAAACCACTAGATGATGATCCCAACTCCATGCATCCCCCGTAGGAGCTCAAAAGCATGCGGCGGCCAGGATCTCATTTCAAAGCCTACCATCCATCAGAAGCAGGCAGGTCAAATGGACCCAGGATGCAGATGGCAGAAGTGAGATGAGGGCCTCACAGCTGGAAACTGAGTCAGGGGGTGGATGGGGAACCGGGCCTAGGACTCTCCGAGGGCAGAGTTGGGGCCTTTTGGCAGGTGGGCACTGAGGCAGCAAAATGATATTTTAGGGCAGATGGAGGACCTAGGTCTGCTTGTATTTGCCTTTGTCCCAGATGTAGAATATCAGCTGTTGGTTGTCAGGAAAGAAAGATGGCAGGATATGCTTCTTTAATGTCCAACTTCCTGAGTTCCTGGAGGACAGAAAGCCCCAGTAGAGGTCCCTCAAGGCAGACACACCCTTGGTGAGAGAACAAGGGAGCAGTCAGTGAGCGTGGATGTGTGGGGCCCCCGTGTAGTCTTGGAAAAGAGGGCCCAGCCCTGGGAGACAGTGGCCACCTTCCACACACAGCCTTGCGGGGTCAGGATGCTGTTTCTGGAAGGCTCATCTGTGCCAGGGCCATCAGTGGTACTGCTTCCTTCTCATCTCTTGCTGCCATCTCATCAGTATAGACCCGATGCTGCCACCCACTGGAATCCCCCTGGCCTTTTCACAGCTCTGATACACAAAGCTCTCTGCACCTGTACTTCCCTCTAATTAAAAGCCAAAAGGGGATCTCCATCTGGAATCCTGCTTCAGGCCCGGGGACGTGTCCCCCAGTGTCTGGACCGTCCCAGGTCACACCAGGTCACACCAGGGACTTGTGTTGGAGGGAGCCCTCTGTGGAGGTACAGGCTGGGCAGGTATTGTTGGTAACTAGCGGGAGGTGGACCCCTCTGAGGCCCCGCCCCTGGCGTAGGAGAGGTCACACCCCCTCATCCTCATTGGTCCGCCTGGTGTGGCCTCTTTCTTTGAGCGCAGGAGATGCTTGGCAGCCTGTCTGCGAATGGGTAAGGGTTTGGGGTTTGATTTCTGTTTCTCAAGGTGGGAGGGAGGGAACAGCAGAGTCTGTACAAGAAGGTTTGAGAATGGCGAGGCATCCGTGTCTGTTGTAGCTAGCATCAGGTAGGGACCCTCACCCTCCGTCAGCCGGTCAGGGGACAGCTCTGCACAAAGTGGACCCTGAAAAGCTTCCCCTTGCCCCCACCCCGCGCAAAGCTCAGGGACTTTCGACATGACGCTCTCACATAGGCCTCTTCCCCTGCTCTTCCTCCTCCTCACGTGTGCATGCTGGTATCTTGCCCCTTCCAGCGCTTCTCTCCAGACCACTCCCATTTTTTTCTCACATCATTTGTGTTCCTGCTAAGATGATGAAAATTACTCCCACCCCCGGGAACTCCCCCTCCCCCCACCCCAGTGCACTTCTCTCCCTCCTCTCCACCCCCTGCCCTCCGGAAACTGACCTCTGCCCCTGGATCTTTGCTTTCAGGTGCAGCCCAAATTCCGTTATCCCTTCTACTATGAGATGTGCTGGTATGTCTTGGAGAGATACGTGTACTGTGTGACCCAGCGGTCCTACCTCACTCAGGAGTACCAGAGAGAATCAATGCTTATTGGTGAGTGCGCCTCAGAGCCCAGCCAGAGGACTGCTCAGGCGGGGCAGAAATAATTTTTTCGGGGGAGGGGGGGTGGGGGGCTTCGGAGCTCCCCCACGTTCCAGAGAGTCTCTTGAGCCAGAGTGTTGGGCAGATTCCTAGAGACCCTTCTTTGTCAGCTTCTCACTTGGAATACAGAGTCCAAGACAAGGAAATTGTGACCCCAACAGAGTCATCTTGGTGGCCCCCAGGTCTTGCTGGTTGACTGCATTTTTAGGGCTGAACCCATGGCATTTGGAAGTTCCCAGGCTAGGGGTTGAATCCAAGCTATAGCGCCCGGCATGCAACACAGCCACAGCAATGCCAGATCCTGAATCCACTGAGCAAGGCCAGGGCTCGAATTCACGTCCTCATGGATGCTAGTCTGGTTCGTTACCGCTGAGGCACAACGAGAACTCCTTGCTGGTTGGAAGTCCCTGGCTTGGTGGCTGAGACAGGCTCCGCATAGAGCAAAGAGTCCTGGTCTTTTTGGCCTCCCCAGAGGCATATGGAGTTCTTGGGCCAGGGATCAGATCTGAGCGCAGTTGTGACTTAAGTTGCAGCCGTGGCAACTCCAGATCCTTAAACCGCTGTGCCCGGCCAGGGGTGGAACCTGCTTCCCAGCACCGCCAAGATGCCCCTGGTCCTGTTGTACCGCAGTGGGAACTCCAGTCCTGGTCTGTTTTAATCCCTCCCTGGTCACCAACTGATTTTTTTTTTACTCTTCCTGCACTGAAGGTTAGTTTTTTTTTTTCTTTGTCTTTTTGCCTTTTCTAGGGCCTCACTCGCGGCATATGGAGGTTCCCAGGCTAGGGGTCTAACAGGAGCTGTAGCCGCCGGCCTGCGCCGCAGCCACAGCAACGCGGGATCTGAACCGCGTCTGCGACCTACACCACAGCTCACGGCAACACCGGATCCTTAACCCACTGAGCAAGGCCAGGGATCGAACCCGCAACCTCATGGTTCCTATTTGGATTCGTTAACCACTGAGCCACGACGGGAACTCCACATTCTTTTTTTTTTTTTTTTTTTGGTGAGTCTCATTCCTGTTAGATGATTCAGGTATCGAAAAATATCCAAACCCTGGAGTCCTTGTTGTGGCTCCGTGGGAACAAACCTGACTAGGATCCATGAGGATACGGGCTCGATCCCTGTCAACCTCGGTGGGTTGACAATCCAGCGTTCCCGTGAGCTGTGGTGTAGGTCGCAGATGAAGCTCAGACCCCATCTTGCTGTGGCTGTGGCAAAGGTCGGCAGCTGTAGCTCTGATTCAACCCTTAGCCATGGAACTTCCATATGCCACGGGTGCGGCCCTAAAGAGCAAAAGCAAAAACAAAAAAAATGCAAAACCTGGAGTTCCTGTTGTGGCTCATCGAGTTAAGAACCCGACATAGTATCTGTGAGGAGGCAGGTTTGATACCTGGCCTTGCTCAGTGGGTTAAGGGTCTGATGTACCACAAGCTGCGGTGTAGGTCGCAGCACTGATTTGAGCCCCAGCTGGGGAACTTCCATGTGCCAGAGGTGCGGCCCTTTAAAAAAAAAAAAAGGAAAAATACCAAAACCCTACAACCAGCCCTTCTTCAGTTTCCAGCCTGGTAGGAGGTGGGAATGGTTCTGAAGTAGTGTGATAATCTCTGTAGTTGCAGTAGCTATGTGTTCCCGTGGGGACCTTTGGCTTGATTTTGTGGCAGTCCCCAGGACCAGGAAACGGAAGGGTCACTTTTTCTCATTTGGAAATTTAGAGCCATAAAAGAAGTTCCCGATTCCATTCCAGGCTTGAGAGGAAATGTGAAGGTAGTGTTTGGGTCTTTGATGCCCAGATTTTTCTTAAATTTTCTTAAACACTGTTACCCCATGCCTGTCTAGTCCACTGGCCAAAGAGAAGGTAGGATGTTGAGGGACACCTCATTTTTTTGAGTGCTGGTGGTGTGCCGGGAACCGTGCTCCGTGATGCCTTATTTAATTCTCACTGTGAGTCTTCAGGGGAGATAGTCTCTGCTGATATATATGTTTATATATTTTTTTATGTATTTTTTATGCACTGGCGGCATATGGAGATTCCCAGGCTAGGGGTCGAATTGGAGCTACAGTTGCCAGCCTACACCACAGCCACAGCAACAAGGGATTGAGCCGCTTCTGTGACCTACACCACAGCTCACGGCAACGCCAGAGCCTTAACCCAAGGAGCAAGGCCAGGGATCGAACCTGCAACCTCATGGTTCCTAGTTGGATTTGTTTCTGCTGCGCCACGACGGGAACTCCTGCTGTTATTTTAAAAACAGCATTGTTAGGATATAGTTCATACATCATATAGTTCACCCATTTAATGTGTACCATTGGTAGTTTTTAGTCTTTTCCCAGATAGTACAAACATCAGCACTGTCAATTTTGGGTTTTCTTTTTTTTTTTTTGGCCAATCCTGCGGCATGTGAAAATTTCCAAATCAGGGATCAAACTCATGCCACAAGAGTAACTGGAGACACAGCTGTGACAACACTGGATCCTTAGCCCGCTGAGCTACCAAGGAACTCTAGCACCATCGGTTTTTAGAACATTTTCATCATCTCAGATGGAACCCTATACTCTTGAGTGACTGCCTCTTTCTCTTACCCCACGCCCATGCCCCTAGCCCTAAGCAGCCACTAATCTGCCTTCTGTCTATAGATTTCTTCTTGTTTTGGACATTTCATATGAATGGAATCTTAGAGTATGTGCTTTTTTTGCCTTATGTTTATGCTTTGAAAAATACACTGCCAGCTGTGTTCAGAGAGGTGAAGCATCTTGTCTGGGTACACAGAGCTGGGAAGAAGCAGAACTATGTCTGTCTAACTCCAGCCTTTTCTAGAGACTGAGGGAGGCCTAGGACATTAGCATTGTCAGAAGATGGAATTCCTGTTGTGGCTTAGCAGTAACGAACCCATCTATTATCCATGAGGATATAGGTTCAATTCCTGGCCTTGCTCAGTGGCTTAGGGATCCGGCATTGCCGTGAGCCTCAGTGTAGGTTGCAGATGAGCCTTGGATCCTGCATTGCTGTGGCTGTGGTGTAGGCTGGCAGCTGCAGCTGTGGGAACTTCCATTTGCCTTGGGCATGGCCCTAAAAAGACAAAAAAGTGTGTGTATGTGTGTGGGGGGGTGCAGGTCCCAGGGACTTCCAGCAGGGAGTCTGGGGAATTCATCTCAGTCTTTATTGTGACCTCCCCACCCCCACTCCCACAGATGCCCCAAGAAAGCCCAGCATAGACGGCTTCTCATCAGATTCCTGGCTGGAGATGGAGGAAGAGTCCTGTGAGCAGCAGCCCCAGGAGGAGGAGAAGGAGGAAGAAGAGGAGGAAGAGGAGGAGGGCGCAGATAAGACGCCCAAACCACCCACTGATGGCCCTGCCTCGCCCACCAGCACCCCCTCCGAGGACCAGGAGGCCCCCGGGAAGAGGCCCAAAGCCCCTGCCATGCGGTTCCTCAAAAGAACTTTGTCGAACGAGTCGGAAGACAGTGTGAAGTCTGCCACGATGCCCATAGACTATCCCAAAACGCCCACCGGCTCTCCAGCCACTGAGGTCTCTGCCAAATGGACCCACCTCACCGAGTTTGAGCTGAAGGGCCTGAAAGCTCTGGTGGAGAAACTTGAATCCCTCCCTGAGAATAAGAAGTGTGTCCCTGAGGGCATCGAGGACCCCCAGGCACTCCTGGAGGGTGTGAAGGTGGGTAGGGGATCACCTGGGGCTGGGCAGCTGACGAGGGCTGGGCAGGTTCTGTTCCATAGGCAGGTTCCTGGAGTTCCCCTTGTGGCTCAGTGGTAATGGACCCTATTAATACCCATGAGGATGCGGGTTTGATCCCTGACCGTGCTCCATGGGTTGGGTATCCGGCCTTGCCATGAGCTGTGGTGTGGGTTGCAGATGCAGCTTGGATCCTGTGTTGCTGTGGCTGTGGTGTAGGCTGGCAACTGTAGCTCCCATTCGACTCCTAGCCTGGGAACTTCCATATGCTGCAGGTGCGGCCCTAAAAAGACCGAAAAAAAAGGGAAGGTTCCCCAGGGCAGCTCAGCTCCAGGCAGCTTGGTGCAGACTCTCTCGGGGGTATGTCCATGTGAGGAGGGGGCCTTTGGTCCAAGCAAGCCCATCTAGGCTGTCCAAGCAGAGGCCATTGTCGAGACCAGCAGGGCTATCTCATAGAAGATGCTGGTTCCCTGGCTGACAATGAACTCTCTCTCAGGACTTGTTGGAAATCTGAGGCTTCAAGGGCAGTAGCCTTCCTTGCCTATGGTGCGCCAGTAGTGCTGTTGTTGGTTTGGGGGACCGACCCCGCCATCCTGGTCAGGAAGACTTGCTTCTCCGGGCTGGCTTCCCCTGGAACATGCTTCTGTTTCTTGCGAGCAGTTGTACATCCTGGTTGTCTTCTAGGTGGCCAGCTAAGGTGGGATTCCAAGTAGAGGTTTCCAGGTAGAGCCTAAATATTGAGCACATTCCTCACTGGGCACCAGCCGTGCTGGCCATGGGAACAGGAGGCAGGCAGGTAAAGAAATCAGAACATGGGGATTGAGTGCCACTTTCTGGGCATGGGAGTGGGGAGTGGGGACACTCATTGGCCACCCCGGGCGCCAGGACTCTGGGGCAGTTATGCAGAGGGAATTTTAGGCATCAGAGACTTCAGATGGAGAGTGCTGTTTTAGATAGAGGGCAAACGTGAAGTGTGTTTAAGAAACAAGAAATACACTGGCAGGCCTTGTCTTGTAGTAATCATACAAGGATTTGTTGAGGAGTTCCCATCATGGCTCAGTTTGTTAAGAATCTGAGTAGCATCCACAAGGATGTGGGTTCGATCCCTGGCCTCGCTCTGTGTTTAAAGGCTCAGACGTTGCTGCAAGCTGCAGTGCAGAGCTGTGATGTAGGTCGCAGACATGGCTTAGATCTGGCATTGCTATGGCTGTGGCATAGGTCAGCAGCTGCAGTCTGTTTTGACCCTTAGCCTTGAAAGTTCCATAGACCATAGGTGCAGCCCTAAAAAGGTTTTTTAAAAAAAATTGTTGAATGCTTACTACCTGCCAGGTAGCAATGCTGGACAAGTGGTAGGTACCCTTATTGTCTACACTAAACTGATGAGGAGGGAAGCTCAGAGAGGTTAAGGGACATTCCTGAGGTGACCAAGCAGGTCTCTACTCCCGGTAGAGCTGGGATGGAGCCTCCAGAGCTTCTGTGTGGAAATGACTTCTTGGAACTGCCTCCTGTCTCAGCATACGAAAGGTTTTTTGGTGTGAGAAGGGCTTCCTTCTCCGATGTCTGATTCTCAAGTGAATCAGCTACCCACTGGGGTTAGAAACTGATTTTGTCTCTTCTTTGGTGACTGCAGACTCCACCCAGGACTTGCTTTTTTTTTTCCTTGTTAGGGCCACACCCGTGGCCTATGGAGGTTCCCAGGTTAGGGGTCCAATCGGAGCTGTAGCTGCCGGCCTTCGCCACAGCCACAGCAACGCCAGATCCAAGCTGCATCTGTGACCTACACCACACCACAGCTCACAGCAACGCCAGATCGTTAACCCACTGAGTGGGGCCAGGGATCGAACCTGCAACCTCATGGTTCCTAGTCGGATTTGTTAACCGCTGCGCCACAACGGGAACTCCCAGGACTTGTTAATTAGTACGTTTGTACACTTACGCATTTAGGAAACATTGTGTTAGGCCCTGGGATTTAGAAATATTAAGACCTATTCTATTCTTGAGGTGCTCAGTGATCAGGGGCCAGTGGAGGTGGGACCAGGGCCCAATCAGATAGCCTACAGGTACCACCAGCAGAGGGAGCTGGTGTAGAGAATCTTTAATCCAGGTAGAGCTCACTTTCTGTAGGAGGTGCCATCAAATTTTAATCTTATAATTCTGGGAAATTGCCAGGTAAAAGAACTCTGTGGTGAATAGCCCTGCAAAGAAAATCTTTACTTGCAAGTATGTCTATTTCATTGATTCTTGACTTGCCTGGAGGTTTCAGACCTCTTGAGAATTTTGTGAAAATACACCTATATGCACAACATTTTGTGTGCAAAATCAGGGCATCTTGGACTCCTGAGCCTGTTCCTGGACCCCCGATTAAGAACCTCTAATCTTGGAGTTTCCGTCGTGGCCCAGCAGAAATGAATCTGACTAGTATCCATGAGGATGCGGGTTCGATCCCTGACCTCGCTGAATGGGTTAAGGATCTGGCATTGCTGTGAGCTGTGGTGTAGGTTGCAGATGCGGCTCAGATCTGGCGTTGCTGCGGCTCTGGCGTAGGCCGGCAGCTGTGGCTTCGATCAGACCCCCAGCCTGGGAACCTCCATATGCTGCAGGTGCGGCCCTAAAAAGACAAAAAAAAAAAAAAAAGACTAATAGCATTAGAGTTCCAAAATATAAACGAGTTAAAATTTTACCTGAAGAGGAAATGTTGTTCTGTGCTTGTGGAGATCCTATGTAACTTTAATATGTTCATGCGCATTGTTCCTGGTTCCTGGTGGGTCAGGTACACTTCTTTCTAGGGATAGGACTCAGCCCCTCATATTCCTCACCTGCATCTACCTGATGGACTTTTGAGGCTGGATTCAGCCTAGGCTCCTTGGGAGTGTGAAGAAGCCCTCAGGTAGGGGCTTAGACAAATTTCAAGTTCCCAGCCTCCTTGCTCCCCATCTCCCACCATGCGTTCAGTGGCAGGTCGTGACAGTGTGTGGTAATGAACCTTTTTTTTTTTTTTTTTTTGGCTTTTTAGGGCTACACCCACGGCATATGGAAGTTCGCAAGCTAGGGGTCAAATCTGAGCTACAGCTGCTGGCCTGTGCCACAGCCACAGCAACACAGGATCTGAGCTGTGTCTGTGACCTACGCTGTAGCTCACAGCAATGCCGGATCCTTAACCCACTGAGCAAGGCAAGGGATCAAACCTGCATCCTCATGGATTCTAGTTGGATTCCTTTTCACTGCGCTACAACAGTAACTCTCTGGTAATAAATTTTAATCACTATGTGTTGTTGTAGGTCTTTTTCATATGTAAACTTATGTAAACCTTCCAACAACCCTATGTGCCACCTCTGTTGCCCCCATTTTACAGATGAGAAAATTGAGGTACAGATAGCTTAAGTAACTTGCCCAAGGCCGTACACTCTTCAACAGGGGAGTCCATGTGCTCATCCACTAAGACCAGGCTCTGTTTGTCTAATGTAGAAAAAGTCATTTTTCTTTCTAGGGAGAAAGTCGTAAGGTGACTGACTGTTCAGGCTTTCTTTACAGAACAAGCATCAGATTGGGTCTTGGGACAAATGTAAATTGACAGTTCCTGGGCCAAATAGAGGCTCAAGGCATTGTGTTGGGCCTGTACTGTATTGAACATATTTTTGTTTTTTGTTTATTTTTTGGACATGCCTGTGGCATGTGGAAGTTCCTGGGCTAGGGATCAACCTGTGCCATTGAAGTAATCAGAGCCATATCAGTGACAATGCCAGGTCCTTTACCTGCTGAGCCCCCAGGGAACTCCTGAACATATTTCTGTGATTACTTGTCAACATTAAAAATCAGGAGAGTAAAATTAAAAAAAAAAATCAGAAGTCATATAAAATGTCATGCCCATCCTGGCTTATGTTCCTGACTGGCTCCAAGCAGTGGAAGTGAGTAGCAGGTTATAGACACCCCAGGTCCCACCATTCCCTGCTGCCTCCCTGAGTATTTGTTTACCATTAGGCTCACGTATCTTTTTATTTTTTAAAAATTGTTTTAATTTTATGGAGTTTCCGTCATGGTGCAGTGGAAAAGAATCAGACTAGGAACCATTTGAGGTTACGGCTTTGATCCCTGGTCTTGCTCAGTGGGTTAAGGATCCGGCATTGCTGTGAGCTGTGGTATATAGGTCGCAGATGCGGCTCGGCTCTGGCGTGGCTGTGGTGGCCTTCAGCTACAGCTCCAGCTCCAGTTCGACCCCTAGCTGGGGAACCTCCATATGCTGCGAGTACAGCCATAAAACGACAAAAAGACAGAAAAAAAGTGTTTAACATTAATTTCAATGTATTTAATTTTTGCTGCACCTGCGGCACGTGGAAGTTCCAGGGCCAGGGGCTGAACCTGTGCCATAGCAATGACCCTAGCCACAGCAGTCACACATCTCTTTTTAGTATAATCTAGCCACTTAGCTTATTTATTGTACTTCCCTGCCTTCAGAGATCTTTACGGTCTTGAGCTCTGTCTGAGGAGGCCCTTCCAGGCCAAAGAACTTCAACTTGAGTGGACAGGTCTCCTTAATCCTCAGGAAAATTGGAACCTCTGCTAGCATCTCTGAATGCTGGATGACCAGGAGCTTGTATGGGGAAAGTGGACCAATTGTCTTTTCTGGAGTAGGGAGAGCTACTTCCTGGTTGTCTGGCCAGCCCATCAGCTCCTCCCAGTCCCTGGAGACCCAGAAGAGGTTTCTGAACCCAAAACTGGCCTCCAGAGTGATAGCGTTGTCACAGAGGGTGAGCAGCTGCTTCTTGGGTGCACACTTTAGGTCTCTTTGTTCTCCGTTCTCAGATGCTGGGGTTTCTTTTGCAGCGGCTAAGAAATAAAAACCAGGCATGTGGGTCCAGGACAAAATTCTTAACCAGTGCTCACTGCTCCCACTACTATTGAGCGATTTGTGTTTCTGACCAGTGGTGGCTCTCCCTTGATAGGATCAGTTACGATCTTTGGCGTGTGTTACAAGAAGGCAACGTCTTCTTTTCTTCTCTCCCTTTCTCTGGGACCTCAGATACTGCTGCTTCTGTGGCTCACGGTAACCAGAGCCCCTGGGATTAGAGATGTCCCCAAAATAAGGCAGTCTCCAGATGGCTAGGGTGTGGCTTTTATCAAAAACATCTTTTCTTTCATTTGTAATGTAGGTTTTTAAATTGTGGTCAAATATATGTAACATTAACATTCATTTATTAACTATACTTACTAGGCCATCAGTTTAGAATCTTCAAGAAAGAAACTTACTATTTTAACCGCTTTCAAGTGTACAGTCTAATGGTATTAAGTACATTCACAGTATTGTGCAGCCACCACCTCTCTAGTTCTGGACTTTTTCATCACCTCAGGCAGAAGCCTGGATCCACTGGCAGTCAGTCCCCGCTTCTCCCTCCCCCTAGTCTGCTTTCTGTCTTTAAGGATTTACTTATTTTGGATATTTTATTTATATATACGTTTTAAGTGTGGAGTTCCTGTTGTGGCTCAGTGGGGTTAACCTGACATAGTGTCATGAGGATGTGGGATCTTGCCTCGTTTCTTACAGCTTCTCTGGGTTGCTGGCAGTCCTTGGAGTTCCTTGACTTGTAGCTGCATCACTTCAGTCTCTGCCACAATCTTCACACTGTCTGTCTTCTCTCTGTGCTTCTGTGTGCCTTCTCTTCTCATAAGGACATCAGTAAGGATTAAGGCCCGTTCTAATCCAGTGTGAACCATTTCCCAATACGGTCATATTCTGAGCTTTTAGATGCACTTGAAGTTTGAGGGGAGTACAATTCAGATCAGTGCACTGTCCTTTTCCCTGTTCCCTCGTGGACTGGCGACCATTAGTGGATGGACAAAGTAATTCACAGATGGAAGTCACCGTGCATGCTGTCGCTCCTTAGAGTAGTCTATACTTTCAGTTAGAGCTCAAGAAGAGAGCCGAGGCCTCTGATGGGAAGAAAGGAGGGCAAGTGCCTATTCCTGACATCAATTGTAAATGACTTGAAAATAACCGATGCATTACAAGGTTGTGAAAGACTTGGGTTTAAGTGCGCAGTAACCACGGAGATAGGAGGTGGGAGGATCTTTGTCAGATTCTCCTTTGCAAGGTGATTCTGTAGCTGTCCTGTTAATTAAGATAATACCAGGCTGTCTTTCCCATGATTCTGTGCTGTCCTGGCTGCCAGAGTGTCCGCTAGGGGTGGAAATGCCATTGCACAATAGGCAACCACCTTTCTTATTGCATGGAATTATGGGGCCTTGAAGAATTATGGGACTGGTGGATTTATGAGGCCACTTGGAATTGTGGGTCTGCATGGAATTGTGGGGGCCGCATGGGATTGTGGGACTGCATGGGATTGTGGGACTGCATAGATTTATGGGGCCACAGGGAATTATGGAGCTGATTGGAATTATGGGACTGCAAGGAATTATGGGGCCACCTAGAATTGTAGGGCAGAATGGAATTAAGGGGATGGAAGAGTAACAGTGTTTTCAGGTGTCATCTTTTTTTAAAAAGTTAAACACTAAAAAGGAGATCAGTTGTACTATTTCAGCAAAACACAAATAGGAAAAAAATTAATCCTAAATTAAGAGTACATCACCCAGGAGTTCCCGTCGTGGCGCAGTGGTTAACGAATCCGACTAGGAACCATGAGGTTGCGGGTTCGATCCCTGCCCTTGCTCAGTGGGTTAACGATCCGGCGTTGCCGTGAGCTGTGGTGTAGGTTGCAGACGCGGCTCGGATCCTGCGTTGCTGTGGCTGCGGTGCAGGCCAGTGGCCACAGCTCCGATTAGACCCC
>PVHT021183555.1:20638771-20693788 GCA_004024745.2 Catagonus wagneri | reverse complement strand
GAGTACATCACCCAGACCGGTGTTACCTTTTAAGATTGAATGTTCTGGGAGTTCCCTTGTGATGCAATGGGTTAAGGATCTGGCTCTGTCACTGCTGTGACGCAGGTTCGATCCCAGGCCTGGGTACTTCCTCGTGCTGTGGGTGCAGCCAAACAAAAAGAACCCCCCAAAACTAAAAACAAAAAAAGACCAAAGCTTTCCAGAGTCAGGTTGAATCTCTAGCCATCTGTTAACTGGTTGAATGCTTTGGGGGAATGCAGTAAAATGGGAACAGTAAGAATCATGCCTCGTGGAATTTAGTTAGGTGACACCCGTGAAGCCTTAGCACAGAGACTTTAGTGTTCAGTGAGCTGGAGCTGATATTATTATTTCAGACACTGTGGAGTAAAAACAGGCTCATTTAAGGTCAAGTGTAAGAGTCTGTTAAGGCTACAGATCCAGAGGCCCTTTTGGTCTAAATCCATGGCTTTGAAAGGAAGGTTTGTACAGATTTTCTCTCTTGGGGTCATAAGGTCTTAATCTCAGAACACACCTGCTTATCTAAGTCTCCCTTCCTAGGTCTTTTTTGGCTCTTGCAGAACAGTGAGGTGTAATGCCCAGACCTCTGGCACAGTCCACCTTTTGAAATATCACAGTCTGTCTGCTTCAGTGGAGCCAAAAGGCAGGAGGCCATTGAGAGGGCTGAAGTCAGGCTTGCTCACACCCTAAAGGTGACCCCGAGCACAGAAAACAAGATGTACCCAGATTCAACTCTGCCGGGGTGGGGGGGGGTGTCAGGCCTCCAAAGCTGCCGAGGCTCTCCTGCTGGGGGCTGTGTGTAATACTAAGCCCTGTGTTTGGTATTTTTCTTGGACTGTGAAGGGGTAGAGGGTCGGTACAGAGATAAATGAGATAAGCCTCTCAGCTAAGAAGCAACGCAAGCCACGTATATTGAGTCCACTTCGGGTACCAGCCACCGCTGGAGATGGAAGAGGGGTAGTGAGCGGCAGGAGATCTGAATTCTAGACACCTGTGTAAACCCTAGACCTGGAAAATGGAAGGGTTGATCCATGCTCTTGGGAATGCTTTTGGCCTAAAATTCATTTCTGGGTTTCTCAGTAACATTTTTATCTGTACTAGTTATGCAGCTAGATCAGCTTTTAAACTGTCCTCCCAACTAAATAAACTTAAAAAAATTTTCCCTGTGCTTAGAATTCTGTAAGCTGAGGACAAGGACAGTGTATCCTAACAGGAAATAAGGCATAAGCCAAAAGGGTTCGGCCGATATTTGTTGCACACTTTTCACATGCCAAATACCTTCCGTGCATTATGATTCCAGCAAGGTGGGGACTGATTACTGCATTTCTTACGTGGGAAACTGAGACTCAGATGCGGCGACTTGCCCAAACCATGTAGCTAATAAGCTTTTAGTTGTGATGCATAATGGCAAGTGTGGTATGTTAGTTTTCTGTGACTGCCGTAACAAATGACCACAAACTTGGTGGCTTAAAACAACAGAATTGTATTCTCTAACAGTTCCAGGGGCCAGAAGTGGGAAATCAAGGTGTTGGCCAGGCTGTGCTCCTTGGGATTCTAGGGGAGGATCCTTCCTTGCTCTTGCAGCTTCTAGTGTTCCTGCTATTCCTTGGCTTGTGGCTGTCTCACCCCAGTCTCTGCCTTTCTCTTCCTATGGCCTTTTTCCTTGTGTGTCTGTCCAAATCCTCGTTTCTTTTCTCTTATAAAAACACCAGTTGGAGTTCTCATTGTGACTCAGTGGGTTAAGAACCCAGCTAGTATCCCTGAGGAGGTGGGTTCGATCCCGGCCTTGCTCATTGGGTTAGGTATCTGGTGTAGCCACAGGCTGCACTGTAGGTCACAGATGTGTCTTGGATCCAGTGTTACTGTGGGTGTGGTGTAGGCCAGCAGGTGCAGTTTCAGTTTGACCTCTATGCCAGGAACTTCCATATGCTGCAGGTGTAGCCATAAAAAGCAAAAACAAAACAAACAAAAAACAAACAAAAAAACGAAAACAAGATTAACAGTCCTCAGATTTAGGGCCCATCCTAAATCCAGGATTGTACCATCTTGAGATCCTTAACTAATTACATCTGCAAAGACCCTTTTTCCAAGTATAAGAGCCTATTTATGGGTACCAGGGGTTAGGACTTGAACCCACCTTTTTAGAGACACAGTTCAACCCAGTACAGGTGGGTTTTTACAAGCAGGCTCATGGTGGTTGGGCGCTGGGGTGGAGGGAGGGATCTTGAGGGACCCAAGGTGCACTGATGCCTGGACGCAGGGTCTTTACCTGTGGCCCGGCTGGTTCCCACAACAGCCTGAGCTACTCTGTGCTGTGTTACTTTCCCTCTACTGGTCTGTGGTTGGTGATTCTTTCCTGATGCCTGCCTCTGCTTTATTGTCACAGTGTTGGTATTTTTAGTCTCAGTTATAGATGGAGTTTCTAATTATTAATGCCCCACCCTGGGGAAATGTGGGGCCTGAATCCATTGTTAACTAATTAAGCTCTTTGAGAGAAGTTGGCATAAGGGGGGAGCAGAGGCCCAGCACAGCCATTGTATGTGGTTATCTTGTTAGGTCAAAAGCAGGCCAGTTTCCAGCAGCAAGGGCCTAGTGGCCCCAGTCTTTTTTTAGGAAGACTGACCTGTTCTTTCCTGCTCAGGAGGCTGGTAGGGTATACGTAACCTAGAATGCTGGGCTGGTACAGGCACCCAGCCTTCCTAGTCTGCCCCAGGGAGTGTTATAGATTCTAGCAGAGCCCAGGGAAGCCAGTGACATGATTCCCTTCAGCACAATTTATTTTTCAGAGAGAAAATCTCCAATCAGAATAATCTCTTCCCGCAGCCTGTCACATACTAATGAAAATACTTCCTTGAGGGACAGAGCCCAGAGCGCCCCCTCGTGGCCTTTGACAGCCACACGTGGAGAGGAGCTCTGCTTCCTTCAGGAAGGGAGTTCCCAGACTCAGGGATACTCGAGGTCTCCATTAATTTTAATTATTACTTATTATTCTGTATTAGTTATTAATAATAATTATGCCTTCAGTAATAGCTTTTGTAGCTGCACATTTCTCTAAAGAGGCCTCACTTCAATGCTTGTGAGTTAACAACCCCAGTCTGATAATGGCATGCAAGGAAACCTTGAGACAGTGCAGAAGGAAACTCAAAGCAAACCAAGATGAGCAGGTATTTTTTCCAGTCATTGGCAGCTCAGTGTTTGTAAACTGGTCACCCGTGGCCCGCACCAGCCCACAGATAGATTTGGCTTACAGTGGTTTTTAAAAAATTAAAAAAAAAAAAATCCTCTGCTAACATTTGAAATTATAGAGATTTGCAGTAAAACTCGGCATCTTTGATTTCTTCTGAAAAATCAGAGAGCTGGTGGGCCTTTTATTCCCATGGGAGGTTCGTGGCTTGAAAGTGAGTAGCACTGGCCTTCTTTAAATGGGGCACGTGGTCTCTAGTGTGCCGTAGGCTGCACCACTCTGTCGCTCTAGCCTGTTCATATCTTTCATTTTACCTGCTCATTTCCTAGAGATATTTGAGTTTGTCACTCCCGGCCTAGAGTTTGAGATTGGAATAAGGGGGCAGAAAATCCTGTGGAAGTCCCCTGCCCCCTCTCTAACAATCTATGTAAACATACATATATACACGTATGTGTATGTCTGTATACGTATATGTATGTGTATGTGTGAGTGTGTGTGTGTGTGTATGTATGTGTGTGTGTGTGTGTGTGTATATATATATACATATACAAATTTTGGTTAAACATGGAACATCTTCCTGAAAAGCCTTTTTTTTTTTTAAATGGGGAGGGACAAGAAACATTATTTTTAGAAAAAAACAAACCCTGATATATTTGGGTGGAGGTTGTGAAATTCGTATGGGTTATTAAGAACCATGAAATGTCAAAGTTTCATGCTTCTGCAGGCCCATCTTGGTCACATGCACCTCTTCTGTGATTGGCGGGAACATTTGAGAAATACCTTATAAAGGAGTTAGTGGCCGAATTCGTTCTCTCTTTTGTTTGCAAGGAATAGATGAGGATAATTCACTTCTGTATTTGTTAGTGGAATGGTAAACATGAGCTGAGATTGTCCCCTAGGTGTCTTCTTTTTTTAATAATGGGGTAGAGTCGGCTCTCGAGGTTGCTGGCTTGGTTTCCTGAAGCGTCATCACCTGGTGTTACTCCTTAGGCGGTTTTTACTGCTCCCTGCTGTGTGACCTTGAACTGTATCACTGAACCTCTTTGAGTGGACCGAGTCAAAGCCAGGTTTTTACTGCTCCCTGCTGTGTGACCTTGAACTGTATCACTGAACCTCTTTGAACTTTAGTTTCTGCTTCTGTGAAATGAAGATACTCTGCCTTATCCCACAGATTGGGTTATTTTATTTTATTTGTTTTGTTTATTTAGGGCCACACCCATGGCATATGCAGGTTCCCAGGGTGGCGGGTCGAACTGGAGCTACAGCTGCCAGCCTATGCCACAGCCACAGCCACAGCCACTCGGGATCCGAGCCGCATCTGCAACTTAAACTGCAGCTCAGGGCAATGCCAGCTCCTTAACCGACTGAGCGAGGCCAGGGATTGAACCTGCATCCTCATGGGTACTAGTCAGGTTCATTTCTGCTGCACCACAACGGGAACTCCCAGATTGGGTTATTTTAATGTCCAGAGCAAGCGCTCAACAGGCGTTCCTAAGAATAGTAGTAAAATCACATCCAGCTGCAGAACCTACCCTCAGGGTGGTGATGTCACCGTTCTGCCCCCGGCTGGCACAGTAGGAAGCTGTGGCTTCCCCGAGGTCATACCCATTGTAAGTAGTAGAACCTGAACCCAGGCCCTCTGACTCTAGAAATAGTGTTTTCCTGGGCAAAAAAGCAAGAGCCGAACTAGTGAGATAGTGGGTTCCCAAACTACTTTCTCTAACCTCTGAATCTTTTCCTTAGGGAGGAATTGCTTTGTCCCACTCCCCCCATCCCGTTTAAAAAATTGTGGTAAAATATACATTATATAAGATTGATCCCGTTAATCATTTTCAAGTGTTCAGTTCAGTGGCATTAAGTACATTTACATTGTTACGCAACCATCACCATCGTCCACCTCCAGAACTTTTTCATCTTCCCAAACTAGAACTCCGTGCCTGCTGAAAACAAAAAAACAAACACAACTCCTCATGTCTCACTTCTCCTAGCCCCTGGCAACTACTTTTCTTCTTTCTGCTTGTATGAATTTACTACTTTCGGCTCCTCCTGCAAGTGGAATCATAGGGTATTTGCCTTTTGTGTCTAGCTTATCTCTGTGAGTACAGCGGCCTCCAGGTTCATCCATGGGACAGAATTTCCTTCTTGGGCTGAATAATACACCATTGTATGTATATAGTGCATATTATTTATCCATTCATCCATAGATCGACACCTGGGTTGTTTCTACCTTTAGGCTGTTATGCATAATGCTGCTATGGACACGGCCCCCCTCCCTGTTTTAGAGATGGGCCGATGGGTACCTTGGTTAAAGAGCACAGCTTGTGGGAGTTCCTGTTGTGGCTCAGCTGTTTAAGAACCCGACTGATATTCATGAGGTTGCTGGTTCTGTCCCTGGCCTCATTCAGTGGGGTTGGTGACTTGGTGTTGCCGCAAGCTGCAGCATAGGTCACGGATGTGGCTTGGATCCGGTGTTGCTGTGGCTGTGGTGTAGGCTGCCACAGCTTTGGTGCAGGTTGCAGCTGCAGCTCCGATTCGATCCCTAGCCTGGGAACTTCCATATGCTGATAGTGCGGCCGAAAAAAAAAGGTGAAAAAAGAGCGCAGGGTGTGGAGTGGAGGAGTGACTGCCCCTTACCGGCTGAGTGGTCTTGGATAGGTCCCATCACCCTCCTAACCCTGCTTTTCTCATTGGCACTGCGGAAAGGACAGTAGTTCACCCCACAGGGTAGCCACGAGGACTGGAGGAGAGTGTAAATACAAAATACTTATTACAGTGCCTGAGAGCGAGCACTCAATACAACTTACTCTTGTACACATTCCACAGAGCATGTGGTGCCTGCCCTCCTGAAGCTTACAGCCACTCCTCACCTAGATAGTTCCAGCCACCCCTGAGTGGTGGACCGAGGCGGGGAGAGGGCTGTGGGAATGACCCACTCAGGTGCAAGTTCTAAGGGATACAGTGTCTACAGTGCATGTAAAAACAGGAATTAAAAAGTGAAACTGGGAGGAGTTCCGTCGTGGTGCAGTGGAAGCAAATCCGACTGGAAACCACGAGGTCGCAGGTTCGATCCTTGGCCTTGCTCAGTGGGTTAAGGATCCGGCATTGCCTTGAGCTGTGGTGTAGGTCGCAGATGCGGCTTAGATCTGGCATGGCTGTGGCTGTGGTGAAGGCCAGCAGCTGTAGCTCCGATTGGACCCCTAGCCTGGGAACCTCCATACGTCTCGAGTGCGGCCCTAAAAAGCAAAAAAGGGACAAGAAAGCAAGCAAGCAAGCTGGAGTTCCCATTATGGCTCAGTGGGTTAAGGACCCCACTAGTATCCATGAGGATGCGGTTCCATCCCTGGCCCCGCTCAGTGGGTTAAAGATCTGGTGTTGCAGGTTGTAGATGTGGCTTGGATCGCGAGTTGCTGTGGCATAGGCTGGCAGCTCTAGCTCTGATTCGACCCCTAACTCACAGGTGCAGCCCTAAAAAAAAACCAAAAAGCAAACTGAAACTGATGAAAAGTTAGTTTTTTATCATCGTCAGGAACTGGCGGTTCTAAACAATGTCAGAACCCACTGCCTGCAGCTTTTGGTTGCCTCTTGGATGCGCCATGTGAAGTCCGCACCTGAGTTGAATCGTGTCTCCGTGCTTGTTTCCTTTTTGTTGTAATTCTTCTTAAACATGCTGCGTATGTGTTAGAAAAATTGGCAGCCGAAGAATCCTGTTTTCCCTTATTGCAGTTGTTTCTACTGTAACAGCTGTCTGATTGGTTTTTTTAAAGTCACTTTTTATTTATAGATTTCGTGTTTTAGAACAGTTTTAGATTTTCAGAAAAATTCCACAGTGCAGAGTTTCTGTGTAGCCACACATGCAGTTTCCTGCTACTAACATCATACGTTAATATAGTGCATGTGTTGCTTCTGAGGAATGGATATGTTATTGTTAACTAAAGTCTGTAGTTTATTAACATTTCCTCAGTTTTGGCATTTTTTAGATGGTTGCACCCACAGCATGTGGAAGTTCCTAGGCCAGGGATCGAATTGGAGCTGCAGCTGCAACCTGCACCGCAGCTGTGGCAATGCCAGATCCTTTAAACGACTGTGCCAGGCCAGGGATCAAGCCTGTGCTGCCACAGCGACTCAGGCCACTGCACTCGGATTCTTAACCCACTGTACCACATCAGGAACTCCTTTCCTCAGTTTTTATCTACTGTCCTCTCGTGGCTGTGACAGTCTCCCAGAATTTGCTTTTTTTTTTTTTTTTTTTTACTTTGACAGTTTTGAGGTGTACGTTTTGTAGAAAGTCCCTCTTTGGGATTTGTGGCTTTATTTTAAGTTATTTACTGGAAGCTTACTGTAGGTTAGCCATGGTGTGAGGCTGGGGATATAGCCTTGAACCACAGGATATAGCATTTATTTACTTGTTTGTTTGTTTTTGCTTTTTAGGGCCACGCTCGTGGCATATGGAGGTTCCGAGGCTAGGGACTGAATCAGATATGCAGCCGGCGGCCTCCACCACAGCCACAGCAATGTAGGATCTGAGCTGCGTCTGCAACTTACACCACAGCTCACGGCAATGCCGGATCCTTAACCCACTGAGCAAGGCCAGGATCCAACCTGCAACCTCGTGGTTCCTAGTCGGATTCGTTTCCGCTGCGGCATGATGGGAACTCTCTAGCATTTACTTATTTATTTTTCTTTTTAGGGCCGCACCTGTGACATATGGAAGTTCCCAGGCTAGAGGTTGAATAGGAGCTGCAATTGCTGTGCCACAGCCATAGCAACGCTTTGTCCAAGCCACATCTGCAACTTATGCTGCAGCTTACAGCAACGCTGAATCCTTAACCCACTGAGTGACGCCAGGGGTCGAACCTGCAACCTCATGGTTTCTAGTCGGATTCGTTTCCACTGCACCACGACGTTAACTCCTGTGCAACTTATTCTTTTCTTTAGTATCTCTCAGAAATGTTTCCGTATAATGCAAAAATTAATGGTTGAGGTCTGAATAGGCCAGTGACAGATTTGTGTCTATCCCTTAACACTTTTTTTTTTGCACTGCATGGATGCAGCCAAAAACCCTGTGTGTGACATGGTCATGGCCAGGGAGTCTGGTGCCAGAGAGCAGGGTTCATGGGCTCTGCCCTTCTGATCTGCGGCGGTGTCCAAGTCCTTCGAGCCGTTCTGAACCTTGATAGCCTCACTTCTAAGTTAGGGAAAGTTCAACAGAGTTCATTTTACACCTTGATGAAGTTCTGAAGTTAGCTGCACTCAAGGCCAAAATCTGGTAGAGTCAGGAATATCCTGAAAAGCCTTCAAACCACTGTGAACACAAAGTGCCATGTGGGAGACCCTGGCTCTATGTCCATCACAGCCCATTTTTCCAGCATTTGGACAGCTGACTCCAAGTTTGGTCAAGGCCAATTGAGTATCTACTTGTGTTTAGGGCCCGTGATGAAAAAAAAAAAAAAAAGAACAATGACATGTCTTTACACCAAGATGAGAAGTCATAGGGCTTGCTGACTGATGGAAATCCAGCGTCAGGGCTCATAGGTGAGATCTTGTGGATAGTTCTGTTTGTTTCTCTGAGCACATAGTTGCGTTTATGGACATTAGAGTATCTGTGGGCCACTGTCCAGCCCCTTCCAGGGGGCTTGGTAAGGATTAAATGTGGTTGTGTCATGAGAGTCTCTGGTGCCCAGGACAAACGTTCGATGTCATAAGTATGATCAGTGAGCAATATATTTGTAGAAATCATAGGGTGGTGTGTGACTTTTAAATATTTTTTGGGGAGTTCCCAGTGTGGTCAGTGGGTTAAGGACCTGGCTGTTGTCTCTGTGAGGATGTGGGTTTGATCCCTGGTCTTGCTCAGTGGGTTAAGGATCCGACGTTGCTGCAAGTTCAGCATAGGTTGCAGATATGGCTCAGATCCTGCGTTGCCGTGGCTGTGGTGTAGTCTGGCATCTTCAACTCCGATTTGACCCCTTGCCTGGGAACTGCAGGTGCAGCCCAATAAAGAAAAAAAATTTTTTTGGAGAGGGGCCTGTTGTGTGTTTTGCAAACTCAGAGGAGCCCTGTTGACTTGTTGAGCATGTGGGCGTTGGTGGAATGAGGGGCAGGCATTGACTCTCCAGAGAGCTGTCAGTCTTTTGCTGGGTAAGCTCCAGTCTCTAGCCCCCTTCAGAGACATCCCCTCTACCTTGGGCTAATATGGCTCCTTTGTTTGGCCACAGAATGTCCTGAAGGAGCACGCGGACGACGATCCCAGTCTGGCCATCACTGGGGTCCCTGTAGTCACTTGGCCAAAGAAGACTTCAAAGGTAAGACACAGCACTCGAAGCTGGGAGACCATATCCACTGCCTTTTCACATCTAAGATCAAGTTCGATGGCTTTTCAGGGAGGATGCCTGGCAGAGGGCAGCCAGGGTTAGGATGAATGGTTTTGGTGATTTGTTCATCGCGAGTTTTTGTTTTTGCAAAGGGGTTCATTTTCCCTAGCTGCGGAAAAGGCAGGCAGTGCCCCCTGGTGGTCACTCAGAAAACTCCGGGGAAGTGATGCCTCACCTTTCTGTTCCTTAGGTGAACTTTCTTCCTTTCCTCCCCTCTCTCCTTTCTTCTATCTTTCCTTCCTTTTGTCCTCCAGCTGCTTCATGGACTGTTTCCTACTCTTTTGAAACAAACTTTTTTCTCTTTCTAAATGGATTGATGCTCACGGTGAAAAAAATCTAATCAGACAGGAAAGGAGAAAGACAGTAGGAAGAATGTATTGATGTCACAGTACTTATCGGGGCAGGTTGCCTTGCCTAGTCCTCTCCATCCCGTTTTATTTACATTCCAACCATCCCATGGGAATAGACACTTGCGACTTGTTTTACAGATGAGGAAACTGAAGCTTCAAAAAATGAAGTCACTTGTTAGGATACTTGTTAGAGCTGAGGACACAAAGGTCAGTCTAACTGACTGACAACAGAGAACAAACTTTCCACCACTGCCCGCCCCAGAGTCCACCGTCCAGAGAAAACCAATAACTTGTTGGTGTGTTGGAGTTTCCTGGTGGCTCAGTGGGTTAAGGATCCAGTGTGGTCACTTTAGTGCTTGAGTCGCTACTGTGGTGCGGGTTCGATACCTGGCCTGGGAACTTCCATCTGCCATGGGTACAGCCAAAAGAACCAAAAAACAAAACATGTTGGTGTGTCTGGTGTGGGATATGTATGTATCAATACATCCATATATATGTATGTTGTGGTATATGTATATGTATGTACGCTGTGGTGCAGGTCGCAGACTTGGCTTGGATCCCATGTTGCTGTGGCTGTGGTGTAGGCTGGCAGCTACAGTTCCGATTGGACCCCTAGCCTGGGAACCTCCATGTGCTTCAGGGGTAGCCCTATAACACAAAAAACCAGAAAAAAATTTTGAATTTCGGGCAGTTCCCATTGTGGTGCAGCAGAAATGAATCCAACTAATAACCAGGTTCGATCCCTGGCCTTGCTCAGTGGGTTAAGGATCCGGTGTTGCCGTGAGCTGTGGTGTAGGTCACAGATGTGGCTCAGATCCCCCATTGCTATGGCTGTGGTGTAGGCCAGCAGCTGTCACTCCCATTCGACCTCTAGCCTGGGAACATCCATATGCTGCAGGTACAGCCCTAAAAAGAAAAAAAAATTTGAATTTCTCTATGCTGTACAGCAGAAATTGACACAACACTGTAAATCAACTGTAGGAATAAAAATTTGAATTTCAGGTAAACAGGAGATAAGTTTTTAGTGTATTTCTATATATTATGTGGGATACACTTATACTGAAAAAAGTTTTTGTTCTTTATCTGAAATGGGGCACACTATATTTTAATTTGCTAAACCTGGCAACCCTAGTTGAAATGATAATATTTTGCACATTTTAGTTAAACAAAATGGATTATTAGTATGCATTTCACCTGTTTTATTTTTACTGTTTGAAAGTGTGGCTTCAAAAAAATGTTTAAGTACATATGTGGCTAACATTATATTTCTACTGGACAGCTCTGTACTTTTCACTTTTGTTTGTTTATCTTCTTCGGGTGTATTCCTAGATGAGAAGTTGTTAATGGGAAAGTTATCCGTTCCTTGTGGGTAACGAATTATAATTCTCTTTGAAGTTTATTGGGAACTGAAGTGGCCACAGAAACGAAAAGGATTTCCATATCTTCAGCCTTTAGTTCCCCAATCTGTGGACATGTATGGGGTTTTAGAGTTGGCTTTCCCTTACACGGCAGTAAATGTAAATGTCATTTATCAGACCACAAAGATACTTGTGGACGCAGCACCTTAAAACAGCCCCGCCCGGCCCCAGGGCTGCTCTGAGTGTGTAGAGGAAACCGTGGCTTTGCTTTGCTGCCAGCTTCTCTCCTAGCTGAGGAGCTGCTTCTCGGGAGGGATTAGGGTTTGTAGAACTTGGGCTTTTAAAAGAACAAACTTGCCACTCACACTTATTCACTGTAATCTCAGAATTGATGGAGGTGTCGGATGAGGCTCTCTGGGCCCAGTTTTTAGTGCCTGAGGCCATCAGCCCACTCCTCAGGGGCTTCTAGGCTTTTTTTTTTGTCTTTTTAGGGCCGCACCTGTGGCATATGAAAGTTCCCAGCCTAGTGGTCGAATTGGAGCTTGAAGCTGCCAGCCTACACCACAGCCACAGCAATGTCTGCGACCTGCACCATAGCCCATGGATCCTTAACCCACTGAGCAAGGCCAGGGATCGAACCTGTGTCCTCATGGATTCTGGTCAGGTTTGTTACCACTGAGCCACAACGGGAACTCTTGCTGCTTTTTTTTTTTTTTAAACCTCTATATCTGCTTTCCTCTGAAGGCCTGGAACCAGGCTTCTGGGGGGAGTAACCTTTATTTAAAATCCCTGTGGGGGAGTTCTCTTGTCGTGCAGTGGGTTAAGGATCTGGCATTGTCACTGTTATGGCTTGGGTTTGTGCTGTGGCACGGGTTCAGTCCCTGGCCCAGGAACTTCTACATGCAGCAAGTTTGGCCAAAAAAAAAATTCCCATGGAGGCTTTGTTTATAAGTACTGGTCTAGATACAAGTTCGCCATGGCCAGTTTTAACCCTGGTGGAAGAAATTGGAACTCTTAGACTGGTTGGGAAAGAGTGGGTGGGAGGGATAAAGTAAAAGCTTTTGATATTTAACCACACTTGTGGGGTACCAGTCTTTTTTTAAAACACCTTATAATAAAACAAATAGAACTCACATACCATACAGTTCTGTCGCTGAAAGTGTACAATTAAATTTTTTTTTTGGCCACACCTGCGGCCTGTGGAAGTTCCCAGGCCAGGGACTGAACCTCTGCTGCACTTTCAGCCCGTGCCACAGCTGTGGCAATGCTGGGTCCTTAACCCGCTGCACCACAAGGGAACTTGCTAAATGTTTTTAGTGTATTGAAAATATTCAGAGTCGTGCAGCCATCACCACAATCTAATTTTAGAACATTTTCATACCCTCTAAAAGAAACCCCATCAACAGTCAGTCAGCACTCCCCTCCCCTCCTGGGCCTGGCCAGTCCCTGGGAACTTTCTGTCTCCATGGAGTTGTCTCTTCTGGGCATTTCATATAAATAGAATCACATGGTATGTGGCCTTTTGTGACTTCATTCCTTTAGCACAGTGTTTTAAGCTTCATCCAAGGTGTGGTGTCTATGAGTACTTTATTCCTTTACAGGGCTGAATAATATTCCATCATATGGATGGACCCCTGTCTGTTTACCCATTCCTCTGTCAGTGGACATTTGGGCTGTTTCAACCTTTTGACTGTTGTGAATGATGGTGCCATGAACATGCATGTACGGGTTTTTAATGTGAACCTATGTTTCCATTTCTCTTGGGTAGAAACCTAGGTGTGCAGTTGTCAGGTCAGATGGTAACTCTGTCTTGAGGTCTTGAAGTTTTTGAGGAACTGCCAGTTTCCCAAAGTGGCTGAAGCATTTTCTGTTCCCACCAGCAGTTACAAGTGTTCCAGTTTCTCTACGTCTTTGCCAATACCAGTTGTCTGTCTTTTTTTTTTTTTTAAATCTTTTATTGGCTGCACCTGTGGCATATGGAAGTTCTCTGGCTAGGGGCTGAAATAGAGCTGCAGCTGTCAGCCTAAGCCACAGTCACAGCAACATGTCATCTGAACCATACCTGTGATGTATGCTGCAGCTTGCTGGATCCTTAACCGACTGATCGAGGCCAGGGATTGAACCCGCATCCTCATGGACACTATGTTGGGTTCTTAACTCACTGAGCCACAATGGGAACTCCTAGTATCTGTCTTTTGACTGGAGTCATGCTGGCACAATCTTTTTCTATTTTTTTTGGCCAACTTGTAGCATACAGAGTCCCGGAGCCAGGGATCTGATCCCAGCCACAGTTGTGCCTTATGCTGCATCTGCAGCAACCCTTGATCCTCAGCCCACTGTGCTGGGGATGGAAACTGCGTCCCAGCACTTCACAGACACCGCTGATCTCGTTTGTCCCACAACAGGAACTCCGAATGTTTTTCTTTCTTTATTTCTTTTCTGTAAATTATTTGAAGTGTATGAGTTTGCAAGAGTCACCCTAACCAAGTGCCACAGGCTGGGCGGTTTAAATGACAGAAGATTAATTTTCTCACCATTCTGGAGGCCAGAAGTCTGAGATCAAGGTGTCAGCTGGTAGAACATCTTTGTCCCGAGGACTCTCTCCTTGACTTGTAGGCCTTTTATCTCTCTGTCTCCCCTTTGTGTGCGTCCTCATCTCCTCCTCTTATAGGAACACCAGTCATGCTGGAATCAGGCCCACCCTAACCACCTGATTTTAACGTCTTTAAAAACCTGTCTCCAGGAGTTCCCATCATGGCTCAGTGGAAATGAATCTGACTAGTATCCAGGAGGATGCGGGTTCGATCTCTGGCCTTGCTCAGTGGGTTAAGGATCTGGCGTTGCCATGAGCTGTGGAGTAGGTCACAAACGTGGCTTGGATCCTGAATTGCTGTGGCTGTGGTGTAGGCTGGCATGGCAGCTGTAGCTCCAGTTCAACCCCTAGCCTGGGAACCTCTCTATGTCTCAGACGCAGCCCTAAAAAGCAAAAAAAAAAAGTTAAAATTAAAAAAAACCCCAATGTATTATAAATTATTTCAGAGTCACAAAAAGCAATAAATAATAAAATAATGAATATCATGACCCTCCCACTCAATTTTAGAAGTCAGTTATTGTACAGTATGCCCCCAACCCCCTGGGTAGTCCTCCATGCCTACAGTAATTTTTAGGTCTTATTTAATTCTTACAATGAGGCTGGGAAGGCGATAGGATTATCTTCATGATCGAGTTGAAACTGGGGGCTCACAGAGGTAGGCTGGTAAGCCTGGGGCTACACAGTTTGTGAACCTAAGATCTTGCCTTTGCCTTGAGGAACTCAGTGGAACTGGTGCGGGGGAGCGGGAGGAGACGAGGCCCGCTGCCCTGCCATATTTATGCATTTCCTGGCTGGTGAGGTTAAAAAGTTAACAGGAAAGGAAGAAGTAAGTAAACGACTGACTGCCTGGGCCGCCCAGGGTCTCTGGATTCCCAGGTTTGCAGGCAGCTTCCTCCCAATTTGATGCAAGTTGGGTTGAAAGATCAAGGGTGCTCACTGAGGCTGTCAGGATGCGAGGTAGGGAGCGGGGCTGGGTCTGGCTCAGGTTACTTAAGTAATTAACGTTAAATGATGATTAGCAAGAAATGCTTTGATCTCCCACTTTGCCTCCCGGAGCACAAAGTCCCTCTCTGGAACTGATTAGGTGCCATGAGGTTATTTCTGATGTGGTGTCTTTCAAATCAAAGATGCTCCCGAATCACCATCCATCAGCATTCACCCGATTGGCTGTTTTCACCAGTGGTGATGGATGTGTTTTGATCTGTCTATACTCTGGCCACTTCATTTTATGATCAAGTGGCAGGATTCGGGGGGTGGGGGGTGCTGTCTGTGACCTCAGAACCAAGCCGAGGGAACTGAATTTCTTTGAGGCCTGACTTCTGACCTCAGCCTTATTAGCAAGTTGACCTTCTGCCCACAGCCAGACACTTCTACCCGGTCAGCCTGCTGGCTCGTTCAACAAGAAGGAAACCGAGGGGAGTTCCCGTTGTGGTGCAGAGGAATCAAATCTGACTAGTAACCATGAGTTTGCAGGTTCGATCCCTGGCTTTGTTCAGTGGGTTAAGGATCAGTTTTGCTGTGAGCTTTGGTGTAGCTCGCAGATGCGGCTTGGTTCTCACTTTGCTGTGGCTGTGGTGTAGGCCTGTGATTCGACCCCTAGCCTGGGAACCTCCATATGCATATGCCTTGGGTGTGGCCCTAAAGAGCAAAAAAAAAAAAAAAAAATTAAAGAAGGAAACCGAGGAAGGAGGTTGAGACAAGCCACAGCTTTCTCTGGAAAGCAAGCATGTTGATGCATTTGCTTCTTAATCCACCATCTCCAGGGGCCAAACCAGGCTGATTCTTGAGTTTCAATTCTTGGCAGTTTTACTGGAGTCAAGGAGCAGAGAGGCTGGGGTGTGTACCAACAGGGACCCTATGGGGACATGAGCACAGCCCTCTTCAGCAGTTAGTGGGTCAGCTCCCTTAGGGGGATGTTGCAGGAACCACAGGAGGAAGCGACGCACACGCACCTGATGTCTTGTCACTCTCCGTTCTGCTTTGCTTTTCTTCCCCTTCCTCTGCACTTGGCCATTTAGGTCTGGGAGGCCTGATAAGTCTGGGGTCCCCTGGGGTGTGACACGCAGCTTTTCCCTGAAGGATGGGCACATAAGTCAGTAAAAGAGGCCCCTACATACTTCCTGTTCCCCCTCTGCCCTGCTCACAGTTCCTGTCACCCCGAGTCATAAAGCTGATGATGTACAGTTGAGGAGGGTAATGACTGCCATTTACTGTGGGCTACTCGGGGCCAGATCATTTCCTAGAAAGGCAGTGTGGCCTAATGAGGACCAGTCCTCAGGCTGGTGGCATCAGCTTTACCTGCAGAATATATTATTTTAGCGTCCTGGAGTTCCGCTGTGGCACAGTGGGTTAAGAATCCGACTGCAGTGGCTCAATTCGTTGTGGAGGTGTGGGTTTGATCTCCAGCCCAGTGCAGTGGGCTAAGGATCCAGCATGGAGGTGGGAGGAGTTCTAGGCCTGCAGTGGGAGGGTAACTATTGCTTTAGAATGTGCTGGAAAAGGCCTCACAAGAGCCTAGTGGCAGAGCAATCTTGGGGAACCAGAATGTGAGATGTTTACTGGGCGGGGGCGGAGCTGGAGGCCAGGAGAACAGAGAGTGGACGGTGGGGAGGATGCAGGGGTTGGGGGGCAAGTGAAAGGCAATCTGGGACCCTGTCTGGAATCCCCGGGGCTTCCCTAAGTGACAGCTAAGTCATTTGTGGAGTTTGGAGGCCACTGGTTCCCAGGAGTACAGGCAGTAAAAACTCCTGATCAGTAAATACCCACCAAGGTCTGCTTATTCTGATAACGTTATCTCTAATATCAATAACAGAAAAATCGAGTTGGAAGAAAATTGGTGGTGGTCAAGGGTTTTCAGTTTCACAAACTGAGACCTAGGTCTCTGACTGGTTTATGTGCCTTCTGATTGCAAAGTTGTGTCTGAACCATGTGACAAGGATCCCCATTTTTTTTAGTGTCATAGACTGAAGCCAGAAAGTGGCAGTTTCTTTTGGAGTTCCCATTGTGGTGCAGGGGAAAAGAATCCAACTAGAAACCATGAGGTTGCGGGTTTGATCGCTCAGTGGGTGTTGCCGTGAGCTGTGGTGTAGGTCGCAGACGCGGCTGGGATCTGGTGTTGCTGTGGCTCTGCCATAGGCCAGCAGGAACAGCTCCGATTAGACTCGCAGCCTGGGAACCTCCATATGCCTCGGGTACGGCCCTAAAAAGACACACACACACACACAGAGACACACACACACACACACACACTGGCAGTTTCTAGAGCCTGGGAACCTCCATATGCCTCGGGTATGGCCCTAAAAAGACACACCCACACACACCCACACACACACCCACAAACCCACACACCCACACACACCCACACACACACACACACACACACACACACACACACACACACCCACACACACACTGGCAGTTTCTAGAGTCACCACACTTGAGATTCAGGCAGGACAGAATGCTATCCTTACCTGCTGGCTTTTTGCGGGTGTGAGTTTTAGCATCCTCTCCCTGTGTCTTCATGTTCTCTTCCTCCTGTGCGTGCCTATGTCCAAATATCCTTTTTTTTTATAAGGACACCAGTCATATGGGATTAGGGCTCTAATGACCTCATTTCAACTTGATCCCCTCTGTAAAGACCCTGGGTCTGAATATAGTCACATTCTGCGGTGCTGCAGGGGAGGGGCCGTGCTGTATGAACTTGGGGGTAGACCTAGCCGAGCCTATAAACTCCTCACACCTTCAGTGACTCTCCACTTTCTTTAGAGTCAGCTCAGATCCTTGACATGGCCTTCCCTTATTCCCAGCTGTAGCCCTGCCCTCGAATCTTGGGATGTCTGCTTATCTTCCCTATACCACAGGGGAACCCAGTTACCCCTTCTTTTCCATTTTTTGCTTGTCGTGGCCTTGGCTCAGACTCTCCTCCTTCTGGGAATGCCCATCTTGTGTTCCTACCGAGGGATTCTCTCCGTCTCGAGGCCCAACCTAATTTCTTCTTTGTTTTTAAAGGAAAATTTATTTTAACATTAAAAAAATTTAAATTAAAAAATTATTATAGTTGATTTACAATGATTTGTTTAGTTTTTTCAACCAAAAATACCTTTATATAGACTATCAATAGATACCTAAATACACTATGGTTTTTAAAATGAAATCATGATACATAGCTATGTTCATAAAGTATACAAGTCAAAAGCTATACAACATCAACAGCAAATCCAAATGCAAATGAAAATATTCCTGTGAATTTCATGTTTCATCAAGCATCAAAAACCACCAGTCTTTTAGTTCTTTTCTTGTACGTTATTCTATATCCACATTATCTGCATCAGATGGGATCCCTTGATTTTATTTCATTTTCTGTGTGATATTCTCCAAAGATATATATCACTGGCTGCTGTTTTGGGGGTTGGACATCCTTCTGTGTGTCCATTGTTGTCCCTCCCAATCCGAAACCGCCAAACGCCTGCCCACGCGACACGGAGAAACTTCCCCAAGCTCCCAGATTCCCTACAGTGATTTGTAAGTTATTATTGTAAATTATTTAATTATTTTCAATTATAATAGTTGATTTACAGCAAAGTGACCCAGCTATATATATTTAAATATTCTTTTTCTCACATTATGCTCCATCATGTTCTATCACAAGTGATTGGTTATAGTTCCCTGTGCTGTACTGTGCAGCAGGACCTCATTGCTTATCCATGCTAAATGTAATAGTTTGCATCTACTAACCCAAAACTCCCCATCTATCCCACTCCCTCCCCCTTCCCCTTGGCAACCACAGGTCTGCTCTCCATGTCTGTGAGTCTGTTTCTGTTCTGTAGATAGGTTCATCTGTGCCATATTTTAGATTCTACATATAGGTGGTCTTTTTCTGACTTCACTGAGTATTAGACTCTAGTTGCATCTGTGTTGCTAATTTTTTTATTTTTTATTTTTATTTTTTTATTAGAGTATAGTTGATCCACAGTGTTGTGTCCATCTCTGCTGTATAGCATAGTGACCCAGTCATACATGTGTAAATACATTCTTTTTCTCGTGCTGTCTTCCATCATGTTCTACCCCAAGAGACTGGACACAGTTCCCTGTGCTGTATAGTAGGACTTCATTGTTATCCACTCTAAATGCAATAGTTTGCATCTATTAACCCGAAATTCCCCCTCCATCCCACTTCCTCTCCCTCCCCGCAGCGACCACAAGTCTTCTCTCCATGTCTGTGATCTGTTTCATAGACAGGTTCACTTGTGCCGTATTTTCGATTCTACATAGGGTATTTGTCTTTCTCTTTCTTACTTACTTCACTTAGTATGAGACTCTATGGTTGCATCCATGTTGCTGCAAATGGCATCATTTTGCCGTTTTTTATGGCTGAGTAGTATTCCATTGTATATATGTACCACATCTTCCAACCTAATTCCTTCTTTCCCAGGAAGCCTCCTGAGCTGGGATATCTTCTAGCTGTGTCTGCTGATTCTCTGCAGCCTTCTGCAACCTGTGTCAGAGCTGCTTTCAAAGAGGTTCCTTGCCTCTCTGGTTTCCAGTTGGGCTCAGCCAATGGATGGGGGGAGGTACCAGCAGGAGATGGGAAGACAGAGGAGAGAGAAGCTGGGGTGTTTATCCCCCAGCTTCTTTCTTGTGGGATCATTGCAGGTTGGCTGTTGCCTACCTTTGGGGACCACGACCACTATGTCTTGGGCCTTTCTAGCTTTTCTCTCTGGTTTTCTGGTAACAGCTCCCTCCCTAGTTCATTGGCCAAAGGGAGATCGTGGCTCATCACTGTTGTTAGGTTTGGGGTGCATCATCATGCCTCATTGGCTTCTCTTCATCCCTCTCCACTCTGTAAATTGAGCCTCTGTCCAACTCCTCTCTGTGACCTGGTGTGGGGGTGCCAAGATGCTGTCCATTTCCTGCCAGGATCCTTGACTAGTAGGCTTCCGCCATTGCTCCACCTGCTGGATGTCCACAGTCTGCTCCACATTTTGTTGCAGATCTGTCTTGAGCTCCAGTAGCTTCTGCAGACTGGAGCTCGCCTTATTTTTTTCCTTACCCATTTTCGTATCCTGTCATGCAGGATTGCTCCCAGAGAACAAGGGCCCAGGAAATGTTGAATGAATGAACTTTTTTTTTTTTAAGGGCAACACCCACGGCATATGGAAGTTCCCAGGCTGGGATCAAATCAGAGCTGCAGCTGGTCTATGATGCCACAGCCACAGCAACGCCAGATCTGAGCTGCATCTGCAGCCTACACCATAGCCATGGCAATGTCAGATCCTTAACCTACTGAGCGAGACCAGGGATCAAACCCACATCCTTATAGACACTAGTCAGGTTTGTAACCTTCTGAGACACAATGGGAACTCCAAGTGAATGAACTTGATAACAAGGTTTCCCTAAAGCTTCTAAAAGATGCAGTCAGCTTTAGCATCTTGATTCTTTCACCTGTTCTCCAAATGTCTCGGAGACCTCTCTTTAGTGAGAATTAGGTTCTCTCCTTACTTTAGTTTATATGTCCCAATCCCAGCCAACTGATAAAAGAACGCTCAAGAGAAAAGCACTAAGAAGGGTTCCTGGTATTCCCTTTTGTCCCAACATTTAGGCATCTACCTTTATCTCCCGGCCTTGCACAGATCTTCTTTCTCACCTGGAATTTTTCAGCCATCGTCAGTATCATTTTAGAACCACTTTATTGGAACTTTAAGACAGTGTTCAGCTGAAATAACCTGTAATTAAAGTCTACGGCCCAGGATTTCTTTCTTAGTCTGATAACCTGCTTGGCTGTCCGTGTTAATAATGCCAAAGACAAATTCTTGGAAAGCAATTGAGATATTGAAGTCTCCTGCCTTTGGTGGAGTAATTAGAAAGCAGGCAGGCACTGTAAGTGATTGCTTGCCATTATCGTGGTGTTATTTCTGGAACAATGGCTAGCCTTCAGACGTTCCATTTTTTCAAACGCCGTTGTGTATTTCCTATTTCGAAGGAGGATACCTGATTATTGACATTGGGAGTAGGCTGTTCTCTCCCCTCAGCCCCCCCTCCCCATGTTTCGTTAGGATGATGGATGTGTGTGCAACGAACTGATTGTCATCAGCTAATCTGCTTCCCAAATTTAGGTCATCTGGAGAAAAGGGGGCACAATTAAGTGCATACGGATAAAATATTTGCATTGTTTAAGCTTGCCGTTTGTGGGAGTTCCTGTTGTGGCTCAGCAGTAAGGAACTTGACTAGATCCATGAGGACGCAGGTTTGATCCCTGGCCCTGCTCAGTGGGTTAAGGATCCGGCCTTGCTGTGAGCTGTGGTGTAGGTTGCAGACACGGCTCAGATCTGACGTTGCTGTGGCTGTGGTGTAGGCCTGCAGCTGCAGCTCTGACTCAACCCCTAGCCTGGGAACTTGCATATGCTGCGGGTGTGGCCCTAAAAACCAAAAAAAAAAAAAAAAAAGTTTGCTGTTTGTTACAAAAGTGGGAAAGGGAAGTATTTTTGTTGGGACACAGGAAACCTTTATTCCATACAAAGAAAGTAGGTGGGATATGAAAGCTATAGTAAAACCCACTCTAAACCACTGACCTTCTTCACCAGTGAATGTAAATGGCTTAAACAGCAAAGCCATCTGCAGGAGTTCAGAGATAATCTCGCCTATGAAAATGACATATATTTTTGGTTATGTAGATTCGTTTCTTAGTTAATATTCATGGGACAAGATGGCAGGAGGGGGCTGGGCTGGGGCCTGTCCCCGGGGAAGCTGGTTGGCTTGAGTATTCCCAGCTGATCGATTCTTCTGGGGGAAGGTGGTTCTTCTTTGATTTCTTTTTATTTGTTTATTATTATTTTTAATTGGAGTATAGTCAATTTACAATGTGGTATTAGTTTCTGGTGTTCAGCAAAGTGATTCTGTTATATATATATTCTTTCTCACATTCTTTTCCATTATAGGTACTACAAGATATTGACTATAGTTCTCTGTGTTATACAGGAGGAACTTTTTGTTTATCATTTTATCTATAGCAGTTTGTATCTGCTAATCCCAGACTTTAAAAAAAAGTTTTTTAGGAGTTCCTGTCGTGGCTTAGTGGTTAACGAAAACGATTAGGAACCATGAGGTTGCGGGTTCGATCCCTGGCCTTGCTCAGTGGGTTAAGGATCCGGCATTGCCGTGAGCTTTGGTGTAGATTACAGACGTGGCTCGGATCCTGCATTCCTGTAGCTGTGGCGAAGGCCGGCAGCTACAGCTCCTGTTAGACCCCTAGCCTGGGAACCTCCATATGCCACAGGTGAGGCCCTAGATAAGGCAAAAAGACCAAAAAAAATTTTTTTTAAATTACAGTATAGTTGATTTACAATGCTGTGTCAGTTTCTAATGCATAGGAAAGAGACCCAGTCACACACACACACACGCACACACACACACACATATATATATACACACATATATATGTGTGTGTATATATATATATATATATATATACACACACACACATTCCTTTTCGTCATGGTCTATCCCAAGAGACTGGATATAGTCCTCTATGCTATTCAGTAGGACCTTATCCATTCTAAATGAAATAGTTTGCATGTGCTAACCCCAAACTCCTCATCTATCCCACTTCCTCCCACTCCCCCACTCCCCCTTTGGCAGCCACAGATCTGTTCTCTGTGTCTGTGAGTCTGTTTCTGTTTTGTAAAATAGGTTCATTTGTGCCATATTTTAGATTCCACATATACGTGATATCATATAGTATTTATCTTTCTCTTTCTGACTTAGTTCACTTAGTATGAATACTTCTACTTGCACAAACTCTTAATTTATCTCTCCTCCCTCCTTTCCTCTTTTGGTAACGATAAATTTATTTTCTATGTCTGTGGGTGTGTTTCTGTTTTGTAAATAAGTTCATTTGTATCATTTTTTAAAATTCCACTATAAGTGATCTTATATGATATTTATCTTTGACTTTACTTAGCATGATCATTTCTAGGCCTAGCCTTTTATTTTTTATCATTTTTTTTTAATTGTGGGAAAAGACACATAACGTAAAGTTGACTCTTTTAACCATTTTTAGGTACACCATTCAGTGGCATTGAGCACCTTCACATTGTTGTACAATCATCACTATCATCCAGCTCTAGAACTTGGCACCATCCGAAGCTGGAACACTTAATCCCTTAAGCACTAATTCTTCATTCCTCCTTCTCCCAGCCCTTGGCAAACCACCCCTCTACCCTCTGTCTCTATGAATTTGCCTCTTCTAGGTACTTCCTATAAGTGGAATCATACAGTCTTTGTCTTTTGGTCACTGACTCATTTCACTTCACATAGTGTCCTCAGGGCTCATCCATGCTATCACTTCTGTCAGAATCTCCTTTTTTCAGAGCTAATTTGTATTCCGTTGTATATACACCACATTTTGTTTATCCAGTCATTTGTTGATGGACACTTAAGTTGTTTCCACTGTTGGCTGTTAGAAATAATGCTGCTATGAACATGGGTGCGTAAACATCCTTTTAGGTCCTTATTTTCACTTCATTTGGGTACATACCCAAAAATGGAATTGCTGGATCGTAGAGTAATTGTATGTTTAATTTTTTTGCAGAGCTGCCATACTGTTTTCCACAGCGGCAGCATGGATTTATATTCCCATTGACAGTACACAAGGTTCGTGTTTCTCCACATCCTTGCCAGCACTTGTTATTCTCTGTTTTTTTGATAGTAGCCATCCTAATGGGTGTTATTTCTTTTTAACTATTTTTTTATGCCGAAGTATTCTTCAGAGAATTACAGACATGACATTCTACCCCAAGTACTTAGGTTTGCATCTTTGAAAAAGAAGAATATTTTTCTTCATACCCCAAATAACATTATTACACACAACAAAATTTACAATTCCTCACTGCTCCCTAGTGCTGGGTCATATAAATGATCTCTTACAGCTGTTTTGTCCAAAGCAGGATCCAGTCCAGGACTACACGTTGCATCTGTTCTTCATTCTCTCTTTTCATCTTGACCTTTCTCAGGATATTGATTGGTAGTGAAGATGGAAACAGGTCCTGAAAAAAACCTCACTTTATGTATTTGTCTGACTGCTTCCTTGAGGTGTCATTTAGCTTTTCCCCCCCTCTCTCGTAATTTCTGTACATTAGATATTAGCTCTAAAGGCTCGGGTAGATGGAAGTTAAATACCATTGGCAGTGGGTTAAGGTGAGGGCGATCTGATTACTCCCCCATTTAGCAGTGTTTATCCCTCTTTGCTCCAGAGAATGATATAGAGGGTACTCTGCTTCCCGCTCCCGTTCACTGACGGTCTCAGCACCATCGATACCAGTTCTCATTCTTTCCTGTGTCAATAGGTTTATCAGGAGTTGAAAATGAAACTTTGTAGTATTATGAGCCCTCCCGTCTGAGTTGGCTGGCATTCTTCCTTCATCAGCTGGGGCTACCCTTAAACACACTTCCTCCTGAAAAGGCAGCACACGTGCTTAATTCTTCCCCTTTAAATAACCAATTTTCAAAGAAAGGTGTTGGTTTCATGACTGCTTCAAATGGTAACAGATTTGTTTTATCGATTTTGTCTGTTTTGAGTATCATGGTAAATGCATGGATTTGCAGAGACCCCAGGGGCTTGTAGAGGCAAATTGCCCTGCTGGAGATGGGCCTTTTTTTTCCCCTCCCTTTTTTAGGGCCGTACCCACAGCTTATGGAAGGTCCCAGGCTAGGGGTCGAATCTGAGCTGTAGCTTCTGGCCTGCTCCACAGCCACAGCAATAGCAACGCAGAAACCAAACCGAGTCTGGAACCTGCACCGCAGCTCACGGCATCCTTAACTCACTGAGCGAGGCCAGGGATCGAGCCTCATGGATACTAGCTGGGTTTGTTACCCCTGAGCCACAATGGGAGGAACTGCAGGGATGAGTCATTTTTAAAGAAAAGCAAGAACATCAATGAAGAGAGTCTCATAGCAGGGGTCAACGTGTGTGTGTGTGTGTGTGTGTGTGTGTGTGTGTGTGTGTGTGTGTGTGTGTCTCCCACCCCTACTCCTAGCCATATCAACCTTTGTGTATTTGCATTTGTCAGGAGTCTCTAAGTGAAAGGCTTTCAAGTGCTGTCAGAGCCTATCAGACCCCCACAGTGACTGTTAGCAGCTCATTTAAGAGGTGATTCAACTATCGCTTTGGTTTGGTTACTTTTAATCTGAGCCAGGGCTTGGGGGTTACATTTCCTAACGATGTTACCTTTCAGGTATGGGAACTAAGATCACTCTTAAATGACGGTTATAGCTGCACCTGCAGCATATTAAAGTTCCCAGGCCAGGGACTGAATCCAAGTCACACAGCTGCGACCTACTCCACAGCTGTAGCAACACCGGATCCTTACACTGCACCACAGCAGGATCTCCCCTTTACATGCTTTTTTAAATTGAAGTAAAATTTTCCTAACAGAAAATTAACCATTATAAAGTACCAATTCAGTGGCAGTTAGTATATTCACAGTGTGCAAGCATCACCTCTCTCCAAATTCCAAGATATTTAATCATTCCCAAAAGAAACCCCATAGCCATTACCAGTCACTCCCCACGCCCCCTCCCTCCACCCAGCCCCTGACAACCACTAATCTACTTTCTATCCCTATGGATTTGCCTGTCTGGATATTTTATATAAATGGAATCACAATATTTGGCCTTTTGTGTTTGGCTGGTTTCATTCAGCATCATGTCTTCAGGATTCATCACATTGCAGCTTATGTCAGTATTTCATTCCTTTTTTATGGCTGAATAATATTCCACCGAACAGGTAGACCACGTTTTGTCTACCTGTTCATAGATGGGACATAATTTGAGTTGTTTCTACCTTTTGACTGTTGTGAACAGAGCTGCTAATTTTACTCCTCTTTTGCCTCTTTACTATCTGTTTTATCAGTCCATTTTGAGTAAGCTTTGGATTTGGTCTTTTCTTTTGAGTCTTTATAACTGGTCCTCTAAGACCTTTCCTCGGAGGCTGGTGGGATAGACAATGTGATGGGTATTCTGGTTAGGAAGGAAACCGGAGGGGGGGAGATTTAGTCTTGTCAAGGAAAATACATTTAAATTGCAGAAGTCCTGGTGGTAGGCCTGAATTATGCTGCATTTTATGTATTTTTAGCCCTTGTTTTCTAGGGCGTGGAGTAGGATTGTACCCATATGCCTTGGGTACAGCCCTAAAAAGAAAAAGAAAAAAAAATCCTGTGCACAGTCACAAATCTGCTGGTGTATGTAAATATTTATTGGTCGATCTTGGTAATGTAAAGAGATAGTATCAGGAGAGAAGCCCAATTTAACAGAAAGCTCAATTTCTTTAAAGGACCATATGACAGATACGTGTGCATTTTATTTTTTTATTTTTATTAAATTATATTTTATTTTTTTATGGCTGCACCTAGGACATATGGAAGTTCCCAGGCCAGGGATCAAGTCTGAGCCATAGCTGCAACAACACCAGATCCTTAACCCACTGCACTGGGCCAGGGGTTGAACCTGCACCTCTGCAGCGACCCAAGCTACTGCAGTCAGATTCTTAACCCACTGTCCCACAGTGGGAACTCCTGTGTGGGTTTTAAATGCTTGTGGAATGATTCTCTAAGGAGAAAATGAAAAGCAGTTAAATAACATTAGTAATTTCCTTGGCAGGAACCACTGCGGCCCTTGGTCTGTCATTCAGTCCCTCTTTGAACCACAGTTTTATCCAGGCAGCCCTGGAATTAGCTCAAAATTCTTAGGTGACAATGCTGCCAACATTTCTCTTATTTATGGTTTATTAGAAAAATAACTCTGCAGAAGTTACCTTGTAGTGCAGTGGGTTAAGGATCTGGTGTTGCCATAGCAGCTATGGTGCAGGCCGCAAGTGTGGCACGGGTTTAGTCCCTGGCCTGGGAATTTCCCCATGCCTTGAGTACAGCCAAAAAATGCAAAAAAACAAATGAATGACGACAACAACAACTACCAAAAAAACTAGCAAAAACTGTTCAAAAGACCTCCTCCCTTTGCTGTCAACGGGAAAAAAATTTGTTGAAGAACAGATAGACAAATGGTAAAAATAATAGTAAAATTACTGAAGCATGCATTTGCTGTTGCTTGTTAAACATACATTATTTTGTGTGTTTGAAAGCAACCCTTCCCTTCAATTCTTTTCCTCCCTGGGGGCACGTTAACAAATGGTTTCCCTTAGTTCAAGAGCATGCCAGCCAGTTAACCGGTCTGGACAGAGATTTCATTCTCTTTCCCTGACCTGACCCTCTGGAAAAAATCATGTTCCCAAGCCTGAGCCATGCCCTCTGTGACATGGGCACAAGGAAAAGGGCCACGTGCCAGAGAGACCCTTCTCTAGGGAGTCCAGAGTCCAGGGAGCACTTATTCAGTCTGTCCTTTTCCCTTCCTGTTCCTGGAAGGGAGGATGGAGAGGCCTGGAGAGGATGGCTGTCCTTTCCTTTTACCTTAGGTCACTGCCTGTCACTGCCCTGGGATACTCTGAGGTGACTAAGTCCAGGCGCAACCTCTTGTTACACTGGGGTCACTCCCAGTGTCTCATGATCTGATAGGCAGACCAGAAAATTAAGTGACACTCACAGAGAAAACAGGGAAGTGGTTGACAACTGTGACCCAGACGGACTCAGCTTCCATTAGTTTTTGTTAATTTCCGGGTCCTCCTGGCTCAGGGCAAGCACCGACTGCCCTGGCGGCATCAGCTTTGGGGAACTCTTTCTAAGGATGTAAGCTTTGGCTAAGTGGAGCCAGGAGAACGTTCAAAACGGAAAAGGGACGAGCCTAAGGCACAAAGTAAATACTAAATTTTAAGGTGGCAATTCTAGTGGGCAAGCGTTGGTATAATGCATGTTACCTTATTTTATTTTTTTAAATTTTTTGGCCACCCCTTGGCATATGGAGCTCCCAGGCCAGGGATCAGATCCGAGCTGCAGTCTCAACCTAAGCCACAGCTGTGGCAACACTGGATCCTTAACCCATTGTGCCTGGCTGGGGATCGAACCTGTGTCCAAGCACTCCCAAGATGTTGATGATCACTTTGTGCCACAGCAGGAACTCCAGCATAATGTATATTATGTATAGTCCAGCATACTATTAGTAATATAAAACATATGTTGGATATTGGATAGCTGTGTGTACCAGGTAGCCAAAGGAAACTTTTTTTTTTTTTTGCTTTTTAGGGCCACACCTGTAGCACATGGAGGTTCCCAGGCTAGGGGGTCTAATCGGAGCTGTAGCTGGCGACCTACGCCACAACCACAGCAATGTGGGATCCGAGCCGCATCTGCGACCTACACCACAGCTCACGGCAATGCCGGATCCTTAATCCACTGAGAGAGGCCCCAGAGGCCAGGGATCTAATCTACCACCTCATGGTTCCCAGTCGGATTATCTCCTCTGTGCTACAGCGGGAACTCCTAGCCAAAGGAAGCTTGATCGAGGAAGTTGAAAAGTTAAGAAGCTCTTTGCAAGCGTAGGAAGAGGAATTTTTAAGAGGTGTTAGGATAGTGGCCCCTGGCAGGTGCCTTGTTAGAGTTTGGAGAGAACCCATCACGTTGTTATGTCTTAGTCCTGGTTTCCTCCTTCCACAGTCAGCCCCCACAGATCCATCAGAAAGCGGTCTGGTTACCAAAAGCATACCTACCTGTCCTGAAATTGGATTTGAACTGCGAACACAGAATTTGCAAAATTTTAGTAAGGGACAGTTCTTTTCTGCCTAAGTCTTGACTATTTCACTTGGATTATCACACATGTCTCACTTGGCATCCTCCTCTCTTGTCTCTGATGTGAGGCTTTGGTGTGGGGTGATTAACAGCCCAGGCTGCAGGCTCCGGCTGCCCATGGCTGCAGATCCAGGTCCTTTCATTACCTAGCAGTCGTGTACCTCAGTTTCCTCATCTGCAAAATGGATGAACAATGGAACATACCTCACGGACCTGTCCAGAAAAATTAATGAGACATCTCTACTACACTTCAGCAGTGTCTAGCGCTTCAGTCATGCTTCCTAAACATTAGCTGCTCTTATTGCCTGGGTCCTGGAGGAGGTCTCTCGATGGTGCTGTATAAGTGACCCTTCGGTGCTTCAGACCTATTTCCTCATTTTCTTTGGGTCTCAGTTTCCTTACCTGTGAAGCGAGGGGGGTGGGGGCTGGTGAGGCCCCTGCTAGCTCAGAAGTGATGTGACGGAAGGAAGGAAGTTTTGTATGAGCTTCTGTTCATCAACACTTTCCCTTTCTCTTTTTTGACCCATGAGAAATGAAGACTGCCTTTTTACTTCCTTAAATATAGAAGTGAGCTTTTGAGAACTCCCAAAAGCAGTCAGCCCAAAGACAGGTCTAAATAATTACACTCCTGTTGTGTAATGAGAAAGACCTTTGAGAAAACATCCAGTTTCCATACCTCCCTCTTGATGTATTAGGTTATTTGTATATCTCTGTACCCTTGCAGTTTTGACCAATTACAGTGAAGCGAAAGCATATTTAGCATTTTTTCAGCCCCTCCTCTTTCTTTAAGGGACTTCCTACTGGGTAGAGTGGCCCCTAAGAGGTCAGCAGGTGTACATCAGATACAGACTTCAGACAAGGTGGTTTTATAAAGGCTGAGACTTTGGGGATGGACCGAGGGGGAGGGAAGAATATTCTTTTCCTTATTGTTTTGTTGTTAACATTGAGTGAAAAATGTAAGAAGGGAGAAAGGAAACTCAGAACAGGTATGTTTCTGTAAAGACAAAGTCTTATGGGATTTTTTTCTCCCATAGTATCAGTAGGTAAATCAGTTTCAGAGAGACTTTAGAATCCACTCAGTAAAATTGACATCCCTGTTTAAGTACTCTTGCCGACTCCCTGTTAGTAGCCTCCTGAGTTTTATGTCCACCACACATTCTGCCTTCCTTGAAAGCCCAGGCCATGACCTGCCTGTGGGTCCCTTCTGTTCTCAAAGTAGATTTCATGGCCAGTGGCCTGGGCATGAATAACAATTGGACGACACTGCAGAACTGGTCACCAGATTTCACGGCTAATGAGCTTTTTCTTGGGAAAGCCTCTGATCACTGAAGCTATCCCATCCATGGTTGGCTGAACCTTTCCATTTTGCAGATGAAGAAACTGAGCTGGTGCATGTATGCTTGTTTAGTGTCACCTTGGCCCTTCCTAGTTAGGTGATGAGTATGCTAGCTGCACGCCTAAGTCACCCTGCTCCTCTGCCTGAGTTTAGCTGTGGTCTTGATGCTTATAATAGCATTGATCACTCTAGCTAATGGTCACTGAGCTCTTCCTTCAGAGTAAGGAGGGTTGCTGACATTAAGTGGCCCCTAGACTTTTTTAAAATCAATCTCAACCTGGATTTCCAGTAACAGTTTTCTGCAAGAGTGGGCTGCTTTAGGAGTAAGCATTAGGAATGTTTCCAGTTTAGGAATTTAGAAACCCACACCTTATGGGCCAGCCTCAGTCACTGCCAGTCTCCTGGGAGACTGGGTTCTGGACTGCCCTCATCCCCTCAAGACTGACCCCTGGGCACCTCAGGAAGGGGGGATTCCCTTCAAGAGAGTGGGGCGCCCACCTCAGGGCAGAGTGCACTTAGGGTGTTGTCTGGCAGCCTCTGAGTCAGGCAGCTCGATTGGAAATTCCGCCTGTACCCCACATTTTACGCTGACTCCCTCGCGACCTGTAAGGACATCTTGAGGGTAGACGAGGGCCAGAGGGCCACGTCAGGGGACCAGCCCAACTCCACTGCCCGTTTCCTAGGGAACTGTCCCCTCAGACCATGCCCAGCCCAGCGGGCCTGCAGGGGAACGAGACTCCCGGGTTCGCAGGCGTATCAGGTCCTGTTCGCAGTGCTTGTGCAAACCCGAGAGCCCGTGTGCCCGCCGCTGGGGGCCCAGGGACCAGTGCCGGGTGTCACATGAAAGGCAGCTCCCTGTGGCCTGTGCACCCTGGGGCTCCTTCGGGTCCCCTGCAGGTCTACACAAAAGACCCCACCCCACGTCGGGCGTGCATTTCCTGTTAGATTAGCGGCAGCGTGCAGCTACCCATGTGCATCCCGCGGCGCGCCGGCCGGGTGGGGCGCGGGGCACGCCTCCACGCAGCCCCTGTCCCCGCGCGCTGGCCGAGCGGGGCGGCCCTCGGCGGGCCCGCCCCCGTGTCACCGCAGGCCGGGCTCCCTTTGTGTGCGGCCCGAGCGCCGCGGCCGCGCCATTGGCCTGCGGGCCCGGGGGGCCAGCCCCTTCCTGGCTCGCCTCATGCATATGCATGAGCGCCCCGGCCCTCCCCCCCGCCGGCCCCTCTCCGCCCCCTCCCGCGCGGGCGTGCTAAGCGCGCGGCGCGGCTCCTTCCTCGCGGCAGCGGGAGCCCGAGCCCGAGCCCGAGCCCGAGCCAGGGCGAGCCGAGCCTGCTCCGGGCGGGCGGCGGCGGCGGCGGCGCCGCTCCAGCCATGTCAGCGCGCGCGAGCCTGGGCCCACCATGAGCCATGGCCATGTCCGTGAGCGCCGAGGACGACGACTATGAATCGGAGCCGGACCAGGTCGGCGGCCCGGGGTGGGGCTGAGGGAGGGACCCGCCGCCCGCCCGCCGGAGCTCCCGAACGACCGACTGACGCGCCCCGGGCGGCCGCGACGCCGCCGCTGCCACGATGAGGAGAAAGTTTTGCAGCCGTCGCCGGCGGGGCTGCCAGGGCCGGGCCCGAGCGGGGCGTGGAGAAGCGCGGCAGGCCGGCGGCTGCCCGGGCGCCGCGGGCCCCGCAGCCGGCCGGGGCAGGGGGCGTGTGCGAGCGTCTGTGTGCGAGGGTGGCCGGCCGTGCCGCGGGGACAATGTGGGCCTCGCCGTCGGGCGCGCCCTACCGGGCGCGGGCCACGGCCCGCGGGCAAGTTGCGGGCGCCGGCGCGGGCGGCCGGGCGCGCCTCGCCTTCCCCTCGCGCCCTCTCCCGCGGCCCACGCGCGTGCCGGCCGCCGCGGGCGCACCCGGACCTGCGGGCGCCGGCGCCTCCTTCCTTTCTGTTTGCAAAGTTGCACCGGGACCCTCGGCCTCCGGGTTGGAGGACGCCCGCGGCCCGGAGGGTGCGCAGCCCAGGGCCCGTGGGCCCTACGGCCCGAGCTTTTGTCTGGGCGCCGCGCGCCCGCCGCCCGCCGTGGGCAAACCGAGACAGGAAGGGGTGCGAGGCTCGGGCCGGCGCGGGGAATCCGGAACCCAGCGAGTTCGCTCCGCCGCGAGAGCGGCGGCGGCGAGAGGAAGCGGTGACCCCAGATGGCAGTATTTGGCCTCGGTTGGAGCTAGAAGGGAAAGCAACCTCTCTTGGGACCAGGGGGGTTGAAATCTGTGTGTAAAACAAAGCCCTGGGTGTGTTTACAGCGTGAATTTACTCTGAGAAGAATCGTGTTTAGGAAGCGGGGGAGGAAAGTTGAGGTTTTACAAAGGAGAATCTGCACGGTATTTGTAGAGGACGCGGGCTAGGTAGACTTGTCCGAGGAATTAAGCGTTGGACGGGTTATCATGTGGACATGGGACTAGATGATTAAGATGCTTACTTATAATCCTGAGTGCACTTCCTCAGTGAAATTAAGATGTTTTGGAATGTTCAGGCTGAGATGTAGGAACCTTTTCTCCTTCCATCAGGTGTGGTTGAGGAAGTGCTGTATATGTATATATACTACGCTTAAGTCAAAACGTGCATATTACTGAGTTTTTTGTTTTAACAGAGACAAGGTTAAATTGTATTTTCAAAGTTTTGTTGGATGTTTTTCAGGCTTATGTTTTTCAGGCTGAATGTCACTCACTTTATGAATTGGATGAACCCAGAGACAGTCCAAGTGATTTTGGCTTGGAACTTTCATCAAGTCAGTAGCACAGAGTGTGAATGGTTCTCAGTTCTTGCTACTTATTAGTTCCTACCCCAACTCTTGGGCTGCGAATCCTCAGTTCAGTTTGGATCTGCGTAATTCCTGCCAACACTATACCCTTTCCGCATCTGGTTATTCATAAGACACTTGTAATCGGTGTTGATTCACTTTGGTGTTTCTGGGGTGAGGCTCCTGTTACCTGTTTTATGTTGGTTTATTAATTTGGCCACACCCTATGGCCTGTAGTCAGTATAATCTTTGACACTACTTCAGACAAGGCTCTGTATGTCTCTGGGCTTAAATCATGTTTTCATGCACTGCCACCACTGGGAAAGACTTTCATCATGAGAGGACCCATCCTTCCTGTAGTCAGATCTTCTCCCTCCTCCTGGCATCAGTCACTGGATGGTGACACTTTTGGAGTGGTTAGCAACAGAAGTTCTCCAGGTTGCCATGTTCGCTTTAAGATGATTTTTCGGAGTTCCCATCGTGGCGCAGCGGTAAACGAATCCGACTAGGAACCATGAGATTGTGGGTTCAATCCCTGGCCTTGCTCAGTGGGTTAATGATCCGGCATTGCTGTGAGCTGTGGTGTAGGTTGCAGATGTGGCTCAGATTCTGCGTTGCCGTGGCTCTGGTGTAGGCTGGCGGCTACAGCTCCGATTAGACCCCTAGCCTGGGAACCTCCACATGCCACAGGTGGGGCCCTAAAATGATGAAAGGCAAAAAACAAAAAAGATGATTTTTCCATTCAGATGCATCGAAAGGGACAACCTCTAGGCCAGGTCATTGGGCAGCAGGTTTTCCTTATGATCCCAGGAGAGAAGCTGACTGGCTGTCAGCCACATGCTCTGCATGTGCTGACCCTTCAGGCTGTGGCTTATCGCTGGTTGCCCACCCCCACGCCCTGGCTTTTCCTCACCTTTTCTCAGCCCCAGGATTTCTTGGGTCTGAGAAAGAGTGGCAAGCTCTAAGGCATCTGTATGTCTGGAGTCTCCAGCTTGCAGGCTCTAGACCACACTTTTTTCGGAATAAGTCTCCTTCAAGGAGGAGTGAAAGTTTTGGAGTGTAGGCCTGCAGGTATGCTCAGCCACCTGCTGCGTGACAGGCCCCAGTGGAGGACCTGGTGAGAAGGTACTGTTGCTTGGTTTGTCCCTGCAGGTGGGCCTAGCCCCTCACCCCCATCAGGATTTTACCAGCTCTACCTTAAAAGTCTGTGCACTTCCTCACCTCCACCTGAGAGTGGTGTCCAGTCCTGGGCAGCATCTGTCCTCTTTATGCCTGTTCTGCTGGGCTAGCCTGTCTGCCCCACAGCAGACTGGGTTTCCCTTGCTCCTCATGTTGGGCCCGTGGGATGGGAGCGAGGGGACAGTGGTGGATGGGAGGAGACCCTTGGCTGGGCCTTCTGCCATGGACCTCCTTCACTTCTCCAGTGCAGAATGTTTTGGAAAATTTTTCATATCTGCCTTTTAATTTGAGGAGATGCCCCTGAAAGAAAGGCTGTTAGTAAGGAAAATCCTTTTTTTCTTTCTTTCTTTCTTCTTTTTTTTTTTATTTTTCTGGCTGCGCCCTTAGCATGTGGAAGTTCCCGGGCCGGGGATAGAACCTATGCCACAGCAGTGACCCTGACTGCTTTAGTGACAGCACTGGAGTCTTAACTGGCTGTGCCACAAGGGAACTCCAGTAAGGAGAATTCTTATTCCATCGTTTTTTTTTTAAACCCCTGAAGTGAAAATAGCCTTATTCTTTTCTTTTTTTAAACTAAAAATGGCTATTGCTCATTTGTTAAAAATAATAATTAGGAAATTATGATGAAGACAGTCTCAGAAATTTACATGGTGATAACCATTTTGTTACTGTTTGTAGCTGCTTAAAGAGTGAAATTTTCATATGGGTCCCTGAACCTTTCCAAAACGACATATGAAAGTTTTATGACTTTGTGCCTATGTGCATTTTTCTGGGTAAAGGTCTTTACCTTTCTTCGGATTCTCCAGGGGTTGGCCCATCCCCTGGGTTTCTGGTAGCTTCTGTGTTTTTATTTTCCCGCTTCTTACTCTCAGTGTATAAACAAACCCAGGCTCTCCCCGGAGTCTGCAGGTATGTGTTAAGGGGCCTGCAGCACAGCTAAAACCCAGCTTTTCCTGGGTTGTCTGTGTTGAAGATTTGGGAACAGATGTGATGTTGAAACAAATTTGTTATAGAGTAGAATGCACCATTATCATGACAGAGGAGTTCGACGCTGTTGGGGGTCTGTGGCTACCCTTTGTGGGGCTGAGTGTCAATGTGCTCCTGTTAGGGGCAGTTTGGTGGGAAACAGAAGAGTCTGAATTGTAAAAACACACAGCCACGGTTACTGTTCTTCTCATTGACTCCTCTTGACAGTTGAAACTCTAGCCCGCTCCCTCCTTGAAACTTTTCCCTGGCTCCGGTGCTACCTCAAGCTCCTGCTGCTTTTCCTGCCTTTCAGCCATTCCTCAGAAGGTTTCTCTTTGTCCCCTGCCCTTGGATGTTTTCAGTTTCGAAGGTCCTGTCCAGCACCCTCTTTTCACTCTGTCTGTTCTCCGTGTATAACTTCATGGGCTTAAGTAGTTCACCGCTGATGCTGGTTCCCAGCTATGTCTCAGCTCTGGTCCCTCCAGGCTGCTGACCCCCTTCCTTGGATCCCTCAGATTTCCACGTGTCCACAGTGGGGTCGTGTTCTCTCCTCTTGCCTTATTCTCCCTGTTGCTCAAGCTCGAAACCTCAGATCTTCCTGGACTCTTCCGCTTGCCAGCTTGACATGCAATCAAACTCCTGGGTCTTTCAGACCAGCTCTGCTTCTAAAACATCTCCTGTTCATTCCTTATGTGGCTTCTGTTATGCCTTCCTAAGACTCAGCCTGGACCACTGCAGCAGCCTCAGCTCATCCGCCTGTCTTTCATCTTGCCCACCACCCAAAAAGCTCACTCCTCAGTGTTGCCAGAATACAGTTGTGTTGCTCCTGGGTGTAAAATCCTTGAACTGTTGTTACAGGGGCCATCATTCGTCTCATGTAGTGTATGGGGCTGTGCAGGTTTAGGGCCGTTTTCCAGCAGCCATATCAAGCTGTTCCTTGTGTCTTCTAGTTTCACATCTCTATCTTGCTCTTCCTTCTGCCTAGAATCTTCTAACCCCGCCCCCTACTCCTGGCCTGCAGCGTCCTGTCCTCCCTCAAAGATTCAGTTTAGTCACCACCCCCTGACTCTAACACTTTCCCCAGCCTCCCTTCCCAGTGAGATGAGACATTTCTTTAGAGCCACTGCCTGAGTTTGTATCTTGGCTTTTCATTTATTGGCAGTATGGCCTTGAATAGATTACTTAATTGTGCTGTGCCTCAGTTTCCTTATTTCCAAACGGAGATAGTAATAATTCCTATCTATAGAGTAATGATACAAGTACTGAAAAGAGTGATTACTTCAATAGATGTTAGCTTCTGATATTGTCATCATCGCGTTTCAATGCATTTACGTAGTAACACATCTTTCTCCCCCCAGATCGTAGTGCCTTTGAGAGTAGGGAACACATCTTACTCATCTGTGTAGTCCCGGCACCTAGCATTGGGTCTGCACATAATTCACAGCCAGAAAACAGTTGGGTAGGTAGGTGATGATGTGTGAGTGAGGGGTTAATGAATGAGTTTCTGGTGCAGATCACAGGCTCTATTGGCTAGTGATGCTGAACATTTTTTAATGTGCTTATTGCTAATTTGTGTGCGTGTGTATTTCTTAATGTTTTTATTTTTTAATTTTTTGCTTTTTAGCATATGGAAGTTCCTGGGCTAGGGGTCAATTTGGACTTGCAGCTGCCAGCCTGCACCACAGCCATAGCAACGGGGGATCCGAGCACTGTCTTCGACCTACACCACAGCTCATGGCAACGACGGATCGTAACCCACTGAGTGAGGCCAGGGATCGAATCCACATCCTCATGGATGCTAGTAGGGTTCATTTCTGTTGAGCCACAATGGGAACTCCCTCATTTGTATATTTTTTAATGTAGAATTTATGTGTTTAAATCCCTTGCCCATTTTAAAAATGGAATATTTGTCTTTCTGTTGTTGAGTTGTTAGTTTTTTATACATTCTGGATACTAGCCTCTTACCAGATGTATAATTTGCAAATGAGTTTTCCTATCCTGTGGTCTTCTTAACTTGATGGTGCCCCTTTAAGCACAAAAGTTTTAAATTTCACAGTCCAGTTTAATCTTCTTTTCTTTTGTCAGCTGTGCTTTTGGTGTCATATCCAAAAAAATCACTGCCTCGTCTATGGTCATGCTGGTTTATCCTTGTTTTCTTCTAAGAGTTTTGTGGTTTTAGCTCTTACCTTTAGGTCTTCTATCCATTTTTGAGTTAATTTATATATATATTGTGAGGCAAGGATCCAACTTCATCTTTTTGCATGTGGAAATCCGTTTGTCCCCACACCATTTGTTGAAAAGACTGTTCTTTCTACCCACTGAATGGTCTCAATACCCCTGTTGAAAATCAGTTGATGATACGTATTGTGAGGTTTTATTTCTGAACTCTCAGTTCTTGTGCATCGATCTGTATGTCTGTCCTATGCCAGTACCACACTCTCTTGTTTACTGTAGTTTTGTAGTTAAGTTTTGAAGTCAGGAAGTGTGAGTCCTCCAACTTTGTTCTTTATTTTCGAGATTGTTTTGGCTATTTCAGGTCCCTGGCATTTCCACATGAATTTTAGGATTAGCTTTTCGATTTTTTTTTTTTTTTCTTTCAGAAAAGACAGCTGTGGTTTTCATGGGGGTTGCATGGAATCTGTAGACCACTTTGGAGAGTGCTGCTGCCATCTTAACAGTAATGTCTTTCAGTCCATGAACATGGGATGTCTTTTCATTAATTCAGGTTAATCTAGTAATGTTAATCCTAGTACTATTTTTTCTTTTCTGGCTGCCTCACAGCATATGGAGTTCCCAGGCTGGGGATCAGATCCCAGCTGCAGCTGCAGCTGCAGTCTATGCTGCAGCTGTGGCAGTGCCAGATCCTTTATAACCCACTGTGCTGGGCTAGGGATCGAACCTGTGTGCTGGCACTGCAGAGACACCACTGATCCCGTTGGGCCACAGCAGGAACTCCAAATCCCAGTATTTTAGAATGAGGGATTGAAGGTTCAGCCCACGAATATTCTGGGGAATAGGATCTGATAGGAGGTGGTGTTCAGTTAATGTTTGTGGAATGAATGAATGAATTAACAAACTACCGTAATAGTATTCCTTTTAAGAGTGATACTTATACTGATGGAAAAATGGTGTTGGAACACTAAGGTTTGTGTGTGAGAGCAATGTGGACTCAGTTTTCCTAACCAGATGGAACTGAGGCTATGGGTTCTAGGCTGAAAAAAATCAACAAATGGCTTTACGGTTTGGGAGGCTGGTTTGTACGTGGACATCAGTGGGTGCCATCCTTACCTTTTGCTGAGAGGAATGTTTCATGCTGAAATGAACAGAGGGGCATTCTGGGCAACTTGAGCAAATCAAGGTACAGGTAGGATAGAGTGGGGTTGAGGGTTGGTTTGCGAACCTTTAGATGTCCTAACTCAAAGCGGTTAGGACAGGAGCTTCATGCCAGAATGAGAGGCTTGTTCATCTTCCCTGATAGAGACCCTCCAGGGTCTTTCTTAAGTGTTGATTTTCTCAGTGGCTTTTATGAGGGTCCTGTATTTCAGGTGTTGCTCAGTCAACTCTGGACCAGCCAGCTGGTGCCACTTCCTCTAACGGTTGGCCAGCCCTCAAAGCTGCAGGCGGCAGCAGCTTTTCTAGCTTGTTTAGCAGCCAGGGAGAGAGGGCCTGGATCAGGCCTTTGGAAACAGTCACCCTTACACCTCTTCTTTCCAAGTGTTGTCTGCCCTGGACTCTATTGTTTTCCAGGATGTCTGAGCTGCCAACAATATCCAGGTGGATTTGGGAGTTCTCACTGGGTTAAGAACCCAATGTAGTGTCCGTGAGGATGTGAGTTCAATCCCTGGCCTTGTTCAGCAGGTTAAGGATCTGGTTTTGTCGATGTGTCTCAGATCCTGTGTGGTTGTGGCCGTGGTGTAGGCTGGCAGCGGCAGCTCCAAATAGACCTGTAGCTTGGGAACCTCCATATGTCACAGCTGCGCCCCTAAAAAGAAGAAGAAGAAGAAGAAAAAAGATCCAGGTGGATTTGGTTTTTTTCCATAGTTAGGAAAACTGCTTCTTGAGCTGAGAATGAACTTTAGGAAACGTGGAAAGGTAGGCTTGTTTTGTTTCATAGTCAAGTACAAACTCTGACTCTGTGACTCTGGCTAGATTGGCCCAACTCTTTTACTTCCGAGTGGCCAACAATGTCAGTGTCCCCTGGAGGCCACTTACACCTGACTCCTCCTGAGTGGGAGGTAAGAGCCACATTTGGATTCCTAGAGGTTTGCTTTCCATCCTTCCCCAAAGAAGCTGGTCCTCAGAATCTCCGGCTCCAGCAGAGAGTGTGAGCCCTTCACCTCTGGTTTTCTCCTTGGAGGTTGGACCGCACACTGCCCTCTCTGTACCTGACTAGAGGCCCTGGATCTCCCACCCTTGGCCCTTGTTTCAGAGATTAGGGGAGTGAGGTGCTACCAGAACGTGGGCTTTTGATGAGAGCGTCTGCTGGGCTGTGACGAGAGGAAGACATCTCCCTGTTCTCCATTCCTGTAGAACTGAGCTCCGCACCTCCTGCTGGCCCACGTGCTCCTCAGGCGTCAGGGCACTAGCTGTGGGCCCCTTCCAGGGCGGGGAGTCAGTTCCTGTGCGCTGGGGCGGGGGGGGGGGCGGCTCTCGTCCCGCTTGGCCTGCAGTTTATAGTATTCAGACACAGCCCGGGGGTACTACGCACATGCTCTGCTGGTTCCGTGACCTTGGGCAGGTCACTAGCCCCAATTTCCTTATCTGAAAAATGGCATCTCCCATAGGGTTATTATTGGGAAATTAGATAATTAGATAATATCATATGGAAAGTGACGAGCCGGGGGACAGGCACTCGGCAGGTGTCCACCTGCACTGCTCTCACCATCCCTGTCATCGCTGTGTCCACTCATCACTGCTTGCTGCTTAGTGTTCAGGTCTGCCTTCCCTTATCTGCTCTTCTCAAATCTAAAGTTTCCAAAAAACTGATCTTTTTTTTTTTTTTTTTTTCCTGCTCACCTGGCAGCAAGACCTGATCTGAATTGGCAGGCGATACATAGGCCCATTAATCCCTCTCTTAATGTGCTATGGGTGCATGACTTTGGGGGCAGCCCAGGCTCCCTGGGCTGTGGTGTGAGGGCCGGGTGCCAGGAGGCCCTCCTCTGCCTGCAGGAGGAGTAACTTGGTTGGGTCAGCCCCTTAGCCCACCCGGTGATGGGGCCACTGGCTGGGCCACCCCAGAGGTGAGGGTGGGCACAACTGATCCTGGCATGGGACAGGAGTGGGTGAGGACACAAGTCAGCAGGGCTGGGTCTAGTGTTTCCTTTCCTCTTTGGAGCTCTGAGCACTTCCTGCCTTGAGCACCTCGGCCACCAGAGGCTTTGCCATTTCCTGGTGTGCTGCAGGCTGTTGGGAAATCTGAGGGGAAGGATCCACCTAAGTGTCTATACCGAAGGGTGTGTGGGACCGTCAGCTCAGCACAGGGGCCGCTGCACCACCGGCAAAATGGTGGCTGCGAGGTTTGATTCACAGAGAACCGAGGACTGTCCTTCCTGATGTGGTTGTAAGTTTCTGAGCAGCCCCTCTAGTTTTGGGGGAGCTGCGTGTATTGTTGGGGGGGGCTGGTAAAAAGACCCCCCCGCACTGTGTGGTACCTCGTAACCACATTCTGGGGCTGGGAGCTAATGAGGGATGGGATTTTGTTTAGGGATCCAAGTAAGACAAGCAGTTGAAATTAACAAGACTGAGATGGGAGAGTTCCCTGGTGGTGCCATGGGTTAAGGATCCAGCATTATCACTGCTGTAGCGTGGGTTTGATCCCTGGCCTGGGAACTTCTCATGCTGCAGGTGAGGCCCAAAAAACGAGGCTAGATTGGCTGAGTTGGCATTTAGTTGGGATGAGAGTGTGTCTCCTTGACAGAGGGATGAACCATTTGTCGGCAGACTCAGAAGAGTGCTTCAGATGAGACAGACTCTACCTACCATCCTGGTCCTTCCCACTTCCCGTCCTAGGTGGACAGGGGACTCTAGTAACCACTGTCCCAGTGGCTGCCCTCTGAGGTCCACCGTAGATCCTGATTTTCAAGAGGCTCTGCAGGATGTGTGGAGGGGCTTGTGTTCTGTTGAGCATTTAGCACCATTTTCTGTTCGCCGCCTGTCTCTGTGTCCCTGAGACCAGGGTAAGGATTTGGAGGTCTCAGAAATCAGGTCCTTAGAGTTACTGCCTCCTTCTCCAGAGTTCTAGCTTATTGAGCATGTCCTATGTGCCAGCCAGCTTGTGGAGGGACAGCAGTGACCAGACACCCTCCAAAACTGCCTTCCTGAGCTCCCTGTCACCAAGGGAAGACCCACGAGAGAACAGACAGATATGTCGTGACAAGGGCCGGTGCAGGGCCTCAGGGAGGGCAGCCAGAAGAAGGCAGTGTGTAAACCGGGTCCTGCAGCCTGAGCAGGGGAGTGGGGAGTGGGGAGAGGGCTGGTGTTGCTGGCAGAGGGAACAGAGGCAGAATATGTGGCCTCTCTGGGAAGCACAGCCTGGGGGGCCTGATCTGAGGCATGGGCTGGGCACGGAAGGGTCTTTTAAGCTGGGATGTGCTGCCCTCAGAAGCAGTGGTGTCCCTTTCAGTGTCCTGGGGCTGCCACAATGAAGAACCAAAAACTGGGCAGCTGAAAACATCATATTCCCACCGTTCCAAAACTTAAGAGGCTGGAAATCAAGGAGTTGTGGGGCTGTGCTTTGGCTGAAGGCGCTAGGCCGGGGTCCTTCCTTGCCTCTTCTAGCATCTGGCATTTGCTAGCTTCCTTGCCGTTTCTTGGCCTGTAGGTGTATCATTTCAGTAACGTAGCCTCTTCTGTGTCTTCACATAAGATAACTCTGCTTGCATCCACATTTCCCCCTTTCAAAAGGACACCAGACCTACTGGATTCAGGCCTATCCTGAGGACCTTATTGGAACGGTTTCCTCTGTAAAGACCCTGTTTCCAAATAAGGTCACATTCTGAGGTCATGGGGTTAGGACTTCACCAGTATCTTGTGGGGACACCGTTCAACCCCTAACCCCCTCAGCTTGGGGCCTGATAGCCCCTCGTGGGCTCCCCTCTCACCGGTCCTGTGTATTCTCCTGCAGAACCGAGCTGTAGGTCGGCCCAAGGGGAAGCTGGGCCCGGCCTCCGCTGTGAAGTTGGCCGCCAACCGGACCACGGCGGGAGCTCGCCGACGCCGGACGCGATGCCGCAAGTGCGAGGCCTGCCTGCGGACGGAGTGCGGAGAGTGCCACTTCTGCAAGGACATGAAGAAGTTCGGGGGCCCCGGGCGGATGAAGCAGAGCTGCATCATGCGGCAGTGCATCGCGGTGAGTGCACCGACGGTTCGGCTCCCAGGGCTGCCCTGGGCTTCTCCACCCCCAACCCCGAAAGAGGTGGCAGCCCCTCCTCCCTGACCCTGGCCCCTGAATCCAGGCTCCACCTCCCTCTGCAACGGGACAGTCTGCTTCCTCTGCTTAGAATTTTGCTGCAGCAGAAACCCTGGAGGGGTGCTCCCTCCTGGGAAAAAGGGGAACCCCCACTAATGCTGTATTTATGTTGCACACTGCAGACTTGGATCAGCCTGCCACGTGCTCAGGCTCCTTTTGCTTCAGAGTCTGGTGGTCTTATAACTTCTTCCTTCTCTAGGTGACCAAGTACTTTGAAGTCTCGGCCATTAAAGATGTCAGGGCAGCCTGTCCTGTCTGTGACCCCACTGCCAACATTTATGGTCCAGTTCATGATGGTTCTGAGCCCTCCCTTCCTTCCTGTCTTGCCTTCAAAGTCAGAGGTCTGGGTGGAAGGTCAGTGCCCCTCCTGAGGGGCCTGCCCCAGGGAAAGAGCACTGATTTATGGTGCCCAGGAGCTGGGTGGATGGAAAGTGCGGCCAGCCCCTCCAGGCCACCTTGCTTCAGGCCCTGCCCCAGGACAGGGAAGTTGGTGCAGACCTGCCAACTTCATATCCCATGCAACCCCTGCACCCAGCCACACACCCTGTGTCCCTGTGGGAAAGCAGAATGGACAGGATCATGGCCCTGGGTGAGCCCCTCGCAGTCCCAGTCGGGACTACCTTGTCCCCAGCTGCTGACACCCTTCTAAGCCTAGCACCCATATGTTTTTATTTGTGTTTTCTCTCTCTCTCTTCCTCTCCCTTTCTTCCTTTTCTTTCTTCCCTTTCTTTCTCTCTTTCTTTCATCTCTTAATTTCTTTCTCTTTCTATCTTCAAAAACCTATAACATGAAATTTAGCATCTTGGAGTTCCTGTCATGGTTCAGTGGTTAATAAATCTAACTAGCATCCATGAGGATGCAGGTTTGGTCCCTGGCCTTGCTCGGTGGGTTAAAGATCCGGCAGTGCTCTGAGCTGTGGTTTAGGTCGCAGACACAGCTCAGATCTGCCATTTCTGTTGCAGTGGCTCTGGCATAGGCCAGTGGCTTCAGTTCTGATTCAACCCCTAGCCTAGGACCCTCCATATGCTGCTTGTGCGGACTTCAAAAGACAATAATAATAATAATAATAATAATAATAATAATAATAATAACAACAACAACAACAACAACACAAAAATTATCATCTTAACCATTTTTAAGCATACAGCTCAGTTATATTTCCTGTATGTTCACTGTTGCACAAACTGAGCTCTAGAACTTTTTCATCTTGCCAAATGGAAACTCTGTATCCATTGAATGGCAGCTCCCTATTCCTCTTCCCTGGCCCTGGCAACCACTTTTTTGCTTTCTGTTTCTAATTGTGACTACTTTGGACACCTCATGTAAGTAGAATCAGCTTCTTCTGTGAACTTATTTTACTTATGTAATGTTCTCAAGGTTCATCCACATTGTAGAATGTATCAGGATTTCCTTTTTTATTTTTTTCTTTTGCTGTTTTTTAGGGTCGCACCCGCGGCATATGGAAGTTCCCAGGCTAGGGGTCGAATTGGAGCTACAGCTGCTGGCTTACACCACAGCCATAGCAATGCGGGTTCCAAGCTGCCTCTGCTACCTACACCACAGCTCATGGCAACACTGGATCCTTAACCCACTGAGTAAGGCCAGGGATAGAACCTGCATCCTCGTGGATCCTAGTCAGGTTCGTTAACTGCTGAGCCATGAAGGGAACTCCAGGATTTCCTTCTTTCTAAAGGCCAAATAATATTCCACTGTACAGGAGTTCCTGTCGTGGCATTGTGGTTAATAAATCTGACTAGGAAACATGAGGTTGCAGGTTCAGTCCCTGGCCTTGCTTAGTGGGTTAACCATCCAGCATTGCTGTGACTATGGTTCAGGCTGGCAGCTACAGCTCCAATTCGACTCCTAGCCTGGGAACCTCCATATGATGCAGGTGCGGCCCTAAAAAAAAAAAAAAAAAAAAAAATATATATATATATATATATATATATATATATTCTACTGTACAGATCTACTGTATTTTCTTTTCTTTTTTTCTTTTTTGGCTGCCCTGCAGCATATGGAGTTCCTGGGCCAGGGGTCAGATCCGAGCTGTAGCTGCGACCTAAGCTACAGCTGCGGCAATGCCAGGTCTTTTACCCAGTGTGCTGGGCCAGAGATTGAACCTGCGTCCCATTGTTCCTAAGATGCCACCGATCCCATTTCACCACAGTGGGATCTCCTGCATTGTCTTTATCTGTTCATCTGTTGATGGATGTTTAAGTTGCCTCAACCTCTTGGCTGCTGTGAGCAATGCTGCATGAACACAGGTGTGCCAGGATCTCTTTGAGATTCTGCTTTATTTTCCAAAGTCAGATTGCTGGATGATATAGTAGTTCTATTTTTAATTGTTTGGGGACTCTCCCTACTGTTTCCTACAGCGGTGGCTCCATTTCACACTCCCACCAATAGTGTACAAGTGTTCTGGTTTCTCCACATCTTTGCCAACACTTGTTATTTTCTCTCTTCTGATAGTGGCCGTCATAATGGACGTGAGGTGATAACCTCATTGTGGTTTTGATTTACAGTTCTCTGATGATTGGTGACGTTGAGTATCTTTTTCAGGTGATTTGTAGACCTTTGTACATTTGTCTCTTGAAGTCCCTGGCCTCTTTTTATTGTTCAGAAATAAGATATTTTATTTGTCACCCATAAAATTTTAAACAGATTCTTGGACTGGCAGCTCATATCTGTCAGTTCTTTGCTCAAGTCACCTGTTTCATCCCCAGTAGCTTTTCCAGAACCTTCACCATGTGTCTCCATGAGGTTCTCTAGATCAAACTTGGGCTTCTTTGGCATTTTTACTTTTCTCAGCAAGACATCATGGAGCAAGCCTTTTCTATGTCTATTCCAGTGCTGTCTGGATTCCATTTATTGACTGCCTCTTTTGTTTGTCTGCACCTCTTGGGTCATAATTTCCATCATCTTCTTCCGGATTTGGCAGACCTGTTGGTGCTGAGCATGAACTCTTCCGAATCTGGTTATTGAGCTTGGTTTGGCTTTTGGTTTTGTTTTGCTTTGGGGTTTTTTGTTTGTTTGTTTGTTTTTGGTTTTATATAAAACCCACACGGAAATAGACAAAGCAAATAACCATCTTGACATGTCATACATAGTATTGACATTCAAATGAGCTTCAGTCATCATCTTCCATTTTTTGACCATTTTGTCATGAGTAAGATCCATGCCACGGGAATTAGGCAGTTTTTGCCTAGAACATCCTCAGTGATTACCTTGAATTCTCCTCCCCCCCTTTTTTTGGCCACGCCCACAGTTTGTGGAAGTTCCTAGGCCAGGGATGAAACCTGCACCACATAACAGCCTGAGCCACTGCAGTGACAACACCTGATCCTTAAGCTGCTGCACCACCAGGGTACTTCCAGCTTAGATTTTCTAAATGTAGCATCATCACTCTGCAGATCGGCAAGGCTCGCTTGAAAACACACGGACCGTTGAGGCCATCAGATATAATTTTGGTTCTTTGCGTTCCTGTGACTAGTGTTTTCCAGATATTTCTTTTTAAATTTTTATTTCTTTTTTTGTCTTTTTAGGGCCACACCCACAGCACATGGAGGTTCCCAGGCTAGGGATCGAATTGGAGCTGTAGCTGCCGGCCTACACCACAGCCACAACAACTCAGGATCCAAGCCATGTCTGTGACCTACACCACAGCTCACGCAATGCTAGATCTTTAACCCACTGAGCAAGGCCAGGGATCAAACCCTAGTCCTCATGGATACTAGTCAGGTTCATTAACCACTGAGTCACAGCAGGAACTCCTATTTTTTATTATAGTTGATTTATAATGTTGTTATTTGTTCTGTACATCAGAGTGACCCAGTCATACGTATACATAGGTTCTTTTTCTCATGTTATCTTCCATCATGATCTCTCCCAAGAGACTGGATAGAGTTCCCTATGGTATAGACCAGAACCTCATTGCTTATCCATTCTAAATGTAATAGTTTGTCTAACTCCCCATCTATCCAACTCCCTCCCACTCAGCAGCCACAAGTCTGTTCTCTATGTCTGTGAGACTATTTTTGTTCTGTAGATAGGTTCATTTTCACCATATTTTCTGTTTATTTATTGATTTATTTATTTATTTATTTGCCTTTTGTCGTTTTAGGGCTGCACCTGTGGCATGTGGAGGTTCCCAGGCTAGGGGTCGAGTCGGAGCTGTAGCTGCCGGCTTACGCCACAGCCACAGCAACACGGGATCTGAGCCACATCTGCGACCTACACCACAGCTCACAGCAACGCTGGATCCTTAACCCACTGAGCAAGGCCGGGGATTGAACCCACAACCTCATGGTTCCTAGTCAGATTTGTTAATCACTGCGCCACGACGGGAACTCCTGCACCATATTTTAGATTCACTTCACATATAAGTGATACAGTATTTGTCTGTCTTTCTGACTTACTTCACTTAGTATGAGAATTTCTAGTGGTATCCATGTTGCTGCAAATGGCATTATTTTATTCTTTTTTTATGGCTGAGTAGAATTCCATTGTATGTATACACCACACCTTCTTTTCTTTTTTTGGCTTTTTGGGGCCGTACCTGCGGCATATGGAGGTCCCAGGCTAGGGATGTAATCGGAGCTGTAGCCACCGACCTACACCACAGCCACAGCAACGCGGGATCCGAGCCGCATCTGCAACCTACACCACAGCTCAGAGCAACGCCGGATCCTTAACCCACTGAGCAAGGCCAGGGATCGAACCTGCAACCTCAGATTCCCAGTCAGATTCGTTTCCACTGCGCCACGATGGGAACTTACACCATACCTTCTTAATCCATTCATCTGTTGATGGCCATTTAGGTTGTTTCCATGTCAGCTATTTGGAACATGACATGTTTCCACGTCAGCTATTGTGAATAGTGCTGCAATGAACGTAGGGGTGCATGTATCTTTTTAAATTATAGTTTTGTCCAGATATATGCCCGGGAGTGGGATTGCTGAATCATATGGTAGTTGTGTACTTGGTTTTCTGAGGAACCTCCATGCTGTTCTCGTAGTGGTTGCACTAATTTACATTCCCGTCAGAGTGTAGGAGGGTTCCCTTTTCTCCACACCCTCTCCAGCATTTGTTATTTGTAGATTTATTAATGAAGGCCAGTTTGACTGGTGTGAAGTGGTACCTCATTGTAGTTTTGATTTGCATTTCTTTAATAATTAGTGATGTTGAGCATTTTTTCATGTGCCTGTTGGCCATCTGTGTGTCTTCTTTGGAGAAATGTCTATTAAAGTCTTCTGCCCATTTTTTGGTTATTCCCAATATTTCTTTTTGAACACAGCTAACATAGCTGGTGCTTTCACATCATAGTGGTCTTTCTTAGAAAATGGGTCCGCCACTTTCTTCTTGGGTCCCTTTTTGCTGCCCTTCATGAAGGTGCTTGTTCTTGCCGACTGCCATGGTGCTGCTCAGAGAGCCCAAAGCCTCCTTTGCCTGTTTTTTTAAATTGGATTGTTTATATTTTTGTTGTGGAGTTGTAGGAGTTCTTAATATATTCTGGTTATTTATTTATTTATTTTTGTCTTTTTGCCTTTTCTAGGGCTGCACGCACTCACGGCAAATGGAGGTTCCCAAGGCTAGGGGTCTAATTAGAGCTGTAGCCGCCAGCCTACGCCACAACAACGCGGGATCCAAGCCACATCTGCAACCTACACCACAGCTCACGGCTATGCCGGATCCTTAACCCACTGAGCAAGGCCAAGGATCGAACCCACAACCTCATCGTTCCTAGTTGAATTCGTTAACCACTGAGCCACAACAGGAACTCCATATATTCTGGTTATTAACTATTTGTTTGTTTATTTATTTATTTATTTATTTATTTTGTCCTTTTGCCTTTGGAGCCGCACCCGTGGCATATGGAGGTTCCCAGGCTAAGGGTCTAATAGCTGTAGCTGCCGGCCTTCGCCACAGCCACAGCAACGCAGGATCCGAGCCGCGTCTACAACCTACACCACAGCTCACGGCAACGCCGGATCCTTAACCCGCTGAGCAAGGCCAGGGATCGAACCTGCGACCTCATGGTTCTTAGTCAGATTCATTAACCACTGACCCACGAAGGGAACTCCTGGTTATTAACCTTTTATTAGATACATGGTTTAAAATATTTCTCCCCTTGAAAGTTTCCGCTTTCACTGTGTTAATTGTTTCCTTCTCTGTGTGGAAGTTTTTAAGTTTCACTGCTTGTATTTTTGTTACTTGTACCCTGGTCATTTGAATGGATTTCAGGGAGTTGGAGCACCCCTTTGAAACGAAGTAAAGATTCGTATCTGTGCATATGCACTTATGTGCATTTTTCTGGAAGGAGGGTCCAGGACCCGTTGCATTCCATCACGGTTTAAGAGATGTTGTCAGTAGGGACTTGGGGTTGAGAACAGTGCCATCTAACACTTGGCTTGTTAGCAGCACCCTGGAATTGTCTTTTTCTCTTGAGCCGAACTTTCTCTTTCACCCACGCCTCCTTCATAGTGACCCATCACCTGTTCTTTGCGGCTCTGGTGCCTCGCCTGGTGCCCAGCACAGTGTCCGTTAAAGGAAACCTCACTTTGGTCTCTGTGTTCCTCTCCAGCCTGATGTGGCTTCTGGGACTGACAGCAGATGCAGCCTGGGCCTGACCTTCACTGGGGTCCTTCTTGCTCTTTCAGCCTTATGTCAGAGCACTTCTTTCCTGGGCCTTTCTCCCTGACATGCCAGCCCTCCCTTTGCACCCTCCCTGGGGGAGGCTTCCTGCACAGACTTGATCCCTTCCCACCGCCTGCGCCATCTCCCTCTAGCCCAGGCCGGGCATCCCCTCCTGCGTGTCTGTAGTAGCTTTGCCTCTGGTTCTGCTCTCAGCACCTTCTTCAGAGTCTAAGCGAATGATGGCTATTTGGCCTTCAGTGTTCTATTTACTTGCACACAGATGTGCCATTTAATAGATCTTCTCAGTTATCGGCAGAGTGTATATCCAGCTTATTTGAAGCTCTTCTAACTCAGTTTAATAAAAATAGGTCATATGTGCTGGGAGGCAGGCATGTACAAAGAAGAAAGGGAGAGGGAGAGCGTGTCCACAGGGCTTTACAGTCTAGTAATAAATTTTCAAACTTTGTGGTCTCAAAACCCATTTACGCTCTTAAAAATTATGAGAACCCTAAAGAACTTTTGTTTTTGTGGGTTATTCATTTATAATACTGTAATCAAAATTTAACGTATTTTGAATGCATTAAAAATACAAGAAACCCATTAACATAAATAACATTTTTATGGGAAATAATTACATCTTCCAAAACAAAAATAACTGGGAGGAAAAATGGCGTCATTTCATGGTTTTGTGAGTCTCTTTTATGTCTGGTTCATTAGAGAAGATCTAGATTTTCATACATGCTTCTATATTCATTCTGTTGTGATGTTGTTTTGGAGGAACTGTATGAGGAAAATCTGGCTTCATAAATATGTTAGTTGGACAAGGGAAGACTATTTTAATAGCCCTTTCAGATAATCTGGATATTCTGATACACCCCCAGAACTCAACAGGTGGCGGTTGCTTAAAGGTTAGTTGCAAGGTGGAATCTGAAACTGTATCCATGATCTTTTTATAATGTTGCATTAAAATTCATTAGTCTTTCTTGCCCCTCTTTTGCTTAGGCATAATGTTGTAACATCATACATTGCACATTTGGAAAATACTGGCTCACTGAGTTTTACAGATTTTCCAAATGTGGGCACATGCTGTTACACAATGGAAAAAAACAAAACAAAACAACAACAACAAATAGCAACCACATTTGCTAACACCACCACCAATGTCCTTGAAAAAGTCTTGAAGTACTGAGTAGCTCAGACCTTCTGCCCTTGTCTTTGAGGGCGTGAACGTGGCTGATGTAAGTTTTCCAAAATTCTAATTTTTGTTTGAAAATTCCAGTTGCATCATCTGCGACAAATGCTTTACATTATTTTTCTGGAAGTGACAGACTCCCTCGTTTCCTCTTTGAGAAAATGTGCTGGTACCTCTAGTTTTTTTATTATCAGTCATTCTTTCAAGTATAATGATGCTCTGTGGCGAATCATCTGTTCTGGCCAGTTCAGCTCACAGCTCGGTCACATGGGTGCTCTGCCTTTAGATAAGCATCATCCCTTCCTTAGTATACAGCCAAAGCCTTTAACGCATACTTCCTGTTTTGTCACGCAGAATATTAAAAGGATGTGTACTCAGAGATCAGAATTTTAATAAAATTAATAACTTTTACTGATTTATCAGAGACAATCTTAAGTGAAACTGATCATCTTTTTAAGGAGCACGTGGCCAGGAACAGCCCAGGGCCTGCCAATGCACTTTGGAGCCTCTGCCCTGACAGGTGCCAGCAGTTGCACCCACCAGTGCAAGTGTCCACACAGTGAGAAAGGCAAATAATGTCTTAATGGTACTCTAAAGATAGTTTGACCTCCTTGTCAGGGTCTTAGGGACCCGGGAGTCCTTGGACTGTGCCCCCCGCCCCTTTTAGGGCTGTACCCCCAGTATATGGAGATTCCCAGCCTAGGGGTCTAATTGGAGCTACAGCTGCTGGCCTTGCCATAGCCACAGCAACGCCAGATCCGAGCCGCATCTGCGACCTACACCCAGCTCACAGCAATGCCAGATCCTTAACCCACTGAGCAAGGCCGGGGATGGAACCTGCAGCCTCATGGTTCCTAGTCGGATTCGTTTCTGCTGTGCCACAATAGGAACTCCATCGACTGTGCTTTGATAGCTGCTGGAGAGATGCAGCCTTAGCCCCTTACAGATCTGGGCTCAGGTCATGACCCACCATCTCCCTCAGGTCTTTTCTCAAGTGAGAGGTGGTCCCTGATGTTTCCATGCCACGTTAGCCCTCCTTTCCTCCACCTCATCCCTGACTGGTCCTCCTTGCTCTTTTTCTCCATTTCCCTTCTCACCATCTGACTCTTCATTTTATGTGCCTCTACTAAAATGTTAGCTCAGGATGGCAAAGACTGTTACCTGTCTTGTTCAGTGCTATAGCCAGCACTTGGAGTCGTACCTGGCACCTGGAGGTAGTAGCCGGATAAGTGTTTAAATGAATGAATACTGGGTGGTGCCTGGGCAGGTTCTCTGACGGCTCCTTGCAGCCCCAAGGAGAACAGCTCATTCATTGCCTTTGACCTCTTTCCCGCTGGGGCCCGGCCCTGCTGACTTCATTGTATTCTCCCGGCTCTTCAGCCAGTGCTGCCCCACACCGCCGTGTGCCTGGTGTGTGGCGAGGCAGGGAAAGAGGACACGGTGGAAGAGGAAGAAGGCAAGTTTAACCTCATGCTCATGGAGTGCTCCATCTGCAACGAAATCATCCACCCTGGATGCCTTAAGGTGAGCAGCCTCGCGGAATGAGTCTGGGTTCCTTTCCGGGAGGACCTCACCTCTGGGGGATTCTGTGCCTCAGGATGAGCTGAGGGCAAGGCAGGTCTGGAGTAGCTCAGACCTTCTGCCCTTGTCTTTGAGGGTGTGAACGTGCACACATGCACCCCACCTCCCAGGACCTCACAACCACCAAAGGTTCCCAGAGTCTTGGCACCTGCCCCGAAGGGAGAGCCTAGGTGGTTGGGCCGCCCTTGGGGAAGCAGGGCCTGGGCCCAGGGGAGGGCGTGTCTTGCGACAGCGGGTGGTTGCGTTCCTGCTCTGTGTGCCAGGAACCTGTTCCCTTGCTGTGCCCAAGGCAGGACTGCCTTCTTCTGGGGACAGTCATACGGTGCCTGCCTGTCTTAGGCAGCAGGTTCCACCTTTGAAAGGAAGAGACCGCTCTGGGTTGGCACATACCTCATACCTCCTGTCCCAAGAGAATGTCATCATCCAGACACCGCCCTTCATCCCAGGTGCCCGCTTGTGTGTATCTGTGTAGAGAGATCAGGGTGGGCCTGCCCTAAAGGGTACTTCAGCCTTAAGGTGTCTCTCCCCTTTCCTCCAGTGGCGGCAGGGGTTTGTTTTGATGCTTCCCTCCCTCCCCAGACAGGCACACCTCGCACTCTGAAAGGGGTGCTGTGATTTTTCCCAGGCCATTGGTCACTTATCTCTCTCCCAGATCAGGAGCTCCAGGAGGGCCAGGACAGTGCGTTCGGTTTGCTGATACCAGGCACCCAGTACAGTGCTGGTAAATGACTGAACAGGTTGTGGGTCCTTGCTGGGTGCTGGGCCCTGAGCTAATTGCTTTACACCCTAGGTTACCTCCTTGAATTCTCACATAGCTCTAGTGAGGTAGGCCCACTCCATTTTATGGCCAGGTGCACTGGCCCACAGAGATGGAGTGACTTGCCCAGGGTCCTTGAGCCAACAAGAGGCAAGATCAGTATTCGAACCCTGACCTTCCTGAATCCAGAGCTACCCGTCTTAACCACTCGTTTTCTTTTGGCAAAAGGTGGTATGGAAATGGCATTTGGGAGGGGGTTGTTGATGCTCTTGGCAGGCCTGGCCCGGGCCGCCCCCTCCCTGCTTGCTGACTGGTGTGTGTCCCTCCCAGATTAAGGAGTCAGAGGGCGTGGTCAACGACGAGCTTCCAAACTGCTGGGAGTGTCCAAAGTGTAACCACGCCGGCAAGACCGGGAAAGTGAGTGCCGGGCTCCAAGTCCCAGGGGTCAGCCCGGGAGGGGTAGACCCCGGCCTTTCCAGACCCAGCCTGTCCCCACGCGGTGGTGATGGCGGCTTGGAGTGGGTGCTGTTTGGAGGACTCGGGCTCGGGGGCAAGTCCAAAGGTATCCAGTTCGTGTGTTCCTTCTTTGTTTTTGGCCTACAAGCAAAAGCGTGGCCCTGGCTTTAAGTACGCCTCCAACCTGCCGGGCTCCCTGCTCAAGGAGCAGAAGATGAACCGGGACAACAAGGAAGGACAGGAGCCTGCCAAGCGGAGGAGTGAGTGTGAGGAGGTGCCCCGGCGCAGGTCAGACGAGCACCCCAAGAAGGTGCCCCCTGACGGCATCCTGCGCCGAAAGTCGGATGATGTGCACCTGAGGAGGAAGCGGAAATATGAGAAGCCCCAGGAGCTGAGTGGACGCAAGCGAGTACGACTGGGAGGGGCGGGCAGCAAGGGTGGCCTGGCTGGTCCCTGGTGCAAGGAGGGGGCAGGAGGGGGCGGGGATGGGAGAACTCGGGGCCTGGCCTCTGGCCACCCAGAGCAGGTCGCATAAGTCCTGAGAGCCCGGCCTAAGAGAAAGGAGGGGAAAACCAGCAAGTCACTCCTCTTCCCACCCCTTTAGGCCTCGACGCTTCAAACGTCCCCCGGTTCCTCCTCTCACCTCTCGCCGAGGCCCCCTCTAGGCAGCAGCCTCAGCCCCTGGTGGAGATCCAGTCTCACTTACTTCCAGCAGCAGGTGCTCCCACGTCGCCCCGCCCTCCCGAGGCCCCTGGGACTTGCGAGTCCCGGGCCGCCCCCACCCTGCCCCACTGTCCCTTGATCCCATTTCCGTGGACGCTCCGAGGCATCTACTCACCGTAGCTTCACAGGCCTCAGTCCTGGCTCACAACTCGAGGTTCTGGCATGGGGCCTGGGAAGCTGAAGCTGCCGCGGGGACGTCCTGTGGAGCTGGGGAACTTCGGGGGATCACGGAGGCACCAACCAACCACCACCTCCGCCCGCCGGCCTTTCCAGCATCGGCCACGAGGTGGCGCCTGGTTGTCTTCCCCCGGGTCTAGCCATTAAGGCTCGGCTGGGAATTCCGCAGCCCCAGCCTCCAGGACAGGCTTCCAGTCCAACCTCACGGGGCGACTACGTGTCTCTGGGTCGGTCCAGGGGTGGGAGGTCCTCTGGGTGGGAACAATTGGACCATCCTCCGCCACTTCCAGCTTCTTTAAAAACAGCAGACAGGGCCCACCCCTCTGTCAGAGCGGGGGAGATGGATTTGTTGGGAAGGTGACCCCCAGCCTCTGCTCTAGGGATGGGAACTCTTGGTGCAGCTGGGTGCAGAGGGGCCCAAATCCCACGAACCGTGGGAGCAAGCTCTGCACCCTTTCTTTCCTGTGACAGCTAAAGCCTGGCAAAGAAGATAAGCTTTTCAGGAAAAAGGTACCAGCTCCCTGCCTCATCCCAGGCCTGCTCCCAGGGCAGTGAGTGGGTCCTGGGGTGGAGGGTGGACGGCCCCTGTGGGTGCAGCCCCAGGCCTAGGGGCTCACCTCCCTCTCCCCCTCCTCCCTCAGCGGCGGTCCTGGAAGAACTCGGAGGACCGGATGGCTCTAGCCAACAAGCCCCTCAGGCGGTTCAAGCAGGAGCCGGAGGATGACCTGCCTGAGGCGCCCCCCAAGACCAGGGAGAGCGACCACTCCCGCTCCAGCTCCCCCACTGCCGGGCCCAGTACCGAGGGCACAGAGGGCTCGGAGGAGAAGAAGAAGGTGAAGATGCGCCGGAAGCGGCGGCTCCCCAACAAGGAGCTGAGCAAGGAGCTGAGCAAGGAGCTGAACCAGGAGATCCAGAAGACGGAGAGCAGCCTGGCCAACGAGAACCACCAGCCCATCAAGTCAGAGCCCGAGAGTGAGAACGAGGAGCCCAAGCGGCCCCTGGGCCTCTGCGAGCGCCCCCACCGCTTCAGCAAGGGGCTCAATGGCACCCCCCGGGAGCTGCGGCACCAGCTGGGGCCCGGGCTGCGCAGCCCACCCCGAGTCATCTCCCGGCCCCCTCCCTCCGTGTCCCCCCCCAAATGTATCCAGATGGAGCGACATGTGATCCGG